>CM070684.1:15421700-16651700 GCA_036346265.1 Melocanna baccifera | reverse complement strand
ACGCCTCCCTCCGCGCCCCTCCCCGCCACCTCCTCCGCCTCTTCCGCGCCTTCCCCCGCCCCGACCGCTTCCTCCGCAACGCCCTCCTCCGTTCCCTCCCGTCCCTCCGCCCCCACCTCCTCTTCCCCTCCCCCGACTCCTTCTCCTTCGCCTTCGCCGCCACCTCACTCGCCTCTTCCTGCTCCCATGGCGACATTGTGTCCTCTTCCGCCGCCTCCTCCGCCCGCGCGCTCCACGCGCTCGCCGTGGCCGCGGGGTACGCGGGGGACACGTTCGTAGCGTCGGCCTTGACCAAGCTGTACTTCACTCTGTCGAGAGGCGACGACGCACGCAAGGTGTTCGACGCGGTGGCGTCGCCGGACACCGTCCTTTGGAACACGCTGCTTGCTGGGCTGTCCGGCCTGGAGGCCCTGGAGGCGTTCGTGCGGATGGCAGGGGCAGGGTCGGTGCGGCCTGACGCCACCACGCTGGCGTCCGTGCTACCGGCGGCCGCGGAGGTGGCAGATGTAACGATGGGAAGGTGCGTGCATGCGTTTGGGGAGAAGTGCGGGTGGGCGCAGCACGAGCATGTTGTGACCGGGCTGGTCTCGCTGTACGCCAAGTGCGGGGAAATGGAGTGTGCACGGCGTCTATTTGACAGGATGGAGGAGCCGGATTTGGTTGCATACAATGCCTTGATCTCAGGCTACTCGGTGAATGGCATGGTTGGATCATCGGTGGAGCTGTTCAAGGAGTTGGTGGGCTTGGGCTTGAGCCCAAACTCGAGCACGTTGGTGGCGCTGATCCCGGTGCACAGTCCATTCGGGCATGAGCTGCTTGCTCGGTGCTTACATGCGCGTGTTGTCAAGGCCGGGTTTGATGCCAATGCTCCGGTATCGACAGCGCTTACCACTTTGTACTGCAGGTTGAATGATATGGACTCTGCAAGGAGGGCCTTTGATGCAATGCCAGAGAAGACCATGGAATCATGGAATGCAATGATATCGGGGTATGCGCAGAATGGCTTGACGGAGATGGCCGTTGCACTCTTCCAGCAAATGCAAGCGCTCAATGTGCGACCAAATCCAGTCACCATCTCGAGCACTCTCTCGGCTTGTGCACAGCTTGGAGCTTTGTCCCTGGGAAAGTGGGTGCACAAGATCATCGCCAATGAGGACCTCGAGCTCAATGTTTATGTCATGACAGCGCTCATAGACATGTATGTGAAGTGTGGAAGCATTGCGGAAGCTCGGTGCATCTTTGACAGAATGGACAACAAGAATGTGGTCTCCTGGAATGCGATGATAGCTGGGTATGGCCTCCATGGCCAAGGTGCTGAAGCTTTGAAGCTCTACAAGGACATGCTGGACGCTCTCCTTGTTCCAACAAGCTCCACCTTCCTGTCTGTCCTCTATGCGTGCAGCCATGGAGGTTTGGTTGAGGAAGGGCAGACAGTCTTCCGGTCAATGACCAATGATTATGGGATCAGTCCAGGTATCGAGCACTGCACATGCATGGTGGACCTTCTTGGCCGAGCTGGCCGACTCAAGGAAGCTTTTGAGCTCATCTCTGAATTCCCCAAGAGTGCCACAGGACCTGGCGTATGGGGGGCACTGCTTGGTGCTTGCATGGTTCATAAGGACAGCGACCTTGCAAAATTGGCCTCCCAGAAGTTGTTTGAACTAGACCCAGAGAACACCGGGTACTATGTACTCCTCTCCAATCTGTACACATCCAAGAGGCAGTACTCCGAAGCAGCTGTGGTGAGGCAGGAGGCCAAGAGCAGGAAGCTGGTGAAAACACCAGGGTGTACTCTAATCGAGATAGGTGACAAACCACATGTCTTCATGGCTGGTGACCGTGCCCACCCTCAGTCAGAGGCCATCTACTTATACTTGGAGAAGCTTACTGCAAAGATGATCGAAGCTGGTTACCAACCCGTAACAGAGGCGGCATTGTACGATGTCGAGGAGGAAGAGAAGGAGCAGATGGTGAAGGTGCACAGTGAGAAGCTGGCCATCACCTTTGGGCTGCTCAGTACGGAGACTGGGACAGAGATCAGGATTATCAAGAACCTTCGGGTGTGCCTGGACTGCCATAACGCCACCAAGTTCATATCCAAGGTGACACAGAGGCTAATTGTGGTTAGGGACGCGTCAAGGTTTCACCATTTCAGAGATGGGGTTTGCTCCTGTGGTGATTACTGGTGATTCACTTGAAATGCCTCTGGTATCTTAATAGATGATTGGTTGATTCTGAGATAATCGTCTCTGGAGAGCATCTAAGCACTGGGCTCAAGAATTTAGTAAGCATAGGACGTCAATCTCATGGGGGGTCAGGAGAACTGTCAGAATTATCAACCTCCGGTGGCTGCAGCTCAACTTCAACATAATACAGTCCAGGAAGTTGAGCTGCAGGCACCGGAGGTTGATAGTTTTGGTCACCCTCAGGAATCTCTTGAGATCAAGATCACACACTGATCGTTTACCGCCAGCTGCTCTTGGTATTCGATCTTAATTTTCTACAGATGTAGATAATTTTAACTTTGAAAAATAAGCAACATATTGGGTAAACACCGCTAAAAACAGGTCCAAGATGGACGCAATTCAATGTAGCAAGCAAAAGAACAATTTTATTATTTTATTATTTAAATTTATTTTTTTTATTAATAACCTTGCATAACTTATTTCTAAATCGGATCCTTTTGACCACACCGCCATCTGTGGCATAGCAAACAATATTATCACACCACAGGGTAAGTCTAGCATCTAGCTAGAAACTGACCATTTTGGTCATGCCACTATCATGGGTGTGGCTCAACAACAACGCCACGCTATGATGATTGGCATGATAGTGTTGTTTCTTCACACGACGAATGTTGGCGTTGCCAAAGAGGTTATTAATAAGTTGGGTGAGGGATAATAAATAAAAATTAATTAAAAAGGTTAAATAAAAAATCCAAGCAAAAAGATGACAAGTCATTAGTGGCCAAATTGGTAAAACTGTTCAAATTAACAGTAGTTGGATAGCATACGTATTGATAAATGATAAGGCACGAGTCTGTAAGGTTGTACGTAGTACAATGGTAGGACATTGAATTTTTCGCATATATAACACTGTTGCAACCCATATTTACAAAAATAGCAGTATGCAGGCGGTATTAGCAAAAATATCATTTTTGTCGTTTGGCCACCAGGCTGCAATGTTGTATAGACAACATGTGCCGCCCAGCCATCGAGCTCCAGGTGGCTTGCCGCCCGATGGCCCAGGCTCTAGGTGATTAGCACCGCATGTAATTAGTTTAATTACATGATTTAATACACACTACTCGTAGAATTTTGTAAATATAGCAAATACGCACAAAAACTTATGGAATTTGTACATAAATGAGAAAGTAATAGCGGAAGTAAAAAGGAATAAGCTCATCTCTTCACAGGCAAGCGACTGGGAACACTCGGGTGTGTTTGATATTAGTCCTTATGACTTAGCAATTTTAACGAAATATGATTTTAATATATTCAAATTGTGCAATAAGTATTTGTAGGAATTTATTAATGTAGGAAACGAGACGAAAAAATTATAGCAGTGGACTTAATGGTGCAATTTTTTATTTAATTATGTAAGGAGTACATATAATAGTACAAAAAAGCATCGCACGGGATGCGATATGGCTCACTCATCTGAGCCACTGCTATCTTGTCGCCGCGTCTGCCTCCCCGTGCGTGGCCTTGTCTTCTGTTGAGCACGAGCACGTCCCGTAGGGTACGTCAGTCAATCCGGAGCTCACGTGTCGGTTCAGAGAAGGTATGGGGACCTTTCCGTTTGTTGAGTGGTCGGCGGTGGTGCAGTAGGCTGAGATACACTAGACTGTGTCTGGTATTAAGTGTTGATGCGCTCCTGCGTCGACATGCCGAATTGGGTGTCGCCAGATATGAAGTCATGAACGAAGGACTCTAGGAATCCCTGATGTGCGAAGGAGCCCTAGCCTTCATTGGCAGCGATGCCGGAGGAGCTCTACCCACCGAAGTCTCCAAACCCTATGTACGGTGTGAACGACGAGCTCTGCCCTACGCCTGTGTGAACGATGAGCTCTGACGTGTGTACGGTGCAAACCTTGGTGCGCATACCGCTCCATGGAAGCAGTCGGGAGGCCCGTATTGTCGTCGGTGGGATGGCCATCGCCCCCACGGTGAATTAAAGGCTGCAGGAAGGAACGATGTTAGTCACAATAAATATTTCGGATGTAGAATGTGAATCTCGTACCTCTCAGATGTACAGCGAAGATGACCGACAAGGAGTGGTAGTCTATGTAGGTTGTGCAGAGGGTAAAAATGATGCATCCCGACGATAGACCTGTGGTGGGAGAATGCTATAATATTAGCATAACGTAAGGTATAATAGGAAAACAAAACATAGGTTTGTATATAAGTTACCTCCTCGTCGATATGGCCTGCGGATAATCGACGGATAATACTACAATGCCAGCCAAAATCGGTAGGTCACGATGGCCTACCGGACTCGCTAGGTCACGACGATCTGGTGGGTGAGAACTGTGGCCCCACTGGGTGCCTGATGTGCACAACATAGTTTGTCGATTGGCCGTAGCTCAGGTTGTCCACTATTTTTTTGGTCTGCAATAGGATGTACTTGAAAGTTTTCTACACCCGCTTCAACTGAAGTGACATAAGAAACAGGTTCAGTAACGACTAGTATGAATTTTATAAATTAAATGTTCAGACTTTGCAACTATCTTATGATGTCATGACGCCGCGAAGCACTGTGGCGATCTATCGAGCATTCTAGAATGTCGTCATGCGTGACCTACTCTGGGCGATCTGGCGAAGGAATGGTGAGTCTGCCATGCGACCGAGGTACATACCATTGTAGGTACTCATCGTATGTCTGGACATCATACGGACGCTAATCAATTACGACATCCAACAGCGTGCTATCCGTCCATGCCATTGTCCACTTATGTTGTAGTGACTGTCAGTCTGTACCATGTCGACCCACCCTCGATTGCCTGCATTTTCAAAATTATCAATGTTACAGAGCAAGACATAAAAAGTGTAAATATTACTCGGATGGAGTTTGACTTACCGGTATATGACTCACGGTAGGAATCTGCCGTCCGAAGGGGGCATAGTCTGGTATAAATCGAACTATCACATTACGCGCTACGGCGTGTAAACCTCTACCATGTACGAGAACACCAAATGGCAGGTCGTCGCCCACAGCTCTAAGCCCTGTAGGTATTGCACGGATAGCCTATGCGACTCTACTAGAGCCCAGATGATGCCGTTGTCGTGCAATGATTCGAACTCGTTGTGCCACAACAAGTAGCACCTCGACGATCTATCTTTGGCCCAACGTAGATGGGTACTAGTTCACTGGGAGCCCGTAATGTGCCCGTCTATTTGGTCGACGAATTGGCTGAACGGGTGCACTGGTGTCAGGATGGCCAGACATCCGACAGGAAAGTGTTCCCAACTCCACAGCAGCAGGAGCGCATAGCAAATGGCCAGGTTGGGGGAATCACCAGTGCCGCTGGCAAGCGTCACACAACCCCCGATATGTGGCGCATAGGACAGCTTATCCTCAGCTATACTGAGGCATCCCCCCAACCTCTGTGTCAGCTAAAGAGTTGGTGAGGTAGATGTACTCAGGGTTGCAAATATTGCCGTGTGTGGTTGGAACCATGCTCCTACCAAAGAGCTGAATAAGGTACACACTAACAACCTCGACCGATGCATCCTACAGGCACACACTAAAATGCTTCAGCCAAGTGCGGGGGACACCACGAGCACCCTCTGGGATAGCCAGGCAGAATCGGTATGCCAACCTTTCCTTCCAGCCTACCAGTGCAGGGACTAGACACAAGTGTGTTACCCCGAAGGGGGAGACCGGTCAAGAACGAGACATCCTACAGAGTGATTGTCATCTCACCCCCATCGAAAAGTGGAATAGTGCGTCTCGGGCCTCCACCTGTCCATAGGACTGTAAACAAGCCGAGCTTGAGCAAGCTTAGCCTTTCAGGCTTGAGATCGGTAGAAACTTGAGCTGAGCACAAATTGGGGTCCGAGCCTGAACTTAAGGTTGAGCTCGGCTTGGTCTAAGCTCAAGTAGGCTTGAGCTCGGCTAATTGAAGCTCGATAATAATTAAAATAATTTATTATGCACTAATTTTCAATAATAAACAAAGTTCAAGTTCGAGTTCGACTCAAATAAGGTCGATAATAGAAAAAATAATTTGAATATACACTAATTTTCAATAAAAAGAAAAGCTCGAGCTCAAGTTTGGCTCGGGTAAGCTCGGTAAGAGTTAATGTGTATCACTATTTAAGCTCGAAATGAGGTTCGCGAACTATTCGAGCTCGGTTTGGTGAAGCTCGCTAGCTCGAGATCAAGCTCAAGTTCGGCTCATTTAAAGTTTAAGCTAAGCTCAAATCGCATCTAGAACAAGCCGAGCTCGAGTAGCTCGCAAGCCTTGAGCTTTTTCTTATAGCCTTACCTGTCCACCAATGTTGTGAGTAAGCTGCCATCGAGAGTGAACTGGTGTCCGATGGAGACTAGCCTTATAAAGGACAATAAGCCTATCCAATAAGTGGCATCCGCTCCCAATGATCCCTACCTCTCTACAATTTGAAGGGCGGAGGGCCATCTGCGTCACCTATCATCCATAAGTGGCATCGATGAAAGCATCTAGGCCCCTAAATATAGTTTTGATAATTAATGACAATATATGAATATGGGACTAATGTGTTTGCTGAGTATCACATAGGTTAAGTCCACTAATGTGTTTGCTGAGTATCACATAGGTTAAATCTCTAATTGAGCATGTCAAAGTGTATGCTAAAGGTCAAAATAAGGATCAAGATGGTTCAAGACAAAGGTACTAGTAGTATATGATTCCTTTTGATTTTTACTGGTTTTGGAAGAAAGGTTGTAAGACCGGATTATAGATTAATTACCATACTATTAAGATAGATTATAAAAAGTAACTTGAAAGTATGTTTTTGTGCCATTTAGATCAATTTATGATCATACATGTATTTAAAATTAAATTTGAAAGTCAACTGTACTCTATCAGGGAAATTGAAAGTACCGAAGTGTATGTTGTGGAACTACCGGTTTTCGGAAATACCGATGTGTTAACTGCGGTACAACTGGAACTTGGTAACACCAACACCTTGAGTGGTACTTTTTTTCAGAGAGCACCCACTTTAACACTTAGACTTGCCAACATCGGTAGTACTAGAATTTGAACAGCGGAACTATCGCACTCCAAATCAGAACTGCCGGAACTCAGAAGCTCCAAAATTTTGGGCGGTACGTTTTTTTAGAAAGGATTAACTTTTGGTCCCAAAGCCAAACGGTAGTACCGCACCAGAAATCGAAACTACTGCAATTTCAACGACGGTAGTACCGCGTCGACTTTTAAATGGCTAGTTCTGACGTTCTGACATAGCCATTACACGTTGCTATAGTACAATGTGGTAGTTCCGCAATTTACACAGTGGTATTACTGATTTTTCAGGATTATTTTATACAACGACTACATTTGGTTGGTAGGAGTATAAATACCCCCACCTGTTTAAAGACACATAGAAGATACTTCATTGAACATTTTTGAGCTTTGAGCGACCTCTCCACACCTCATTTCTCATTGTGCATTCATTTGAGGTAGTTGAGCCACATCAAGTGCATTTCATCTCTAGATTGATCCATTGGCACTTGATCGTTGTCAAGCGAAGTTATGATTTTTTACTCTTAGTGTTTGCCGGCACCTAGACGACTCAGTGGAAGATTACGAGGTGACCTCTTCAAGAAGATTGTGAAGAGGTCCGATGCCAATTTATGAGTAGTTTAGTGTGCACCATCTCTGGAGTGGAGGAAGGGCAACCAATAGTGGATCGAGGAGTTGTGGCTTAATTTGTGGAATCGGTACAAGTCGCTTGGGTTTTCCTCAACGTGGATTAGGAAAAACCAGCAAATTTTTGAATACTACGATAAAACATCGTGTGTCTAATTGGTCATCTTTTGTCTCTCTCTCTCTCTCATGCATTTATGTATCTAGAAGTTTGTGATAGTGAATTTTGCTTGTGCTAGAGATATTTGTAGAGATTAATCATTGTGGTGCCTTAAGTTGACTAGATTTGGATAGATTTTTATTTTCATTGTAATATTGCCTAGCTAAAATTGTGATCATCAAATTAGGAGACAAGAATTTTATAACCTCCTATTCACCCCTTCTAGTTGGTTATCCTTGATCTTATAACTGGTGGTTCTCATCGTAGAACTGCTCAAGAAGCTTCGGTAAGGACATACCTTCAAACAAATGGGATAGACAAATTATTAGTGCAAAGATTGATAATGACAATACAATACAATAAATTAAAATTTATGACAAAATAAACAGTACATACATACATACATATATATATACATGTATGTATGTATGTATATATATACACATACATACATACATAAATATACATACATACATACATACATACATACATACATACATACATACATACATACATACATACATACATACATACATACATACATACATACATATATATATATATATATATATATATATATATATATATATATATATATATATATATATATATATATATATATGCATGCATACATGTATATATACATATTAATGTATATACATGTGTGTGTGTGTGTGTACATGCGATGGAATTAACTTTTACTAACTTCTTAACAATAACTAATTATAGTTTAAATGCCAAGGACATGCTCTTTATCTTGGTAGTTGTTTATGCATAAATGTTGTATCTATCCAATTGATATTTTAGCTTCATATGCTCAAGACAATGATTGGCATTTTTACATATACTTACTTATAATACCTTAATTTTCTATATGAGTCTTTGAATCATTTTAAGGCCAACGATTCCCTTTTACTTGTAAAATCACAGCCCAACATTATTACCTGATTTTATTATGACTTGGCATGTGCATGATTAAACAATGGTTGATATTTATTTTATAATCCAATCTTCATTTTCTGTATAAATGATTTGACTAAAATTATATTTCATCCTTTCGTGCTTGATTTTTATATGCTAGCCATATTTCAAGATCTACTAACGATTCGACTGCGAAAGAGCTCACAATTTATAGCGCGAGTGAGATCGCAGTGGGCTAACGAAGCGCCGATAATGGCGCGACTGAAGTCCGTGCGGAGAGACAGACACGATGAAAACCTCCCTTTCGGTGGCTTGTTTCCTTGTCACATCTGCACGAGTACTCAATTTCCATATAAACCAAATGCCCTACGGCCCACTCTGTGTTATAAATGTAGGTAATATTTTAATTTCAAGTTTTAGTAGGAGACAAAAATAATATACTAGTAATGCACAATTAACTAGTAACAGTAGGCTACTTATCATACTTCAGAATATACACAAGAAAAATATTGTATCAAAGTCGTACGAACACACGAATGACTTACTGTTGGGCTTGATGAAGGATAGGAAGCAGCGTAGGCTTGATGCAGTGTAGGCTTGACGCAGTGCAAGACGTAGATGAAGCAGAGCAGGAGCGGTCGCGCAGATGTGCGCTGCCCAGAAACCTTATTGCTGCCCCCGTGTAGGTCTTCACGGTAGCAATGGCTCAAAGATACAGCTCACCCTCCTTCTAGGTGCACGTAGGGAAGAAAGGCCGGTGTAGTTCGAATAGCACAGTACAACAGCACAATATCACCAGAGAGGAAGAGGACATAGGAGAAGGAAAATGAAAAGTTTGCATCTCCAAGCCTGGACGTCTCCAGATCTTTTATAGACATGCAAATTACTCTCTAGTAACTGCCCTCATTGAACAAAAATAATTCACTGGTAACTGCTTAATTATTCACTGGTAACTGATCAATTATTCACTAGTAACTGATCAATTTTTTACTGGTAACTGATAAAATTCAAAATCAAATAATGGTAATTAAGCAGTCTCATGATCAGTTAAAAGGAAAGAGATGATACGAGGTTCAGCAAAAATAAGGTGGACACGGTCTGCCAAGTGGCGCACCACGTCACGGCACGGTCGCGCGTCGTAAGTCACAAGTCACGCGATTTTCACGCGAATACGCACGCGTGCGCGCGTGTGATTAACTAAAGCCATCCTCATGCCATCCACTTCCATAATTCAAAGAATGGAATGGACTCCACCTTATAAATTGGTCTTCCCCAATTTGGCTTAGCAATATGGTACTAAACCTTGCATGCTTTGGAATTTAAGAAAATAGGCCACAAATAATGAGCCTATTTCTAACACTCTGTTCGTTGGCATGCAGATTAAACAAAGCAAACAAAACCAAATGACCTACCCCTGTCGTACGGATCCAAAGCCTTCCACCCGGTGGCTGGGCGACAGACCATAAAAATGCGCCTGAGTGGGTATTATGGGTAGTACTGCCGCCCAGTGGCCGGGCTCTAGTTGCCACGTGTCGCTTCTACAGCGTCCCCACCTGGTGGCCAGGCGGTGAAAACAGCATTTTTGCTATTGTCACGCGTATACTGCCATTTCAATAAATACGGATTGCAACAGTGCCATATATACCAAAAATTCTAGAACATTCTACAGTACCTTAGGTCAAACGGTTAGTAGTGGCGCCTTTCATATTCAAGCTAAGCACATATTCCTTAGCCAGCAGACTGATATTTAGGACTACTGTAAACATGTTGAACTGATCGAGCACACTTTCGGTGTGATTGGTTTGGGCGCGGTAGCTAGCAGGCCAGGGGATGCCGGTCGCGAGCGTGCCACAGCCAGGGGGCAGAAGCAGAGACCAGGGGGTACTGGCTTGTCAAAATGAGCGAGCAAGGCTACAATAGAACGAGAAAAAATTTCAATAGTGAGTGTCTTGTGATAAAGCTTTGTTTTCTCTTTTCTTGTCAAAATCAAATGGAGTATTGAAATGTATTATCGTTATTTACTTGTTTGATTTGGTAGAAATGAATTCGAATAACTATTTTATCGACGAACGAGGAAAAGCTCCAATGATGAGTGTCTTGTGATAAACCATTGATTTTGTGCTTTTTACTTGTGAAAATCAAATGGAGTATTGAAACGTACTGTCATTGCTTGCTTGTTTGATTTAGTATAAATGAATTGCATTAGTTATTTTGGCATAATTTCGAGCAGAAGCACCGTGGCAAGCGGAACTGCAACCGTACGACCTGTACATGCACAATCTCAGCTAACACCTTCTTAGCTGAACCCCTGTAGCAACCGCCGTCAAATTAAAAACTCTTTCGCAATTTTGCACAGTGTCAAAGTACTCCATTTAAGAAATGACGAACGAAACAATTACACGAAGGAGCCCTCCCTAAGTTCACCTTGCTTTGCACAGGAGATGCCAAGGTAGATGCCGGGGCACAACTCTACGGCTCAGCAACAAATGCCTCCTCTAGTTCATGGAGAGATTTGGGCTACATTAAATTCACTCGTCCAAGTCACACATCAAAGGCCACCTTTTGTCCTCCGCAAAGAAAGATGGCCAATAGTCTAGTGCCCTGATCCGTGTCCTTTGATTTAATTGATTCTCTTCGTCTACCCTACTACCCTAGTGATAATGAGAAGGATAATCTAACTCAGCGTTCGGTGGACGAAGACGACCCAAAAACTATCCTAAGCTTCTATTCTTAGTTTTGCACAATCTGCGTCTGTTTTATATAATTGCACTCTAGCTTGTTCGCTTCATGCAGATTTATATGTGTAGCCGGTAGGTAACCCATCACAATCTGTGGAACTGCGCCGGAGACTTCAAATCATGCAGCCATCACAATTTGTGGAACTGCTCGTTGGAAGCCATGACCATAAGGGATGCACACAAGACTTTATGCAGTTCGGGCGGCAAGTGGAGTAATTGTAAAATCCTCCCAAAGCCAGGTTAAGGGGTGGTTGCTGCTTCACCATCTTCCTTGACCGCTGCGTGGTCTGTGTTCTGCGTATAGTATTAGGGAGAGGTTGGCCATGGCTAAATTAATTAGTGACCCAGCTAGGCGGCTAGGCGGCCAGCTCGAATTGATTGGTTTGGGTGGAGAAAAATAGAGTAACATGGTTAGATATACAGTGCCAAGGAATTCATATCATCGTGTTGTTTCGGAGAATATATATTTGGTGAATGGTGATACCATCGAGATTCGGGCTCGCGATCTCTTGTGTGCCTGAGTCTTCAAATAGGTGTATTTACGAGTATGAAAGCGGGTATTTTCATCAAAACTAAACATATGTTGATTTCCCATCAAATATGAGTATCAAGGAGCGAGAGCAACTCTAAGTTCTTTATCAATTTCTGCCCTTTCAAGTAAATAATAGAAAAAAAATTATTAGTCTCCCTGCCACTGCTTAGCCTTTACCATGCATGTGGCCTCCTGCATCAAAAGTAACATAAATATGATATTTGCAATGTTAGTAGTATACATTCAGGTGGTGTGGTGTCGTGCAATGTTAGGAGGTAAATATGTACGTGCCAGTTATATAAATATGATATTTGCTACTACTGCACCTCATAACTCATAAGAAAGGATATGTTTGAAACACTGGACTTTCACAAGATACTTCATATGGATTTACAAAATTTACAAGAAAACAGTGTAAATAAAAAATATATTTTTCCTAACGATAGCTCGTAAACTGCCGTCGATGGTACAATGGCACTGCAGCACCGTTGGTTCTCGGCGTTCGTTGGCCAACCACTAGCGATCAACATGGCAGAGTTTAACAATTTGAAGAATGGAAGAGATTATTGTTTGATTTCCTCCATCTGTTCCTGCCATTCGAAAGAATACCTGACTGAATTTGGATTTGGATGTGGCCAACGAAACTGTGCTGAATTATTGCTGTCCATTAAGCTGAACTAATGTTTAGCTGTATTGCTTCCACATTCTATTCTCTAGCGGCACCGACGAAACTGCGAAAGTAAGAGAGGGGTGGATGGAACTACTCTGCTGTCGAGTGCTTACAAGTCGGAGGGGGGGGAGATGGAACTGATGAGGGGGGTGTCCCGATCTTCCGATGAGAAGGATAAATTCGATTTGATATGACGTTGACGAAGAGGCTACTTGACCGAGACGACCAAGTCCGTCCTGCAATCGCTACACCACACCCTAGTCGCTATCAACCGTGCCAAGAACGCGGTTGACCTGAACACGAGGTTCAATTCCTGCAAGCAATCGAAGAACAAGCAAGAACAAGATAAAGAGCAATCTGAATATTGCATATATGAATGAAGAACACAAAGGGGTTGAGACCTGCAATCGCAGTTGTTGGTCTAGTCGACACAAGAACACACGACGAAGTTTCACGGTGGAAAACTAATCTAAACAAGCCTGCGTTACATGGCCAAATGAGCCTCTATTTATAGGGACACGCAGGTCCTTGCATATGGAAAGTTCTCAACACATTGAAAGTATTCAAATCATAGCTGATTTTATCTCTGTTTCCAAAACCGAAGATTGTTTTGTTGATTGCGTCGCGCACAAAAGGAATTTTTGGATGGGGTGAGATCCGTTGGAAAGAGGACGGAATAAGCTTTCCATGCTGTACTCACACATTCCAATTGGACTCTTGATGCGAAATCTATGAGCATTTAAAGTGGGACTTGTCAGGCTGAGTCAGCGTCGCCTTGTTTTGGTGATTCCAATGCGCACGGAACGAATTTGGAGGTGGGGCCAAATCCATTGGAAAGTGGACGAGCTCTTCTTTCTTTGCTGTACTTGCACACCTCAAACGGAGTTTTTATGCAAAAGTTATACACATTTGAAGTCCGACCTATCAGGCTGACTCCGAATTGATCCGGAGGCCGAATTGAATTCTAAAATGCGTCCCACTTGAACTCTTGCTTGAATTGATCCAAAAGTAACATGGTGACCTTGAGCAAGAGTTGGGGAAGGTGTTAACTTGGTCTTGATATATTGGTCAGCTTCCCTTTTGGTGGACCCCAACCACGAGCGCATAGCGTTGATGCAATCCTCCATTTGTTTATTCTTGGGAGCTTTGGTTGTATGAGTATGTGGAATGGTCACATCATCCTCCCCTTCTTGACAGAAAACCGTCCTCGGTTTTAATAGATATGTGGTCTCACGTATTGCATGATCTTGATCATAAATCTCGGTACATGACAAAGAACGCAACAAATTCGTATTATGTAATATCATAAGTTCTTTATCAAACAAAGTAAACTCTCTTAGAAACGATTGTACCTGATTGGTAGTATTATCACTAGATGGCGTATGTTCTTCATCTTGCTCCCATTCTTAGAAAAGGTTGTATTAGACTGTGACTTGATATTGATGATCTCAATGAGAGGCAAATTCTTTTCAGCGCAAATAGGAAATGGTTGTGGTGTATGGAAGCACCCACAACACTCCCTTCTTGAAAGGTTTCTGTAGCTTACAAACAGCAGTTGATAAACTAGAAATAATAAGGTTAGTGCCATTAGTTTTCTCTACATGATTATGTTCCTCCTCCAAAGTTGAACCTTTCAATTCTGAATTTATCCAAATTTGATGAACCATATAATTTCCCTTTTCATCATACTCGCCTATTAAGTAAAATTTATAACGAAATAATGATAGCGAATTGGGAATCTCAAATAACTTCTTTGTTAGACAACTCAGTTCACAAGGATGATCAATCTCAATATAACCGAAAGTGTGCGAAGAAGAAATCTCATTCAGCTTATCTATAGCATGGATCAATTGCATATTGACAAAATCAAAACCATTTATTTTAGCATATGGATTTAAAATTACAATAGAAGAATCAGGTTTAACTTCTGGTTGTGGCAAAGATATATATAAGAAATTAGCACACAACCCATTATCAATACTTAAATCAATGCAGTTGGAATTTTGTACTTGAAACATGTGTATATCAGAATTACTTTTCACAATGCTTTGCTCTAATGTAGCATGAACACTGGACAATAGTTGTTCTTTCTGTCTCTCCTCACATGATGTAGGGGCATCCATCATCTCATCTTCCTTTTCAAGTAATGGAGTCGGTAGCTCAAGTAACTCATTCTTCTCTTCCGCATTGTTCTCAACTTCCTGCAAGTTGTTAGTCACAGAAGAAGGCACAACCACATGTTTTCTCTTATGTGTCCTATTATCAAGTATTCTCAATTCTTTCTCAATCTGACTCTCAATCTTACAAGCAAGTATAAACAAATGAGAGAGAGAATTATATTCTTTGTGAACAAGAATTTCCTGAATTTCCTTATTAAGCCCACTTAAGAATCTATTCTCTGTAGTTTCAGCATATTCTTCAAAACCACAGCGTAATAAACAAGTTTTCAATTCATGATAGTATTCTCTTACAGTTCTACTACCTTGTCTTAAATGTTGCAATCTAGCTAGCAAATAATCAGCATGATTTTTAAGAACAAATTCATCTCTCAAAAGTTTCTTCAATGCATTCCAAGTTTGGGGTGCTCTACCATGTTTACCAAGATACTTCCACCAAATTATTGCATTATCACCAAAACACTAGTGGCGGCTCTAATCTTTTGCCTATCCGACCAATCATAATATTTAAATTCTTTGTCTAATGCTATCTCCCGGTCAATATAGGCATCGGGATCAAAGTTACAAAGAAAGAATGAAAAAGCATACTTGACTTTAGTTAATGCATCATCATCGTCATTTGGAGATGAGCGGTTCGGAGGAAACAGCGCACGTCGAGTAGTGGGGATGAACGTTTATCAAGGTTCTCAACTCGTTGTTGATGGTGGTGAGGGTCTTATTAAGCCGATCCAACACGTTGTTGGTCTCATGAAAATTCATACTATGTGATCTTGAACCTGTCATGGTTAGTAGAAAAACAAGGAAATACACGAGAATTATATAAGTCCCTACAAACTACTAGTAAGTGGAGCTTGACAAGTCACACATCTCTCAAACTCTTACCAAGCTCTTACAAATTCTTACCAAAGCAAACAGGTGGTGCAACCGGTGGCTGGTTCGTGATAGTCTTGACTTGAGTGATGAGTATAGCGATTACCGGTACGTCAAGGCCTGTAACGGTTAGTAGTAGGTGTAGCTTGGAAGGCTCTAGATATGTAGCAATGGAGAACAATTGGTTAACTTCGGAAATTGCATGGAATTGAATTATAGTTCGTATATAGCACTTAGCCTTATGTTGCTGATCAAAGAAGGATAGATGAAGGCTAAAACAAGTGGATATCAAAGTATAGGAGTGGTAGACACAAGATAATTCAATTGAAAGCAATTGGAAGTGGAAAACACAACTATTGACCCAAAATATTAGAAAGTCAGATTTCTGTCCACTGGACCAGTTGTCGGTCTTTTGGCCGTAACTTTTTGTCAGTTGCCTCTTTTTTGATGATTCTTTTTTTCCTAGTTTACTGACGGCTTTTTCTACAACTTTTCTTTTGGGGCCAATTTCTGAAAACTGACAGAACAATTCTCACAAAAATCACAAGTGCAAACTGTTGCAGATTCGAAACAGAAATTTGGGTCAATTTTCACCGCATGTATCTTTTACTTGCAGTATTGGAATGAAGCGAAATTTTGCAAGTATATGGATAATGAAGTTAGGAGTCTAATGGAAGTGGTTTCACTCAAAAAGGATCAACGAATCAAAAGTTATGCTGTTTTTGGTGGCGGCTGCACAAGAGGGAGTCTTCTGGCCGAAAATCGGAGATGTGTTCTCGATGGATTTGGAAGTGGGGATTTTTGTTTTTGGACTTTTATGGGACCAAGAATATGACCAGCAACAAGACAAAGCTAAAACGGACACAAATTCAATTTAGCAAACCAAAACTAACAAATTGAAAGGCACAACGGGGTTTGGACAGCGGAAATAACTCTTTTTGTAGGGCAATTTTCTGGTTATAGGTATGAAAAACAAATCTAAATGGATAATCTCACCGGGCAAACTATGCTCTGATACCAACTGATGAGGGGGGTGTCCCGATCTTCCGATGAGAAGGATAAATTCGATTTGATATGACGTTGACGAAGAGGCTACTTGACCGAGACGACCAAGTCCGTCCTGCAATCGCTACACCACACCTAATCGCTATCAACCGTGCAAGAACGCGGTTGACTGAACACGAGTTCAATTCCTGCAAGCAATCGAAGAACAAGCAAGAACAAGATAAAGAGCAATCTGAATATTGCATATATGAATGAAGAACACAAAGGGGTTGAGGCCTGCAATCGCAGTTGTTGGTCTAGTCGACACAAGAACACACGACGAAGTTTCACGGTGGAAAACTAATCTAAACAAGCCTGCGTTACATGGCCAAATGAGCCTCTATTTATAGGGACACGCAGGTCCTTGCATATGGAAAGTTCTCAACACATTGAAAGTATTCAAATCATAGCTGATTCTATCTCTGTTTCCAAAACCGAAGATTGTTTTGTTGATTGCGTCGCGCACAAAAGGAATTTTTGGATGGGGTGAGATCCGTTGGAAAGAGGACGGAATAAGCTTTCCATGCTGTACTCACACATTCCAATTGGACTCTTGATGCGAAATCTATGAGCATTTAAAGTGGGATCTGTCAGGCTGAGTCAGCGTCGCCTTGTTTTGGTGATTCCAATGCGCACGGAACGAATTTGGAGGTGGGGCCAAATCCATTGGAAAGTGGACGAGCTCTTCTTTCTTTGCTGTACTTGCACACCTCAAACGGAGTTTTTATGCAAAAGTTATACACATTTGAAGTCCGACCTATCGGTGACTCGAATTGATCCGAGGCGAATTGAATTCTAAAATGCGTCCCACTTGAACTCTTGCTTGAATTGATCCAAAAGTAACATGGTGACCTTGAGCAAGAGTTGGGGAAGGTGTTGACTTGGTCTTGATATATTGGTCAGCTTCCCTTTTGGTGGACTCCAACCACGAGCGCATAGCGTTGATGCAATCCTCCATTTGTTTATTCTTGGGAGCTTTGGTTGTATGAGTATGTGGAATGGTCACATCAGGAACCAAATTATTCAGCAGGAAACATACAGAAACAATCATCATGAGTTTGCCATGCGAGTTGGCGGTAGGGCTGCCGCACCAATCATAATTCACAGACTTCGACATCCCCATCCACAAAGGCTAGGGTGGCTGAAATTTTACAATAACTAATTTTTTTACTGCAGCTGATTTGGCTTTTTAGGTATAATTAATTTAAAAAATGTAAAAATAGAAAAAATATGTTAACCCATTAAGAACAATACAAAGGAACAAAGAAAAAAAAGAAAATACAAAAAAACTTAAAATATCTTTAAAAATTCAGAAAAAGATGAAATACTGAATAGTGAAAAAAAGCAGAAGTTAGAAGCAGAAGCTGAAAAAAAACTGAAACGAACGGGGCCTAAAACAAAACAAAACTCAACACTGCAATAGGTCGTATAGTACCACCGCATTTTCTGGGTTTCCCAAAGAGTAACGTGAAGTAAGAAAACAGCAAGGCCAAAGCCAAGCGCTTACCGAAACTGGAGTATTTTCGGCAACACCATCCATCAGTGTGAGGGTTCTGAACCTTCTGGTCTGAAGAGTCGAGAGTCGCGAGTTGCTGGGCCGGCGGGATCGCATCGAAGAGCCACCATCTAGTGGGCCGAAGTGCCGGACCAGTAAACTACAAGGATACCGGGCCGATTCGCGTTTCATTAGCAATCACGAGCCGGGCCTGCCCGGGCCGCGAGGGCTCCTCGTGTTGGCCCGTGCGGCAGAGGCCCTCGCCGTCGCGCCGCGAACGCGTCTAGTCCTCCGGAACTGACGCCGTCGCGGACCGAGCCGCAGACCGAAATTTGCTGACAAGCCCACCGCCCCATGGCACTCCTCGCCGCCGCCCGCCGCCTCCCTCGCCACCTCCGCCTCCTACACCCCCACCGCTTCACCACCTCCTCCTCCGAGGATCCCCAGGCCCCCGCCCCTGTCCCGGAGCCCCAGTTCCCCGTCCGCACGCCGCCGGACGAGCAGTTCGCGGCGTGGATCACGCGCCTCCGCCCGGGCTTCACCGCGCACGACCTGGCCGCCGCCATCTCCTCCGAGCCGGACCCGGACCTGGCCCTCGCGCTCTTCCGCTGGGCCGCGCTCCGCCCGGGCTTCCGCCACGCCCCCGCCTCCTACCTTGCCGCCCTAAACGCCGCCTCATCCGGCCGCCGCCCCGCCGCCGCCGAGAATCTCGTCCAAGACGTGCTCGCGGGGGCCTGCTCGCCCGACCTCCCACTCCTCAACGCCTGCCTCCGCTTCTGCTGCGCCCGCCGCCGCCTCTTCCCCCTCGCCTTCGACATATTCAACAAGATGCGCTCCCTCCCGGCCTCCGCCGCCTGCCGCCCCGACGTAGAGACCTACACGCTCCTCCTCACCGCCGTCGTGCGCCGCGTCCGCCGCCCGCCCGCCTCCATGGTCTACCTCCACGCCGTCCGATCCCTCTCCCGCCAGATGAAGGCTTCCGGCGTGGTCCCGGACACCTTCCTGCTCAACCTAATCATCAAGTCCTACGCGCGCTGCCTGGAGATAGATGACGCCCTCAAGGTGTTCCGCGAAATGCCGCTGTACGGCTGTGAGCCGAATGAGTTCACATACGGCTACATTGTCAAAGCCATGTTCCAGAAAGGCAGGACCGATAAGGGGATGGTGTATTTCAGGGAAGCGAGGGAGAAGGGATTTGTGCCGACCGGTGGCGTGTTCATGACTGCCGTGTCGGCGCTAGCGCTGGAGTGGAGTTTCGAGGAATCAAGACAGGTGCTGCTGGATATGTTGGATTGCAAGAGGAAGCCGGATATGATCACCTACAGGACGCTACTGGAGGAGATGTGCCGGGCTGGGCGGACAGAGGAGGCGTTCCAGCTGCTGGAGGAGTTGAAAGGGAGGAAGCGAGGTGCGTTGGACCAGAGGATGCACTCAGAATTGCTCGATGGGCTGCATTGGATTTCTCAGCCACATCAGGATAACCTTCCTGTCCGTGACAGGGGTTCCGATAGCTGAAATGCATTGATGAACCGCATATCTTGTGCTATGTCATGGCAATCACGGTCATAGAAAATAAAATGTGTGACTGCTTGAGAAGACTGTGTACCTCTGCTTGAACGATTCAAGGTAAATTGGTGCAGAGAAGTCGCCCCCTTATCTGGGATTATCTGGTTGACTCCCAACTTGTACAACTACTGGTATGATTGATGTGAAGATATTCAAAATGTTAAAATGTCTTCTTGGGAGGTGGGATCAAAATTCTTGCCTAGTCTGCATGCCTGCGCCAACTATTTGTCGGGTGATGGCTGATAAACTTGCCTGTGAATAGCAATTTCTGAAGTAATCCTTTCACGGCCATTCAGAAAAGTTGTTCCACGTATCATATATTGATAATTTGATATGAACAGCTACATAACAAAATTGTACTGTGGAACATTTTTAATTGCTTTTGCTCGTAAAGTTCAATAGTAGAATAACTAGTATTTATGCCTGTGAGCAATTGTTCTCTTTGTTTTCTATACCTGGTTTCCGTAATACAGAATTACAGATACTACCGGTTGTATGGTATAACCTGGTTCATCATTGTGCATTTGAGATATTTATACTTGCGAGTAATACATTATGTGCCATGTCCTTGTTTCAGAATAATCTGGTTAACTAGCAACACCCTCGTACCCCATACTTCTCTTTACATAGTGAAAGATACAATCGAAAACACGATTTCTCCTTACATATGAGGATTTTGACTGTCCAGCATTAACTCCGCAAGTAGGAAACTACCCCAGGACATGTAATGGTGCTGAAGATATCTTCCATGCTTAACTGTTTTCAAATGAATTATGCGCTGGAAGCAAGTCCAATATTAAATTCAACATCATACGTCCACCCTGGTGCCTCGCTTTGTACAGTGAGATACCAATTAGCAAAATGATTTTATTTTATTGCATCAAGATCCTAGTTTCTGCACCGTCCAATACTGGAAACAGCAAACCGACCAGGGTACGAAGACAGGTCATATTTTATGTATCAAGCAACACATAGCACATATTTTCCATATATCCAGATCTTGTACCAGTTGTGATTGTAGTTTGTAGGGTTACCAATCGAACAGACCAACTTCTGAAATATCAGGTACCAATTGCACTAAGTGTTAGACGATGTTTGCCTGTTGCCCTTGGGCCTCGCTTATTTTGGCTTAAAATCAGCTTCTGTTTTTGAAATCTGTTTTTTTTATTATTCAATAGTTTCATCTTTGTATGAATTTTTTAGATTTTTTTGGATTTTTTTTCTTTTTTCTCTCGTATTTTTTTGCATTGTCCGTGATGGACTAACATGTTTTTTATTTTAAAATTTTTTTACATTTAATTATATCAAAAAAATAAATCAGCTACAGTAAAAAACTATAAGTTATCGCTATTTTGAACGCCCTACGAGATTTCAGGTTGTGCTGCCTTTTTGTTAATCAGTCAATAGTAACGAATGATCGTACAGTTCTAAAATGTTTGTGCTAATCAACGCGAATCAACATAAAATGTTCATTTTACCGAGCATGTGCGATCGCGAGTAGTGCTTCCATGCATCACCCTCTCAATACATGAAGTAAAAATCTTGAAGCAAGAGAAGGCGTAAGTAATCATCATCTATCTTTCTATTTATGTTTTAATATGTGTGCAACTTTGGAACAGTGATGCATAGAAGTACCTCTGCCTTTAAACTGCCATTTCTCCAAATCAATAGAAGCAGCCGGAAAGCTAAATTGGAGCTCCCTCTCGTGTAACCTTATGTGTGATGTGTCGTATGTGCGCTGTGATGTCGTGAGGTTCTAGCTGGAATTGCTGCTTCTACCTTCTAGCCCCAGTGGAATTTTGCCAGCTCGCATGGTCATGTTCGTTCGTTTGTAATTCAATTCTTCGGATCCAACCGTGCCATGGGTGTGATCTGAGGTATAAACTGTCGAAGTTCAATTGGAGTTTATTTGTCTCCAAATTCTGATAAACCTGATCAAAGGTTCGTGCGAGATCAAGGCTTAAACCAAGTGTTCTATTTCCCTTACCTGGGGGCCAGCTCAACCTGCATCAACTCCTAGTTGAAACGCTTATTCCGGTCAGGCACGGGTTCAGGGGCGTTATTGTGAGCTGCCACTCACAGATTTTAGCTGTAACTTATTTATCTAATAATTAGTATCTAAAGTTTTTAACTACGGCTTATGTATCTAATAAATATAACTTATTTATCTAATAAATAGATGGCTTATTTATCTTAGTGATAACCGGAGCTGACCCGTGAAACTCGATTGGACGGCTGCAAGCGATAAGTCTAGTACGCTTCGTTGGCGTTGGTCGAGTTCCTTCCGTTCGTTCGAAGAGAAGCAAGGCACGCTGCCCCTCTTCCGCGCCCGCGTCCGTCCGGCGAGCAGCGAAGACAGCATCATCCGCGCGGGCGGCGCCGCAGGAGCAGGAGGAGAAGATGGGTTTGGGGTCGTGCTGCTGCCGGTGCCTGGAGATCCTGTGCGCCATCCTCCTCCCTCCCCTCGGCGTCTGCCTCCGCCACGGCTGCTGCTCCGTCCGTAACACACACACACACAGCACAAATCCGTTTTCTTGGTCTTTCGCTTACCTCGCTGCTTGTCTCTGGCTGGAGCAGATGGAGTTCTGGATCAGCGTGCTGCTCACCATCCTCGGCTACCTGCCCGGCATCCTCTACGCCGTCTACGTCATCGTCTCCGTCGACCCCGACCGCGTCCGCCGCGGCGACGACGACTACGTCTACGTCGCCTGACGTGCCGGCCTCCCCTGCCTTGGCCCCTTTGTATGGGGCTTGGTTAGTACAATCAATCCTGTTCCTGCCCCTTGTGAAGGGGTGTACATCTACAATTTAGACAAGTTAATTGGATCGAGATTTGCTGGTACCGTGGATTGCAGTTCGTTTGTAAGTATTTATTTATCTGCTTCACGATTGATTGTGTGTTTATTTATCTACTTATTTAGACAAGTACTTATTGATTGTGTGTTTATGAGTATTTACCCGGTTCAATTGTGATTGTGCGTCGACTGCTCTCAACTTGAAAATGGATCTTGAGTTGTTTCTTGAAGGGCTGTGATGAGAATTAGATCGATTGAAGCAACAAACGATGTTAGACAGTGGTAGCAAAACTTGCTTCGCATCAGGCAAACGGTTTGTCTGATAACAATCTGCACTTCTTGCTAGAAGCGGGTTCTTCAGCAAGGGGATCACCATCTCTTTCAATAGCAAGGCAGCTAGTTAAGTTCACAAGAATGACATGTTTTTTCTCAGCAAAAAAAATCCCAGAGTCATTTTAGAAAACCTTGACTTCTGTTCAATAAGCTCATATTGAATATGAAAAGAGTTAATTTGATTAAATATGACCTAACGGTCAATTTCAATAACTTTACAGTCATATAAGCCCAAAACTTGACTTACAATTAGATGAACCGAAGAAAACTCCCACAGGAGCGCTTGAGTGAGGTCATAACCCTAACACGGATACTTGCAACATCCTTTCTTCTTCTGATCTTTGTGTTAAGAAAAATAAGCAAGACTAAGTATAAGCAATCGTACTCAACAAATCACATGAGAAAATGCTACACAACTACTTGCCAGGGTTTTCAATTGATGGGGTTATAAGAGTTTTATTAAGTATTTATAGATGTAATTTTATTTATAAACATTTTGAATACAAATAACAATGCATGTATTTCTTAAGGAATTTGGGGTTTCAACAACTCGATTAGCAAACTTCAATATTTCTAAATCATTTTCAAATCTACCTATGCTTCGCTGTTGGACTCACCCATTAAATACAGCTTCATTTACTGGAAGCACGGCATATTCGAGTACTATTGAAATTATGTTTCTGCAGAATTACCTAGTTTTACCCACAAAATCTCTTAATCCTCATGACTAAGTTAAGAAAAGACTTTTCACTGCTCAATTCTTTATATAGCCTCTACCCAGTAGGTGTTGTTTCCCAACAAACTTGAGTGGCCTGCAACCTTGCCCGATTTATTGCGGATCTACTGTTGTATGGTTAACCACCTCCCATACATACCTTCATTATCCCTCTTTCCCTTTGTAGATATTCAATCGAATTTGAGCAGCTACTAAATCAGGTTTGACAAATCAATGTTTGTGGTTGAGCGATCACTATGTTCTTTACTTGGCATAAGGTTCTAGTCCTTATATTTTTACTGAGGCAACTTTCATCCACAAACTCTTGTTTTAGTGCCCATCCGCACTGCCACCTTTCTAGTCCAAGCCTCAACCCTAGGACAAGGTCATGGGACCCAACCATTTTTGTGGCTTTCTATGATATTTTCTTTTCCTAAAATCATTTTAAAATTCTACTGGTAAAATACCAAATCTCTTAATAGTATAGAACTTTGTGTTCCTGATCTATCATGATTACTTAAATAGTGTATTTAATATTACTGAGTCTTGTAAAGATGAATATGGCCATTAAATTAAACTAGGTTTTATCTGATGGTAGGATATAACTAGTATCATATCATTCTAAATATTTATTGTACAAGAAATAACAGTGCATAAATAACATAATAAAAATACTAATAATTAAATAATTAAAGAAATGTGGAATCAATATGATCAAAAATATGTGACTTGCCTCTTTGTCTATTGTCTCTAATTATTTCACTGCAGTCTTCAGGTTAGACCACTCTTGTAGTTCTTCTGTTGACCAACTCGTCGAGTCCGAATACTAGTGCGAAAGACAAATACAAATAAGTTTTTGCTTTGCATAATGCAAGCTGGGAACAAAACACAAATAAATAACTAAAATGATACAAAGAATTACGCAGGGTGGTTGAGGTTTAGGTGTGTGTGGTCTGGTTTATCGGAGGTAGAATTGGGTTAGGTGAGATTCAAACAATCGAAATGGTTGTATATACTTTAGCTAGAAATTTTATATGGTGGCAGATTGATTAAGGAATAGTGGGTTAGGGTTTTGTCGATGTTTGGTTTGGCGAAAAGGATGTCAAAAATGGATTCACGAGGTCGAAACTGTCAAAATGGGTATAATATTGATTTTGGTGGTCGGATAAATAGTAGCTGCAATAGTAGCTACAGTACTAGGCCAGCCCGATTCGAATAGTGCACCGCGTGGGGATTTCATCTAAATAAACACCGAGTGGACTGTTCTGCCTGGCCCAATCTACGCATGAGATTGTTCGGACCGATCAAACACGCATCCACGCACGGCTGTTGATCAGTGCTGCTCGGACGGTTGCGAATGAGCCATGTCACGTGTGAGGCCGTTTGGACTGGCCAAAACACGCGCCCATCTAGACCGTTAACCCACAGCACTTGGACTGCTGGGGATGAACATGACCGTTCGGACTGGCTGAAACGCGCACCCATCTAGACCGTTAATCTACAAGGCTTGGGTGGCTGAGGATGAGCGCGGCCGTTCGGACTGCCCGTGATGACAGAGAAAAAAGGATAGCTTTGTTGGATTTGGAGGCAATGATGGTTTTGGCAATGGTGCGGCTAGCTTTCGGGGATGAAGGGGAAGGAAGAGAGCTAGTTGTTGCTGCTAATTTGGCTTTATGGACGCTCGAAGGCAGTGGTGCACAGAGTGCGACGAAGGGCAGAGGCGGTGCGTGGGCATTGCTGTGGACGAGCACACGCATCTCGCGAGCCAATTGGTGTGTGGTGGCGTGGAAGTCATCACGTGGAGTTATGGCGGCACGGGCACAGGGGCGAGGGTACGGCGGTGGCAACACATGGCTAGTGAGGTGGCAGAGGTAGCAAAGCAATGACTTCGGTGCTGACCAGGTGAGCGGGGTAGCACAATAGCAGGCTAGGAGATGGGTCGACTGAAGGAAAAGATATGGGTTGCGGCCCAGAAAAGAAAGAATGGAGAAAGAAAGATGAGGAAAATAGCCATGGGTCGGGCTAGAAACGGCATAAGAGAGAAAGGAAAGAAGTTGAGAAAATTAGATGAATTTTAGGATTTGTAGAAAAATAAGATAGTACTTCCGGTGCAGAAAAAACACAAGGAGCTCAGAAAGAAAACAACAAACAACTCGAGAGATTTTACAAAAACAATTATCAATTTTTGAAACTTTTTTGGGCTATCACAAAGTTGCTCAAAGATTTAAGCAATCAAACTGACAAGGCTGCAAGAGAAAATGAAGTAATAAGAATCCCTCTTATTACTGTTTGGCAAAGATTATGGAGAACATTTTGTGCAGCCTGGCTATGGGTGGTCATGAAAGAGCGAATATATATACCACAAGATACCACGTAGTAGGGAAAGCCTCATTACATTGATCTACATTAAGACTTATTTCACAGCAAAGTTTCAAATATTACACCGTGTTATGCTGAACTTTAGGGGGCGTTCAGAATGCCGTTGCCTTATAACTTTTTTTTACTATAGCTGGTTTATTTTTTACTATAACTGAGTTGACTTATTTGATATAATTAAATTTAAAAAAATTTACAAATAGAAAAAACATGTTAGCCCATCACAGACAATGTAAAGGAATATAGGAAAAAAAGAAAAGACAAAAAACCCAAAAAATCAAAAAAACACAGAAAAAGACGAAATTACTGAATAATGGAAAAAGCAGAATCCAGAAATAGAAACTGACTTTAAACTGAAATGAGCGGTGCCTAAGCGTTGAGATAGAGTAATTAGTTGGCCATCCACTGTCAGTGACAGGCAGACACAACTGTTTTTTATGTGCTAGAAGCAAGAAGAGCTGGTTAAAGCAACTAAAGATGTAGATTGTGTGTCACCGCGTCACTAGAGGCTACCATAGCAAAATATGTTCACTGGCTAATCCAATACTCCTATGTTTGTATGAAGGTTTTTCTTTCCTTTCTTTTTACCAAAAAAAATTGTATGCTACACACACGCAAGCGCGCATTTCTTTGTCTCCCTCTCTCCACTATGGCATGAATTTCACCTATCAGTTTGTCACTGGTTAACCGTTAACATCGTGGAGCATTAGAGATACTTTTTAGCTTTATCTTTCATTTGTTCTTTTCTACCTAACGTTTTGTTTTCATGGTCTTTAAAATATAACTTAATTATTACTTTTATAATTTTGTATTAAAATATACTCATAAAATTATAATATTATAAAGGAATAAATGTATTTAACCCTTTTAACTATTGCATTTATCTAAAATTCAACCCTCAACCACAAAATCGGGTAACTAACATACCATGGTGGCCGTTGCAGGGTTGAGGAGAAGCGGTCAGGACATGTGGAGGAGAAGCGGCTGGAGAAGTTGTCTATTGATTTGTTCTGAGAATAGATGCAGTCTATTAGTTCAAAGGAATGGAGAGAGGAGGGAGAGAAAGATGGAGGAAAAGATGATGTGGCATCGGCGGTGAGAAGAAGATGTGCAGGTGATGGAGCAACAAGGGCCGCCGTCGTCGTTGGGGAAGAAGGCACGAGGGCCCGAGCTCCATTGCGTAGGCAGAGATCCATTGGAGAAGTCACGCCACTTAACGGACAGGGTAGGGAAGAATTCACTGTGAACGGTAGGCATCCGACGGTGTTTGTGCCGCTGCTCACCGCGCACATGGCCGGCAGCCTCGAGGTGAACTGGTGAAGCACATCTGAGTAAAGGAGAAGAGGAAGGATTGGGAGGGGAGAGGAGAGAAGAGAAGAAGAAGCACATTTGAGTATGACATGTGAGCTAGGGACATTATAATGCCAGCTCAGATTCATATGGATGCCTAATTGGCGCAAAACCAGGGTGGAATTGCCTAGTTTTGACAGTTAGTGTGATTGGTTATCTGGTTTCGTAGTTGAGAGTTGAATTTTAGACAAATGCAATAGTTGAGGGGGAGGTAGCAAATTATGAAAGTATTTTTAACAATAAGTCTATGAAAAAAAGTCCATTTGACCCCCTTGAACTCTTGTTAAAGTCTAGAAATCAACCCTAAACTACAAAATCAGATATTTTACCCATTTTAACTGTCAATACCAAATAAAATTACCCCTTTACTTAAAATCATCATGGTTTTACTGACGTGGCCTCTATATGTACACCCATGTCATCTCTCTTTCCTCAACTGTATGTCCACATCAGCGCCACATCCTCCTCATGTATCTTCTTCTTCCTCCTCCTCCTTATCTCTCTCTCTCATCTTCAACCGTCTCCACACCTTCTACTCCCTTAGCACCCCATTGCCTCCCTAAGAAGCTTTCTTACTAGCTAGAGCCATCCCTGTTTCCATGCAACCTTAAGTCACTCCCCTCCCATGTCACCACTGTGGCCATCCTTGCGACACCCCTCCACGACCACACCCTTTGCCACCTCCACCACATTGAGCCACGGGGCAGGCAGTGTGGGTGCAAACACAGGCCTAGAGTACCCAAACACGGGAGGTGGCGACGAGCTAGACGATGTTGACGAGCGGCAGCTGCAGCACCTTGCGATGGATCTAGGACAACGTTAGTCCTCTCCTCCAAAAAATGCTCCCCACTCTACACATGGATGCATACATTATCCCTCTAGACCTAGTTAATTTCTATGCAATCCATCTTTCATTGGATTTGGTTTTGATTCAATCAATTTCTTGGCTTAATTTGAGCAATTTTTTTGTCTTTCTGCATCAATTTCTTGGTATTGCTTTGAGCCTGAGCTGGTGGTTGGTGAGCGGCCGGGTGTGATGGCCAGAGAGCCTGAGCTAGCCCAAGCCAGAGCTAATGGCCGGTGGGCTACGGTGCATGGCAACCGGCTAGCCTAAGCCAGCCCTACTCGTGTTCATGTAGGAGAGGAGATCGAGACTGAGTTCATGACTTCATGCAATCAGGAGGGAGAGAGAGAGGAGAGATAGAACAGAGGTGAAAGAAAGCTAGCATGACATGTGGGTCCTACCATCTTTTTTGTGTTTTATTTGCTGATTATATAGGCTGGATTGCTTGCATGTCAAAACCCACTTCTGAAAACCAACTTGCGTGTCAAAATCACTTCCACGTTGGCATACCTTAGAGTAAAACCACCTTCTGGGGGATAAAGTAAACGGTATTAATATTTAGAGGGGTTAAACATCCGGTTTTACAGTTGAAAGCTGAAACTTAGACTTTCGTAAGAATTCAGAGAGTTAAGTGGACTCATTCCTAAATCTAATGACATAATGTTTATATAGCTAATTTAGATAAAATTATTGACGATCAAATGGTAGGTATCCGAAGACATCAAATAAAAAAGGAAAAAGAATGGAGAGATTATTGTTTTTTCCCCAAGAGGCGTAAAAAGCATGCTCCATTATTTGTTACTCATGCAGCCATTTCTCGAAGAATCTTGAAGATTTGGAGCGCGTCCGATCACCAACATTTCCAATCGATTTGCTTTTGATTTTGCAATGATATATCACACGTGCCCGGCGCTTCGTTTTCCCAACGCATGATTTGGAACAGTACCTGTAAGTCGTGCAACACAAAATCATGCAAATTCGAATACGAACAGACAGACATAGACTGATAGACACCAGCACCCTTTTCTTTATGCAAAGGTGCCAAACAGAGATCTTTAAACCTTTTGTCTATAGCAAAACTTTAGCTAAATAAAGACCCCAACCTGCCTGTTCTTTTTAACTACGGTTGATGGTTTTTGACTGCGGCTGATGGCTTTTTGACTGTTTGTAACAGAGATTGCGGAAAAAAAGATACTCACTTGTGATTTTTGATGGTACAGATATTAGGTTTTTAACGTGTACTACAATTAACTTGTAGATCTTATCTTAAAAAATATTTTATTTAAAAGTTAGTTACTGTAGTAAATACCAAAAGTAACTTTTAAAAACAGCAAAAAACAGGACATCAGCTTAAACAAAAACGCCATCTTTATCTCGTCTGGGCAGAGCAGCACACACATCACACACCAGTAAGGTCAAATCCACAAAGGAGTGTGGATATTGTTGACGTGGAAAGATCGATTTAGGTCACGAGCACACAACATTCACAGGAATACTTTTCCAAAAGGAAAAGAAAAACATCCATAAGAGGCCAAAAGAAAGGAGAAATGGGAGTAGATGAGTGTGAGTAGGAGTAGAATTGATAAATCGATTTTTTTTTTAAGGCGATTGATCAACTGAATTGACCAACACCAACAAAGCAGCACACGAGAAGGCTTTCAGGAAAAGCGTGTTTTGGTGAATTCCTTTTCCATGCGAGTGACAAAAAGTGGCGTCTGCCTGCTGAAGTGCACGCTGCTTTGGAGAGGGAGGCCGGCTTTGCTAGGACGTAGAGCGATCTTTTTGTGTCTTGCTAGAGTTGCAGCCCCTGCACTTATGCACCCCACAAGGGGAGAAACAAAGGCAGGCCTACGGCCGACCAGTAGCAGAAATAGCACACCCTATGTCCTTGAGGATTCATTTCTGGTGGAAGAACCCCTCATTTATATTTATACTCAAAGTTCAAATAACACTATCACCTCATTTATACTCAAGTTTAAATAACACTATCACCTACGAAATCATTCATTTTACACGTATCGACTATCGAAATCGGATTAAATAACCATTGGCCCTAAACCAACCTAGTTTTGGATAATATGGTGTCCATGTGTATAAGTTTCACTGCCCAGCAGTTTACAAAAGGGTCCTCTGAAGATAAGAAATTATATAATGGCCCTAGAAACATACAAAGAGGGCTCATACCAAAGAAAAAATTACAAGCAAGTCTGCAGATTTTTGTCGCTTCTCCTCTTGCCATGGACTCCTAGACCTGAGACCAGCAGGCTGGATCTACAGAGGAAGAATGGCCTTCTTGGAGTGGGGCTGAAAAGGAGAGCCGAGGATCGGCGACGGATTCCTCCAGCAGTGCACTCGACAAGGTCCCCCTGAGTCGTAGCTGAGAACATTTGATGATTTGATCTTCAAATAGGCCCATGAATAAGGTTTATTTTCTTAATTTCAAAGCGTGTATAGTTTAGTACTATATTGTTAAAACAATGTGAGAAAAATCAATTTATAAGGTGGAGTCTATGCCACTACTTAAATTATGGATTGGGATGGCATGAGGAGATGTCGAGACCCGAATATGCAAATCTGAACTCTCTGTGTATACCGTACTAGTCTAGAATAATGTTAGTACATACAGATAACATAGATGAAATATCAACCATATACACGATAAATAAAAAAAGACTCAAATATTAATAATTATCATAGTACGATCTTATAGCCAAGCTTATAATTAATAACCTAAAGAGTTTAAGAAACTAGCCGCGAAAAATAGAAATAAGTATGGTAGCAATTCGACATGCTCACAAGCAATCGACTGATAAGCGAAGTTCTAATCCATGCAGTCGTCGAAGTATCATCCTTCTGGTACCTCCTGCTGATATAGCTCTTCCTCTTCAACTGAGCAACAGTAAACATAAAACTGTGAGTACATTGCTACTCAACAAATCGTTTATAACAAAAATGCAATATAATATGCAAGATTTACCAATGGATGGTTGAAAGGTTATTTTATATAAGGCAATAATTTAAAATAAATACAATAAATAGATTGAAAGCGAATTTTTTAAGGAAAACTATAATGAATAAATAATCAAAGAAATTATATAAACCATAAATGAACTAACCAATCACTCCAATGAACCACACGTGAACCAACCAATCATATAATGAATCATCAATGAACTAATCATTCACTTTGCACAGCTCTCCCAACTAAAATTTTAGAAAAATATCCATCGCTTGTATGAAATCATCGAGCATTATGCATAACCAAGGACACAGCTATTGGAATAATTTTACACTCTACAGATATTGCATAACTTTACCTACATGACATGATAATCTCATATTTTTCATGCGATTAACACACTTCCTTTGATATACAACGGAGAGTTCATGACAAGGCCTTTATAATATTCAACCTTAACCCAATTTCGCCCGCTAAAATTTCACCATTGAGTAGGTTAACCACCAAGTCGATAATTGCCCCTACATCTCGTGAAAATGTCTAATTGACACCCATTGACATCTCAATGACGGAACCAAAAGTTCAAACATCACAAATTAATCAGCCAGGCTATCCCATACTAAACATGTGGTTGCACGGGAAGGCTCAAATCAATGGCACACAAAATTAAATCCTTAGATATTACCCAGGTGAGACTTCCATATCTCTCGAAGTGAATCCACACTTCCCCCTTTATTGCACGATCACTCGCCTAAATGAAAACCAATTTTGTATAACCATCACCAATGACACACCAATGTCATGACATATAAATTTTATAACTGTGGCACTAACCACGATTCAATATCTCATTAAGTCGAATTAATTAATTAACTACATGTGATGATGAACCCAACGAGACTATAAACATGACTAAGCAAATTAATCGTACAACCCATGTAACAACTAGTATTGTATCACAAAATAAATTTTCCATCCTTAGGTGACAATGGTATCGTGATATTCAAATTATCCAAGGAGTGATTAATTAATTGGGACAACAACTACTAAGTATAAGGGTTTGTAATAAATTAACAATGCATGATAATTTAAAATAAAATAAATAATTAATAAATTGAAAACTAGGATCAACGTGATCAAAGAACACGATTTTCTTTGGCCTTACTCAGTTATGAATTATTAATCTTCTAGTTGTGCTTCTGTTCCTTTGAATATGCGATCTAACGAGAGAGAAAACAAATAAAGTGCAAAATAAAATCAAATACAAATAAACTCTAAAAATTTTAAAATCAGAACTAAAAGATAGAGCTCGATTTTAGATGAATCTATAAAAAGAACGGGATCAATCGGAGTTAGGACGAATAAGAACATGCTCTTGAAAAATATAATCTAAAGAAAATACTAAAAATTTAGAAATTATATTGTGCTATAGACTCAGTGCACAAAAAGACTGATCTACGATAGACTCGGCTCACGGAACGGTGAACAGTGTGACTCAGCAGCTGATGTGATGGATTTAGGCTGACGTGGCGGACATGTGACCGACAGGTGGCAGGTAGGACTGACGTGGCATCTGGGATGGCTCTGGTGCTGACTCGTCGAATCTAAGGCTGAGGTGGTGATGACTTGGTTAGAGCTGACTCGACGGGGTTGACACAGCGATCGAATGGTCCGAGAAATGATCAGATTGTTTGGACGGGCGATGACGTTCGAACTATCCGAATGCGACAATGATCGAACAGCCGAGAAGTAACGATGTTCAGACGGTCCGATGATCGAACGGTTGAGGGGCGGAGATGTTCGGATTGTCCGAACGATGAAAAATGCTCTAAAAATCGGGATGTTACAGAAGGGTTTTGGCTAATCGCATGCACGTATTTGTGTATTTTTGCATGAAAATCACGTGACTTGTGACTTGCGCCATGACAAATCCACCTTTTTTTTTGCTAAACCATGCATCACTCCCTCTCTGTGTTTGAATGAGATTCAAACGTTTGAGTTTTGTGTTTTATTGGGTTTGATGACAGTAATTGGTTAAATATATCAGTTACCAATGGGTAAATGACCATTTAATCATGTCAGTTATCAGTCTGTCTATATATATGCCTAGAAATGTATAGAGTATATCGCCAAGAATCTCACTGCCTCCATTCTGTTTCTCCTGTGAACTTTGTACTGCGCCGTCTGAATCTCATCGACTCTTCTTCCTAGTGTGCACCATGAAAAAAGGAGAGCGATATCTCCGAGCCGCTGTTGCCGTGAAAACTTGCACAAGGGCGGCAATAAGGTTTCTAGGCAGCGCTTATCTGCGCGACCGCTCACTAAACTGCGTCATCTACGTTCTGCACTATATCACGCCTGCGCTACTTTATGTTTTTCATCAAGCCCAACGTAAGTCGTTCACGCGTTCGATCGACTTTCATACTATATTTTCTTTGTGTATTTTCTGAATTATAATGAGTAATCCATTGTTAATTATGAATTTTACATCACTAGTTTTATATTATATTTATCTCTTAGTAAAACTTGAATTAAAATATTGATATTATATTTGTCTACTAGTAAAACTTGAATTAAAATATTGCCTTATTTCCAACACTTGTGAGCTTGCAAGGGCTTGTTTATAATTTTTTTTCTTTATTTTGTGCCCTCTTTGTATGCTTCATGGGCTATTATGTAATTTCTTATCTTCAAAGGGACCCTTCCATAGACTACTGGGCATATACATCAGCAAAACTTGTATACACACGTCATTCAAAACCAGGGTGGATTAGGGTGAGAGGGGTGATTTGATCCGGTTATGATAGTTGAGGGGTGTAAATTGAACGATTTTGTAGTTGAGGATGTTATTTGAACTTTGTGCATAAGGCCTAGGCGTAAGTTAGGTGGAAACGTAAAATTCTTCTTTTTTTTCGTTTGGCATAGAAGTGCATAACAGTTTCAAAATTTTTGTTCAAAGCAAAACCGTGAAGGAAAATCACTGTAAATTTAGGTTCCGTTTCAAACATTGGAATTAAGCTATATTGTTTGCCTGCAGCTTATACTGTATAAGATACAGGTTCCTCTTGGCCTTTTTTTCTCTCTCATTTTTCTGTATGCTACAACCAAGTACTAGTAAAATGCTTGCTTGTACGGTATTTTTAGTACATGAAACGAATACCGTGACTCGTGGCTGGAACATGTATAGGAACACCTGAAACTGAAAGTACGACAATTTGGTTCAGCAGAATTTGGAGCTCAGAATTAGGGTATGTTTTTTTTGGCTGCAGCTTATGGTTTTGGTTGAAATTTTTGAATTTTAGCTATTTGCGATAGAGATTACGGAGAGAGAGATATTCGCTTGCGATTTTAGATGGTACAGATATTGGACTTTTAACGTGTACTATAATTAACTTGTAGACTCCATCTAAAAAATACTCTGTTTAAAAGTTAGATACTATAACAAAAGTTAAAAATTATTTTAAAAAGTTGAAAAGAAGAGACCTTTAATTATATTTTTGTTTGGTCAATCTTCTGTTTTTACCCAATGAACATCAGATGGGGCCTGGCCTACAGTCCATCGAGTCTTGTCTATAGCACAAGGCTAGCACATGGAATGAACAAGGCCATATATATATACTCATGTATAGTGCAGCACTACACTTCGGCCCTGTTTTTTATTTTTACTTTGGGCTTCTGGGAAAAAAACTTTAAAATGGTATGACCTCTTGAAAGAGAATTCTTCAAATGACTTTATAAATTTAAAATTATGTACATCATCTACGCTGACGTCTTCGATATCTTCGTCGTCCGCTGCTATATTGAAAAACACAAACAAAAATTACCAGCTGTAGTCAAAAAAAAAAAAAGAAGACCCACTTCAGATTCAACCGTCTCCGTCTCAATCTCCTCGTGTCCCAACGACATTCAGTTATGTTAAAATGTCATTGAATCACATGTTGTAATATTGTTGTAACGATTAAAGTTGTCTCGATCTTAAGATGGCCATGGTAGCCACCGAAAAGACTGCATAGTGCATACTGAATCCTATGCAAAGGCGGTGGTGGAGCGCTGCTCATTTCTGAGCACAATTATAGAGATTCTTCGCGGCACGAAGCGCTGCTCATTTCTGAAGGTGCAACTAACACGCGCGCGCGCGCGCGCACATACATATCGCACACCCCTTTCTGCCTTCTGCCGATGCGTTATTTAACTTCGTTCAAAAAACCTGACCAGCACGTGTGGAGCGTGTCGCTGCTGTACGCGTCCTCCTTTGACTTCTCTTTTACCTTCCCGGAGCGAACAGGGGCCAAAAGTTACTTCCACTTTCCACCGCTCGCATCGCATGCAGCCGCACTCAGCGACGCAATGGCTGTACTCGCAGCTGAATTTTGGGTATTTTTTATCCTATTTTATATAAGAATTTCTAATATAGTATTCGTTCCATCGTAATTCCAATTTTGGTTATCTACCCGGCACAGACTATGAACAGCTAACACGTGTATAATCCTACGGACCTAAAGCGTGATACCTGGCTACTGTAGCTTCATGCGGTCCTAGACCATATGATTTTGGTCTACTGTAGCATTGTATGGTTCAGGACCTCATGATTTTAGTATACTGTAGCATCGTGCGGTCCAGGATCGCATGATTTCGGTACTATAGCATCATGCGGTTCGGGACCGCACGATCTCAGTGTGTTGCGCTCTCTTACGATTTAAGTGTCGTGCTCTAGGTCCGCATGATTGCACATGTGCCAGCTGTCCGTAGTCCCGTGCTTGGGTAGAAGACCAAAAATAGAATTACCATGAAATAAATGCTGTATTTAAAATTCTTATGCAAAATAGGGTCACAAATGCCCAAAATTCCTCACAAGTCGCGGCAGCAGCTAGCTGCTGGCGCGCCAAGATTCGTGTACGTCCGCGCGAGCGCGCACAGGGTGAAAAAGGGGAGATGGAATCTCACGGAATAGTTTGGCCTTGCAGGCGTGCAGCAAGCGCAGCATGCAGGGAGAGGCGTGCATGCATGCAATGGCGCAGGCTTTGTGAATTGCGACGCCAAAGCCAAAGCGATGTGAATATATCTGCGTCTGAGTGCATCGCCAGCGGTGGAGCCTGAAGCGAAGCCTTAAAAGAGCTGCATCGTGTGCGTGTTCCTCCTGGACGGAGGCAACGCCACCACCAACCCTTGTCTTGGTGAATCAGTGGCAGCTAGCGTGCATGTGAGTCGATGTGCAAGAATATATATATGGGTAAGAGAACTTGCAGAGCAATATAAGAGGTGTTCAAAATAGCAGTGGTTTGTAGTTTTTTTTTACTATAGTTAGTTTATTTTTTACTATAACTGAATTAGCTTATTTAACATAATTAAATTTAAAAATTTTAAAAATAAAAAAATATGATAACCTATCGCAGATAATGTAAAGGAATAAAAAAACCAAAAAACCTAAAATTTAAAAAAAATCAGAAAAAAAATCAACAATGAAAAAAGTGTCGCATTTGACAATTTAGGTTTTCATGATTTTCATGATTTTCAACTTTTACACATAATTTTCATGAAATTTACACTCAATTTAGGTTTCCAACTGATATATACCCTAGGCTCAGTTTCTAAATACTTGTACATTTGACAAAAATTTCTTTTCCTAAATAATTGACACTTTATGTGTGGCAATGTAAGTTTCTTTTCCCAAATTACCCATATCAAATCACAATTTGTAACGCAGAAATTTCATAGGAATTCTACAAGAATTTCACAACAAACAATTCAATTCTTGCTGGAATCGAGGAAAATTCCCTCATTCCAAACGAGACCTAACTCTATTCATCTTCATCCCACTTCCTTGCCTTGTTACTCATGTTTGAGATGTTATTGAAGGGTACTTTAGTCACATTTTACCAAAATATGATTACCTTGGTAAGCATAATTTGATCAAAAGTGCTAAGTATTCTGAAATAGAGAGGATCTTTTAGGTTTAATTTGATTCGGGGTTAAAAAATGGTTTAGGGGTTGAACCCGCCAAACACCCTTGAATTAGGGAGGATTAAATTAACTTGGTCAGAGCTTTTTAACCATCCTAACTTAGAATTATGTTAATTAACTTAACCTGGTCAGAGCCTTTTAACCATCCTAACCTAGGATTAAGTTAACTCACTGAATTGATGGAATAGACTTACCCAGCACAACTCAGTCTCCTAAATTCTGTTTTTGTACTTACTAACCCACCTAATCTAGCCAAACAATAGTTTAGATCAACGAGGTTGGTTGCTAAACACAAAACTTGGGTTAAGCTAACCTAGTAGGTTAAGATTAGCTAAACCGATTATCTTAACCCCGAATCAAACACAGCCTTAGATGAAGCTATCAAGTTAATATGATATCTCCAGCTTTTAAAATTAAGAAGCTAGTTGTTTTTCACGGCGTTTCCACCATAAGCTCCGAAAGCAACTTTAAAGATAAGCGTAGGAGGTGTTCGTATTGGCTGCAACTGATGGCTTTTAGTTGAAAATTAATAGTAGTGACTGAAAGAAGTGGCTTTAGAAGAAGAGAGCGAACGATGGAAAAAGTGATTAAGAGATTGTACGCTAGACAGGAGTGAGAATAGTGTGGTGTGTGATGTGCCCGTAACCCCTGCTTTATTCTCGGAGCAAAAGAAGTGAAAAAGTTAGATATTCATATTAATTTTTAGTTTTTTTAAACAGAAGCAAATATGAACGTCTGCCAGAAACCGAGCATAGCTCGATTGGTAGGTGGCGTTGTCGAAAGCTCGCCCGCCCAGATTTGAATCCTATGATTCGACCGGGTGCCTACCTCTTTTTTAAGTGATGAGTGTGAGAGCTACTGACCAAAACTGTGAAAAAGAGGAGCTTAATCCAGGACAAATAGGCCTAACTGATTCTGCACAACAGGAGGAAAGTTTGCAAGCCACAATGGTCGACATAGATTCGGCCCTGAAGTCCATCACTTGCCACATTGCTACCCTTTTCACAGGAAAGAAGGCAGACCAAAAAGCTTACACCCCTCCATGGTCAAAAAAGCTAGGATAATCCCCTGTTTGACCGTTAAGAGGGTGAGGACCATGTCTCCATATCCTTCGGTCCCCTGGAGGCAATCGTACGTTTGCAATGGCCGTCCAGCTATCCAGCCATGATCATACTCATATGCATTTACATGGATAGATATCAGTCGCGTTAATCATAAACTACTGAAAAAAGAACAAGAATGCGATGGCCATGATCACGAGGCAGCTAGCTAGCTAGGCCATTGGCGTTGCGGTCCAACGCAAATCACTCCAAGGGAACTGATTAGTCTAGAGATTAGCACTTTTTCATCCGAGTAGCGACCTAGGATTAGCCTGTTAAGTAATCGCCCTCGAGATTGGTTAGCCGCTAATTGTCAAAGGCTACGAACCCATGGGATGCGTCCAGTCGGCGTGCGTGCTCAGATGCCAAATCATAGCGTCGACGGGAAGGGCGTACTCGAGTACACTTTCTTTTCTGCAAAGGAATTGTACGTACGTACACGTTGGTGTGTGTGTGGGGACAACTGGCCACGTTTAGATCCTAGCTGCTTGTCGTGTCCGTTGAAAAAGATCCGAACTCTGTAATCAACCGGTCCTTGTACGTACATGGAACGGCATGTTCGACGAGATTTGTCTTTTGGTCATATTTAAATCCCATTTTTATATTCCCGGCCGTGTTAATCATGAGGTACACATCCCGAGGAATTCGTTGCTGTTATGACTTAATTAACTTCGGATTAATTCGGCACTAGGCACCTAAACTAAAGCCACCTAAGATGAAACCATCTTGAGATTCTTGGACACTAGAAGCCCCAAGTAAGCTAGAATGTCCCGCCTGAGCCGGCTGAAGTCCTGGTTGGAATACGGCAATTTTTTTCTGATTTTTACGGAAATCGAAGTGTTTTATATAAAAATCTTGCCAAATCCAAACAATACCTTATGCAATAAGCGCTTGTTCAGCTCAAGTACACTCAAAACTTAGGCTCGGCAAACGGGATGAGCTACGTGTGTTCCTGAAGTAAAGCTTAAGAACTACTAACAAGTTAGAAAGCCCTGAAACAACTCTTGTTAGACCAAACATACGGTTAGATTATATTACAAAATTTGGGATCAACACAATTTTAGACCCTTTTACTTTGATTTATCTGCTTTAAATTTGCTTCTTGTCACGGAACTAGAGAATATTTATGACATCATGTATATAGGACTACTGATTACATATGGGAGCATGCACGCATATATACAAGGCCTATATAAATGAACCGATGTATCATGCGGTCCTTTTAGGCTGCATCCTCCATGATTACTAGCGATTGTGAGATCCAAAAAGAGATTCCACAAGCCACCCATTGTGGAGGACACCCTACTTTCTACTTGGTATTCGGTAGTGTCTTCTGATGCAAGGGGTGTTCTATTATCTGTGGTGGATGATTTTTTGCTGTGATTAATAACTTTTAGCTGAAAATAAATAGTAGTAGTTGAAAGAAGTGGCTTTTAAAAGAACGAGATAAGTGGTGAGAAAAGTGAGAAAAAGATACGTGCGTAAGACGGGAGTGAGAGAAGTGAGATATGTGATGTGTCTGTGACCCCTTATCTTATCCTCGGAGTGAGACTGGAGTAAACGGAATGAATAAACCACTTTGAGAAGCAAGATATTCAGGGGGTATTTGGCAGAGCTCTTGCTCCTAGCATCTTATTTAGATTTAGTGGAGCTATGCCAAACACTAAGCTTCTCAAAATAATTGGATTCTTATTCTCATGAAGAACAGGATAAAAAAAACAAACTAGCAAGGAGAAGCGACCTTAGGGTAGATTCTCGTGTGAACAATACCGAGTTGGTACTATTTCTAGCGGGTCATATTTGGTGAATAGTATTAAACTTGTTTACTGGTGAATCAGGTTGAATAGTGTTTGGATCGAGTTGAATGAATAGTGTTGGATGGCTAGGTGTTACTGGGCTGCACAGTGTTGACTAGACTGTGAACAATACTAGGTTGCATAGTATGGACTGACCTAGTTGAGCGACTGGGCTAGGAGGCGGCTTGGGATGGCTTTGCCAGCCCACCTTGGCTCTGCAAGTAGCCCATGGCCCAGCTCACTCTAGAATGACCTAGAGCTTGCTTTCATGGCAGCCGAGCAGAGGAAAGCAGTGGCGGTGCCAAATTCGGCGATGGCGATGGTGGATGACGACAAGCAATAGTGCGGCCAGCAAATATAGAATGCAAGCAACCCATTTTGGGCACATGCACATGTGGTGGCAGCTTGGAGATGGTTGGCAGCAGCTGTGTCTAGCTAGAACAGGGGCACGACACGGCAAAGCATTGGTCGAATTGGAGAAGGCTCGAGCATCTGAAAGGTGAAGGGAGCTTGATGGTGGTGATGGCTTGGCTTTGGGTGGCCTGAGGAAGTCTGACGACGGTGATCGTGGTTGGCTAGGTGATGGCTCACGGTGGCGGCAAGCTAGGGGCGGCGAGAAGCTACGGCTAGCTTCGTGGTAGTGAGGAGATGCTAAGGATATGCGCAATTAGACTAGAGAGGAGGCGGAGGTGAGGAATTGGATTTGAGCTCACTAGAGAAGATTTTGGGCGTCGACGACACTGTAAGGCCAAAGCAAAGGAAGAGAGGTTGGAAATGGATGTGAAGCAATGTGGAAAGAAGTGAAGATAGTCGAGGAGCTCAGGTAAAAAAGCTACAAGAGGCGGTGGCGCCAGTAGTGACATGAGGTGAGCTCATCGCATGGGCAACAACGTGGACGGTTGCGTAGGTTCATTGTTGGGACAATGACGTGTTGGTAGCATAGGGGTCATTGTTTCTCCCTGGTGCAGGTTCGTTCCTCCCTGGTGCGGGTGCGTGAGGTGGTGGTGATGCGGTGTGTCAAACAGTTGGCGGACGAGGTTTGGTAGCAGTGCAATTCAATGGCGTGGTGCGGGTAGCGATTAATGCCGGAGTGAGGTGGCGTGGGTGCTGGCGCAACTTGGTGCAAGCGAAGTCAATAGCAGGTTGAGGTGGTGCGGCGCAAGCTAGTGGCGGCAGGAAGCGAGACTGTCGAGAACAGAAAAGAAAACAACCTGCAAGTATACGCTTACTCAAGGTGAAACGCTTGATTCCAAAAAAGGAAGCAAATTTTTTGCTGGAATTTTTAGTTTTGGCGTAAGCTCCCAAATTCAGATAAAATTCAATTGAATTTAAACTTATGAAATTTTTTGGGTTGTCACAGTCCAACAAACTACAGCATAGATAATGTTAATTGATTTATTTTTAGAATCACTAATCCACCATCTCGCCATCTGGTCATAGTCTGTCCCAACATCTTTTTTCACCACTGCTGGAACATCCTTCCAAATATTAGAAGCCACCACACATTCAAACAAAAATATGATGAACAGATTCTTTCTCAGAGCAGAAAACACAAGTTAAATCTGTAACATTTTGGCTAGGCCCCGCTCGTTTCAGCTTTTTTTCAGTTTCAGCTCCTAGCTTCAGCGTTTTTTTCACTATTCAATAATTTATCTTTTTCTGAATTTTTTTAGATTTATTGGGCTTTTTTGCATTTTTCTTTTTTCACGTGTTCTTTTATATTGTCCATGATGGGCTAACATATTTTTTCTATTTTTATATTTTTTAAATTTAATTATGCCTAAAAAGCCAAATTAGTTACAGTAAAAAAAGCCAGCTACAGTAAAATTTCAGTCAGAAGTCATCACTAAAACGAACACCTCTAAGCTAAAGTTATCTCTAGTGAGCATTTATTTTTAGATAATAACCAGAGAAAAACCTGAACTCTCGGTGGAATGCTTAACTTCCAAATGGCATGGACATGCACACACCCCCCTAAAACTGACAGTAGCATAGAGGGACTAGACTCCTGCAGATGTCAGTTTTCAAACCAAAGCATCTTCATCTTCAGTGAACTCGATACTTTCAGCAATGCTAACTACTTCTAACCACATCGACCAAAGCCTATCACTCACACATCTCGTAAATGTAAACTTGAGTTTAGTTCCATCCCAAAATGTCTCCACGTTTGGGATGAGGAGGGCAAGAAAAAGCAGCCGCTGCTCCTGCATGCTTGGTGCCCTTGTGTGTGCAGATGTGCAATGCACGGCCCTTCTGCCTTTTTTTGGGTCGGTCCCCTACCACTCCAATCTCCACCGAACCCCAGATTCACAATCCCAATTCCCGAGCGACACTTGCAGCTCTTTTTCCTCCCCCATTGCGTGCAGTACAGCTACTGTGCTGGCGACATCAGCCACGGTTCAACACACACAAGCTAAACCAGCAGAGCGGCGAGCTACAGTGGCAGGGTAGCAGCAGCTACCGCTGCGCTACAAACAGACGGAAGGCAACAGCGAGAGTCCCCGCACAAGATCCTCCGGTGCATGTGCTGTTTGTACTCACCGACAGTGGTGCCCGCGGAAGACGGGCCGGGTGTCAGCGGCACTGCGTGTGGAGGCTTGGAAACTTACAGTTTACCGCTACTGTTCAAGCCTATGGGTCCTATTATTGTAGGGAGACGGATAGACTGTACTAGCATAATATAAAATTTTCTATCATATGAATCAAAAAGTTATGTGAGTAAAAGATCATATATCGTTATCATAAGACATGTAGTACAGCAAAGGAAGAGTTGAAATAATCCAGTCCAACATCGCGTGCGTCGATGTGGTAAAAGTAGTTGATTGTCCAATGTCCTTGGTCATTGATCGTCTCCTCCAACAGCTCATCGCGTTCCTCATATATGTTGCAGATCATCCTTGATCAGCGTAGTAGCAGCTGCAGTAGCTCCTTTACGGTATCCACACATTTAGAGATGGAACGTCATGCATCGGTATGCTAGCACCAGTATACATGACAGGACCTTTCTTCAAGGGGTAGCGGCTAGAGTTTCAATAGGTGGTGCGATGTCCTTCCTAAAGCCCTATGCCTCTCCTTATAAAGAGCTCTTTTTAGTGGAAGCCTACGCTAAGAGTCCATTAAGGTGCGAAGCTTATACAACGGATTCTATCCAAACTATTTCATTCCAGTCCATTAAGGATATAACCAAGTAGGTTCATATACACTTAACCATGACTTGAAAACTCCTTTCTGGTCACAAGTCGGTAGCAGCCCCTGACAGAATATAGTAACCTCGAGCAGTGGCAGACCTAGAATCAAATTTTAGAGGACTAATAGAACTTGCTCTCTGATTTACCGAATGTGAGTTGCCTTGAGCAAGTCCTAGAGTACCAGGCCAAGCACCTCCGTCATCACCTCGAGCAGGTCTTGCAACTCGAAGAACTTGCCCCGGTGCTTGCCTAAGTACGTATACACAGATCATGTGCCATCATATGCACTAAGACATATGTACATTTGGTTGGTTGCAGATACAAGACGTGATGTAACGTTTGCTCATGCGACCTACGTTGCATAGTGTTGGTAGCAACTGGCAACCATATGGAGCAGAACTGGACATGTTTTGGTTTGTCCAGTGTTATAATCAATTGTTCAAACAAAATTAACTGTACAAGCTATTGTGGTAGATGATCCAAAACTCATTGCAAATTTATCAAGATAGCAAAATTACGGGCTGCTCCAACCGGTTTTCGACTACGACTTCTAGCTGTTGGTTAAAATTACACTGCAGCAGCTGTTAGCTATATCTAAATCATTCAATTAAAGAAAAATAAAGAAAAATAAGAAAAAACATCGTTATATCTCTACGGACAATGCAAAGCAAAAAAGAAAAAAAATGCAAAAGCAAAAAAAGGCAAAAAAAAGAAGAAGCTAAAATTAGAACCCGACGTGTTCCAAGTGGCTTCTGGCTTAAAAAGGCAGAAGCTGAAGCCGTTTGGAGTGGGTCCTAATCTAGTTGAAAAACCTTGTGTGTAATCGTATATACTTAGAGATCTCTTTTTTTGTGTGTGTGGGTGCAGCCTCTGCATCGACGGGACACAACAGCTGGTGCACATGTTCGCCAGCATTTGGGATGCGAAGGAGTGGTCGACGTAGGGGCAACCATGTGAAGACGGACTGGTCGCAGGTGTCGTTCATGGCCACGTACCGGTGGTAGGGGCGCCAGCCCTAATTGACTCCTCGGTGGGTCTACCCCTGACTTCGAGTACACACAAAGATCATATCGAACGAATTTATATAGTACTAATATGTTGATTCCTTTGTCTCACGATACCAAATCGATCTTACGGCGAAATGCGTGACATTCTATGATAGGTCGATTCTTAGTTGATTTTGTAGTAGATTATATACTTGCGGTTGACTCTTCAATCATATTCGGTATGGTCACACACTTCTCTAATCCAACCATATCGAGGAGACCAGAGATATCTCTCCTGCTAAAGAGGAGGGGGTAAATCTCATCTTAATTGCTCGCTTTCCTCCGTATGTTTAATAGTAAACCCGAAAGCTACTTTTGTGACTACCCAACTATGGGGTAGTGTTTGACAACCCATAAGTAAACAATTACACATGTAAGAAAACCATGTACACTCCGTTTGAGACCAACTAATGGCACTTAAGGTGGGTCAATCTAACATCATTTTCTTCTATATATATCCATATTATTGATTTGATATTTCATATCCATGATCTGTGATACGTAATCATCAATTGATTTATATGCTGATCTATCGATCATAAGTGTCCCAAATAATGCTATAGATCATGGATATTTAGAATAATATCATAGCATAGCAATATAGCATGAATAAAGAGTTTCATAAATAAGTCACATACTTGTTAATCAACATAAATTATAGTTTATTCAAAAGATAAAATAACATATTATTCAATAGTTCATAAATATAAAAGCGATACAATCACCTCTATAATTAACTCTAAAGCATATAACTAACACATATGACTCCTTTCTATGCATGAGCTCCTCCTCCACTATCTTGAACTGTATTTGCTTGGTGTTTTATTGCTGATAATACACCAGGGAGTAATTTCCTGTAGAAATTTGAGCTATAGAATTTGCTTGTGACCTTTTGGTTTGTAGTGTACCGGTGCAAAGTGTTTCCAGCTGAGAAATCATGCTGAACTTTCGAATCCATCGTATATATAGGATTATAGCAACATTTTTTTTAAATTTGACTTCAAACACATGATTTTGTAAATTTAGCCTCCTCTAAGACTATGGCAGCAACACCGTTCTCGCCCATCGCGGTAGGTGGCAGGCACCGTAGTAGCTAGTGCAAGCTCGGTAGGCAACGACCAAGTACGGCATGTGGTGGAGCTACTGAGCTCAGCCAGCGAGGCAGACCTGTGAGTCCCCTAACTGTCAAGCTTATTTAGCTCGATAGATCACCTATTGAGCATACCTAGCTTGGTAAGTTGTCTGTAGTGCCGACCGCGGTGCCTGTCACCTATCGTGATGGGCGAGTGTGGCAGGCGATACGTGCCGTCTACCGCTACTATAACAGTCATAGAGAGTGCCAAATTTATAAAACCGTATATCAGAGTCAGATTTGAAAAAAGTTGCTACAGACTTCAAAATCATACTAGTTCAAATTTATATATATATATATATATATATATATATATATATATATATATATATATATATATATATATACACACACACACCGCTGCTAACTGCAAGCAATTTCACCTGACTTCTGTAGAGTAACATTGACAAGGACAGGCACATACTAGTTCCACAAGGTTTGGACTGCAAGGTCAACACATGCTTTTCACCCTCCGGCTTTTCGGAAGGACTTATCTGGCTCACCTTCGAATCTTCATCCAATAGAAATCAGTGTTGAGTTTGGATGATTTATATATAATCTTTTAGAATTTAAAAATATATATTATAAAAAATAATAAATGAATCATAGTAGGAGTATGATTTCTACTCCTATGTAAATTAGGATTCCTACTCTAAATTATAGAATAGCTTGAAAAGACTATATAAACCATGGAGGTGACCACGGAGAGAAACTAAACAACTAAGCAATCAAGTTTATAATATTCTTTAGCATTAGATTCTTGTATAAAGAAAGGATCCGAAGGTCCTAAAAGATTCGAAAGAGTTATGAGTAAGCGATGATTCTTTATACTATTTTGAAGTTGCGCTTAAAGAATTTGTGGTTGATTTCACCAAATCTTTCCTCTTTCGTCATAGTTGCTTCAATATCGTTATTTTGGGTCTCTCTACGAGATTCATCTTCTTCGTTTTTAATACCATATACGTTCGTACTGTATCTCATAAACTCTGACCAATTCAGGTGCTGCTTCGCATAAAAAGGGGCAGAGTGTAACATTCAGGAAAAAAAATGTTGGCTTGTACTACTGCATGAAAATATTTGTCGTATGACAAGCACAACTAAAAAATTAAGGCCGTGCTCATTTGGGTTTGGGTTTTTGATTTATTTTTTATTATTTCTAATTTTATCTTTTTTATCTTTTTAGTTTTTGAGCTTTTTTTGTAATTTTTTTTTCATATTTATTTGTATTGTCTGTGATAGGCTAACATATTTTTTTATTTTTATTTTTTTAAAAATAATTATATTAAATAAACTATTATTAGTTATAATATAAAATAAAATAACTATAATATAAATTCGATCGTAAACTATTAAAATTCAACCTAACTGAGCAGCTGAGCACCCTCAATTCCTCAAAGAAAGAAAAGACCAGGCGCGCTGGCCGAACGCAGCATGCACAACAATAAAGAGCCCGAGTTATACCAGCCTCCCTCCTCTCACCATACCACCTCTCTCTCTCTCTCTCTGCCCCCGTGTGCGTTTCTTGGGACTACTGCCTGCTGGCCTCCCTGTTTCCTGAATAAACAAGGAAAGAACTGAAGCAGGAGGCAAGAAGACGTGAAATGTAAGCAAGAAACACACTGAGCTGAGCAGCAGAGAAGCTGTCGTGAAGGAGCGAGAGCGAGAGAGAGAAGGGAGAGCATTTCGTCTTCACCATGAAGTTCATGAAGCTTGGCTCCAAGCCGGACGCCTTCCAGACCGACGGCGGCGACTCCAGGTGAGTGAGGCCCCCTCCTCCCTTGCCCATTGCAACCCATCTTTACTTCTTTACCTCTCTACCGGTGTGATCAAAATGGAAACTTCTTGTCTTGTTTTTTACTTCTTCTCATGTTTCGGTGGGAACAATACAATGCCGGTTGTGTTTGATGCAATGGCAAGCCTATTCTAGTGTTCTTGGCTTCTAGACTCTGATATGTTCTTGGTTATTTCCTTGGTCTCTGTTCTTCCTTTTTCATTTTGTTTGTGGAAGCAAAACGATAATGCATTGTTATGATGTTATCTGATAAAGGAGCTTGTTTTGGAAGTATAAATCTTTTGGTGTGTATGTTCTTGATTTGTTCCCCCCCAAAAGAAGTTCTTTTCTTTGGGTTATCGGAGCAGTTTCACTGTGATTTTGAGATGTGGGGCTACTACTGCTCAAGTACTCGTGAGCTACGTGGGTTTCTCTGCACAGCATTTGACCAAAGGGCCTACCCTTTTGCTACGGAAAAGCTGGCGCTGCCCTTTTGGTTGTGCAAACAAAACATGGTAGTAGTAATTGTGATAAGATCATAAGAATCATAAGATTATTTTTTATTTTTTAAAATGCTGGGGGCTGATCAAAATGTTGCACGCTTTCTGTTCTTCCCCTTTGCCTAGAGACTGGATCTTGGGCTTGATATTTCATTATTAGTTGCAGAGACTGACATCATTAACAAAAAAAAACATTTCTTGAATACTTTCATTTAGGGTTGAAGTGTATCTGTACGTCTTGACCTGGACAAGAATATTTGGGTAACAAAAGATGCACTTGATGCTTTGCCGCTGTGTACTGACGGTTAGGAGATGCTATTCCTATGTGTTAGTCAACCACTACTTCGCTTGGCATGTTCAGATAAATGCCTGCAAATTCTGTCACATAACCATCATGGTCATGGATTTGCTTGCTGACCAAGACCAACTGACCAGTATATACTACTCATTTTAGGCCTACAGGACGTGTTAAAAAGTTTCTCGCTTGCCCATGCAATTTTCAACGTTTTCTTCCTGGTGCTACTCTCTTATTATTTGTCTTCCTCAATTGTTATGTGACTCCGAACAAATCTATCTCATGCAGATATGTGTTGTCCGATCTACCGTCAGACATCGTCATCCATGTCGAGGAGGCAAGGTTCTATCTGCACAAGGTAATTTCTTAGCATTTTACTCATTTCTGAACCAAACTAGATTGCTGTGTATTAAGGCACGTCTTGAACTTAAGTTAAAACAGTGCATCCGCCAATGTACAGCTATGAGCACACCAGAAGATGCTGCTATAGTAACAATATTTGTCAGGTGCCACTTGTAATTTGGATCTATGTTGCTTTCAGAATCTTTCCCACTGTTTCTTTAGATCAGATTTCCATTTCCATTAAGTTTTCTGTATGGTAGGTGACAACAGTGCACGTACCTCACAAATTGCAATTAAAGAAGTCCATTTGTTGAATCTGTTGAACAGATCGAATGCTACAGCAAATCTACAAATGCCTACTGTTCAATTATAGCTACTTCTTGTATAAGCATTGGTTACTCTCTGTAATTCTGATCACTTGGCAATCTATTTTCAGTTCCCCCTTCTTTCCAAGAGTAGCCTGTTACAAAGGCTGATAATAGAGGCTAGTCAGAACGACACCGATGAAGTTTACATACATGACATCCCTGGTGGAGTGAAAACTTTGGAAATCTGTGCTAAGTTCTGCTATGGCATGGCTGTGACCCTCAATGCATACAACGTTGTCGCCGCCAGATGTGCGGCGGAGTACCTTGGGATGACTGAGGATGTCGAGAAAAGCAATCTGATATTTAAGATAGAAGTGTTCCTGAATTCTGGCATCTTCAGAAGCTGGAAAGACTCCATCGTAGCGCTACAGACAACAGATGCATTGATACCATGGTCTGAGGAGCTAAAGTTGGTTGGAAGATGCATAGATTCTATTGCTTCCAAAGCTACCGCCAACCCGTGCAATGTAATGTGGTCATACACCTATAACCGGAAATCCGCATCCTCTGGTGAGATAGTGGAGGCTCGGAAAAGCTCGCAGGCGGTTCCCAAAGACTGGTGGGCTGAAGATCTGTGTGACTTGGATGTAGACCTTTACAAGCGCGTCATGGTTGCGGTTAAGTCCAGAGGAAGGATCCCTCCTGACGTTGTCGGAGAAGCTCTCAAGGCCTACACTGCTAGATGGCTTCCAGATTGCTGCGACACGCTGGTTGACAACGTCTACTCCACGGCCTCCAAGCATCTGCTCGAAACCATCGTTTGGCTACTGCCGTCAGACAAGGGATCCTCATGTTGTTCGTGTCGGTTCTTCTTGAAGCTGCTCAAAGTTACTGTCCTGATCGGAGCTGGAGAGCTACTCAAGGAAGAGCTTATGGACAGGATTGTCTTGCAGCTGCCCAAGGCGTCAATTAACGATCTTCTGATTCCGTCCAAGCCGCCGGCTCAGACCAGTTACGATGTTCAGCTAGTCCAGACGCTCGTTGGTAGATACATGCGTCGCGCTGGAGTAACCGAAGATGGAATTTTTCTCAACGGCCTCGACAAGGAGATGTTTGAGACAAATGTGGAGAATGAGTCTCTGCTAACACTCTGCAAGCTTGTTGATGGGTATTTAGCTGAGGTTGCCTCTGATCCGAACCTGTCAGAGTCAAGCTTTGTGGGATTGGCAACATCCATGCCTGAAGCAGCTAGGCCAACACATGATGGTCTGTACACTGCCATCGATATCTTTCTCAAGGTATGTTTGACAAGAATCATCATACTATATACAACGATCTTGTTTCAGTTTTTTTACTCGTTGCTTAATCCATCTAAGTTTTAACATACTATTGTTACTTGTTGCCAGTTGCATCCCAACCTACCCAAGGTGGAAAAGAGGAAGATATCCAGCCTGATGGACGTCAAGAAGCTCTCCAAGGAAGCATGCATGCACGCGGCGCAGAACGACCGCCTCCCGCTCCGCGTCGTCGTGCAGGTGCTCTTCTTCGAGCAGCTGCGCGCGACGGGGAGCAGCCCGCTGGCATCGGCCACGGCCACGGCCAACGGCGGCACACGGTCCGTCACGCACCTGGAAGACGACTGGAAGAACCACGCGCTGCCAGAGCCGCCAACGCCATCCCCTCTGAAGAAGCAGCTCGGAAGCCTTAAGCTCGTCGACGAGGACAACCGCCACGACGACGACGGCCGACGGCTGTCGAGGAGCAGCATCGCGAACCAGAGCAGCAGGCTGTCGCTGTCGTCGCGGTCGCGGAGGATCTTCGACAAGCTGTGGGTCGGGAAGCTGCCCGGCGTGGTCGTCAGCAAGAGCTCGGACACGTCCGGGAGCTCGCAGAGCCCGCGGTCGTCGGCCAAGCCACCGGAGTCCAAGTCGTCCAGCTCGTCATCGAGGAACCGGCGCTACTCGGTGTCGTAGGCCGGCGGCGTAGGGGGCTGTACAGAGGATGGAGCCTGGTCCATGGAGAATGAAGTGATGAAACTGCTGCCAACTCAGAGTTCGTGTCTTTGTTTGCTGTGGTTGTCTGTTTTCTGAAGTAGTAATGTGTATCCCGACGTGCTTGAGCGATGAGCACTTAGAAATCCTTTGTCACCTCAAATGCAATGATCTTGAAACAACACAAACCCCTGGATTCTGTTGCAACTATGTTAACTCAGTGATCTGGGCAATATTTTTTTATTGTTTTGTTTGATCTTTGATGGCAGTCAATCATCAGGCAAGTGATCAGACCAAAAATCCATGATAGCTTAAGCAGGAATTTTCACAACTTTTAGGATATGTTTGCAAAATAATTCCACGATAATTTCATAGTAACAGTTCAATCCCGCAGAAATTAAAATTTCTTGTGTTTCAAATAGAGTTTATGTTTTTGTTTTATTTATCCATTGTGTATGAGGAGCTTGACTCGTTCCATAGTCCCCCATAGTGTATGCATTCCTAGCTGCACGCCAACTCTAGGAACAGGAAACGCACATACCAGCACAGGAAAATCTGGAACTTATTTTTTAATAGGAACAGGAAATATCTGAAGTTATCTCAACCATGGATCATCTATGGGTTAAGCAAACATGGGCCGTGGCCCGACGAAAGTATTATAACACGGACCGCCTCCTGCTGCTCCATCTCAGAATCTCTCTCTGAATTGTCTCGGCCGACTACTCTACTCTAGCAACCACAGCAAATCTAACTCTTTTCTCTCTCAAAAGATTATCAATCATCCAGCCACAACAACTCTAACCATTTCTCTTTCTTTTTCCTCAGAAGATTACCATCCTCCTGCAAATCCAAGTCGGCAGCAGAGTATTTGTATACTCCAGTTTGCCGTTCCCAACAGGAACCGTCAGCTAGCTACCACTCTGACGTCACCTAACGACGTCGAGGAGTCCTCTGCTGCTGCTGCTGCTCCTCCTCAGTCTTTCAGAGATGCCTGCATAAACCTGGCCAAACACGCTGGTTTGAGTGACCCAGTCAGTCATAACACGACACGAACAGGAAATTGACTATTGGGCCAACCTGACCAAGCGTGTCGTGCTTGGGTCAGCATTTCAGCATAGCGGATCGGTCTAGCACAATACACATAATAACTCTCCTATGATAGTATAGTAAAATTGTTTGTGATTGACAATAAATTATTTGTGTTAGGGTCACTGTACTATTCTGGACGCAGACAAGTGACTTGATAATAAAATTACTTATGACTGGTGGCTAGCAGTAAAAATACTTAGGACTTGCAGTAAAATTATTTGCGACTGACAGTAAAATCAACAGATCATCAATGTCTTGTTTAGCTAATCATGCCCGAGCTGGCCTAACACAGCACGACCCCTTCGTGTAGTGCTTGGGTTGAAGGGCAGACATGTAGACCAGCACGACACGGTAACTTATTCATGCTAACCGTGTCGAGCCTAATCGGACCATGCTTTATTCAAACCAGTGCCATGTCGTGCCAGATGACTTATTTAGCGAGGTCGATGCCTGCATCAAATTTGGTAAGATATCCTTTTAACCACTGATGGCGATGCTGACGTGGTCTCAAGGTTGGTAGCGAGTTGGTTGGTCGATCGATGGAGCAAAGCAACTGGCATTTCATTCACCGTTTTCTCTCAACTTGTTTTTTCTTTTGCGTATGACAACAAGACACAATAATTGTCAGTAACTGTAGGACCGATTGAGGAGATTAGAGGGGGGTGAATGATATTTGACTCTTTTTAACTTACATAAAATCATTCTTCTTTGGCTTCATCACTAAATTAGCTCTGAGAAGTATGAGAAGCTAATAAAATCAAATACACAACAAAAACAAGGATAAAATAGAAGCCAACAAGCCAAAAGAACAGAAGAAACAACGAGTGGGCCAAAAGCTCACTAGGCTACTCTGACTGGGCTGGGCGGTCTAACCATTGGTCTAGGGCCGGTCCAACTGGTTACCTGTCTGACCATAGGTCTAGGGCCAGTCTGATCGGTCCCTTGTTCCTAGATTAAAAAGATCTTTTGGGTTAAAAATCAAATATCAAAAAATAACTCAAATATCATCCAAACATCTCCAAATTTTGCATGATACCTATTCGAGGCATTAGAAACATAAACCAATCAAGAATCACAATGTTCTTTAGCTCATATTCATTAATTTGGAAAAAAATCAAATCTAGGTTTCAAGAACACCCAAAATCTTAAAATCCAAATTAGTTCTTACTCAAGAAGTTTCTAACCAATAGAATAATCTAGATCTACTCGTACATGTCATAATAAGATAATTTAGGTATGGATTTAGGATAAAACTATCTTGATCACAAAAACTCAAATTTGAGCTAAGAATAAGCAAAATGGACTTTATCTCGAATCTTGCAATATGAGTGATCTAGATGAATGAAGATTGATCAATAAACTCATCTTCTACCTCTTACTCATCATGGACAACAAGATATAGAGAGGAGAAGGAAACACAAAAAAACCATGCCAAATCAAGATTTCAACACTTGAGCAAAGATGAGAAAGATTTAGATGAATTTCGATATCTATTGATACTTCATATGAGTGTTTACAGTCACTCTCTAGCTAATCATAAAGCCTAAAGATGACAAAAAGCTGAAGACAAAGAGTTACAACTCATCGCTAAAAGGTTCTCTCCAAAAACCCTAACTTTCTCCAAAGGTTTAGCCAAAATTCTTCAAAGCTTAGCCCTTAAGCCAACACCTCTCCTAGCTTATATATGGAGGCTTACAAGAAACCCTAACTAACACCTCTAGTTGAGTTTCATCCACTTACATGGCCTAATCTGTTAACTCAATACCATACCAAGTTTTATACACACACGCTTTTCAGAGTGGCTCATCCAAAGGGCTTCAATAGCTCGAAACACCAATCTAATCTATCAACGCATCTCTGCATGCTTTGAAACAAAGCTCATAGTGCCCAATAGCTAGCCATCACGTCTTCACATATTCAGACTACCCCGAACCATCTCTACATATATCGGCCTTATTACTTGATGCATCACATGCACCAACTTGCCTCATCAAGATCCTCATCTCTTCTATGCTTCACACGTGAGCCACGTAGCCTCACCTGGACTTATCCGACCACACAGACCTTAGCTTTCTCATCTAGTCCTGACCTATTGCCGCTGATAGCCACCACTCTCTAAGCCACATGTACATCCAAAGACAAAGCAATCTAATTCTGAGTATAAGTTCTATGCACTTGACTCACGTTGACCAAATCATGCGCCATACACACAACACAACCATGCAACGGCTCCCATGCTGTGCACATACTCAAACCAACTCAACTCAACACACACACGCTCTGAACCTATATGGCTAGTCAAACCGTCCAACACTTCTCCAGCTCACCCTGGTAACAGGGACCAGTTTGACTATAGGTCCGCACAAATGTTCGTACTAAGACAAAAAATTATTAGCCAAAAGAATGCATCCTAATACTAAAATGAGAAGACAAATCAGTGGCTTTGTTTATCCCAAGCAGCTACTTGCGCAACTCACTGGGACAAGGGGGGCTAGTGTTGGAGGCCCTCATCCGTAGGTAGTTGGTCCAACTCAACCCGCAACAAAGGTCAACAGAGGCACACCCACATGCGACCTGGACCTCCCTTAGGCCCCTCTCTTTGTACTCGGCAAGGGGAGCTGACTCTGGAAAGATGGTTAGGGCATTTTCAATGCACAATGTTTATAGGTTATTTCTACACAAACCACATTATATATAAATAATTCTAGATAGAATATTCCATGATATCTAGCAACAATCCACTCAATTACTTTCTTCCCTCCTATCACACCTCTCTTTCTCCTTCCTCCCAATCTCCATCATCTAACTTTTTGGTTTTCTCAAATTGCTTGTTTGTTGCATGGGACATAGCTTTATCCTCTCTCTTGCTTAACTCTCCTTCCACATCAGATTTGATCTACATATCGCTCTATGGAAACTGCTGGCATAAGTGCATTAGGAGTGACCTTACTAGTATTTCCAAAGCAAGTACTAGTATTTGCATACAAGAATTTGACATCAAGCAAGGAAGATGTTTACTGCTGAATGTTCAGTTTTGAAGCCGGGAATCGCATGCGTCCATGCAGCAAACAAAGGACTTGGCTGTCGCCGACGGCGCCGGAAACTTCGATCGAGAGTTACACATGGACGCCTTCGCGTCCTTCGTCAAGCCCATGCATGTACAGGGCATGCGTGCATACAACACAGTGTTCATTCAGCCATACGCTGTTCCAAGATCATGCGTACCGTCTCGCCAGTGGTGGAGATGGTGATGGTTAATTTGGACACACGGTGGGCAGCGTGGCTGCGGGGGGGGGGGAGGTTGGGTGGGGCTGATCATAACGTTGCGAAGTGTTTTTCTTTTAGGCCGGTCGATCCGTATTGGGCTGAGGGCCCATTGGACGAGCAGGTGGTTTTGGACGGTGGATATTGGTCCATGTCTGAGAACTGATCTTGCACCGTTGATCCTGCAGTGGATGGGGGCCATCTGTCAGTGACGCGAAATGGATTGCAAATTCGATTTGCGATCATAACCCGGCACCCAGTTTAGCAGGGGTTGTGCTTGGATGGTGGATATTGGTCCGTGCGTGGGAAGGACCCGATCTTGCGCCGTTGGTATGTTCCGATGGTGGGGCCGGTCAGTCTGTGACGCAAGGTATTCCATCTGTAGCCATTTGACGCGTCGTTGCGGTGGGGACATGATGTCAGTGGACGAAACAAACAGAAAACCCAAAAGATGGTGGCAGGCGCGGCACCACCGGCGACAGCCGACGAGGCATCCAGTTCACCGGCGATCAAATCCTACGGCGGAGGTACAATAATCATGGGGCAGCGGTTCGACCGCCTCTGACTCCGACGCTACAATTGCGTGCATGGGAATCAGTATTGACCTGTCCTCTGCTCCGTGGGCCGTGGCGCCTGGTCACCGCATTGCCGATGACCACGATGGCAGCCTGACCATAGCTCATGGTTTTGCCATGGCACCCCGACATAAAAGCCAAAATATTTCACTTTTCTGAGTGGTAACCTTCTGTATGTCAGTAATTTTATAATATAGTAGTAATAGTCAGTGAGAGAATGAAGATATAGTTTCACATCTAAATGATATATTTTTTCTTCAAAGATATATTGCAACTTGCACCCAAACAGCAAGAATCCACTGCCATGAAAGGAAAAAATGGGGGTCCTACCTCTAGTTACCACATTTCTCCAAAACCTAGTGAGAGAATCTGAAATTTTTCATACATGTTTTCCAAAGTGAACTAATGAACTATACATGCTTGTGGTCTAGGGATGCAATCAGATCAGATTCAGACGGATATTATTCATACCATATTTTAACCGATATTTTTTTCTCTAAATTCAGAGTCAGATACAGTAAGACCGGATACAATTACAAATTTGGCTTATTCGAAGTTTTGGATATGGTACTATCGAGATGGATACACAACGGTTTCGAATCGAAAACGAATAATATAGACGGATAGCATGTGCATACATAAAAGAATATACATTAAACCATACCACCATCACTTCAAGCCTTCAACTAGTAACAAATTCATCTAGATTACTTAAGAATAATAGCCGACACAACACAAGTTCAACATAAGCAATAAATTCATGCATAAGTTCAAAAACTGATAAATTCATACATTAGTTCGAAAATCGATAAATCCATACGTAAGTTCAATATAAACACAGAGGATTGATGGCGACTGATTAGAGTAACTGTACTCTGAAGTTAGGTTAGGACTTGGTTAAAATATAGACCGGTTAGTGTCAATGATAGTTGATAGACTGGGTCGGTTAGGGTACTAACTTGCTTGTCGGATATCCGGTCAGATAATATTCGATTTACTATTTATCGATGCTATTCGGTCGGATTTTAGCTCTCATTTTTGTTACCGTATCCGACAACAACTATCCGGTACGGATCATTCGGTACCGGATGCTAAATTACCTTCCCGTATTCAGTACCAACAGGATTCGGTACCAGATCAGTTGGTATTAACCCATACCGTTTGCACCCCTATTGTGATCTGGACTCTAGACAACCATCTCTTTTCACTGTATTGTGTGAGTGTATATGTATGTAACTACATTTTGGGCAGCTCCATAGATCAGTGCTGCCCCCATTTACCATTTACAGTAGAAGCAATTTGCAATCTCAAGTTCTCAGCATCTTTGTGGTTCTGTTGATTGTGATTTAGTTTCAACCATTCCAGCTTCCATGATATCCCCGTCGAACTTTGGTGAGCTAGATGGGACGCTGCTTGAAGGTGTATCTGACAGGAACATATCTGTGTTGGTGTCAGACCATCCACCACCACCAGCAGCAGCATCGCCAGCTTGTGAGTCTCAGAGAGTCACCGAAGGCATGTCTGAATTTGGTTTGTTCTTGGTGGTATCTCCTGGTTTCTCCCATGAAGACACATCCTTGGGTTCATGTTCTCGAAAGTTTGGTGCAAGAGCTTCAGATTCTGGCAAGGAATATGCATCAGCAACGGCATCTTTGTCACCCTCAAACTTTTGTGCAGAAGAATTGCTATGTTCTGGTTCCATCTGAAAAACCTGGACAGATCTGCTATCTACCAAGCTATGTTCAGGTGTGACATTGCTGACATCTGTTTCCTGCAGAGATATCACATCAAAGCCGTCATGTTCGTTGTTTAATCCCTTCTGTTCTGTTGCATCGTTTGTGATGTGATCGTTTTTGCTTGACCAATCCAGATGACTGAATGCATCATCAACCTTAGAAAAGCTTTCTTTCTCCTCGCTAGATAACTCAGATGTGCGAACTGATGTGCTTGCATCCATCTCCGAAAATATAACCTATGATTATCAGACAAAAAGAATGCATAACAATATATAAAGGTGAAATGCGCAGGTGTAGAATGCAATAAAATGCAAGAATTATATGGTTACCTCAACTCTGAAGTCTACAGGAAACCGGTGTTTTGTATCCCACAGAATGTCAATCTGGTCCCTATCAAGTAACAACACGTTGTCTTCAATAAAAGCTGTGTTAAACATGACTCTGAACACCATCACTTCATGTTCAAAGTCTTCGTCCAGGCTGATACACTCCATGACAACGTCTCCTTGAACAGGACACTGAACATTAACCTTGATTATCTCAGAGTCTTCCTGAATTTGCAAACAAGGACAGTTTAATGCTCTTCATTTCAGCAATTTAAGCTTAAAGATGACTTATGAAAATAAGTACAGAGATCTACTACAAACTTCCAGGTCAAATATGAACCTGTTCTATGAACTGGAAAAAAATGCGTTACAACAAAGTAAATAGTCAAAAGAAAAAAATTAAGCACTTTGAATTTTGAACTTATTCAGAACCTTGATAGAGAACAAACTGAACTAAAATTGTAAGGCTCTCTAGATGATCAGCGCATACTTTTAAGTATTTTCATATTTTGAGAATAGACCAGTAGCGATGTTGAGCATTGAACTTCTGAACCAATACATTGAAGACAAACATCACAAGCCTACTGTAAAAGACCAATGTGTGATTCCTGGTAATTTGATAACAAAGCGCTCAAAATTATACCTGTGTGTAAAGCTGGACAAAATCACTCATCTTCGGAATCGAAAAGAGAACTTTAGCACTCTTGTCATCAGGCACAAGGGGATCTGGGCCATAAATCCGGAATATTGGCCTACATCCCCCTTGCCCATCAAAATTTGGTACCTTCCTGATGATTGCACAATTCAAATTCAGAATTCTGTCAACTGGAGGCCACAATTCTGGTGATATGTGCCGTCTTGACACATACTTCAAGTATCTCAGCTGAGAAGGCACTGGGTCCAGTGGTGAGAAGAGTTCAACCAGCCTAGGTGGAGGATGTCTGTAGACCATCTCCAATGCCTTCCTCTCATCATTATACCTTTGGAGGTAAACCAGTAGTGCTGCCAATGCGAACGAAAGGACCGGCCACCCCCCTTGTTCTGAATGTATAAGCAGGAAGTTATCCTGGCCTAACGAGAGCCAGCTTTCACTAGACCTCAGGAAATGGTGAATCATCTCCATGGTGAGCAAGGGGCATCCCTCATAGTTACGTGGGTAACCCATCACACTCATGTCATAGTCTGAGAAAACGCAGGCAATTTGGTTGTCCTTCTTGCCTCCCTCAAAGTTGAACACCATGAATGAGTCAATGGAGTAGCGGCCAAGTAGCTGTCTTAATATGTCTCCGATGTACGGTTTTAGCTCATCTTCTTCAAAGAAATCCGAGGAGAAGCAGTGGTCAAATACTGGAGAGTAAAGAAGCAATCAGTAGTCAGCAACTCAGCATCTGAAAGGTGACACTGAGAGCAATCTCAGTTATATTTTAAAAAGTATGATTATCATAAACATTCAAATCATGCCCAACGGGAGTAGGTGAGCATTCTCACAAGCAGCATATTGGCAGCATTTCAACTTTAACAATGAAACAACACTCCATATTTAAGAAAAGAAAATGTAGCTGGTATGCGGCAAGCCACACAAGTGGATGTATAACACTAACAGCAAAAAGGAGTAGTTTTGGACAGTCAATTTCATGAGAGGATCAAGAAGCCATGTCAAATTGTGAGACAACTTACTAAGCCAATAGATAGTTTTTCCTCTGAAAATGTCTTGATGAGAAACAAAACTAGTTCCCAAATTGAGACAAGCTCGTTTCCAACAAAAAGAGAGGATCAAATAACCGCATGGCTTTTCGTCTTTGAATACTAATTTACCGCAAGCATGAGCTTCAAGCTCTAATGTTCAGCATTTGTCATGTTCATCATTCCACATAGATGAACTAATGTGCACCTGATTTGAGCCCCATCCAAAATTCAATTCGGCAATCAGAAGGAACATCCCATGCTCCAAAGAATAGAAAACTTAAATTTGCATCCTAAAAAAACCTAAACACTTGAACTACCTGGTGCATGCAAAAACTAGTAAAAATTGCACCCAGCAGAACCGATTGGCGTCAGAATAAAGACTTGGTCGTCGAAAAAAAGAGAGACAACGTGACAACCAACAAATCCGGTCAATTCCGTGTTCCTATTCTGGTCAGCGCAAAGTTTAGCAACAGCTAAGCAATGGGCTTTCCGCGCAACCTTTCCCAAGTCAAGACATGAACCAAACCCACCAACGAAGCACAAAGTCTTTGACACAGTTATCTCCGTTCTCCAAAGCAATTCCGCACCTCTAGCCCAACTCAAACCCCACATTTTGTTCATACGATTTCTTTTCACAAATTAACAACTGCAAGATAAAAAAAAAAGGAAAGAAAAACAAGAACGAAGATCGTACTAGCCTCGTGCTAAAATCTTCGCACTGAAGAACCGGCCTACGCCGCTACGCGCACCAGGAACAGGAATTTTCCCGGGCGACGCGTTACTTCCAAGAAACCGCCGACGAACAGGTCCAAGCCGAGAGCGAGCAAGCAGGCAGGTTTACCCAAACTGACCCCAGTAAAATACCGTAAGTACCAAGTACTGAACCGAAAAAAACACGCACCGAAAATGTTGCCGGAGATCTCGACGAGGCCTTCGGGCGGTCGCCGGTAGAACAGCCGCCGGAATAGCGACATCTGCGGCGGCGGCACCGGCGACTACCAAGGACGCGGACTCACAAATGGCCGGAGCAGCAGCAGGATTGCCGAACGGCGGTGCGGGGCGACGAGAGGAGGGCAGGTGGAGGAGGAGGAGACGTGACGACTGACGAGCAGTAGCCCGGTGGTGGAACATGGGGGGAAGCCAATTGGGTTGGGTGTTTCCGGCGATTTATTCTTGGAAAGAGGTTTCGTTGGTTTAACGGGTCGTCGTGGGCGCGTGGTGCTCGAGAGCGCAGCGGCGACGAGAAATTATTTCCTTCCATGGAGCGGAGCGGGCCCGCCTTCCTGCCTGACTTTTTTTTTTGAAAGAAGAAAAGTGAAAGGGGGTTCGAAATTTGAATCTTGAGCTCCCTTTTCCTTTTCAGATGTCGGAGGTACATCTTTTTGGAAGAATTTGTAGTGATTCAGTTGAGGTGGATAATCAAACGATGAAATTGTGCCAAGATTTTCGCATGGGGAGAGAAAATCGTGTCATTACTTTATGTGCTTTTATTCCTCCTTTATTTCAAAAGTCTGGCAATTTATCGTCTGCTTTAAAATTCAACACATTAGGTATTGCAGTCCGGAGTCTGGACTGTTTGGAATGTAAGAATTTTACGTGAATTCTACCCCTTTTTTTTCCATGAAACAGTATACCAAATTTCATATCAAATTCACTTTTCCAAACGCGGCCTCAATGTTTGGGTATAATAAGGTAAAATCCAAATAATGTATAACAAACTAAAATACAGATTTACGCCACTTCTTTCTAAAGCATGCGTAGATATTTAAAAAAGGACTTACTCTTTTGCCATATTTTGCATGGATTTACATTGAAGGAGTATTTGGCACACCAAAACTGTATCTTGTTCAGATGAGAATATCATTGCATAGCACATCAAAACAAGTCTCTTTGGACTTGAATATACTACCAAAGTTATTATACACACCCAAACAAAACGAACATGTCGGGTAGTTGGGCCGGCAAATACACCCACATTCAATCTGATTTTACATGACTCTACGGGTAGCAAAATACCGTTGACATAGGAAAAAGTCAAATCCAAGCACGAGGATGGGAAGAATAATTTTCTACAAGTATTGTCAAATCAAAGCACCAGGATGGAAATGAGCTATCCATGCTTTCCCATCTTTTTATTTTTCCATGTGACGAATGCGTAAGTTTGATCATAAATCATACTAACAAAACTACTCGAATATATTGTTTTGAACGTATTTTTTATGACAAAACTATTGGCGTTATTTTTCTTACAGCTAATCCATATACTTCGAGTCAGAATTGAAAGAGTTTGTATATGATTTAACCATACACATCTTCAAATGACTTATACAAGACAAAGAGAATACTCTATTTTTTTACGCAACAAAATAGATAAGTGGAGTTCCAAAACTGTTCGGCGCCTACTCATGCTCTTTTTGTTAGAAGATGTCCGTATTCCATGCACATCTCATCTTTACTTATACTAACTAGTCCCGTGCCCGTATATTGCAATAAAAAATAAAACTTAGATGTAAATATTATGTTGCAGTTATATTCTTGCTAAAAGGAATAGAAGTTTGTTTTTGCTTTCACTATATAATCTATCTTTAATTTTTATTTTTCTTTTCTTTTGGGGAAGGAGAGGTTATGTTTGAGATGGTTCACTTACCTCATCATAGGCTAGATGATAAAGTGGAATAGTTGGTTGAGCCAATATTAGCTCCTCATAACAAAATCCAGCTTGTTTATACCTAATAAATCATAAAATTTAGTATTATCATATCCTATCAAATTATGTTGAATGAATAAAGATTATCTCATATTTGTAAGGAAACATATATTTTAGCAAGTTCTCTAGGTATCGTGATCCGCCATAAATCTAACACAGGGAAGGAGTCATTATTTTATACCAAAAGGACAATTGAGATAGCAACATCTAGTTCATAACACAAAGTGGATGCAGATACTTACAATTCCAAATACTTTTTGAGATAATCGACAGCTAATGACATGTCACCTTGTGCTTTTGCAATAGCAATTTTTCTCTTGTGGACAATCTGCCAAACACAAGAAAAATATTAAATATAGTATAAAATGACATAGTATTAAGGTTTGCAAAACTATCACCCTTAGCATCTGAATGGTTCTAGATACCAAGGAAATCAGATTCCTCTTGTGCACCAAGTTCACAACATAAAAACCAGAATCATCATCATAACCACAAGGAGGAACCATACACCCTCTACCCTCTAGTTCCAGAAGAAGCTAGAACCACAACTTATCATACTCGATAAAATGGATTGTTTTCCACAATAAGTGCATATGCTCTTTCAGCTTCAGCCCATTCACCCTTTGCTTCAAACAGCAGGGCTTCTAATTGGCCTGCATTTTAGAGCAAGGTGTGTTCAATAGATACAGAAAGATGGTCATAAGAACTAGCATCACATGACTTAGCAAAAATAATACTTTGCACACTTAAATAGAAAAATAAGGGGTTTTGATGTTAGCACTTTTTGTGTACACCAGGATTCAGGTAATCATCAATCCTTAATTAACAAACATGTCACATGTGCCACATTCAATCTCACTTCTTAGGTTGTTGATGAAGAAAACTATTGTTGACACAAATCATAACTTTTCATAAATTTATGGAACTAAACATATTATATCTTTTGACGCTTCATGTCAGAGTTTAGTAATATCTTTGAACAAGCTCTTTCTCCATTTGAAAAATATTAAACCCCTTTCGAAATATAGCTTTCCTCCACCACATGTTTCATATGTACATTCACATACAAGGTTTAAGATCTAGTTTTTTTTTTTGTTAAATTATGGTTGTCTCACTAAAGCTGCAAACTGTCTGTCTATGTTCCAAAAGAACTTACCAACCCGTGCACTGCTAGGAAACTGCTTGGAAAGGACTCCACCATAATCCTGCAAATCCTTGAAAAGAAGTCACTTCATCAAGAAATTATGATAGCTAACCCCCACACACACCCACCCACCCAAAGTGAATTTTTCAGTGGACCTAATAAAATTATGCTCAATCAGATAACAAGAATTGAACCACAAAACCTCACAAAAGGATGTCGTTAGGTGACGGAAAAATCTCACCTTTAGGACATCAAGACGCTGGCAATCCATGGTTGCCACTGCCACCTACTCGTAAACCGTCCACTCTGCATCAAAAGAAATGAATATCACATTTATTACTGAAACCAAGAGCACAACAAGCAATTAGGAACTGCAAAGTTAGATATACAAAAGCTTAATTCAACAGACAACCAATTCTCACGACATCTAATCTTTTATAAAGGAGGAGTGGTGGGTGGTGAAGGAGGAGCAAACATGTAATATGGCTTTAACATTAAAATAAGACATAATAGGGCCTGATTCATCAACAGTAAGCAGCTAAATCAAGATGATAGTTTAATACTATCTTACTCCCTGTGAGCCTGTGCTAGGAATAAAAGTACAAGGCAGACAACCAATTCTCAAGACATCTAATCTTTTTCCATCGTTGATGCCACCAAAATTCTAGCTCTCTCAGAAGAAAAAGATCTAGCTTTTGAGCTTCTAGATTGTTCCTTATAGTTAAGTCCAATTGTTCCAACTAAAGCAACCATAATGGGTAATTACAAAAAGAAAAAAGTTAAATCATAACAACATTCGGCCATATAGCTTGTGCTTACAACTTACCTACTCTTATTTTGGAACTACTATTGCAAAGATAATTGGCACATAACACAGAGTACACAACTGGAAATGAATGGTAGAAATCTTAAAGTACGAACTACTATAAGTTACTAATTTGTACTATGCTCTCTTTCTACAAAGACTGACACGTAGTTATTTTAGATTTAGTTTACGTGATGGTTAGATATTTGACTAATAAAGCTAAGATTACATAACTATATTAGTGTGTTCAAAATTCAAGGTTTAATTTCATTTTATATTATCTGAATCTTGCATTAGTTGTTTCAGCCTTACATGCTTGTGGGCCAATAGCCTGTACATATACATATGCAATGGTTGCCACATGCTTGTATTTGGAGTGCAACACTTGCACTCGAATGGCTACAGTTAGCACCAAAACTAGTACAAAAGCAATGGTCTCCTAAATCCTAACTATTCAATTTCAGTTGCTAGCTGAAAGATTCCATATCCCAGCTAAAGAACCTAAAAAACAATAATGGTTCAATTCAATCTGAATAACAACATCTACCCCACAAAACCCTGGAGCAATAAAGATGAACATACATTTTAGCCTTAGAAAGTATGCACTCAAACCTACCAAATTCACCCTAGCTAATATGCAGCTATCCATCAACTTACCCAAGTCCGCATGCATAAGCATCAATACTTCCTAAGTCAAGTTTTACATTTATAGCTAAAGTAACAAAAGCTAAATCATGGTTGTGTGCAACTGCAAACTCACAAGATCTAATCAAGGAGCTACAAACTATGCTATTTGTTACCAAAAATTTCAAACCTTCGGAGCATCTTTCACCGATTCACTGATTATGCCATTTACTACCAAAATTTTTAGCATTGGAAAGTAACAAAAAGAGAATTGAATAACCCACAAGCTATCCATATTTATACAGCTATCCACATCTTAAACCCTAACACAGAGCTATCGACACCAGCACATAAAGCCCAAAAACTTAAGCCTAAGGTACAAGGTTGACTGCCAAGTTCCCCTCAATGATCAGTTCTAAACTAAAAGAACAAAAAAAGTAAAATCACCTACTTAGTGCAGCATGCCATACTAAATAGTAAAATTCACAACCTCGGTATGAGAGCATGCAGAAGTATATCATCACGTGCTTAATTTGTGAACTAATGGGTGTGTCAATAAGCATAAAACCATGCATGAAGGACTCCAAATGTCAACAACTCAACATGCATATCAATAGCCTTTAAAAGAAAATCTGTTATTTTAATAGGGTCTGTCTGAGAAAGCTATTTGGATCAACATATGAAAATACAATTCAAAAGCCAGTAAACCCTTACGGTTAACATAAACCCTAGTAGATTGTGCACAAAAATGATTTTCAAGTAATTTACAAATTAAAACCATAACTTACACCTACCGGCATGAAGTTAAACCATAAATGTTCTATACATTACAATTCACTTAGCAGTGCAGTAAAGCCATCTATCCTGGTACGGTTCCCTTCTATAAATCAAATCAAAAGTAGAAAAATACTATAGACAAACATGAGATGCTACTGGCTACTGCATTATACCAGATGATAGCAAGTGAGGAGATGTGAATTGTGGCCTTACAGCTTCCAGAGAGAGCTATGGCAAAGTTCCTCAGCCATGAGGAAGAGCATCACGAGGAGGCAGTCGTCGACGCCACCTTCCTCAAAAAGCGCATGGCACCACAGCCTAACAAGGGGGTCCTGTAGCACCCGCATCAGGGTGATGACGAGGTCGAGCGGCACCACCATCACCACCCCTACAACGACGCAGCCACGCACCGGTCGGTCAACACCATCATCTTCCAGGCAAGGTACCCGATTGGCCCTCCATGCTCGCGCGTCGTCGGTGCTCTAGGAGCGCCACCACCTCATAGATGGAGGTACTCAAGCACTGCCTTGATGCACTCCACTCCCGCGCCCACACCGACCTCGATGCCTCCCTCTCTCGCACCTCCAAGCATTGTTCGGGGGAAGAGTTAGAATCAGGGCACCAACAAGGCTGGTGAGGGGGGCTAAGCGCTGACACAGAGGTGCGCGGGTCAGTGGCATAGGTGGGCACGGTGACTGGCCAGGAAGAGGCAATGGAGCGATTAGGCAGTAGGCGGTCGAGCTGCACGGAGTGCGAGGGGTAGGAGAAGGCGGTGGCGTGGGAGGAGAGGGTGGGGAAGGCGGGTGAGCAGCGCAAGTAGATTGATCTTTGCGGGGGTAGGGTTAAGGCGGGTGAGCAGTGCGAGCAGATTGATCTTTGCGGGGGAGGGGTGATTTTGACATGGGTGTTACTGGAGAAACAAGGTGTGGCGCCTGCATTGGATTGGCGACAAACAACTGAATTTGATAATTTTGAAAGGCATATGAACTACAGGATGAACCACCGCCACCAACTCGTTCTTTTAAGTAGTAGAGATATTAGATATATAATATAAAAGAATAGGTTGGTGGTAATGATACATCATCCCCTCCACTTCCACTTCTACCTCTATAAAATCTCTAACAAATAAACCATCTTCCAACAAAAAATTTATCTCCCCTAAAAAATCTCTAACAGAAAACATAAAAACTATCTCTCAACAAAACAAATGAACTTCAATAGAAATTGCGATATGGGTTACAACGAAGCTTGATTGGGCTCGGCAGTAGAGCCTAGGTCATAGGCCAAGCACGGCGGCAAAGGCACGACACCAGCTTTGTCAAAGCTCGACCGATATGGTGGCGGAGTTGAGGGCATGGAGCATGCCAATTTCAACGATGTTAACTTGACATATTTGGATATTATGAAATTTTTTATCATTAGTAAAGAGCATGCATTCAGATAATGAAAAAAATATTCCTATTATTTGTGTAGCTTTAGTTGGTTGTACAACTCTCAATTACACAACACTGCAAATAAAAAAGAGTTATAGGCATGCTATTGCCAAAGATCATAACCATGAAAAAACTATAAACAAATGTGAAATCCAATAGGCATTAACTATTTATTCCACAAATAATGTCCGCTTGGAATGGATGAATTTTATGTGAAACAGTTTAATTCCAGGAGGATTTAGAAAAAAAAAACCCTAACTTTCACACAATGCCTAACACAAGACATTGTAATCTCTTGAAAAATGGTATGGTTAATTTCTAACGACATAGAAAGATCTATTATGAAATTAATTGTAGGATTGTATGCAATTTTTTAGCAAAAAATGATAGAAGCTCTCCAAGTTCAAGCACAAGGCACTCATGGCCCTTAGGCCATACAGTTGACTGAAAAGTCAACCACTCGACTTTGAAGTTTTCACACGGGCTCTAGACGCAACAACTCTATGTTCTTCCTGGGCCCTACCACTTACTTACCCAGAGTCACCAAAGCAACAAGCACATGCTCCACCATCCAACGTCCCAGATCACCCCCATCGCACCCACCCCTCCAATCTTAGTCATCCACTAGCTAGGGGCATAGGGTTTATAGCTTCGCCTCTCCTTCTCTTCCACCCCTGCGCCACGAACAGCGGCAAAACAAAAAAGAAAAGGGCAAATTAGGTTGGTACCATAAAAAAGCTACAGTTTTGAAAATTACCAATGCATTCTTCAAGTTCATTTTAATAGCACCGCCCCTCCGCTCCATTTTGCGAAATACCACTCCCATCACCTCTCTGTTATATCCCAGGTTTTGTTCGCATTTCCCATCCGTTAGCCCAGCATAGTTCGTAGGAATGCCTAATTCATAATATCTCTCTTATCCCAACATATCAGTTATATGCTAAATGAAATCAACAATTCACAATAAATATAGTTTCACAAATTATAACATAGTTCATAATATTCGTCATTATGAGGAAAGGTTCACAAATCACAACATAGTTCTTAATATTCCTCATTATGAGGTCCAAAAAGGAGCAATATAACTTATACAAGCTCAGAACTTTGCAAACTAAGCATGACACATAACACATAACATGTTCTAATCCATGAGCTTTCTCCTTTTGATTTGTGGGAAGGATGTCTATGCAGCAGTCCTTGTTCAACTATCCTTTCTAAAGCATTTCTTGGTATGGTTCTTCTTGGTGGAGTTGATGATTCAACTGTCATCCTCCTTTTTACAACTCCAAGACTACTTCGAGTACTTGGTGGACTGCTATCTTGAGTGCTTTTAGTTCGTTTTTTGCTTACCCCTGTAGCCAAGAAAGAAAATACTTGAAAGTCACATGCATACCAAGAAGGATGACAAGGAAAAAAAGTAAAGTCAGATTAACTTTTTGTACTCTTAGGGGGAGGTGTAGCTTTAGATGGATCATCTACTAGTGTTAAACTACAACCTTTTTCTGTGTGCCCCCACTAAAAGCACATCTTGCACTGATAGGTCTTTTTGCCGCCGGGCTCATCCCTTGGTTTGATCCTTTTCTTCCCTGGCTTTCCTATAGACCTAGTTAGCTTGGGAGGAAGCATGAAGAAACCTTTGGCAACAACCGACCACTATGACTCTGTGACTTATCACCAATTGGATCAATGTCAAACTCATATGCATCTTTGAACCTCTCCACTAAGTAGTAATCATGCACATATTGCTCCAACTCCAATCTCTTTGAACATATGAGAGCTATGGCATGAGTGCATGATTTTCCAGAAAGCTTCCATTGCCCACATGTACACTCCTTTTTCCCTAGATCGACAGCATATCTCGAAGTATTTTGGAACCGGTCCAGCCCAGACACCTCAACTTTCATGTGTCCACTTGGAGAAAATGTGTACTTTAACCCTCTACTTTTCATGTTTAGCTGAAGGATGACACTAGGCAGTATGTTGCCTTGTAGTTTATCGGCCACCCTTTTCCTTGCTAATAATCTTTGCATTATCATCTGTCTCACGCTATCCATGAGATCAACCACTGGAAAATCCTTAGTGTCTTTTATCCAATTATTGAAAGATTTAGCAATGTTATTGTTTACGTAGTCGAGCTTGCAATGTGCTACAAATTTACCTCTTGCCCACAAATTTTTATGCTCCTTTAAAAGATATTCAAATCCAGCTAGGCGTTTCTAAGCAATTATGTCCAAAAATTGTTGGTGTTTTGGAGGAGAATGAGCCCAGGCTACAGGCCACTTATTATTCAGTACGTCACCTTTGAACTTTCTTCTAAAATTATTAAGGAGATGTCTAAAGCATTCTCTATGCTCTGCACCAATAAATATTTTGTGTACAGCTGCCTCAAGCCCCTTAAATGCATGTATGTGTATAGCTAATCCATGGGGGGTACCAATATCTCTCTTATGATTCATCATGAACCATTCCAAATTTGCTAAAGTTTCCCTATCAAATATTGCATAGGCAATAGGATACATCCAATTGTGCCCATCTATTCCTATAACTGTAGCAAATTGTCCACTGTACTTCCCTATAAGATGTATTCAGTCAACCCCTAAGTAGGGCCCTACATCCTAGCAAAAATCCATCTACACATGCTTTGAGGGCTACAAACATCCTTTTGAAGTATACTTTATCACCAACTCTCTTGCACTCTATCTCAACAATATTACCTGGGTTCACCTTCTCCAACTCTGCCTTGAACTTCCACAACATGTCGAAGCTTTCCTCGCAGGTGCCATGCAGCTCAATGAGTGCATCCTTCCTTCACAAACCTTGTTGTATGACAAGGTTACATTGTAGTCATCTTGAAGTGTAGCTTCTTTACATCAAATGATGGATCTTTCCTCAATAATTCCTTGCTTCTATCTGCTATCTATGCTTTGTTGGCCATGGTTCCCTTTGTGTTACTTGTTATTGCACACTTATGATCACACACCAAGGTCATCCCCTATACATGATAAAAAAAATTAGAAACAACTAGAAATAACAGGAAATGGACAGTTCTAAAGCATGAAGCAATCATAAAACACAGTAGGCTCATCCTCATCGGGATCTGTATCAAGCTACTATTCCAGCCAAGCTGCTGCATTTTGTGCCAAAGGGTGTTCTGGAGATAGTTGTAAATAGGTGTTCTCATTCACTACTACACTATCATGTGAAAAGTGGCTCTCTTTAACTACTTGACTCTCATTCGCCACTACACTATCATGTGGAAAGTGGCTCTCATTCACTACTTGACTATCATTAATTAGTACATTATCATATAAAAAGTGGCTCTCATTCACTACCGCACTATCATGTGGAAAGTGCCTCTCATTTTGAGATGTTTGAGTGACACTTCCCAACTAACATGAATAGCTTCATTTCCTTCTATGCACTATTCTTAATGAAAGCCTCCATTACATGAATAACTTCACTTTAATCAAGTTATTCTCCCTCCAAACATACCAAAATGTCACCTCCTCATCACTGGCCCAAGAGTAGTATGGTTCCACATAGCTCATCAAATCCACAAGCGAGATCTCATCAAATCCCACATCCCATCTCAAAGTTCTTTCTTTCTTGTACTCTTTTCTTCATCCTTGCATGTGAAGTAAGATTGGACACAAAATTCTACACTATATTTTCTCTTTGGATCCTCTCTGTAATAGTTAAAAAAAAATGTAATTTGACAATGTTACTCACATTCATCCTTAACCCATTTAGACTCATATGCATTACAACCAAAAAGAAATTGAAATCAGATTAAAAATGATTCTTTGCTTACCCATTAGCAACTTCACTAAGACTCATGCTTCCTTAACTCTCCACCTATATGCTCTACAATGCGCAAGAAAACTAGGGGTTAGGGTTGCTGCTACAAATCCCAACCAAAACACCAAATTTGTGGATTGGGATAGGAGATCTAACCTGCGAGGACTCCGGCAAGCGGCTCTTTGATGGAGATTTGCACGCTGCACTACTACCAAAGGGGTGCGAACAAGAGGAGCGAGACAGGGGGGCGAACTCGGACTCAACGCATCTACCTTTTGGGGGTAATTGCATCATTTCATGTGTGACCTAATGGTAAAAGAAGGAACTCAGACTCAGGGCTGCTCTTTGCGGTTGCATACGATGGCTTTTGGTCATGCGTGATGGCTTTTTGGTCGCTTATGCAGAGATTGCAGAAAGAGAGATACTCGCTTGCGATTTTTAATGATACAGATATTAGTTTTTTAACATGTACTACAATTAACTTGTAGACCCTATCTTAAAAAAATACTCCGTTTAAAAGTTAGTTACTGTAGCAAAAGCCAAAAGTCGCTTCTAAAAGCCGCAAATAACAGGGCCTCAATGCATCTACCTTTTGGTAAGGGTGCAATCGGGTCAGATTCGGATGGATATTGCTTATACCATATCCTAACCCATATTTTTTTTCTGGATTCGGTATTAAATATGGTCAGCCTGGATACAAATACGAATTCGGAATATGCGAATTTTTGAATACGGTAACATTGGGGCGGATACTTGACGGATTCGAATGGGATAACGAATAATATAAACGGATAGCACACTCATACAAAACGATACATTTAACATAAGTTCTCGGTACAATACAAATTCAACATAAATGGTAAATTGATATAAAGTTCATTAACCAACAGTCTAACACAACATAAATTCAATATAACGATTAATGGACCAAATTGTTAGATGATGCATTGTTGAAAAAAAAAGTAGGGTGATTAAAATGGTGTATTAGGAATTTTTCCTTGTGACAAATTTCTCACTGTTCCCAGATTTCCTCCAATAAGGCATTGAAGTTAGTATACAACTTCCTCACTATGAATTCGTAGTAAATACGATAATATTATTAAAAAAAGCATTTACCAATATCACTAAGGAAACATGAGAAACTATAATGTTATCAGCCTTTAACAAGTACATTGTAGAAAAGAAAACCTATGCAAAATAACTGTTACACTAAATAATATTTGACATGAATGCCTCCATGCAGAATAACTGTTATCCGAATATCCGATCAGATAATTATCCGATATCCGGATACCGACACCATTCGGTCGGATAACAGCTCTCTCGATTTCGTTACCGAATCCGACATGAACTATCCGTACCGAATCCGAATCCGACCGGATACCAAATTCCCTTCCTAAATCCAGTACCGACTGGATTCGACACTAGATCAGTCGGGATTAACTCAACCCATTTGCACCCTTAACTTTTGGGGGTAATTGCATCATTTCATGTGTGACTTAATGGTAAAGCCGGGAGAAATGACAAAGTGTTATTTCACATAACGGTGCAAGAGGGCAATAGTATTAAACTGACTTTAAAGAATGTTATGGTATTTTTACTATGCTATAAATTTTTTTATGGTACCAACCCAATAAATTCAAAAGAAAAACAGGGGAAAAAAACAGAGCGCCGCACCAATTACCACCTCCCTATCGATCGAAGCCGCTAGTTTTAATCCGAAGAAAATCCACCAAAAAAATCAGAGGAGTATCGATCCCTCGCCTCCCGATCTCGAGGCGCTGTTCGGCTGTCGTTCCGGCGCAAAACCCTAGTAGGAATGGCGGAGGTGTCCACGGCGGCGGCGGCGGCGGTCGCGGCGCCGGAGGGAGTGCTGCACAGGAGGATAGAGTTCCACCTTGCCAGGAGGCCGCATGCGGCGGTGGCTGTGGGGGGAGGCGGGTTTCGGATGGAAACCCTGAACCCGGATGCTGCGGGTGGAGCGGCGGGGGCGGGAGCGAGGGCGAGGCGAGGAGGCAGGTGGGTTGGATACGGAACTCAGTGTGGCCAGGATCTACCTCGGGAGAATTGTGAGTACGCAAAATTGCAATCTTTTTTTGGGATTTAGGTTCTTAAAGCTGTGATTTTGATGGGGTTTTGGGTGGCAGAGCTGCAATGCGTGGTGTTCTGCCACTGGAGCTGTCAGTTTGGGGTTTATAATGTCAAGTAGCTGCAATTTTGGGCTCCTAGTTATTAACAGATGATAGTATTTGCTTCACGGCATTGGCATTTCTTGAGGTTTTAGTTTGGTGGGTAATGATTTCGTGTTCAGTTTGTGATTCCCTTTCGGGTTGTTAAATTAGAGTGCCATGGTGCCTTGCAGGGTGCTGGTCTGCAAAATCTTGGGAACATTTGCTACCTCAACTCATTTTTGCAATGCTTGACGTACACGGAGCCCTTTGCAGCGCATTTGCAGAGTGGGAGGCACAAGTCTTCATGTAAGTGCTGTTGCAACTTGCAACTGTCAACCTTCTGTTTCGACATGATAAATGACTTGCCAATGTTACATCAGGCTTGTGGGCTCCCAAGCTAGCGGCAACTCAACTGATATGCCTTTTATTGTGTGTGCTAAGCTTAGTCTAGTCCTTGATAAAGGTATTCGGCTGGCCTATAGGCTATACCAATATCCATGCTACAATTACTTCAATAGCATGCATCACTACAAAAGACAGCAATATGTACATTCTCAAGAGTGAAAGGCTATTCCTTTAACACCATTGGCAAATTTTACCGTATCTTCAGCTTGAATCACGTTCAAATCCATAAACCTGTTCAATCCCTTCTTCAAATGAGACCAATCAACCGTTCTCATCCACAGGAAAATTCGTGTAAAAGTCGGTCATTCTACTAATCTACTTTATCATAGAGTCATGAGTTCTGCAACTCTGGGTGACAAAGTCCACACTTAACAAAGACAATGAATAGGAAAAGTTCTGTTTTACAGAAAGAATCATCAGTAGACTCAACACGATATAAAGTATGAATTGCTACCTTTTCTAGATCCCCCAAACTTATATACATGGATGGATTAACCCTGGCCATCCGATGAGCCACATCCAATGGAATAGGTACTAAGTCAGTTGTTACTGCAATAGTATAATATAATAGATTTTTGTTAACGAGTGGCATCAAGGTCTTGACTGTAAACATCGTTTCTCTATTCAGCAATTGTATAGCTAGACAATAGGATAATCACTTGTGCACTTTTACTTATACTGCAAGAAATTGACGAGAAATGTACTCACTGATACTGCTAGAAATTTGTCACCAAGGGCTGCTTTCTATCAGTAACTGAAGATGGCACTCCAGTCCATTTACTAATATCCCTTATTGCCACATCCAGATTGCATGTGGAATGTACCCAACCGCATTTTTTGCTGTATAGTGGAAAATTTCACTAGCAGTACAACATTTACTAATTCGTAAATCAACTAATCCCCTGCCATTGGGCCATTGGACCTTTATTGTATTTTTTTCTTTACTGACTAACAATGGTTTCACACCCTAACTACAAATATTATTTGAGCATCATGTTATGTACCTTAAACATGCGCATAGAGCAACTGCTATTTGCCCCTGCAAGGCATTTCTCTTGTAGCTGTTGCTAATCCCCACCTCCCACCGCGCGCGCGCTTGCGGATTTAAGGTCGTACTGCTGGATTTTGTGCACTTTGTACTCTTCAGAATCATGTTAAGACTGCTCTACAGTCAACCGGAAAAATAGTGACACCATCTCAATTTGTCAAGAACCTGTGCTGTATCCTTTCGTGTGCTCTAGCTTAATTGAGTACCTCTTCTCGTTTTAACTTTTGGAAATGCTCCCATCTATTTTTATCCAGTCATCAGAATGTGAATCTTTGACTGCAAATAGGCATTTCTCGTAGTTTCCTCAATTCAAGGCAGGAAGATGCACATGAGTTAATGGTTAACTTGCTTGAATCCATGCATAAATGCTGTTTACCTTCTGGAGTACCGAGCGAGTCTCCAAGTGTTTATAAGAGCTTAGTTCACAAAATATTTGGTGGCCACCTACGAAGTCAGGTACACTCTGTGCATTGTTCAGTTACATTGGGACTGGCAATTTCTTAGGAAACCCCATTTCTGTTGTCATCACTGGTTTGCTACATACATACGGTCCAGGTGAAATGCACACGGTGCTCGCATTGTTCCAAGAAATTTGATCCTTTCTTGGATCTCAGTCTTGATATTGCCAAGGCCACTACTTTGGTGAGAGCACTTCAAAATTTCACTGAGGAAGAGCTACTAGATGGGGTGAAAAACAATATCAGTGCGAGCGCTGCAGGCAGAAAGTTGTAGCAAAAAAGAAGTTTACAATTGATAAGGCTCCAAATGTTTTGACAATTCATCTGAAGCGCTTTAGCCGTTTCAACCCTTGTGAAAAGATTGACAACAAAGTAGATTTTCAACCAGTTCTAGACTTGAAACCATTCATTAATGATTCTAAAGTGAGTAATTAGTTCTGAAAATTATAACTTTACCTTGATTTTTTTAATTGGCTTTATCATTCTTATTTGTTATGGTTATCTGTGTAGGCCACAGATTATAGATACAGCCTTTATGGTGTTTTGGTTCATGCTGGTTGGAACACTCAATCTGGTCATTATCATTGCTTTGTTCGGACTTCCAGTGGCATGTGGCACAGTCTTGATGATAACCAGGTCTAGTACGACATTGGTCTTTCCTTGAAGCTTTACTAATTCATTTTTAGTTGATATTGCTAACTGTAGCTGGCTACCGTGCATGAAAATAATACTTCTCAATTATTTGTTTTCCTTTTCAAGAAATTCTTCATATTTAAGTCCTGCCGCTCCATTGACTTTCAGAAGATCTTTGCTAAGAATTCTATCTGGTTCTTTTCAAAAACTTAATTACATTCTATCATACGACACATACACCACTTTACATTGTCATAATGTCATGGAATCATTAAAATTTCTGTTTACATCACTGAGGGTTCACTGGTCTCAATGACACAATCTGTCAACAGAATGTTGTATTGATGTATTTTCTCAGGTCCAACTAGAATTTTACTACTGCCTTTATATCAATTCCTTGCAGGAACCGAAGGCTGATGGTTGAGATGGTAATCAGACAATGGTTGAGATGTCATTGCAGGAACCGAAGGCTGATGGTGCATTTACCAAGTTGGGAAACAGTAATTCTGTTGCCTCGCTGATGGTCAGCAGTCCTGCTAGACTGTCTCTGGCTGATAAACAAACTTCTCAATCTCAAACAACTATATTTTCCAAGACAACTTCCAAGTTAAATAACACAGACACGGGGGTTAGTTGGTTACTGCACAAACTTTCCTAACTAAGGTATCTTGTGATGTTCACTGCTGGTTTTTACTTTTTATTCCATTTCTAGTACTTCATTACTTATTTTATCTCATGCAACATGATAGGATGCTATTATTTCAAATGGCGTCATGTCTAGCAGTGGAGGTCCAACCTCCAGTGAGAAAATGAAGGACTTGATAGAATATCTCAAGCAAGATGATAAAACAGTGAAGGAACTTCCTATGAACAAGGTATACTACCGGCCTACGACCTCCCTTTTCTGTCCCTTGTTGGGAAAGTGTGGTCATTTCCCCATATAACGATATAGACTCATAATTAATGCTGCTCCTTTGCACATAATCTAAACCATAAGCTTCTATCATTTTGCTAAATGTGAGTTGATCTATTAAAAAATTTGCACATACCTTTGTGCAGAACAACGTAATACCAGGACTTGAACAACTGGACTTTGGAAAAGAGATCTGCTCTGAAGTTTCCATGAATGTGGTTACAGTTGGTTCATGCAATGGCAGTATAGCTAAAAGGGTGGTTTTGAAGTCAAAGAAACTTGTGAGATATCCAATGGTGAACTTCTGGCTTGGGCCCAGACAACTATTAATAGGTTCACTAAAGTCACAGAAGAGAAGGAAACACAAGAGGTCTAAAAAACAGTCCGTAGTTTGTAAAGACATGGCAAATATTGATTGTTCAGGTGACAATACCAATGAGCAGCAGCTGTCAACATCAGCCACTATGCTGTCTGAAAATGTAGAATGTACACCCCGTGGGATGAAATGCTCCTATGCTAGTGCAAGTTCTGAAAATGATACTCAGACATTCAGAAATAGGCAGCATGTTGTTGGAGCCGCTGCTGGTGACCATAACTTGGACAAGAGAAACAGCAAAAGTGGTACTTTTGCTAGTGCCGACCTTACAAAGTTGGGTCCAAGCTCTTCTGCAAATCAGGCACATTCAAGAAACAACGTAGGTGCAAAGTTGGGAGCCTCCCAGCCTGTCATTATTCTTACAAGGGACTTGAAGTAAGTTACTGGTAAGCACATCTCTTCTTTGCAGCTGCACACCACTTTCTAATGTGCTACAGATATTCTGTTCTAGCTATCAATTTTAAATCTGCAATATGTTTACTTTTTTTTTTCTTTTCAGTTCCTTGCTGGGATGACGTTGCCGTCCCAAACACTGAAACGAAAGTGTCAAAACATTCAGAGAGCAAGAGCATTGGATATGTGTTAGATGAATGGTGAGTTATTTTGTAATTCGTCAGTAATGTAAACAATTATTGTTCTGTGATGTGTTACAAAAAATTTTCAAGTTTGTAGTGAATTTAAGACCAAACCATCTCGTTGAAGGAAACAAAAACAAAACTGAACCTCCTTTTTTTTCTGCATCTGTTCACAGGGATGAGGAGTATGACCGTGGGAGGTTAAAGAAGGTTAGAAAATCGAAAGAAGACTTCGGCAGACCAAACCCCTTCCAGGAGGAGGCCGACTTTATATCACAGAGAAGAATGAAACAGAAAACTTACCAAGCCAAATCTTGGAATAAGCCTACCAGGTTAGATGAGTTGAGGATATGACGCCCCAAGAATCAGAAAATTTTGGACAACCATCAGGACCTGTACTCAATTGTAACGGATTTTGTAGTGCAATGAAGTTGTAGCATGTTGTCATTTGTCGTAACATTTTCTTTCTTTGTTTCTGGAATAATACAATGATGAATAACACAAGGGGATGCTGGTCTAGTAGAATATTACCCCTGTAAATTGTAGTAGAATGTAATCACTGTGCTGGAGCGTTGTAATTTAATGATGCTACAGATAAGCTGGGTACTACTGAATGTTGTGATCATATTTACCGTTGATTTGGCTGGGCCAAGAGGCTGGCTGGCTGCTACTTAATGACTAAGGGCGTACAGGTCAGTTTCACAACCTGGAGGTTGTCTTGAGGAGAAGCAACGCGTCGACCGCACAGTAATTGCAGCAACGGATAGTGATACTAGTACTAACTCCTTTGGTCCCAGATAAGAAAGGAATCCTTCTTCGGAGTTGAGTTGGAGTGTGGCCTGAATGCGTGATCTCGTCTGGCGCCTTCTTGGTGACGTTGAGCCAACGTGGCACATGCAACCTGTTGTTCTCTTTGCGTATTTTGAACCAGAAATGGAGAAGTAAAAACTCCCAGCCCGACTGTTTGGTTGAAAAATGGACTTATGGCCATTTCTCGTATGAATTTTGGAGGAATAGCTCTGTTCCGTAAAAATTGAGGTGAGATTGTTGCGTTCCAAATGTGCAAGAAAAACAACACAGCTCTTCACCGAATGTTGTTATATATGCTCATGAACATTGTTTTCTTGGAAAAATTTGCAACATCGATTGAGCTTAGACATGTGTAAACCAAGTTGCCAAAAATTCAACACATTTGCAAATCCCAACCATTAATTTATTACCATTCAAACACTAGGCATCAAATGGGGCATGATCTCCTGCGTTAAGGGCTTGTTTATGTTTGTTTCTGTTTTTAGCTTCTACTTTCAAAAGCAAAAGTTAATACGAACGTCCTAACTTCTTTAATCCGTTTATATCAATAATTACTTTTCGCTTTCACATATTGTAATGTATTTTATATTTTATTATATTACAATTATGTAAGTTGCATGGTAGTCTAAATATTATAGTGCCTTTCGTTGCATTGTTTTTCTTACACAATGCACTACTATTCATCAACTACTAATATTTATCAGTCGCAGTCAAAAATTATCAATAAAATTCAATATGAACATGCCCTAAAGATTCCCCCACAACTCAATGGTTCTGTTTATATTAGTTTCTGTTTTGACTTCTGCTTAGAAAAACCAAAAGACAATACGAACATCTGGCTTTTCGAAACAACTTCTCTGGTCCTCTCGCTACTATCTTGCTCCGGAGATAAGACAGGGATCATGAGTGCATCACACACCCCACTCCTCTCGCTCTCATCACGTACATGCACCTCTCCCTCACTTTTTCCATCCCTCATCCATTCCTTCTAAAAACTACTTCTTTCAACTAATACTATTTATTTTCAACTAAAAACTATAATAAAAAAACTATTAGCAAAAGATAATACACCAATACGAACACCCCGATTGCCTCTCGCAACATTACTCCTTGCTCCTTGTCGGCGCGTCCACGTGTCAGTGCTGCGCTCTACTTGACCTCACAAAATATACGTACGTACGACTAATACTACGTCCCACCAGTCAATTTCAATCCCAGAGAAAATAGCCCAATAATTGGAAGACTTGAGAGATGAATTCAACTTCAAATCTCGAACCAGATTTATTGCTCGAGATAGCAAGAGATTCAGGCAGATACACTGGCCAAGATACACGTAAATAGTAGTACACACTAGCAGTACGTACATACATGTACGTGCTAGTATGTGTAGTAGTATCCCGGCCGTATTAAAGCGTCCCGTGGCGTGCACGAGTAAATGTCTCACGCAGTCACGCGTTCCCTATGACGGTTGGGCGCGCGCGCGCGCCCGCCTCCTCACGTCCTCGTCGCGCGGCTCAGACGGAGCCCCTGCATACTCTGCTGTCTGCTCCCCCCCCCCCCCCCTCCCCTCCCCAATCCTCTAGATTGCATCTTGATCTTTAATTTTAAGCTTTTAGTTTCTCTAAAAATCAAATTAATCAGAATAATTTTTTAAAGTAGATTCTTTAAATAGTTTTAGAGTTTAAAATTATGTACGTTATTCGCGTCGACGTTCACACATCCACATCGATATTTTCGTCGTTTACTATTATCGTAAAAATTACAACAAAAACCACCCACCATAGCAAAACTTGGTCGTATTCCAAAGAACAGGACTTTTGTCTACTTTGGCGCCACTCCTTGTACAGATTCGCTTGCAATGAGTAGTTTACTACGCCTGAGAATCGATCTTCACGAGCCATGCACACATTTATGGATGTGATGATGATGAGAAGGCGATTTTGTGATGAAGTATCCATATGATTACAGATTGCATAAAACTCCTGGGGATTCAAAACATTTCGAGTTCTTGGGCACGTGATGTGTGTGGATCCCTGAGGCATGCTAGTTAAGGTAGAGCCAAGGAAATTACTCCAAAATTACTAGTAAGATGGTGAAGCCGGCTGTGAGTTCCTGTGTGTGAATTTTGACTTCTGATGTGAGACTATTAGGGTATATACAATAATATAGGCAACTACTGTTTGTAATATTCTTCATATCATTTATAGGCGGCACTAAAGATAGTCTCTACAATGTATTATCTTTTTGTATGTTTCCATAGAAAACTTTTTCATAACACAATGTGTCTTGTTTCTCGTATTACAGTCGACTGTTATATAAGAGATGACCAATTCCCTATGTTCTCTCTCCTCCATATCATCTCATATCATACATAGCAAGACTTATAGACAGTTGATGTTACATCACTGGCCCAGCTCCAAACGGCTTCAATTTCGGGCTTATTTAAACCAAAACTTCAAAAGCCACTTGGAATACGACTTCTAATTTTGGCTTTTTTTTAGCTTTTCTTTTCTTTTCTTTCCCCTTTATCTTTTGTATTGTCCACGATGACATAATCAATTTTTAATTTTTTTTCTTAGTTTTTTTATTTTTTTAGTTGAATGATTTTAAAAAAACTAACAACTGTTACAATATAATTTCAATCAAAACCAAAAACATAAAGCTTAAACTCTCTGGAGCGGACCGCTCTAGCGCAATTTCATTGTACTACGTGCTCTTACGCGAGATTGAATTTGCAGTCAAGAATTGTTTGGGAGCGACCAATCAATGGTGAGTCGTAACGTCGATCCACGGCAACGAGGCAAGTGTACCCATGTGAACTTGGAAATTTGAACGATGGAAGCGTGCTACGGATGGAACCTACGTGGCGAGATTAATTAAGCCTTGTTAATGGGTACTTGGTACAAGGTACCCAGTACTATTCACTAGGTATGAATGGCTCGCTGCGAGCTTGCTAGGGGTGGTATAAACTTGTAGACGAACTGGCGTAAATGACTGAAATTCTACCGTTGCTGCTGGTACCCATGCTGCGTCCGACACAGTGCATGGGTTTAACGTACACAGGTCTAGCTCAAACCATGATTTACTTAGGTGCAATCGTGTAAATTATTTTGGTTTGAGCAATGAACTGATGTAAAAAACAATGATCGATCAATTTGAGGAGGTAGTTTATGGAGTGTCACATCACCCTTTGAATCTTCAAGTTGGGAGAAACGAAGAAGAGAAATTTACTATGAGCAGTTTGTGAGGGATCTCTTTCTCTCTTTTTCTTTTCGACTATAAACAAAATCGAACCTGAACTTGAAATTCTAAATACAGATATGCTAAATTAAGAACTGCACTCACAATTTCGTTAAACATTTCTACTGATGCGGCGCTAAAGCGAAAGTGGTTTGCATGATTGCATATGAATCATGGTTTGCACGTCATATATGCACCAAGCATATACGAAGGCAGCAATAACACGCACCGTCCACATACTTGATTTGCTGTGCCCATTTGTGCTCCTCTCTCTATGTCGTGTAAAATCAGTGGGATTAGTACATAACACGGTTGCCAAACTTTTTTTCTGGAAATTTTCATGTTAATTTGGTGTCTACACTAAAACAGTTTCTCCCATAAACAAAATTTACTAGGGCATGTTTGATTGGAAGCCTCACTTTACTAAACTTTTTGGGGCAATGTGTAGCATGCCATAGTTTTTGTAGCCAAGAAATTCTTAGCCATTAGTGCGGTATAACTTGGCTAGAATTTGTGTCTATAACATACAGGACACAGGGCTAAAAAAATATAGCATATCATAAGTACAGCCATGAACCAAACACTAGTCTATAAAAGTCAAACTTGGCTAACATGCGTGGCATATTGTGACTATAAATCAAACACCTCTAGTCTTGTTGAGCTGTTCAATCAAAAATCAACAGGTAGTATGAAGTTGCACACGGAAAAAATCCGCGTGCTTGGAAGTTTGAACTTTTTGCAAGTTTTTTCACATCTTGATCTTATACCATCCGAGGCTCGATCCGACGGCTCCAGACACCTGGCTCAAGCCTCGAAAAAGATCATACCTACAGTTTTCTTTTCCAATAAGAGGAAGAAGCAGCACTGAGGCACTGCCATGTGCTACACTCGCGAAGCCTGTATCTCAGATGAAATTCCCTGGCCATGCAGCGCAGTGGCGGCTGAGCGCGGCAGCTGGCACGGCCTGCTCTGCTCGATCGGCACGGCGGTCAGTAAGAAGCAGAATTCACAGTAGCTGTTCAAAAACAAAAGGTAAAAATGGAAGCTGGGTACAGTCGCCTGTACCAGCTTCTTCCCTGCAGCATCAACATGGGTTGCTCGCCCGCGCAGTTAATATCTTTCTGCTCCTTCAATTACTCCGGACCATCACCATTAGCTCATCAGCTCGTTCGTTGCACTCTCTCACACACGCGCACTCAATGCCACAAGCTTCCAAATCATCGTATTAATTAACACCAGCATTTAACCTTTTTTTTTTTGAAGGAGTGGAGTAGGATTTAAACTTGCCGCGCCTTCGGATCGGATCGTAGTCTCCTATAAATACGCGCGAGCGTCGTCGCCGGAGGACGAGGCATCCAAGAATTCGAATCCCTCTGTTTCCTCGCACACGCGCGCGGAGAAGCAACAATGGAGAGTTCAGTGAGGGGTAGAGTGGGAGGTGGTGGAGCGAGGATGGAAACGCTGCCTCTGCCTCCGCCGCCGCGCCTCGCGGAGGTCTCTTCCTCGCCGGCGTCCATCCGCGCTCTCCTGGCGAGGACCGCGAGCGGCCCTGGAGTGGCCGATTGCCAGTCGCCGCGGTCGCTGCTGTCGCGCATCCTGCAGCGCGGGGACGGTGGGAACGGAGGGTTCGGGTGCCGGGTGCGGCTACCGCGGCGGTACAGCTCTAGCGGAGGCGGTGGCGGCGGGAGGGAGGAGAGAAAGGACGGCGCCGAGCAGGCGGCCGCCACCCCCAGAGTGAAGGTCGTGGAGAGGGCGCCGGAGCTGCCCATCGAGACGCCGCGGAGTTCTCTAGGTACGTGCTGTCGAGGTGCAGCGCGATCACAGATAGTAATATAATTCAGAGCAATGTTGATCGAATTATGGATGAATTCTTCAGGGAAGAAGAGGCCCGAGGAGGAGTTCATGTCCATGAACCTTGGCCTGGGGGCGAGCCTGCTGCTGCTCCTTTCCAAGAGCGCGGTGGAGCTGGACAAGATGGTGGAGCTGCGCGCGCAGATGGAGAAGCTCGTGTCGGAGATCAGGAAGGAGACGATGCAGAGGAAGGAGAAGGACTATGCTTCCTCCAGCTCCCAAGAATCCAACGGCAGCACCACCACCGCCGTGATCAAGGACCCCATCGCCTGCGCGGCCGCTGAAGACGCGCTGTCCAACTGCTCCCAGACGGCGGACTGCGCCGTGCGAGACAACCCGCTGCCCGGCCGCACCGTCGTCGTGATGGACCAGATGGAGACGGAGCTCCAGGTCGAGCTGAACCGCCTGCAATGCGCCGCGCACGGCGAGAAACGGATCACTCCTATGCAAGGACTCGAGGTACATATCACAATGGGCATATTACTATTGAGTAGTACGTACTCCATGAACACGTGCACCTTGAAAAACGCGCGCTATGCATGTACACTTGCTGATGGTGTACGTATTCTACCAGCTGCCGTTGCTGCAGGTCAAGACGAAGAGCAACGTCTTCGACAGCCCGTCGAGGAGCTGCGTCGACGACGACGTGGCTGAAGGCAATTCCAAAGAGGAGGTCGATGACGAGGAGGAAGAGTACGAGGAGCCCGAGGAGGAGGAGGAAGGCCGGTACGACGTGGAGAAGAGCCCCCCGCACGGCGGCGTGTCGGCGCGGGCGCTGGAGCGGCGGCTGCACGAGCTGCTGCAGAAGCGGCAGCAGGAGCGCATCGTGGAGCTGGAGTCCGCGCTGGACAGCGCGCAGCGGCGGCTCCACGAGAAGGAGCGCGAGGTCGTGTGGTGGCGCGACGCCGCCAAGCTCGTCTCCCACCGCCGGGACGAGTCGCGCCGGCCCAGATGATACATGTACGACGCCATGCATGCCACGCACGTCCGCGCGTGCGGCCGTCCGTCGCCCGCGTAGCGTCTCTGTAGTTATGGCGCGTCAGCTCGCGCGCGTGAACTGGTGTAACTCTTGGCGCTAGCTAGCTAGGCTACGCGGTTCTGAACGCTTGCAGCGTCCTGTCGTGCCCGACCATGCACGCGTTCAGAAACCGCAAGCTTCGGCGCACGCATGTCGCCGCAGGGCGTTCGGTTTCTGTGTGTAACGCTTCGATCCGCTCCGTTCAGAAATCCAAGCGCGAGGCATGCGCGGTTGTGCGCTTGGTAATGGATCGTTCCGAGGTTGGATCGACGCTGTTGGGACTTCGCGTGAACGAAACTGTCGAGGTGGTTAAGGAAACTAGCATGGCTTTGCTCTTAAATTTTGTTTCGTTCCAAACTGAGCGAGGGAAGAAACAACGGGGACCAGGCAACGTTATCTCAAGCAGCAACGGTCTGATTCTGGCCGTGGAGTGCAGAGGCATTAAAAATGGCCAGCAAAGGGCACAGTGGCGCTGTTAAAAACAGACAAGTGCGGTGCGTCAGCGCGGCAGTAGCACGAGGTACAAAATACAAGCGCAGCTCTGTCCCAAGACCGTTCCAAATATGTTTTAGCTTCCACCTTTAAAAAAATTAAAAATCGTTTAGAACAGGTTAATTTTTAATACGATTTTCTTATCGACAAGATGTTCTTATCGAGATAGGTTGTGATTTGCGAATAGGACGACTACACTAGACAGTGCCGAAGTATTGCTACTAACCCCATGAACTATAGCAGCTCTGTCCCCGCTGAGGCCTGCTTGTCTGCGACTAATCGGTAGAATTTTGTTAAAGCCTATATTTGAAAGATACAATTATTACAAATTCCGATGACTTAATATTTTTATCCAAAACATGTCTTATTAAAGGGAGTAAAAATGTGCAATATTTATAACAGTACAGATTTCATCCACTTGTTACATGGTTCTATTCACTGTATGCTAGTTTTTGTTTCTAAGGTTATATCCACCCATACTCATCACTGAGTTACATCCACCTAAGGAAAAGCCAAAATCAAGACTACATCCATTTAATGAGTTTTCATCCCATCTACGAAGGTTTTTAAATAGAAACTAACTCGAGTGAGTTCTCATGCTCACCCTTGATCGTGAGCACGACTGTTTAAATAGTTTATACTCTATAAAGATTGTACACTTTACTCATAAGAGATAATCAACTTATTATATTTTAGACCTTTTTTTAGACATGTGAATCAAGAAGATCACCATAAAACCTTTACAATACATTACTCAGTATAGAATACACCCGCTAAAGTTCATCTGAGAGAGGTTACGTCCATCACACACAGACCTCCTCTTGCACCATACGACGCTTACACCAGCGATAGACCCATGTCTACGACAGCTTACACCAACGACACGACCCGTGGATCACTCTAATGGTGCAAACCACATTAGTGGATTCAAATTAGTTAGCCAAGTTATAGCCATTATAGACTTATAGTTGTACTATTTTACATTGAGAGATCATCACAAGATTCAGTTCATAGAGTTATCTAAATGGTGTATACCACAAACCACTATTTCTCATGCTACATCCGCACCAACCATCATACCATCTATCCAGATATGGTAATAGCAAGTTTTAAGGTTTTGAGAAGCAGAAAACTAAGTCATCTCAAATATACCAGCCATTTTCCTTTAATAATTACCCAAAAAAAGTTTTATGATTAAAAGATGATGATAAAACAAATAAATACTCTGATATTTAAGCAAGATTAGCATAACGCTCAAAGACAACTTATAGCTGGTAAAGTTATCGTTATAGTTTCAAAGGTGACAAGGATTATGTGATCTAAGTGTCCAAAGGATGTTGTAATAATATTACAATATAAAGTAGGCATATATCTAACCTTATGTTTAATCTACATTTACATAACAAATAATAACTTGTAATTTAATAATATAAATGAATATAACTTTGCATAAAATCTAGATTCAATATGATCAGAGTATTGACTCACCTAGCTCACAAGCGGGTTGATATTGAAATTCTTGAGTTGTCTCGCATTGCGGCTCTTTCGTGTTCTTGTACTCAACTCGGACGATCGCATCGGAAAGCAAATAAACACGTGACTAAAACAAATAAATACAAAATAAAATTCAAATGGACTTCAGATTAGACAACTCACTACCATTAGATAAATCTTCAATTTAGATGAACTTAGTAACTAATTTAATTAAATTTGGAGTTCAAATAAGCAAGAATGGGCTCTTTGTTAGAATAGTCCAACATTGGTTGTGGAAGGGCAAGAGACCTAGTTTAAAAGTGGAGGAGTCCCTCATCTCATTGGCTAGCTTTTAGGGTGAGAAGGTCCTTACGATCCAACAAGTGGTATCAGAGTCCGGTTCTAACATCTCTGGCCCAATGGACACTAGGGGTGTAAACGCCTGATGGACTGTGAACCTGAGAGACCGTCGGTGTACGGTGAAGGGGACCCTGAGGGACCGTCGGTGTACGGTGAAAGGGCAGTGAACGGCTAAGGGACACCAATGTGTGAAGGGAGAGATTGTTGGAATAGTCCTACATTGGTTGTGGAAAAGCAAGAGACCTAATTTAAAAGTGGAGGAGTCTCTCATCTCATTGGCTAGTTTTTGGGGTGAGAAGGCCTTTACGATCCAACACTCTTAAAAGTTTAAATTTGGATTAAATCCAAAAATTAACAAAAGAGGGAGGATACTATCTCACTAACAAGTAGGGTCAACAAGATTTTTATTTAATATTTGAATTATTTTTCTATTAAAAAAAACCACTGAGACGACAGACGGGTCCCATGCACTATAGCCATAGTGGAGCGGGCCCATTTGTCAGTGGCTATAACTCTTAAATTGAGTTTTAAAAGGGTTTTAAACCGGAGGGGGCTCACAAGTCACATAGACAAGAGCTTAACTCAAAGAGTCGGGCCCAATGATCAGCGACGAATTAACGATTGGCTAAGCAAGGTCATTAATGGAATTAAACACGCGCATTAAAACTAATGACGTTGCTACAGTCTTCATCTTCCCACTAAGAGGGGCGCAGCCCATCGCAAGCGAGGAAGACCACAATGGATGGAGGGAAGGACAAAAACGGGCGCTACAGCTCGGTGTGAACCTCCACGCGAGATGGTGCGACCAGATTTGGAGGCTACGACGGCAGGTGGCAGGCTCATATGATGGTGGAAGACGGAGTATGGCACCACAACGCTACATGGTTCTAGAAGCTAATTCTTAGCTATGGGAGCATCTACGGGTGGAGAGGAACTCACCTGAAATGACATCAATTCTCAGGGAAGCTCGGTGCAAGCTTGCGATAGAGGACCGGAGCAGCGAAGAAGGGGTCATCGTGGGCAGCACACCGGAGAGGAAGAATGCGCTCGGAGAGGCTAAGGATCACTTCGGGATCCTTGCATGGTGCTCCAGACATGAGCAATTAGAGGGAGGTATGGTGGAGCTCAAATGGCATCGGGGAGGCAAAATGGTTGGAGGTGAGGAAGAAGACGGTGTAGAGGGCTTCCGGTGGTAATTGAGTGCACGAGGGCACAATTGTAGTATGAGGACGACAACGTGTGGATTTTACAACGTGGGGAACGAGCATGTGCAAGGGAAGTTAAGGTTGGGAGGGAAAGCTTCAATGGTGAGTAGCGAATCACGGCACGTGGGGGCAACATGGCTCAAGGCGCTGGAGCGACAGATATGGCGACGTGGCATGCTGGAAGGAAGGAGAATAGGAGAGTTTGAGCTGAGCAGGGGTGACGCAGCATTGGTGAGACACAAGAGTGCACGAGGCAAGGCTGCAGCGCACTGTGGCGCAGACAGGAGCGACGGACGGGACGAGCGGCGTGGACAGGGCGCACATGGCACGATTAGTGCGTCCGAGGTGCGGCTAGGGCAGCGTGGGCCAATGCAGGCTAGGCCGAAGGCCATCTAGGCTAGGCTAAAGCTAGGTGGGCTGTGGGAGAGGCAAGGATGGGCTGGGCTAAGCCCAAGAGAGTTTGAAAATTATCTAAAATTTACATTGCACTCTTGAATTTTGAGCTCGAATTTTGCATTTCATAAGTTAATTTTTAACTCCCAAAATAGGACGTTACATTTTACTTTCAAATGTCAAGGCTCAAGGATATGGAAATGCAAGCACGGGTTGCCTCCGTGCCCGGGGCATGCTCCTCCGTACTTCCTCTGTATGCCGTCTTCCGGCGGGGCCGACCGTGCGTGACGCTTGACGCTCTGCTCTGCTGCAGGCGCCAGCGTAAAAAAAAAACTCAAAACGGCTTGTATATCGTCAGCTATCAAAATAGTTCTGCATCATTTATGGCCCGGCCCCTTGTTTCTCGATTTTTATAGGGTGAGTTCTTTTTAATTGTAATAGATAACTTTTGATTTTAGTGTGAATATTTGTACAAATAAATTGAATATTAGCAAATCATTAAACTGCTTAAAAAAAACTATCATGATAAGCTGTTTTAAAAATACAACGAAGAAACCGTTCTATTTATTTATTTAAAAAAAATCATATACCATAAACTAAAAAAGAATAGATAAGGTGGTTACTTGCAGCAACTCTAGTACTCGTGTATCTCCATCCACACAAAATGAGATGTCTTAGGGGGTGATCGGAATAGCGATGGCTTTTGGTTTTTTTGAAAAAACATCAGAATTGGTGAAAAAACATCAGAGCTGAGTTAGTAGATAGTGTAGTGAATAGTGAAAAAAAAAGCTGAAACTAGAAGCTGAAGCCGAAAAAAACCGAAACGATCAGGGGTTTAAACACACATGAATGCCAAAAGAAAGACTTGCCTATGCCATGCAGAAAAGTCAGGGGTTATTAGGGCCCTTCCAATGATAGATATCACTGTATTATTTTTATATTTTCTATATTATTAAGAAATAGATATAGATATCATCAAGTTTAGTTAGTGACTTAGTGGTGTTTATCAGTAAGACCGGATAATAAATTTTATCAAACTCTCTCTTTCTCTCTCTTAGTGTGGGATTTTGTACGGTTTTTTCTTTCTTTTTAATTCTCTTTCTATATTAATGTAAATTATATTTGACAGATTAATTAATGCTATAGACACAGTAGAACCAAATACACTGGGAGTGCGCTTAGGATTGCGCCGAGCGTGCCAACAACATGTAAGGCCGTGTGATCTCGCCGCCACGGGCGCAAGAAGCTCTTCCGTGTCGCTCGCTGCTCGGGCCGTCGGGCTGTAATCAGTTGGACGGGCCCTTCCTGCTGGGCCGCACGTGACCGACCGCCAAGCCGGGCGGCACAACCACGCCACGCCGCCAAACGGCGCCTGCCTTTCCTCACGGGCACTTCGTCTGGAACGCGCGGTACGTCTCGGTCTGTTCCTGCGTCTTGCCTCAACTACTCTTTCGGCGGTCTGGGATCTGTAGTATCCGCTGCTCCCCCCCCCCCCCCTCCCTCTTTGCTTCGCTTTCGTCTGATTACCGACCGAGCTGCTCTAGCGCCTTCCGATCGTCGCGTCCGCTCCGAAGGATAAGGGAGCTGGTCTCGTTCCGGGGATTGATCGATCGTGAGCGGCATTTGTAGGACGCGTGGCGCAAACGCGGCTCCGAGTCCTAAGTAGGTTAAGCGTGGATGCAATGGGTTGCTATATGCTTGATGTTTGTGGTGTGGTGTTTGTACCACTGTACCTCGTTTCATTTTCTTGAAATTTTGAGGAAGCTGTTGAGGTGTGGGAGCAAAGATTAGGAACCGAGCATAGTGGCACATTAATCAACTGACACTAACAGCGCGGACCCAAATGGCCAAGCGTGGCATATTTATTCTAAATAATGTGGCTTGGAGTTCTTGTCATCCGCATTCTTTTTGCTTTACCAATTCACTTGTTTTCAACTGCCTAAAGGTTATGCTAATTCATTTGAGTTGGTCTAAACAAATAATAATAATTTTTGAGTTACGCTGTGATAATTTGGTTGAATTGGAATTAGAAGGTCTAGTGATAACTGACAGATGCTAATCCCACTCTAACCTGCCACTGTACTTGTGTTAGTTAACCATGTTAACATCTGCTACCGGGAGTCCGGGACACATGACTTTGCGTTTCATTGTTTATCTTCTTCTGTTCTTCATGAATCTAAATATAGCAGCATCGTAATTCAATTAGACATGGCAATTGTCTGTCTTTCAGATGATGTATGGAGATCGATTCTTATTAAATTTATGCATAGGCAGTTCCAGGATGGCTACTGAAGACTCAAAAGATATGCTGAAGAATGTGGACTGGAAGACAGTGGGTGGTTCGGTGACTACTGAATCAAGTCAACCAGTTGTTAAGAAGCGTCTTCCGAAGAAAATCAGACAGGTCCCTGAGTGTTATTTTCTGCCTCGGCGATCTTTGCCTTCTGCATTGGCAATCTATGGTGCTGTGTGTGCTGCTGGAGTTGGTGCAGGGATGTTGCTTGAGGTTTGGATAAACAAAAAGATCAAAGGTATATTCCTGCATTTCATGGCAGGAGGAAGCACTCACTTTATTTTCTTACAGTACTACTGTATCTGGAAACCTAAGATGTTGGATTGTACTATGGAAAGCATACAACGCATATTTTGCTTTCATTGCTTGTGTATTTTGCACATTTTCTTACTCTTGTTAATTACTGCTTGCAGAGGATAGTGACATTATCTGGGAGATGGGTAAATGATGTGCAGCGCACTTTGATTTGGTGGAACCTGGTTCGCCATTACAGATATTGCTAGCTGCCTAGCTGTGAAGATTTCTACCCACTCTTGTTTCCCTTCTGCTGCTTAAGATGTATCTCAGAAATAATCTTACCTCTGTTGTTTCAGACTATCTTTTGACTTCCCGAGTCCTGACAAAATCAAACTCTGTTTTCCAATGTGAATTGACACAGCCTTGCCTCTGCATTTCTGGTTTGACTGTGCATGCTAGCATTAGGCATTATTAGTACTGCACTGGTAAGAATTAATTGAATATGTGTCTAATGGTAGAGTGGCATGAAACATCGAATCATGATTGGTGATTAGTGTATCTGATTCTGTTTTGTGGTGATAAATTATGAGAATTCTGCGTTTGTGTATATCGGTTGGGTTCTTTTGGACTGTGGCTTTAGCTTTTGACTTATGGTTTTTGAATTCTAGCTATTCGCGAGAGATAGTATGTAGAGAGAAACAGTCGCATGCGATTTTGACCCGTATAACTAAACTTGTTACAGTGTCTACTACAATCTATCTATAGACCCTGTCTTAAAAAGATAGACTATTTAAAAGCTAGTGACTGTAGTAGGAAATAATAAGTCAAAACAGAAAAAACCCATCCATTAACTAATTGGTAGAAATCATGTCTTCCATCCATCAACTAATTGGCAGAAACCATGTCTTCCCTTGTGATCTAGTCAGCAGAAAGTGTGTTGATTTATAAAGGCAAAATAATATGAAAGAAATTTCAAGTGGTGCTTCCCTGATTGAGTGGCCAGTAAACATGTCTTCCCTTACTATCTGGTTGGTCCGTGCTGCCTACAGACTACAATAGATACAAACATGTTGGATACATATATCTCGAAATTTGCAAACCTAAGAAGACATCTAAATTTCCATCGTAGCCCCTTCAGATGTTAATAATGGTCATTTCTTTCATTTATCTGCTGAATTGCTAATTTGCTATCTTATTCCTTATTATTCAATCTTTCTGACAAACAGCAACACGTGGAAAATCTGGCATTTTTTTCATTTGGAAAGCATTCAAGAACTCGAAAATATTTATTTCTGTAGTCAATATCTGGGCCCTTCCCTGGTATATGTTGCAATCTTCTACAGATTTTCATTCAAATTTAGATGTTTTTTCTTCCAAAAAAGCAGGAGAGAATTTGCATCTTCTTTTTCATACATAAAGATTATTAATATACAAGTCTCTATAGAGTAAACTCCGAGTCTAGTCCTCGTTTCTTAACATTTTAGGAAGTTATCTGGTCTTTTTTTTGTGGAATGGAAAGAAGTTGTTTTATCAGGAAAATCGGTGGTACCGACCTTCAAGCAGTAGTAGTACGGGCTACGGTAGTGCCAACGTTCAAAGTCCAGTACAACCGCGCTGTGGTAGTACCGCATTCGCCAAGCGATAGTATCACTTTTTCTGAACCTTTCTAGGGCAAATTAAAGTAGTATGAGTTTACTGGTATTTTTCTTGGATTGAATCTATAAAATGGATGTGCAAACATAATTAGATACCAGATATAACAATTTTGCCTAAGAAAACAACTTCAAATCATTTGCATTATGAACCAAAACCTAGACTTGACCTAGAGTTCAAAAACAAGATACAAAGAGGATTTTGATCCCATTTACCATGTGGATCGGAAGAGTTGAACCCTAAATCTTGAAGGAATCACCAGGGAATGAAGAAGTCTCCAAGGGATTCAAAGATCTGGCAATGGGGTTTGGGGGGTTTCTTGGAGAAGAGAGAGGGGTGTACGGGTGAGGTCGGAAGTACCGAATGGAGGAGAGAGTGGGTAAAAAGGGAGAGAATAAGATAGGTCAGGCACAACAGTTAATGTGCTGAACCACCAGGAACGGAAGTACTGTAGTTTCATTGCCAGTAGTTCCAAAAAGCGGAAGTACCGTAGATTTAACGCTGGTAGTACCGAAAATTTGGTAGTACCGCAGGGTACACAGCAGTAGTTCCGATTTTTTAAGACTTTTCAGGAACTGAACTTGCATTTGAGAATTATGCAAATGATATTTAGTTTTGCACTCAAATAAGAATCATTCAGGATTATTATGCATTAAGAAGACTGAAGGAAATCTATGAACATAGTTTTTATGAATATAGAGATTTTTAGTAAATAGATTTGAAAATACCTTTCAAAAATACCTCCAAGGCTCAAACGACACCAAATGAATATGAAAGCATGAGGCATGAGTTCAAAAAATACTTGAGTAGTCTATAACATTTAATTCATTCATCAACTTACAAAAGTGGCTTTCATCTAATGGTTTGGTGAAAATATCTGCTAATTGGTCTATAGTCCAGATGTGGCTAATTACAATATCTTCCTTGCTCACATAATCTCTCAAGAAATAGTGCGTATATCTATATGCTTAGTTTTTAAGTGTTGCATCGAGTTATTGGTTATTTTTACTACACTATTATTATCACATAATAGAGGCGTTTTATCAAATTTAATTCTATAATCCATCAAGAATTGTCTCATCCATAGTAATTGAATACAAAAACTACCCGCGGAAAGATATTCGGTTTCGGCAGTGAATAGAGCTACGGAATTTTATTTCTTGGAATACCATAACACCAAAGATCTTCCTAAAAATTGATAAATTCCCGATGTGCTTTTTTTTATCCACTTTGCAGCCCGCATAATCAAAATCTAAATATCTAATTAAATTAAATTTAGCACTTTTAGGATATCATAAGCCTATACTCGAGAAATATTTTAAATATTTTAGAATTCTCTTTATGACCATCAAATGGCACTTTTTTTGGAGATGCTTGAAACTATACACACATGCAAACACTAAATATAATATCGGATCTCAATACGATAACATAAAGCAAACTACCAGTCAAGGATCTGCAAAACTTTAGATCTATCGATTTACCTTCCTTATTAAGACCAAGGTGTCTATTTGTCAAGATGGGGGTATTGATGGATTTTGCATCCTCCATGACAAACTTCTTGAATAAATTTCTTACATATGTTGTTTGGCTTGTAAAAGTTTCATCTTTGAGTTGCTTGATTTGAAGTCCAAGAAAATAGCTCAATTATCCTATCGTAAACATCTCAAATTCTCTATACATCATATCACCAAATTTTTTACAAAAATCTTGATTAGTAGAACCAAATATAATATCATCAACATAAATTTAGCATACAAAGAAATCATCATTAATAATTTTAGTGAACAATGTTGTATCAGCCTTCCTAATTTTGAATCCTTTATAGAGTAGAAAATCTCGAAGTCACTCATACCATACTTTAGGAGCTTGTTTTAAGATATATAGCGTTTTGGAGAGTTTATACACATGATTAGAATTTTCAAGATATTCAAAACCTGAAGGTTGTTCAATATATATAAGTTCTGTTATTTTACCATTTAAGAAAGCATTTTTAACATCCATTTGAAATAGCTTAATATCAAAACTTGAAGCAAAGGCAAGTAATATGTGAATAGACTCAAGTCTAGGTACGGGTACAAATATTTCATCATAATCCAAACCTTCAATTTGAATATAACCTTGAGCAACTAACATTACCTTATTTTTTTACCACAACTCTATTTTTATCTTATTTGTTGTGGAAGACCTATTTTATGCCAATCACGTTGTGCTCCTTGCGTTTTTCTACTAATATCCAAGTATCATTTTGGACAAAGTTGTTCAACTCTTCATGTATTGCATTCAACCAATCTGGATCGTCTAGAGCATCATCTATAATTTTTATCTCAAGAGAAGACATAAAAGAGTAATGTTCACAAAATGAAGGTACTCTAGATCTAATTTGAACACTCTTACTCACATCCAATATTTGATTTATTGAATGATTCTTGGCAATATCATTGTGGATCTTCGATGCTAGAGTTGAAGGTTATTCATCCTTGTCTTCCATATGTATTGCTTGAAGATTGCTCGTTGTGGAAGAGATAGAAACTTCAACTTGCTTTGATGAAGGGGATTCAGTTGTGTTCTCTTTTGGTTTGATGTCACCAATTTGCATGTTCTCTATAGCTCGCCTTAGTCCTTCATCACATACATCATCTAAATTCTATTACTCTTCTTTAGAGCTATTAGTTTCATTTAATAGAATATCACAAGATTTTTCAACTAAGCTGGAGTTTTTGTTGAGAACTCTATAAGCTTTGCTATTAGAAGAATAACCAAGCAAAAATCCTTTATCACATCCACTTCAGTAGTTCTGATTTATGGCACAATATTTACGTTTGCTTTGAGGGCCAAAACCTAGTCTTATTTGGAAAAAATGTACCTCTTAATTTTCAGAACTTTTGAGCTTCGATAGTGTCGCTTAAGGGTGTGGTCATATTGTTCTGTGGTAGTTCCGCCATTCAAACTCCGGGGCTGACCCCTGAGGAGGTCCAGGACTAACCTCGAACGGTGTCTGAAGTCAACCATGAACCAATCCCGAAGTCCCGGACATGGTGGGACCCGTGTGGGCAAAGGACGTAGATATCTCTAGGAGTAAGCTAGGCCATAAGAGCAAACTTGTAACTTTACTCACCTCCCACTTCCCCTCTATAAATATGATTCCTTGTGATAGGAGAGGGGGGATATTTTGTAACCCTGGACACTCATATTGAATACACTTGATCATTCATGTGCTTCTCCTTGTGTCCCTCCGTATCCTCGACGGTGTTTGTATCTGACTGGGGGGTGCTTCTAAGTTTATTGTCTGGTCTCATATTAACAACAGTTGGCATCATTCATAGAGATTTGAGCAAGAAATCATGCTACTCAAGAAGGTCACTGAAGTGGGAAGTGCGAGCCCCCCTCCGAGGCCAAAGTTGAGCTGGATCGTGGCCCACACTGCCCTGGGGTCGGAGGCATAGCCGAACCTATCCACAAAGACCCAGGTCACCAATGAGACCGCGACTTCTTGAGAGGCTGACCCTCCGAACGCTCGCGATGAGGTGGAGCGGGAGTTGGAGGCCTTCGAAGGCAGTCGAGGGAATCATAGACTGAAACTCTGTGCTTCTAAGTTTACTATCCAGTCTCGTGTTGATGACAGATTCGTTGCCTAACATTGCTGAAATAAAAGGTTGCAAATGTACCATGATTCTAAATATAAGTCGTTTTGGATATTGGTATAGTCTCTACAGTGACACTTTGATCACCAATTTATATAAAAATATGTTTCTTCGAATACAAATAATTATACATTATGCCACAACTACTCAAAATTATGAAAGTATATTTCATGATTGATCTACTAATACTAATTTCATGTTATCAATTTTGGTAATTTTTGATATATTAGTGGTTAAACCGAAAAATATTTGACCGGTCGAAGTGAGCGGGGCCTGAAACTCTGGATGCAGAACGCCGAAGGGCTTAAACTAATCCAGGGACCATTAATGCTACAGGTAGATTTGATTGGTGCAGTTAAGCTGATCAGCTCTACAAGAAGAATGTGCCGCAGTTAATGCTGGCTGCTGGCTTTGCGCCATCCCCACCCCCGTGCACTTCTCCGTGACCCCGTCGTTTTTCTGGTCACATCGACGCCTCAACCGATCCTCGCCACTCGACACGCTAATACCAGTAGTTTATTGCGTATGATCAATCCACTCCCCGTCGTGCCCTCCTAGATACTTTACTCCGTTCTACCCAAATCCACTCTCCATCTTGCGGTACCTCTGAATGCATCACGCTACCTCACTCACGCACACGTAAACTCTACTCGATCCAAAGTTGTTCTATCCACGATCCATGTGATAACGAATCGTGTTGGTTGAATTCGATCTTTGGCCAATATTGCCGCCAGCGTCCTCATCCCATGATGAATACACGATAAACTCTCCTCGCATTGATCGGGCGGCTCACGATGGAGAAGCGGTTGGCATCTGATACATACGTGGCACTAGAGAGTAAGGGGGTGATCGTTTCAGCTTTTTTCGGCTTCAGCTTCTAGTTTCAGCTTTTTTTTCACTATTCACTACACTATCTACTAACTCAGCTACAGTGTTTTTTCAGCCAGCTACAGTGTTTTTTCAGCCAAAAGCCATCGCTATTCCGATCACCCCCTAAGAGTAGCGTGTCAGATAACGGCGGTAGTTATACGCCGCCGATTAGCCTCCGCAATTACAGATGTAAGGTATGCAAAGCACTCTCTCCCTTTGATTTGTGAAAAGCTGAGAGGTCGTAAAGCTGGTAACTATCTTTATCTCGTCGCTTTTACAAGTTGCGGGGTCTTCTCAAGCAGCCGGGCCTTTCTAACTTTATCGAAGAATAGAAAGAGTATTTTGATAATCGAAGGCATAGGATCCTCTTTGTTATTACCAGTAGGCTGCTGCTAATAAATAATGATACCACTTGTTAAGAAGATAGAGATAGAACCTTGGATTGGAGCCGCATTTGTGGTGTTATTTTAGTTGCAAGAACGAGATATGACTCGTAGTGGCTAGGGCGCGAGAATGATAGCTCTCAGTTTGGTGTTGATTTATGATTTTTTTATTATAGTTGATTTATTTTTTATTATAGTTGCGTTGATTTATTTGATATAATTAAATTTAAAAAATAAAATAAAAAACATATAGTCCATCACGGACAATCCGAAGAAATACGGGAAAGAAAGAAAATCTAAAAAATCTAAAAAAACAAAAGAAAAGATAAAATTATCGAATAGTAAAAAAAATAGAAATCAGAAGTAGAAACTAACTTTAAACCGCGGTATCTAATGGATAATCCTCTGTTTAACGTACGGTTTTTTACGGTTCACTTTTCAGTGCTCCTGGCATTTTTTTTCTTAGTCTTAAAGCAGTCTCTGGATCTTTAATTTTGCACTACTGGTATAATCGCAGTTACCCGTCATTGGATGCTATAAATCCATTTCGCTGTTTGACTGGTTTCACCTCCCAATCCACACGCGCGCACGGAGCTGGGCACGGGTGGGTTCTAAACGCCTACACTCCGGGTAAGTATGTCGTCGCACGTGTGCGGTGCAGAGCAGGAACTTGTAGCCTGAACTGAGGAGGTTGAACTGCAAGAAGCCTCGATCACCGCTCAACGGTGACGGTCGGATCAACGGACGCGATTGTTGCCTGACGTAGCCAAAAAAATTTGCAGTGTACACGAATAGATCGGTGCCACTTTGTACTGAGATAGGGTCTGTTCTTTTTTTTTTGTTGTGACTTATGATTTTTAAGTTAGAAGCTACTTGAAATACGTTGTTTTCTAATTTCAGTTTATTTTGATTTTTTAGGTTTTTTTTCCTTTTTTTCTCTTACTCATTTGCACTATCTGCGACATATAACCTTTTTCCTCATTTTTTGTTTATTTTTGCTTATTTTTTCTCAGCAAAAATTAACAATCATTACAGTGCGATTTCAATCAAAAGTCACAGTTAAAAACTTAAGCTGTAAACCAGTTGAAGCAGGGCCTACATCTGTTAGAGCATGTACAATGATATAGACAACATTAGTTTATAATATATCTCTATATCATCTATAGATAGGACTAAAGACAATTCATATAATATGTTGTCTATATAGTTGTCTATAATAGTCTCATGAATAATTGTCTGTACAATGATATAAATAGTAAAAAGTTATCTATAAAATCGTCTGTTAAATAATAGATATTTTTTCTCTTCTCTTTCTCTTTTCTTTATATTATCTAAAATTTTATATGATATATGTTTATAGATAACTGATGTATATGTCCTCGTGATAAAACGCCAAAGTTTCACGAACTGAGTTAACCTTCTTAAAGAAATAAAATGGCACGAAAGACGCGATTATAAAACCACGCACGCTGCAAGTGCCCCCTCCTCTCTAGTCCCTACTCTCCTGCCTTCTCGAACGCCTTTACTCACCGCCGCCCCTGCCTAGCAAGCAACTATCCCTACCGACTTACCGAGCCGAGCAGCAAGCAGCGTCACGGGTAGCTCTATGCAGCCGAGCAGCCGCGAGATGGTCGGCGGCGACGGCGGGTCCCAGGACGACTTCTTCGACCAGATGATCTCCACTCTGCCCTCCGCATGGGCCGACCTGGGCGCCGCCGGCAAGTCGCCCTGGGAGCTCGTGGAGGGCGCCGAGGACCACACCGCCTTCGACGAGTCGGCGCTGCTCGCGTCCCGCCTCCGGCAGCACCAGATCGGCGGCGGCGGGGAGAACCCAGTGATGCTGCAGCTCAGCGACCTGCACCGGCAGGGCCTCGCCGCTGCTGGCGGCGAGGAGAACGGGGGTGGGGCGTTCTCCCCGCTGCCGCTGTTCACGGACCGGGCCTCGGCGCCGGCGCGGGAGGAGATGGCGGGCGGCTTCAAGTCGCCCAATGCTACCGTACGTACGACTCCTCGTTTTGGAAGCGCTTATTTGCTTTCTTCGCTTTTTCGCGCCTTTCGTTGATCTTTTCTGAGCCTTTTCTTGAAATGGATTCGGTTTTGCGCGCGCGTAGGGAGGTGATCACGCGCTGTTCACCGGGTTTGGGGTGCATGCTCCGGCCGCGGTGCAGCCGCCGTTTGGGCAGGTAAGCTCACCAGTCCAAGAACCTTTCTTCTTCGTGTGTGTATGTGTTTTACTACTAATGCATTGCGCATGCGCCTTGCTTAACGTTTCTTAATTTTGCTGTGATTCACACGGCTAAAAGATCGTGTCGTGTGTTTGCCGTTCCGTTTCTCGGTGAGAGCAAGAAATGGCTAGCTAATGGAATATAGTTCACAGCAAAAACTGACTGGAAAGAGTGTATTTTTCGTCCTTTGCAGGGAGGATCAATGTCGGATCAGAGCTTCGGAGCGCCGGCGGCGAGCGGAGGCATGGCACCAGCTTCCTCGGGTGGCGGCGGCAGCGGCGCTGCCCCGCCGCGGCAGCAGCGGGTGAGGGCGAGGAGAGGGCAGGCCACTGACCCCCACAGCATTGCCGAACGTGTATGCCACTCCCCACCCACCAGGCCACAACCACCTTTCCCTTCTCCGAATTTTAAAATTTCAGAATGTTTCTTCACAACGAAAAATGCAGAGTTTCAGCCACTGTATCCTCTGCATTTCCACATTTTTTGGAATTACCACGTCGTTAATTTTGGCCTGTTAATCAGGCCGATCAGCAGTCAGTGCCCACGAATTATCGTAGCATTTTCTGTCGAAAATGACAGCCCGTATACACTGCTCCATGGTTCTACAAACTCACACAGCTTTTTCTGAACTCTCCTGCGCACGTGTGCTTTGTCACTCACTCGCAGCTTCGGAGGGAGAGGATAGCGGAGCGGATGAAATCGCTGCAGGAGCTGGCCCCGAACGCCAACAAGGTCAGTAGTATCGACAACTCCCTCTCCTCTTCTTCCCTCCCACGCGTCGTCCCTACCTTAACGCTAGCTTTGTGTTCTTTCTTTCTTTCTTTCTTTCTTTCATGTCGCCCTCTGAGCGAGAGAAAAGTCGCTATCCAGCTAGGAATCTTTTCTTGACGCATGAATGAAACGAAATGCCTGCCTGTTTATGTGACAGGAGGCAAGTGGTGGCGGTAGACTAGTTGTGCAGAAAAGGGCACGCCGGTAGGTGAGGCGTTGCTGCTGTCTGGCTCATGGGATTGCGATGTGATATGGCGTTAGGAGTACAGAGGAAGCGATGCCCACACGTGTCGAGCCCCTGTTGCTCTGCTGCGGCGAGGTGTAGAGTGGTGGTTAACTGCTAAATTGTTCAGAGATAGCAAGTAGTAACAGAGGGCAAAAGAAGGAGAAGAAAAGGATTAGACAGACTCCCTGTTGAGCTGCACACTTGCACTGCCTGATCAGATGACGCGGTAACACTAGTTAATATAGCGGAGACATGGGCGTTGCGTTGTGTAAAGGCCATCTCCTTTCCTCCTGTCTGAACTGAAGAAACAGTCTTGTGCCGCCGATGGCTTGGAATGGATGATGGAGTAAATCAGCAGAGATGAATAGATGATCGATGCCGTGTGCTGGGCATGGGAATCATAATTCATGAACACCGGACCAATACTTTTACTATTGTTGTTTTGCCCTTGCTGTAAGATACAGTGAACGTGCCTGAAACGACAACGTGGAATTCTTGGTTGCAGACGGACAAGGCATCGATGCTGGACGAGATCATCGACTACGTGAAGTTTCTGCAGCTCCAAGTCAAGGTGACACTACTTCTGAACAGAACTTGTAAATGTTGCTGATAATTAAGATCTGTACTGACTGCTTGAGCATTAATTGCAGGTTCTCAGCATGAGCCGGCTGGGCGGAACGGCCGGCATGGCGCCTCTGGTTGCGAGCATGTCCTCAGAGGTAATCAGCATTCACTACCAGACCAGATGTTTTAGCAAGAAAATAGGAGTCGAGTGGAAAGAGAGTTAATCGATCAGCAATCAGTTGCTTGTAGTTTCCAATTCTGAAATGGATCATCGTGCAGGGGATTAGCAACGGGAAGAGCAACAGCAGCGGTGGGAACGGCAATGCCGGAAAGGGCAGCGACAGCGGCAGCGGCAACGGCAACGGTGCCGAGAGCGCCGGCGGCAGCCTGCGGGTGACGGAGCAGCAGGTGGCGAAGATGATGGAGGAGAACATGGGAACCGCCATGCAGTACCTGCAGGGAAAGGGCCTCTGCCTCATGCCCATCTCCCTCGCCTCCGCCATCTCCTCGGCCACCTCGTCATCGTCGCTCCTCTCCGGACCGGCCGTTCGCCACGACGGAGGGCAACTGCATGACGGATCTGGCCCAACGTCACTGGCGTTGGCTAAGGGTTCTCTCGGCGGCGACGATCCCCGGTTCGTCAAGAGTGGTGGTGCCGGCGGGAAGCAATGAAGCTTACCGACGGGTGTGTCGAAGAAGGGTGTATCATACTAGGAAACTTGTAATGTATCAGTATCGTTGTATACTCCTCCATTTCTCTCTTGTCATTTATTAAAAAGAAATGCTGTCAATTATGTGCCTTTCCATTAATTACGCTTTTTTAAATGTGAGAGTAAAAAAAGCGTATACTCATGCCACACACGCGTGTACATCCATTACACAGGCTAGGAATTTTGCAAAGCCACGAGAGCTTATCGAGATACGCTCAATTTAGTTTCGAATTTCTTACTTCTGTTTTTTTACTATTTATTAATTTCAACTTTTTCTTTTTTTATTTTTTGGACTTGTTGGACTTCTTTTTCCTGTATTTCTTTGCATTGTCCGTGATGGGCATTTTTTCTATTTTTAAATTTAATTATGTCAAACAAGCTAACTCAACTATAGTAAAAAAAATAAGCCAGCTACAGTAAAAAAAAGCCATAAGACAATACCATTCTGAACACCTCCAAAGTATGGTCATGCATATTCTCACTAAATCTATGCATATGTGTACTATAATTAGCACACTAGTGTATATGTACTATAATTAAATAAGACACAGTACGGCGATCATTGGTCACTCTACTGCTAGACCATTGGACAATCCTTATTAATTGCACTCATTTGATCTTTTGTTCTAGGATAGGTTCTTTTAAACTGTGGCTTTGACTTTTGGCTTATAATTTTTGAATTCTGACTATTTGTGAGAGATGTTACGCAGAGGAAAACAATCGCATACAGTTTTGGCTGGTATAACTGAACTTGGTACGGTGTCTACTATAATCTAACTGTAGACCCCACTTTGAAAAGGTACAATATTTAAAAACTAGTTACTAAATAATAAGAAAGCTAAAGCAAAAAAAGAATCCAACTCTCTTCTTCTCACATATGAGGGGTTTCTTGCACTTTTTTTAATGGGTTTTGATAATCATCACTTGGATGGAATCAACTAAAAAATCATCTAAATTCTCTGACCTTTGGATGTGCGCGAAGATTCATGTGCCGTCACATCCACCATCTTCTCTGACGACCCCTTCTTCCTCCTTGCCAGCGAGTTCGAGGGGAGAATCTCGCCCCCTGCGCCTAGAGTTCATCGTTCCCCCAGGGCATAGAGGGAGGCTGGGGGTGGTGGCCCAGTGGTGGAGGTGATGGGTGGGGTAGGAGGGTGGTGGGCTGTACCGAAGGATGGTGGCAGTGGAAAGTACTAACTATTAGATTGGGCGGGGCGGGGCAGCATGGCAGGGGGAGGCAGCAGGGGCACCGTCGGCCATGGGTGGTGGAGGAGGTGGTGAGGGAGGCGCGCAGAGCTGCTTCGGTGAGAAAGGAGCTGTGGGAGGGGCTTGTGCCGGCGACAAGGAGGGGGTGGCGCGGAGGGCGATGACGAGGGGGCGGCATGGGGTGGGAGGCGGTGGAGTCGGAGTGAAATGTGGCTGTGGGGTAGAGTGAAATGCGACGAGGTCAGAGGGGTTAGAGTTAGGGTTGACGCATGAATCTCAAAGCAATCGGATGGTGGTAAATCTGACTGATTTTTAGAAAGAAAACATCATATTGATTGCTAGACAGACCCTTTTTTTATATTTGATGTGGCTAACACGCTATTGTGAACCAAAAGAGCAATCGGAGTGCTATCGTATAGGAGTTATGTACTACATTATGCACTATGCCATGCTGAAGAGATTGGTTTGTGATTCTTCATGTCACTATAATGCAGCATTAATGATTTGTGATACGGGGTCGTCCGATCTTCTTGATGTAGGATAGATACTTACGGGAGTCTTGATGAATCGCAGCGATCCTCCAATGCCAGTGCAAGGGACAAACACTCTTTAATCTGCCAAAACACACTCGTGTCGATTTTGCCAACCACCAAGCGAAGATCTATCGTGCACCCAATTTCAGCGAAAATGCCGAACGATCTTGATTGAAGAACACTCCTAATTCCCAATAGAATTTCGACAGCAATGATAAACTTGAACAAACTTTAATAGATTGATTATTCTCAAACGTGGTCTCAGCTCTAAGGCTGCTAATACATGGCTTATATAGCCCCTTGGGACGTTCATAGGGTCCCCAAACCTAGTACAACTCAACCCTATATGGTTTTAGATACGAACTCTCACAAAAAGAAAACTAAATTTTACATCTGTCATATTGTTTCGGCCATAACTTTTGATCCGTGACGTATAATCTTCAAATTCTTTAGTGGCACGCATCACCTCTTAGTTTTTGAAAAGATTTTGAAATCTAAATACTTTGTCCATTCGTCATTCCCACTCAAGATACTCTTTTGGATCTTCACTGCCATAGAAAAGGATTAAAGCTATCTTTTTCTTGTTGTGGATGAAGTGCCCGCACAATATCATTCACGATGTTCGAGCGTAGTACTTTCATTTGATGATTGAATTCAATGTGCATATCTTGTACGGAATTGTTGGTCTCCGCATTAGGTTGTGCTTTCAAGTTGGAAGAAGTAGCGACGAATTCATTGCCCAAAGTCTCTCTCGATGCTTGGAATTGAAAACGATTCGCCGAGATATACTTCTCTCCCATATTATCGTCTCCACTTGTTATGATTAGTGGTACAAAGAACGCACAAAGACCACAACATATATATGATATATGGAGTTTACTCTTCTTTTTTATCACTAAGTAAAGTCTTACCTTTCTGAAGTGAATTGAGGCTAAAAGAAACTTACAATTGGTGGTGGCTACAACATCAAGTATAATCAAGCGGATTTAAAAGTGACTCACAATTGCACGACAAAGAATATTTTGTTGAGCTTGGTTAGGAAGTATTTATCCTACACAATCTGAATTTCACGATGTTGTAAAATTAAGTAATATACGGGCAGCCCTGATCTTCTCAACGTAGGGTCACGATAACTAGTGCTTCTCAACCAATCTCTCTAGCTATACACCCGTGCCGATGCATGAATTCACAGCTCTTTGAAAATTCGCCAAGATACACTGAACTTTCTCCACGAGACCACGAGTGGAGAAACGTCGTGCCCTCAATCCGCAATGGAAAAGCAAACACGACCTTGATTCAAGAACGATCGCTCAATTCCTCTCAAGTAATCTCCGCATGGACACTTTGGTGAAAAGAAACAAGCAATATGTTGTTCTAATTTCAATCTGAAAAAAGTGGTCTTAACTCTAAGGCTATCAATATATGGCTTATATAGCCCATTGGGACGTCCATAGGGTCCCCAAATCTAGTACAACTCAACTCTATATGGTTTTAGATACGAATTCTTAAAAAAAGGAAATTAGATTTTACAGTCATCATATTATTTTGGTTATAACTTTTGATTTGTGATGAATTTGATGCTGAGACCAGATCCATTGCGTAGCCCTTGAAATTATCTTTCCAACGAGTACAAGAACACCTGAATCAGACTCCGTTTGTGAAAGTTATGACTTTTTTTAGTAACTACCTATCAGGCTGTCTTGAAACAAATCCGAATTGAATTGTGCGTTGAATTCAAGTTTGAATCCAATTGGGCTTGTGGGAGGTACGAATTGGACTTAAAAATCTTATCCAAAACTTATAGTTTATGTCATTGGGATCCTCCCTTTTGCTCTCCTATTACATGAGCTTTCTTCATTTATATCTTTGGCACCTAATGTGGTTATCCTCTTCCTTTTGCATCTCCATTGCTTTACCATTGATAAACCTGAGAATGCACCACGTAATAACATGAGGTAGTATTCTATTGTTATGAATAACAATATTATGTTTAGTTTGGAATGAGTTCACCTGGCTATATTTAATGCGGCTCAATAATTCTTTCCAGTTAAATAATATATTTAACTGAAAAGTACAAAGACATGTACGTATCTACATCAATTTGTGATGCTGCTTGTTGCAACTTGTAAGTAAAATGATGGGGGAGGGCAAGAATGTGCAGGCTACTAAGGTTGCACGTCCTTAAGATGGATTGGCTGGCTCAGGTAAACAAATGCAGGGGAATAAGAGCATGTTTACTCGATACAATGAACAGAGCGAAGGATTCGGGTGTGAGGTGCACCCATGTTAGTGAAGCGAATGAGTTGCATCTCTTAGTTTATGCTTGTAAAGATGTACAGACTGTAGAGTGCCAACTCTGATGAACAGATAAGGGCGAGTGACTGTTGATGTGCTGCTGTTTTGTTGTATGGGGATAGGGATCAGTGCAGGTACATAATATTCAGGAGAGAACAAGCTGCAGAAATTCGATAAGGATGTGCCACAAGCTGCTGGGTCGATGATTTTCATTCTTCTTAGCATGATTTTGAACATTCATCAGGCTCTGATACCAATTGTTGGAATACAACACCAGGATCATATACGTGGTTTACCCGTAGATATACACTTTCACTAGGAAGACAATGAACAATAAAGAATACAGGAATTTGTCGACATGTAATACAGTTTACATCATTTTTTCTTTTCTCTATTATTCACTCCTCTTCACTTAACAGACTGATTACAACGAATATAAATAGACACTCTGTGATCTGGTTCTATTGGCCACAACTCCACTACTTACGTACATCTCGTACTACGGCTCCACAACTCATGTACATAGCGTATTACCCGAAAAACATGATCTTATTGAGACCACATCCAGACTCCTACGACCGCTCCTTGGTACAATACTTTTATAGATGCTACAATATTTTTACGGGTGCTACAATACTTTGAGCACTTAGGTACGACTTCTTATGATTTTTCAATCCCAGTCAAAATCCGAGCACTCAGCCATGACTTAGCACTCGACTAGTATGAGTTAAGATTAGTTCCAACAGATTCGTGGGGAGGGGAGCTTGGGCGGAGGCAGTGAGGGAGTGCGCTGCCTGCTTCCCAGGGTTTTGATCCGAGCCGCGTAGGGTTGTCGTGGCGGCGAGATGAGCAGCCTCGTCGAGCGGCTGCGCGTGCGGTCGGAGAAGCGGCCGCTCTACACGCTCGATGAGTCCGACGACGACCTCCCGCCGCGCGGCGGAAGCGGGAAGGGGAGGTACAGCGACGCGCCCGCCGAGCGGTTCGAGCGCGAGGACGCGGTATGGCTGATCAGGGCTGCTTCTCTGTTCTGTTTGTTGCAAAATTGTCTGATTTCTGAAGCTGCCAGTTAGTGCTTTTGGGGGTGTTGATGCTGTTATGGTAGGACTAGTGGTTGGAGAGTGGGGGCTAGGTTGTGAAATAGCTCATCTGTTGCAAAGCGGGAGGAATTGGTTTGGGATAAGGGTATTGGGGTAGCCTGACTGAATGGTGCCACAGAAAGTTGAGGGGTGATTTGGTTAGATCACTTCGTTGATCGATACCGTTTGGATTCTGAATTGTGAATTTAGGCTTGGTTTATTTCCTGTGTCAAGCAGCTAGATACTACTAGTTTGGGGATTTTGTATGAAGAAGTTTGGTCGCCAGAAGCTCAATATTGAAATCTGTGCATCCTGAAGAGGACATGATGCCTTAGTATGGATCTGTGGTTTAAGGTTGGTGCTTTTGGTTGCCATGGTGCTATCTGAGTTCAAACTTTTGGAAGTTAAGAGGTGACACCAGTGTTCCTTAACTGTCGTAGTCTAAGTACCACGTTCTTCCATAATGTGGGGATGAGTTAATAGCTTACATTTTTGTATAGATAGGCGGGTTTGGTGTCCCGTAAGGTGTTAATTCAATCTTCAGTAAAGATTGTTCATGAGCTAATAGAAGACAGTTGTGTTGGGATCATTTGTGTAGATTAAAGTTTTATTTGTTATCGTCGTATTGTTGACTTCCCTTAGATCCAGAATGACAAGTTAACTGTGATTTTATTAATTTGAATTTTCAAATAGCTTGTCCAACAACCAAACCATGCCCATGTATGTATAGGGCTCATTACATAGTTAGAGTAGGAAGCTTGAATCCTTATAGGAAGATAAAATTACCAAATCAGCTGGATTGTACATTGTATTACATTTCAAAAAGAATCTATACACTCATTGAGCCAGAATGGGAAGATTCAACTGCAAAAAGAACTGGTACGGTGTGAGAATATGCCCAACTAGGATGTCTCTAGTCTCTACTTTCTTGACCCAACAGGCATATGAAAGAGAATATCGAAAAGAAAAATAAAGAATAGGACCCTTGGATGTGTATGACTCGGTTATAAACTGATGAGCACGAAATGAAACCGAACTAATAATACTTGCCTGTCGCAGAACCTTTCCAAATCAAGATATTCATCCTTAACTTTCATTGGCAATCTATTTGAAGTAGTAGAATTGTGATGTCAGTCGAGTGGAATGGCACCAATTACCTTATTCTGCTTTTCTTGGATATGCCATATTTAGGCTTGCTGCATCAAGTTTAGCTTGAGATTTGGTTGCCTTTTTACTACCCAGTCTGGGATTTGAAATTTGAGCAAAATTACTCTCCTGGACGATCTCATTGTGTTACTATCATGGTTGGATCTGTTTTAGAAGACCAAGATAGCTCAAAATAAAGTTTTTTTGGTTCAAAGATTTAGCCATAATTAGTAGAGGTAGGTATTTGCTTGACTTGTAAGAAAATTCATGAACTGAATCAATCTACTTTGTGTTGAAACTTGAAAACAAAAGAGAGAGCGTTGGCATCGGAAATTTTCATTTTTAGTTTGTCCTCATTTGCTGATCTGTACTTTGCCTTCTATTCCTTGTCTATGTAGTGAAGTTTCAATTGTTTGTGGTGCTGCTTCCTTAATTCCTGATTGCCGTAGTTCATGTGATTCTGTGTTTGTTAATATCAGTCTTTTCAGTTTATGGGGTCCTGTATTTATTTGTAATTCTGTCCTTACTCATTTGTGTGGGCAGAAAGAAGATGCTTGCCAGAAATGCGGGGACAATGATAATCTAGTATCTTGTTCAACATGTACATATGCATTTCACCAGAAATGTTTGGTTCCTCGCCTAAATATCACATCTGATAAATGGAGCTGCCCTGAATGTGTATGTCTTTGCTCTCTTGAAGCACCTTTCTTTCACCTATGTTTGACACTGTTGGTATACCAAAGCACCTTGCTTGCTATTGCCAGGTAAGCCCGCTGACAGAAATGGAGAAGATGTTAGATTGCGAAACTCAAAATGCTGATTCTGAAGAAACTACTTCTTTGGAGTCTGGATCAAAGAAATCTACCAAGCGATATCTTATAAAGTGGAAAGGATTGTCATACATTCACTGCTCTTGGTAGTTACCTGCTCAATACAAAATTGTTCTGCTTACTGCTTTTCCTCTATTAACTATCGAGTCTCTCTCTCTCTGATACCAGGGTTTCAGAAAATGAATATTTAGAAGCTGCGAAGATACACCCTCGGTTAAAAACTAGATTGAATAACTTCCATAGGCAATTGGATTCAATGGATAAGTCTGATGATGACTATGCTGCAATTAGACCTGAATGGACAACTGTTGACAGGATCCTTGCTAGCAGGTATGGAGGTTAATTTGACAATGAACAAAACTACATAAATGAGCTTAATCATTTTTATGTGGCGATAACAACAGGGATGTGATTTTCTGTCTGATATCTAGTTATTCTTGTTGTTATTGTGATTTTATAACCTGGTGCACCAGCCTTTCTTGGTGAATGCATGTAATTCTCTGTTAGGTAACTAGTTATTCATGCTGTTACTGTGAATGCATACTCCATTTATTGTACTTATCCTGAGAGTCAGCCAGTTGCTCAGTTATGAAGTTGTTATTAGATACTATGAATTTATTGCATAATCTATCATGTTATTGTTCACAATTGAATGACGGTACTCATATGGAAAATAATAGCATCCTTCAGCTTTACTGTCATATTGCTATTTCTGGGTGGTCTTGCTCATCTAAATGTCTACTTATTATCTTCCTCACTTATATCCATTAATTTCCATTTAGCAAAGGTTGATTGATATCTTGATATTTTCTGACATTATTTTCATATTTTGTTAACAGAAAAAGCTCTACTGGTGAAAGGGAGTACTATGTGAAATGGAAGGAACTTTCATATGATGAATGTACTTGGGAAAATGAGTCCGACATCTCGGTGTTCCAACCTCAGATTGAACGCTTCAGTGAGGTCCAATCCAGGCGTAAGAAGTCTGCTGACAAGAGCAAGAGTGTCAATCGTGAGATTCATCCATTTGAGGAGAGCCCCATGTTTCTTTCTGGTGGTATGCTGCTATTAAACTTGAATTATTTCTGGATATTAATATTTTAGGTTTAGTTGACTGTAGATCTCATGGGATATGTCTCCATGCTCTTTCTTTGAATGCTTTTTTCTGGTTGTTGAAGGCACACTGCATCCTTATCAGCTTGAAGGGTTAAACTTCTTACGTTATTCATGGTTTAATAATAGACGTGTCATCCTTGCTGACGAGATGGGTCTTGGTAAGGGATTTTTTTTATTATAAGAACGAGAATATTGGATCACATGTTTTATTGGGATCTTGAACAACTGATAATAAAAAAATTCAGGCAAAACGATACAGAGTATTGCCTTTTTGGCCTCTCTGTTTGAAAACAAGCTTGGTCCTCATCTGGTTGTTGCTCCCCTCTCAACCTTGCGAAATTGGGAGCGTGAATTTGCAACTTGGGCACCTCAAATGAATGTTGTATGTGAATCGAACTAATTCAAAATCCATTATGTATATAATTCCAGAGAGAGCTAAGCCTTCACTACTTACTTTTTTCCTTATGGTTTTCAGGTAATGTATTTTGGATCTGCAGCTTCTCGTGAAATTATTAGGAAGTATGAATTTTACTACCCCAAAGAGAAACCTAAGAAGCTTAAGAAAAAGAAATCATCTCCATCTAATGAAGAAAAGAAGCAGTCAAGAATAAAATTTGATGTCCTTTTGACATCTTATGAGATGATTAACATGGATTCTGCTGTTCTAAAAAATATAGAATGGGAATGCATGGTACTTTTATTTTGGCACCTCCCTTTTCATCTTCATTTTCTGGAGGATATTTGTTTTGCTCTTAAGTTTTCATCAACTTGTCCCCAATTGTTACTGTTGCATCACAGATTGTGGATGAGGGGCATCGGTTGAAGAATAAAGATTCTAAATTGTTCGGTCAACTTACAGATTATCGTACGAAACATCGTGTTCTCTTAACGGGGACCCCAGTTCAGGTTACTGCTCTTTGCTTCTAAATTTATTGGCTAAATCCATCGTTATTGTATTTCCTCTGCTATAAGGAAAAATGTTTCTTGTTAAAGTTGCTTATGATTAGTAGCAGTCTGTGTTTGAAGTATCCCTACTATTTTTTTGAGGTTTCAGCAGTGTTTTGGACCTTTAGGCTCTAATTGTTGAATATCTGTGGTCAGTAATTTTTACTTGCTTATTCCAGAGTACAGATAGTTTCATGAGTGTTTATAACTGTATCTTCTGTAGTAGGACAGCTAAGGAGTTTAGTAGCCTAATAGGATATTTATTGGATAAACAACTATGTGCCTATGCGAACAAGAAAATGTACTTGTCCAAACATTCCCAATTTGTGATGCTATACCTGCATGCATCACACATATCTGCAAATATAAGAATTAAGCACCGAAACTTTGCATGTTGAAAAGAACTAGAGGAGCCTTAACCCTAAGCTGGCATATGCACATAATATTATGGTATCAGTCATTTCAAATATAAACAACACCTTAACTTGCATACCCACATAGTATTGTGGTATCATTCATTCTAAATATAAACAACACATCAACTTCCATTCATTAGTCATTCAATTTATTTGCTCATGCCATTTTTTCCACTTGATTTTTTTTATGTATGCTGTTCCTTCTGTTATACTGTTTTCGTTGATTTTGGTCAGTTTGTCCTATGCGTTTAAAGTTGATTTCCTGTCATTTTTCTTTTTTCCAGAATAACTTGGATGAGCTTTTCATGCTTATGCACTTCCTTGAGGGTGACAGTGTAAGGTTTCCTGCTTCTCGCATGCTAACATTGTATTTTATTTAGTTCATGACACACTGTAGATCATTAGGCCTTCCTTCTGTGGCCTATTTTATAAGGTTTTGATTGTACTGTGGTCCTTGATAGACAATTTCCTATCTTTTAGCATATGCTGACAGACCAATCTTTCAATCTCCTGTCGCATTAATTGCTTTGTTCTATACTTCTTTCGCCTAATTTTATGGCACTTGTTTGTAGTTTGGGAGTATAGCTGATCTCCAGGAGGAGTTTAAGGATATAAATCAAGACAAGAAAGTTGAGAAACTCCATGGAATGCTGAAGCCACACCTTCTTCGGAGTATGAATCTACTTAACCTTTTCTTTCTGTCAGTATGGTTCTGCTTATATCAATTAAATGATTTGTAAAGGATCTTGGACTTATCATTAGTAACCTTGTTTGAGCCTTTTTGGTGGTTCGTGATCAACATAGCTGAACTGCCAGTGATGTCTGGAGTCACAATGTTGGTTTGCTTTGGCATAGAAGGTTCTGAATAATGTTATCTAAATTTCAGATAAGCTTTGCGTCTTACGTAAATACATGATGTCATTTGCGTCTTCATGTTATATGCATGATGATCTTACAAAAATGATAATAGTGAGTCATTATTAATGACAAATAAAAGAACTATAGAGGTAAGTAGATCATCATAAAGTTTTGATTGATTACATACTTACATCTATCACCGTGGTTGTTCTTCTGCTCCCTTTATGTTACTGTGGAGCATATACACATGTAAGTGCAGTATATTCTGAGTAGGATTGGTGCTAAACTCAAAAAATAAAGCCATCGAGAGATGCTATTATCCATTTAAGATATAGATTGAGTTCCATTTGAGTTATTTTATCTGACATAATTTCAACTTCGTTGCTTATGTGGTACAAATAGGATTCAAGAAAGATGTTATGAAAGAACTTCCTCCCAAAAAGGAGCTGATTTTACGAGTTGAGCTGACAAGCAAACAGAAAGAGTACTACAAAGCAATTCTCACCAAGAATTACGAAGTGTTATCTCGTCGTAGTGGTGGACAAGTAATAGTTTTGTTTTAATTTTCATGCTGTGGTTTGTGTCGGTCTGTTATGGATTGACTTTCTTTATTGTCTGATTCCAGGTTTCCCTTATAAATGTTGTAATGGAGTTGCGCAAACTTTGTTGCCATGGATTCATGACTGATGAACCTGATAGTGAACCCGCCAATCCAGAAGAAGGTTTAAGGTGCTCCAATTGTTTGTTTGTTGGAAATCTGCTATTTTTCTTTGTTTATGTTTCTTTAATTTCTCGTTGCTGTTTGTCTGGCCTGAGTAGTTTGATACTAGTTTCCATTAGTTTTGCACTCTTCTGGGTTCACTTCTTGCCTTCTTGGGCTTTGCTGTTGATCTTTTACAAAATGCGCTTGCTGGTGTGTAACTGGAAACTGCCAGTGTCTGCATATTACTTGGTATCACTAACATTCTAAGCTCACTATGTCCTTTTGATGCAGTTTTTTGTACTTTCAAATATATACAGATAGTTCCAATATCTCTTACCCTTATCTTTTCATCGCACACCTTAAAAAGATGTTATACGGGAGTTTTCCAATATCTCGTACTATAATCTTTTCATTGCACATCGTAAAAAAATATGCCAGTGAAATAGTAAGCAAGTTTATCACCAATTGTTTAGGTTCTGGTTGTTAAGGGTATTAGAGATATAATAGGATTGTTTTAGTTGTTTCTTTATATGCCTGTGTTTCCTTATCCGTATATGGCATATTCCCCTGTAATATCTTTTTGTACTCCCTATATATATTGCCCATTGGGCCTCTTCAATAGTGCGTCCGTTGCGCTTCTTGTGCACTGCGCCGCCACCGTCTTGGGCTTCGATCTGTGCCACTATGTTTCTATCTCCTTCTTCAGCTTGATTTGATAGCTCTTTCTACTTGTGTCACATCCTCTTTGTCGTGTTACCGCGATTGACTTTGCTCCCATTTACCTCTACCTTCTCGGCCCCTACACTTTGTGCTTTATGGGCTGTCGCATGATTTCGGATGGAAGGCAATCTTTTTGACACAATTTTTCAAGAGCTGCACGCTATGACGATATCTTCAAAATACGGATTTTGATGTTAAGGGTATTTAGGTCATTTCCTTTTTTAGTATCAACCCTTTTAAATGCAATGCTATTGTATATGCCTTGCATTCGAGGGGAGGTGTTAAAGAGTACAAGTGTCATATCCTATATGTCTAGGGTTTGTGTCCTTATGTGTTACCTTATACTATTTATATGCCCTATGGGCAATTACAATATACAAGAAGCATTCTAACTAACATGGTATCAGAGCCTAGGTTGCATACCTATCCTCTATAGCTCTTTCGCTGCTACTGCCCTTGGGAGGATCAATCTCCACTCCCGAGGGCAGTGACTTCATCAGATCCGGATTCGCATTGACCGGATCCGGCCATCATCGCTCCGAATTCGTGTTGCGCCGCCGGCCATCCCCGGCCTGACACCGCATGGATCCGGCCGTCGCACCTTGGATCCGGCCACCACCGCCTTAGATCCCGCCGCCGCCGCCTTGGATCCCCTCCCCGTCGGATTTAGGCTCTCCTTTGGTTGCCGCCACCTCCCGGCCGCCGTGCCCACGCCTCCGTGCCCGCACCGCCGCCGTCGCCCCAGGTCTCCAGCTCCTCCTACCAAGCTCGCGCCAGCTCGCGCCCGCGCCGCATGTGTGGCCGCTCCCGCGCCCTCCCGGATCTGTTGCTCCTCTGCTTCGCACGCATAGTGGCTCAGAGCTGGCCTTCTAAGATGGTCGAGGTCGGCACCCCGCGGCAGAAGATCGCCACCCTCTCCCTCCAAATCTGTGAGGACAACGCCATCTACTGCACCATGGTCACTAGCCCTCTCCGACTGTCGTCTTGGATCCGGCCTGCCGTGGCCACTCGCACCGGATCCGGCCTCCCCGTTGCCGGATCTGGGCTCTCCGCCGCCGGATTTGCCGGCTCCGAGCACTCTGCCGCCTGCCTCAGCCCTCCTGGTTGTTGGACCCGCTGCTTCCCCCGGATCTGGCCGGATCCACCGCCTCCCTCGATCCGCCCGGCCGCCATCGTCCTAGCCGCCTAGTTGCAGCTAGGTGCGGAAACGAGCTGAGCCGAGCCGGCTCGAGCCAGACTCGGCCGAGTTCGCACCGAGCCGAGCCATGGCTTAGCTCGGCTCGTTTAGAAACCGAGCTAGAATGCAGGCTTGGCTCAGCTCGGTAGGTGGCTTGAGCCGGCTCGCGAGCCGCATGAGGCTCGGTGGGGAGGAGGCGTGGCGCGCAGGGGCGGGAGGAGGCGGCGGCGGCGGGGGGGGGGGGAGGAGGAGGGCGCGCGCGGCGCGGCGGTAAGGGAGGAGGTGGCGGCGGGGGCGGGGAGCGGGAGGAGGTGGGGTGGGGTGGGGAGGGAGGCGGCGGTGGGGGGGGGCAGGGAGGGAGGCGGCGGCGGCGGGGAGCCGAGAGACTCGAGGAGAGAGCAAGCGGGTTTGCGCACTGCGCTGCGGGGATGTGCGGCTGTGCGCGTTGGAGGGCAGGCAGGCAGGGAATTGGCTGGGAGCTCGATTGGGTTCGCGAGCGGCTTGGGCTCGGCTCGTTAGTGAGCCGAGTTGCAGTAGAGGCTTGGCTCATTGGAGAAATCTTCGAGCTTGAGCCGAGCCGAGCCGACTACGAGCTCGAGTAGCTCGTGAGTCTTGAGCTTTTTATCCAGCCCTAGTTGCGGCCACTCCCCCGCAGTCTCTCCTCGTTGGCGTTCCGCGCCAGCACCTCCCTCTTCCGCTCGCCGAGGTGTGTGCTCGGGAGCGAGCAACTGCGGGTGGTGGAGGGAAGCGGATGGGCAGGACCGAGCCGAGGGCCGCGGTGTGGATGCCTAGGGCGCCCGCGTAGGAGGCCAGGCTCGTCGTGCTGCCGCAGGAGTCGCGGGACTCTAGGATGAAGATCTTTTCCGACACCATGGCAAAACGTGTTAGGTTTGTGGGTGTTGGCACGACACGTCAGTCTCTATACGATCATCAACGAGTCTCCTACAAGAGAATTATGGCTGTTGAAGGTTGCTACAGCCAGTATCTGCTGTCCGTTTGAGTTTTTTTTATCTTTCGTTGCGTCTATCCAAGTCCGTAGACTCTACCTTTCAGTTCGTCTAAGCCATTTGAGTCTACATATTTCTTGTCAGTCATAGAAGTGTAAGAATTTTATTTTGCATGATAGCAGTCGCCGCTCTTCTCTCTGAGCTGCGTGTAGATCATATAAGTTGTTATGACGCTGCCGCTTCTCTAGTCGCCGCCCCGAGTTTCTACGGCCGCCGCGCTTGTCCTGCACTTTCTGTATTGCGCCGCCGCCGTCTTGAGCTTCGATCTGCGCCGCCATGCTTCTATTTGTTTCTCTTCGGTTTGATTTGACAGTTTTTTTCAAGAGTTGCACGCTACGACGACATTATCAAGACTCAGACTTCGGGTTTTTACTATTTTAGTGACAACTCTTTTCAAATGCAGTGTTATTGCATATGTTTTACATTTGAAGAGGGTATTAAAGGTATTAGAGATATAATAGGATTATTTTAGTAGTTTCCTTATATGCCTGCATTTCCTTATCTGTATATGTCATATTCCCTTGTAATATCCCTTTGTACTCCTATATATATTGCTCATTGGGCCTCTTCAATACACACAATATTCATAACACTGGTTTGGTTGTTATAAACATCTTATTTTTGTACGTGGAGTAAAACCTCTGGATCCATCTGCTGGAATGCTTATATGATGCAATTTATTTCCTAAGATTCCTTTTAAATTATTCCTACTAGATTAACCGATTGAGTTTAGTCACCTTACATGACAGAGTAAATCTACTAATTGGATTTTTGCATTCTATATTTCTTTCATTTAGTATTACCATTGCTCTGGTTTCCTTGATTTTGTAGGAGGCTTTTAGATTCTTCTGGAAAGATGCAGCTGCTGGACAAGATGATAGTGAAACTGAAAGAGCAGGGTCATAGAGTTCTTATTTATTCACAATTCCAGCATATGTTGGACTTACTGGAGGATTATTTAAGTTACAGGGTATTAAACTATCTTCAAATGGTAACTTTTGTTAATTATGCGGGCTAATGTATCTCATGCACCATATTTTGAATGTCACATGTTTTAGAAATGGAGTTATGAGCGTATTGATGGCAAGATAGGTGGCGCTGAAAGGCAGATACGAATAGATCGCTTCAATGCTAAGAATTCTACTAGGTTTTGCTTTCTTCTTTCCACCAGAGCTGGTGGTCTGGGTATAAATTTGGCAACTGCTGATACTGTTATAATCTATGACAGGTGAAGCAATCTCTGTGTATAGACAAAACAGAGTCAATATTTTGAATTTTGCTTAACCTAATTCTTCTATTTACATGCAGTGATTGGAACCCACATGCGGATTTACAAGCTATGGCAAGAGCTCATCGATTAGGACAGACTAGCAAGGTATTTTACCATAACATGTTCTGTTCCATGGAAATGTTTATTTTTTAATAATTTTTGTGCCAGTTCTTAACTATTATATATGTTTCCTCTGCAGGTTATGATATATAGGCTTGTTAGTCGAGGTACAATTGAGGAGCGAATGATGCAACTTACGAAGAAAAAGATGATATTGGAACACTTAGTTGTTGGTCGACTCACAAAGGCTAATAATGTCAATCAGGTAATTGTGGGGCTTGTCATTTACGAATGATTTGTAGTCTTGTAGATATAGTTTCTCTTGATATTAATAGCATTTTATGCTAACAATTAGCTTCTGTTTGCCCTTTAGCATGAGTATGGTAGTAAAGTTTGTTTGGGCACACTATGGTGTTTACTTTTTTTAATTAAAATCTGGTTTTAAGCTGTAGAATTTCCAATTGTTTTTTATTTCAAAACACTTGTGGATGTGTTTAGCTCAGATGATATGTTATCTGGGGTGGGTGATCATGGTGGACTTCTAGTTTTTTTCTGCAGTGTTAATTGATGGATCCTAGTCTAGCAGTTACCAAATTTTTTATTTTGCTCCGCTGAATCCTTCTTATAGCTAATTTTGAATGGTAAGTAAGAAGCACAAATCTGTGTTCTTTTTTAGGAAGAGTTAGATGATATTATACGGTATGGGTCGAAGGAACTTTTTGATGATGAGAATGATGAAGCTGGAAAATCTCGCCAAATCCATTATGATGATGCTGCAATAGACAGGTACATACTTTCTTTATTTCACCTTGGGAGAATTATTTAGTGCAAGGTGCCTATATGGTGTGAAGTTTTTTGAAGTACTCCCAAAAATTTGAAAAAATTGGGAAAAAAATATTCTGGAGATATTGTTCAATATGTTTAAAAGTCTGGCCAAAATTCATACTCAATCATTGTAGTAAATGACCATAGTTCATACTCTGAATCATCCAATACACAAGTAGAAATTCAGCAAAACAATCACTTAATCTCATTTTCTTATGAATTTCCATGCTCTCTTCTCCTTAGAATAATCGAGAGTATTGAGTTTTGCCCTTGTTGTATTCAGTTTTTTCTACTTTGCACAACTTTATACAGTAAATAGTGCTCTGCGATGACACAATTTTATTTCATTTTGTGTACTGGCCTCACAGGTTATTGGATCGTGACCAAGTTGATGGGGAAGAATCTTTGGAAGATGAAGAAGAGGATGAATTTCTAAAAGGATTCAAGGTACTGAGGTCTTAATTCATTACAAGTATAATGCATGAGAAGCTTCTTAACTTTAATTGTCCTCTTGAAATTGTTTACTGTGATCTCTACCACTTGTTCTTTATTTGCTACATGCTTATGTGCACCCATTATTGGATATGGGCACATTGCATCTATTTTGCACTAACATGTTTTTTCCTGAGCTAATGAGATCTGACTACCGTATGTCCATGTCATAAATTCCATCTTACACTATTTTTATTCACCTAACCAAGTTGCAGAATTGCGTGACTAAACTTGATTCTTGTTCATAATGTCATAGCTTCACCTATGTGTTGAGTGTTTGTTGGTGAATGAGATAAAGAGACTGCCTATGTATGATGTATTGCATGTATTCACATATGAATTGAAAACCTTCTCACCAAATAAGGTGAAATAGTCTTGAAAATATTCACATATAAATTGGATCAATCTCCTGTGTATTATGTTAAGACAATAAATTTGGTGGTTGTCACAACATTATGAAATAAAGTGGGCATGCATATACTATACCAGCATTATATCAGCTTGTTAGTTATTTAGTTTTACCATTGCAATTAACGTATACATTTGGGTAGTGCTGGCAAAAGCATTCTGCAAATAATGTGCACACTGTTTCTATAATCTCTTCCCATTGCTTCATTTGCTGTTTTCATTCTTCCATGCCAAACATGGTATGCTATTTGTAGGTTAATACGATTTTTGTTTCATTTATTGTTAAAGTGCCACATAATACAACTGTATATTGCATCCCATTTGTTCGCCTGTGTTCTTTTTTGGGCATATTCTACTAAGCAACACTCAGTTTTCGTTTCTTGCGTTCCTCTGTGCCAGGTTGCAAACTTTGAGTACATAGATGAGGCAAAGGCTTTAGCAGCAAAAGAGGAGGCACGCAGAAAGGCTGCAGCTGAAGCCGCAAACTCTGACAGAGCAAACTATTGGGATGAACTATTGAAGGACAGATATGATGTGCAAAAAATTGAAAAACATACTACCATGGGAAAAGGGAAAAGAAGCCGCAAACAGGTAATCATTCTATATGTTATCCTCATTAACTTTTTCCTTTTCCTTTTCTTTTGATCTGCATTCTTGATTTTGAGGATCAACAACAGATGTAATTCAACCTATTGAAAACTTACATCTATTTCAGAAAAAATGTTGCATAATAGGTGGTGGTACATACTTACATCTATTTAACAAAACACCATGTACGAAAGTTGTGATTGTAATTACATTTTGAGGATGTTGGCTTGCATTGACCATCTGTAAAAGTATTTGTGGTGCTTCTCTCTCTCCAACCTATTGATATCATCTGTACTTTTTCACCATAGCATGATTGGTGGTGTTTTGCTTCCCAGACCTGGAATCACCTTTCTTTATTTGTTGCTCCTCATAAACTACTAATGTCCCTTAGCGGCCTAAATCTTAAACCATAGAGGATCAATCACCAGAAACAGTAATAAAGTTCAAGTTTTGAGATGATTTAGTGGGTCAAGTCAAATGTTCTATGAATGGGCCACATATTAGCAAATAGCAACCCATCCATTATAATTTTGTTGGGATATTACTGGTCATAATATGGTTTGTGTTGGAAAAGGGGGATAGATTGGCGCAGATCGCCCTCAGCCCTTGCTTTTGAGGCTCTGATCAAGCCGTGAATTAGATTGAATTGACTCTTTATTGCCTTCTCAAGAGAAACAATCGGTCACCTTTATAGCAGAGGTGCCGTCCAAGAAACGGAAAGTAAAGTAGTCCGTAAAGGAGTCCTGCTAACAAAGATTCCCTATACTTAATATAGCTCTATCTCATACGAATACTAAGGATACTTTCTAAGAATAGCCTGCGGTTATTTATCTAGTTCAGACTCCCTGCTGATCTGAGTCCTTCTGCTGCTGAACCACGTCCTGCTTCTTCTGCTGCAGTGTTTGTTGTTGTCGCTGCGTTCGCTGTAGCCCATCCAAGAATTGTCGCTATATCATTGGCCGCTGCTGCCGCTGCTTGACGTGGATGACGTCACTGGTAAACTTTGCCCACAAATGTGTCCACAACATTTTCACCCTCCTTGCGAAACAGCTTGTCCTCGAGCTGAAACGAAGCATAACGCTCCTTGAAGTCGGGTAGCCAAACCCAAGTAGCGTCAGCCGCAGAACAGCCTTTCCATTGAACAAGATGCTCCCACGACCCACGATTAAGACGAGCACGGACAATCCAGTCGGGAGAGGGGATGACGTGACCATGAACAAATTCTGGGAGGGTCGCGGGCTCAGTAGGAGGGGGTCTGTCATACTTTTTAAGAAGAGCCACGTGAAAAACATCATGAATACGAGTACGAGCGGTAGTTGAAGGTGATATGCAACTGATCCAATGTCTTCCACTACACAAAAAGGCCCATAGAAGCGGGGTGATAACTTGGAAGAAGACCCATCCTTGATGGAAGTGGCAGCCCGATGTTGAAGATGAAGCCATACCCACTCGCCAAGCTCATAAACAATCTAACCCACTCGCCAAGCTCATAAACAATCTCTCGCCGCTTCTTGTCATGTTGCTGCTTCATGCAAGTTTGTGCTTGTAATAAACGCTCTCAGATTTCCTCCAGAAATTTATCCCGATCTTTAAGTTGTCGTCCATGGCGGCCATGCGAGTAGACCCTGCCTCATATGCCAACAAAGGAGGGGGTGCACGGCCGTATACCACATGGAAGGGAGTCGTCTTCAACGAAGTTTGAAAGGAGGAATTATAGCAATATTCAGCCGATGGAAGCCATTGTAGCCATTGTTTAGGCCTGTCATTCACTAAGCAACGGAGATACAGTATAATAATGCGATTCACCACTTAGGATTGGCCATCACTTTGAGGGTGGAATGATGAACTGAGATGGAGCTTAACACCAGCAAGACGAAAAAGCTTAGCCCAAAAGTTGCTTGTAAAAATCGGATCACGATCATTGACAATCGATGCCGGAATTCCATGTAAGCGAACAATATCATTGAAAAATGCACGAGCAACAAAACTAACTGTGTAAGGATGGCCTAATGCAATGAAGTGTGCGTATTTAGAGAATCGATTGACCACTGTCAGAATAACTGATTTGCCAGCCACCCTCGGAAATCCTTCCACAAATACATGGAAATATCTTGCCACACTGTGGGACTTCCAATGGCTGTAAGAGACCGGCAGGATGAAGATGTTTGGTTTTATGGCGTTGGCAAACGACACAGCCATGTACGAAATCCCGAACGATTTTATTAGCATGCGGGTGGTAAAATGTAGCCCACAAATGATTTTATTAGCATGCCCGTTGTCATGAATGTTGGACAGAACCTGCTGCGAGCGAGCTGACTCACTAGGTAGATACACCTTGCCATCATACAACAGCAGCCCGTCAACAAAAGACCAAGCCGGTGAAGCATGGCCGGCTAACACCTGGTCTTGCAAGGCCTGCAGATCAGAGGAGCCTGCAATCTCTGCACAAATATCATCATAGATGGCAAAAGTGGGTGAAGAGATAGCGAACACAGTGGCTACTGGTTCCAACCACCGGGAAAGAGCATCGGCTGCAGCATTTTGCTTCCCAGGCCGGAATTCAACATTGAACTCATATCCAAATAGCTTACTGAACCATGTATGTTGACGAATTGTGGAGAGACGCTGGTCCAAGATGTATTTAAGGCTATAATGATCTGTACGGACTATGAATGGATGCCCCCAAAGATAAGGTCTCCAATGCCGCACTGCCTTGACGAGGCCTATCGATTTGTGCTCATATGTTGCCAATTTCAAATGGTGAGGAGCAACTGCCCGACTAAAAAATCTAATAGGACCAGAGCCTTGATGTAGCACCGCACCAAATCCCATCCCTAATGCATCACAGTCTACCAAGAAATGGCCACCGAAATCTGGGAGTTGAAGCACCGGTCCTGAAATTAGTGCTGCCTTTAGATCCTGAAAGGCCGCATGAGCATTTGGAGTCCATGCGAATGCCTCCTTGAGGAGCTTGGTGAGTGGACCAGCCATCTCGCCATAGCCTTTGATGAATTTGTGGTAGTACCCGGTAAGACCAAGAAATCCTCGCAATGCTTGAACTGAAGTTGGTGTTGGTCAGCCCTCTCTCGCCTCCACTTTATTAGGATCCATTGCCACTCCCTGTTTGGATATAACATGGCCAAGGTACGCCACAGATTCGTCGCCAAATTGACACTTCGAGCGTTTCAGGGCGAGTTGGTGTTGGCGCAAGAGTTGGAAAATTGCCCGGACATGGAGATGTTTTGCCCAAGTTGAACTATAGCCAAAATGTCATCAAAGATAACAAGCACAAAACGACGGATATAGGGCTTAAGAACCTCATTCATGAGAGCTTGAAATATAGCAGGTGCATTAGTCAAGCGAAAGGGCATGACGACGAACTCATAATGTCCATGATGAGTGCGAAATGCCGTCTTCTCAATGTTTGCCGGGTGCATACGAACTTGGTGATAGCCACTACGTAGGTCTAGCTTTGTGAAGAATCGAGCCCCCTTAAGTTCATCAACCACCGGGATAGGAAATTTGTCCTTCACTTTTTTGGCATTCAAGGCACGATAGTCCATGCAGAAGTGCCATGGATTATCCTTCTTGCGGACTAACAAGACTGGTGAGGAGAATGCCGATGTGTTGTCCCTGATGATGCCTTGTTCTAACTTATCGTCATATTGGCGCTCGATTTTGTCATGCAACAATTGCGGATAACGATAAGGACGTACCGCCACTGGCTCGGTGTCTGCACGAAGATTTTTTTCTCGAACACGCAGGAGAACTGCGCATCATTATATTAAGAAGAATAAAAGGAGTCTAAGAAGACTCGTACAAACCCTCACAAAAAAGGCGGGACTAAAACACAAGGTCAAAGAACAAACATAGCACCTATGGTCAGATGGTACTAAGGCCTTTGGCCCCCGCTAAACACCACAACTTGGCCTCATCTCTAATGTCTTGCAAGACAATGCTGATATTGGGTGAGGCGCCGTCAAAGATACAACCATTCCTATGCTTTCAAACCCACCACGCCACCAACACGATCAAGGAATTAAAACCCTTGCGCTGCTGTTTAGGGACTTAGTGCAAAGCTTGACGCCACCACAAAGTAAAGACTAAATCATCTGGACCTGGAGTTAGCTGCTGCATTCCCACCAGAGTAAGCACTGAGTACCAAACACTTCTTGTGAACACGCAAGAAATGAGTAAGTGTTGGATATTTTTATCTGCTTAATCACACAGTGGGCAGCACTGAGGGTGAACAAGACCACGACGGGCCAAACGATCCGCGGTCCAGCAACGATTAAGTGAGGCTAACCACAAAAAGAATTTGCAACTAGGAGGAGCCCAAGTTCTCCAAATCTCCTTCCATGGTTTAAACTCCACAACCCCCACAAAAAAACGGCGGTACGCTGATTTAGTTGAGAATCCGCCTGAGGAGGATGGCTTCCACATATGCTGATCATCCACGCCAGGGGTGAGCGTCACTTGGGCAAGAATGTCCCAAAGGCCAAAAAACTCCTCCAAGACTGTAGTAGTTAAACTGCCTTTAATATCATGAACCCAAATATAATCTGTTAGAGCTTCTTGGACCGTCCTTCGACTGACTGTTCTCGTTGGCACAAGCGCACAAAGAGAGGGGGCGAGGTCCATTAGGGATTTGCCATGTAGCCAATTATCAGACCAAAAGAGGGTCAAGCTGCCATCTCCCACAATAGAGGTGATCGATATGGAGAACATAGCTGCTGAATTGGGGTGTACCTGAATGTCCAAACTAGCCCATGGGCGATCAGGTTGGGTCTTTTTGAGCCACAGCCACCTCATGCGCAGCGTCCATCCGAGGATTTCCAAATCAAGAATCCCTAGTCTGCCAATCTCAATTGGTCTCTTGACCCGGCCCCACGAAACAAGACAGTGTCCTCCATTTACTGTCTTGCGTCCCTTCCATAAGAAAACTCTACGAATCTTGTCAATTGCTTTAATTGCCCATTTAGGAAATTCCAAAGCAAAGAGTGGATAAATAGGAATTGCCGAGAGCACCGCTCGAATAAGTGTGGCTCGGCCAGTTGGGTGCATCATGGCAGCTTTCCATCCTGGTAGCTTGTCAGCAATCTTGTCAATTATCATATAAAAGGCAGATTTGGGGAGTTTCTTGATCGACAACGGGAGCCCCAAATATTTGCAAGGGAATTCTTGTACTTTGCAAGAAATGGCTCTTTGTACCATTTCCATGTCCTGTTGGTGGCATCGAATTGGGGTCACCGAACACTTGCTTAAGTTGGTGATCAACCCCGACGCTTCTCCAAAAACCTGAAGAATCTCTTTGATCAACTCAATCTCTTCCAGACAAAGCCGCGCGAAAAGAACCACATCATCAGCATATAGAGAGATCCGCTGACTAGAACCTCTAGAGAGGAGGGGCTGCAAAAGACCAATCTCACTTGCCTTATTAATTAGTGAGTTAAACACATCTATGACCAAGATAAAGAGCATCGGGGATAAGGGATCGCCTTGCCGAAGCCCCCGCTGGTGTTGAATTAGCTCACCCGGCACACCATTTACCAACACCCGAGTTGTTGAAGACCTCAGGAGCTTGGATAATAAGTTACACCAAATTGGACCAAACCCCAAATGGCTTAGCACTTGCAGCAAGAAAAACCATGACACCGAATCAAAAGTTTTTGAAATATCCAGTTTGAGAAGAACTATTGGTTCCCTTTGTCTATGCAGCACTTTTGCTGTTTGTTGGACCAGAATAAAATTATCATGGATACATCTCCCTTGGACAAAAGCACTTTGATTTGGTGACACCATGTCCTTGAGTTTTGGAGCGTCTGCTAGAAGATGAATATGATGGTCACAACGTTGTGGTGGTGGCAGTCCCCGTGGCTCCTCAAAGATGTCAGCAAACTCATCTAGTAGTGCTATCATAAGGTCAAGCTGACCGGCCATATGGACTTGGGGCTGTCCATGTCCAGTTGTCAAACCATCCCATAGTACCCGGTAATTGTCATGCCTGAGGGACATAGTGAGTCGCTCAAAGTCCCATTCGATGGGACCAAGAGTATGCAGCCATTGCACGCCTAAGACCATCTCAAATCCAGCAAGTGGTATGACATATAGATCCAACAGAAATTCTTCAACACCAATTTGAACCCTAACTCCTTTGAAAATACCTGAACTGACCATGTTCTTGCCATTAGCCACCGCGGCTTTTGATGGGACAACTGGTTACTGGTGTGAGACCAAGTCGTTGGGCCGTTTTTTGCAGCCACAAAGTTGTGGGTAGATCCAGAATCAACGAGAGCCCTTAAGTCTGTGCCATTCACTGCCGCTATGAGTTGCATTGTCTTGGTCGAGCGGATGCCTGTGAGAGCATGCAGATAAATCTCAATATCATCTTCAACAAAACTTGCAGCCGCCTCCTCATCCTCCACTTCCAGTAGATATATTCCCTTCATGGAACACTTGCTAGCATGCTCCTTGGAAAACTTCTCTGGACAATTAAAACACAGCCCTTTCATGCATCGTTCGGCCATCTCTTGTCCGGTCAAATGGCGAAAATGCGAATTGGGCGTCCTGGTGGCGGGTTCTATTGCTACCGCCAGCAGTTTGGCGGGTGCTCCTGATTACACACCCTTGACTGGACCAATCGGGCTGAGGGGGATACTTCGGTTGTGAAAAGATGGTCTGCTCGACGCTGGTCTAGCCGCTGGTTTGATGTCCTCCTCAGCAGGTAGCTCTAGCCTCCTTTCATATGCTCGTGCGAGGCTCATTGCCATCTCCAGAGTGATGGGATAGCTCGACTTGACCTCTAAAAAACAATCTCCACCTCTAAGGAAATCCATTTTTAATAAATAGAATATATCTATAGGTAGTAAACCCATCTAATAAAGAAATTAACTATTCTTATCTCTATCCTTACTAATTTGACCCTAACATGGACGTTTGCTACAGTAAGCAGCGGCAGCAGCAGCCAATGATACATCAGCGACAATTCTTGGATGGGCTACAGCGCACACAGCGGCAATAGCAAACACTGCAGCGGAAGTAGCAGGACGTGGTTGGGTTCTGCAACTCAACGTCTGTTTGAAGATGGTTGCGAAGTCCATTAGTGAAGAGTTGAACTTGTGTTTCCGTCAGCTCATCACAACAGCATAGAGAGAGGAATTGTTCTTGATACTCTTCCACCGTGCCCGTGCGTCAGAGCTGGACCAATTCACCGAGGTGTTTGCCATTGCCGCTGCGTGCGCTGTAGCCCGTCCAAGAATTGTCGCCGCTGCTGTTGCTTGATGTGGAGACGTTGCTTGTAAATTTTGCCCACAAATGCGTCCACAATAGGTCAACGGATATGTGAATATATATTGATGCAAGACACACACAAGTTTAAACTTTTCTGTATTCTTCTCCCATTCATTGTGATGGTGGAATAGAACAAACCTATTTTCCCTCCTAATATCCTAATTTCCTTCAGATTTTCCTTAAGTTATCATGTATTCATTTTGAGAAATGTGTGAATTGTGTTAGATGTCATTTTGAATGACACGATATAGTGTGTAATGAAAAGGGGGTCAACGTGTTCTGTATTAGATCTTTATTGGTGTAGTTGCATAGTTTCCCAGTCTCTACAATCTGCATCCAAACTAGTCAAGATATCTATAGCTGAATGTACTGAAACTATTTGTTTAGCAAGGTAATGCTTCTAGTTTAGATCTGTTATGGTCTATGATTCTGGTGAGGTATGGCAGCAGGCGCCCAAACAGCGTGCTACTATAGCATGTGTGAGCAGGACGTATGTACTGTAGTGCACATGAACAGTACAGCCAGTGCTGTGGCGACACTATCAATTTGGATAGTTTGATATCATTAGCAGCATATCGCAGATTAGGGATATAATAATTAGTTTTCTTATTACTTGGATTTATTTCTTTTTAGATTTATTCCATGTACTAGATATAAGTTTCCTATTATTAGATATTAGTTTTTTTAATATAAAGATAGATTTCTTAGAGGTTAAGTCTAACCATCCATATAAAAAGAACAAATTTTTTAGAGGTCAAGTCTAGTCATCCTTATAAAAAGTACAACATTGTACCTATTATCATCAAGTAATGAATAAACAAAGTTCCTAATCTCTCTCCCTTTTTTTCAATTAAGCTTAAGAGCCTTGTTGGCGGCATGACCAGTTGTTCAAGAGCGAGTGCCCTATCTTTAGTCCTTGGACTTGTACCTAACCAACAGCCCAACACCGATCACAACAAGATTGGTTCAAACTTTAGAGTGAGCATATGCATTTTTCAGTATTGAAAAAGACTAATGAGCCTTGTTTCTGTTCCTGCATCATGTGTAGATGGCTGCTGTTGATGAGGATGACATTACTGGCCTGCATGAGTTCAGTTCTGAAGACGAGGATTACTCCTATGATGATGATGTGTCGGATAATGACACAACTTTACAAGGAAATATTTCAGGGAGGAGGGGCCAACATTCTAAGAAAAAATCACGTAATAAATTTATATAGAGTACATTCTGTGTTACCATGTAGCATGTATTGGTACTACATGATGAATATTATGCATTTTATTCACCTTACCAATACATCTTCGCTAGGTAATGTTGATTCACTTCCTTTGATGGAGGGTGAAGGACGCACTTTAAGAGTTTATGGATTCAACCAAATTCAACGAACACAATTCCTACAAACACTCATGAGGTTAGTTGGAAGATATATCTACTTAAAAATTTTGCTGCCCTTTAATTTAAAGAGAACTTGCCACTTTACCTCATATCTGCATAAATGTGAGCATTTAATTGTTTGAGGTAGCATGCTTGTCAAACTTGGGACAGTCCCAAATCCCTCTTCTATTGCTCAATGGGCATGCTCTGGGTAGCTAAACTAAATCTACTGATTTCCCTCAAAACCTTCCTTATGGGCGAGAGTACCGAGAATTATAATTTATATCTTATATGAGGATGTTGTTTAGATAAGACTGCTCTATCGTCAAACTTGAACAGTCCCAAATCCCCCTTTTATTGCTCAATGGGCATACTCTGGGCAGCTAAACTAAATCTACTGATTTCACTCAAAACCTGCCTGTTGGCGAGATAACTGAGAACTACAATTTATGTGAGAATTTTGTTTAGATAGACTGACAGAGCAGAGCACACGTAGTAATCTTCTGACTTCGTTGTATCTCTTGTGTACATCTTTTCATTTATGGGGTTCTTATTTTGATAATGGCATTGGAAAGTCTTCTTTTATTGCTACTAGTATAGTTAATTGGCATTGACACGCTTTTCTCATTATTTGCTTGTGTTCTAAGTTCTAACAGTTATCTTTGTTCCCCAAATAAGTATTTTTTTTCTGGATTGAGCATCCTCGTTCGTGCCCTGAGAACATTGTTATATGTTCCATTCTCAGCAGTAATACTATTAGGCAAACATGAATGTGTGGCATGTTGTCTTTTATCATCAGTAATTCCCCACTCAACTTTGCAGGTATGGTTTTCAGAACTATGATTGGAAAGAGTATCTTCCTCGATTGAAGGGGAAAAGTGTTGAGGAAATTCAGAGGTATGCCTACCGATCTCTCCATATTATTTAATCCTAGATATATTGATTCAGGTGCCAAAATGTAATGAGGACTCTCGCTGGCATAAGCCGGACCAAATTTCTATTATATAAATGCCCTTTTATAGTTGTTAAATAGGATTCAGTGAGATAAATTAAGCTAGTATGAAAACTGTAAAAAATGTCCTCTGCCATTTGGTATATTTACTTACTGTTTCTGGATTTCTCTTTGGCTGTCTGCATGATTACAAAATCATGGGATAAACCAACTTAAGTCTTGAAACATTAATTTCTATGACTGGCTGAAGCTCAAGAATATGTGCTATTCACTTCAAGGCCATCGTGCATGTTGTGGACTTATTCCACTTACATTTAGTGTTAGGATTCAGGAGCATTATGTAAAGTTGTGTTGGTTCTGCTTGTAATAATGCTGGTAGTAGAAAATATAAATAATTTTAACAGTTTTTTTACATTTGAGCATATCAATATGAGGGAATTATCTAATGTTTGTTTGGTCTAATGTTTCTATGGAATGGACCTCCAACAGTGCAATTGATGGTTACCGTTTTCTATGCTTGGGAGTCCAAATTTTATGTTCCGCCCTCTGCAAACTTGGTTACAAAAAACTTCCATAAACATAGATTAATTGTAGGCACAGGTACCTAGTACACCATGGCACAAAACAAACAATATAGCACTGGGAATCCTGAGTTTTAGTGTACCATTTTTAAAACTACAAGCTGGATGGTAGTTTGCTAGGCCACTTTTCCTCCCTCTTTTGTTTTCTCTTTTTACATTTAATTATTTGTAGAACACGGGCCTACTCATCATGGTTCTTGCAGATATGCTGAACTTGTCATGGTCCATCTTGTTGAGGACACGAATGATTCAAAAGAATTTGCAGGTAAATGCAGCTTAATGCTATTTTTATTTATTCTCATTTCTATTTGTTCTACATTTTTAATCCCCATATGCATGAATGTAGATGGTGTGCCAAAGGAAATGCGTACGGATGACACATTGGTCAGGCTAGCTAACATATCACTTGTGGAGGAGAAGGTACATGCTTACTATATTCTCCACCATGTGCTCAGCTCTACTTGATGGCACACTGTTACGGGCATGGTTACTGTAGCATGTGTGTAATATTCACTCATGGGTACTGTAGCAGCACGAGGAACCTTCCTCACCTAGCTTAATTAAGGATTAGATTATATTTCCTTAGCAATGTATCTTCATATTAGGAATAGTTATATCTATATGATCATACTAGGAATGATTAGATGCATATCTTCGTATTTGGATAGTATAGATATTATATTATCTTTAGCGATTGGTTGCATTAGATAAGATAGTTTCCATATTGTTAGGAGCTAATCTCATCTATATGAAGAGAAGCCACACTATTCTAATCAAGCAATGAATAATAAAGAAGTATTCCCAAGTCCCTGATTCCTAGCTCTGGTCTCTCCTCTAGACTGACTACTCTAGATCTATTTCTCCCTCAATCGGTGCCTACTTTCATCTAGTGTTGTTCTACCTCAAATCGTTGCCGTTCGACCTCCCTCTGATGGATGATTATCTCCTTGTTGTGCTAGTTCACAATAATTGGTATCAGAGCCACTCACCATAGCTTCCAGTGTCATATCATCTCTCTTAGAGAAGTTGAAGGCTGACAGCGAAGAGCAGAAGGTCTTCTGTAAAAGTCTATTGACTATTGTATTTGGGGTTAAGGATCTCCTCCGATCCCTGCATGTTATATAGCAGGCTAAATCGCCATATATGGTACAGGATATCTGCTGCAAAGGTTTTGGAAAGACTCAGCAGGCTATTCCATCTATTACAATCAAATCTATCTATTCTATCTATAGCCAGGTCTTTCCAAAATACCACTACAATGAGATCCGAAAGGATTACATGCGGCCGAAATCGCAATGAGACTAATTCGGTCTTGATCGATTTCATTTGCTAAGCCTTATCTCTAACATCCCCCCTCAATCACAACTTTATCAAGTTGAGATTGTTTCGAAAATCTTCAAGGCGTTGAATGGGTAGAGCTTTGGTGAAGCCATCTGCAATCTGATCTCTTGTTGAAATAAACTTGATATCAAGCAATTTTTGATTTACTCTTTCTCTAACAAAATGATAGTCCACTTCAATATGTTTAGTTCGAGCATGGAAAACTGGATTGGCAGATAGATATGTTGCTCCAAGATTATCACACCATAGTCGAGCTGCAGAAGGACTGGAAATTCCTAATTCTTTGAGAAAGGTCTGAATCCACATTATTTCAGCTGTACAATTAGCCATTGCTTTGTACTCAAACAGATCTTGGATCTGACATCAGAGGTTGTTTCTTTGCATTCCAGACACAAGATTAGTTCCTAGGAAAACAAAGAAAACCTCCTGTGGACTTTCTATCATCTAAACATCCATTGTCTGCATCGAAAATCCTCGAAACTAGCATAGAAGAAGATTTAGTAATTTTCAATCCATATCCCATAGTATGTTGCAAATACCTGAGTATCCTTTTAGCTGCTGTCCAATGTGCATTTGTTGGAGCATGAAGATACTGACAAACTTTGTTTACTGAGAAGGAAATATCCGGTCTTGTCAAAGTTAAATACTGCAAAGCTCCAACTATGCTTCTATATCTTGTGCTATCTTCAGGGTTCAACTGTTCTCCTTCTAAAGACAGTTTTTCAATAGTGGACATAGGAGTATTCATTGGTTTGCACCCTTGCATTTGAACTCTTTTCAACAAGTCAGCAGAAGTGTACTTTGCTTGAGTTAGGAGAATTCCATTATCTATCTTCTTCACTTCGATCCCAAGGAAATAATGTAAGTCTCCCAAGTCTTTTAGTGGAAATTCACCTTGAAGATCTTTGAGAAGAACTTGTGTAGCTTTGGCTGATGAACTGGCCACAATTATATCATCCACATAGATAAGCATAAAGATGATCACATCACCTTTTCTATAAAAGAAAAGTGATGTATCAGCTCTTGAAGGCTGAAAACCAAGTTGTAACAGTTTCTCACTTAATCTTGAGTACCAGGCTCTGGGAGCTTGCTTCAATCCATATAACGACTTATCTAATTTGCACACATAATCTTTCAATTTTATATCCTCATATCCTGGTGGCTGCCTCATAAACACATCCTCTTCAAGAACACCATGAAGGAACGCATTCTTTACATCAAGTTGGCGAAGATTCCATCCTTTTGAGATTGCAATAGATAAAACAAGTCCGATTGAAGCGGCTTTGACTCTTGGACTAAAAGTATCTTCATAATCAATTCCATACCTTTGTTTGAAGCCTTTGGCTACCAAACGAGCTTTGTGCCTGTCAATTGTTCCATCAGCTTTCCTTTTTACTTTGTACACCCATTTACAATCAATTAGGTTCATCCCTTTCTTAGCAGGTACAAGGTGCCATGTTTTGTTCTTCAGAAGTGCTATATATTCTTCATCCATTGCTTTCTTCCAATTTTCAGATCGCATAGCTTCTTCTAAGTTACTTGGTTCACCATTTTCAGCAAGAAAACCATACTTGATCCTTCCATCGGTGTATTTTATTCGACCATCTGTAAAAGTCATTGGTTTTATAATACCTTGCTGAAGACGAGTAACAGGCCGGTGTTGGGATGAGGAGATAACACCTTGTGTCATTGGAGAGCTGGGAGATTGCTCATGCTGCTCATGTCTAGGCAAATTCTCAGAAGGTTGCGACAGTTCTTCCACAGGAGGCTGAGAGTTAGATGATACATGTGATGAGGAATGAGCTTTAGCACGCCGACTATATACCTGAATAATCGGTAGCTTGGATGCTGGTGCAGCTTGCTGCGCAGGTTGCTGCTCTTGTCTCAGAAGCGCAGACTGCTGCTCATGGCTTAGATCGGGCTGCTGCTGGCTCAGATCGTCAGCCTGAGGTTGCTGCTCATCCTGCGGTTGAACTGTGTCTTCTAAAACAGAGTTAGGAAGGAGAGAAACATCATTATCATTATTGTTAGGAACATCATCATATTGATCATTTGATTGTGCACCCCCGTGATCAATAGTATCAAAGAGGGAAGGAAAAAGAAGCACTTCAGACCTAAGACGAGCACCAGCATTTGGATGAAGTTTCGCAAAGGGAAAAACTTCTTCATCAAAAACTACATCGCGAGATATATAAATGCGGCCAGTCTGAATGTCAAGGCATTTGAAACCCTTGTGCATATTACTATAGCCTAAAAAGGCACATTGTTTGGAGCGAAATTGAAGTTTGCGAGTATTATATGGACGCAGATGAGGCCAACAAGCACAACCAAAGACACGAAGGGTTTCATAATCAGGTTTGATCTTAAATAATCGTTCCAAAGGAGTGGAAAATTGGAGAAGTTTGCTAGGAGTTCTATTAATCAAGTATGTGGCAGTAGCAAAAGCTTCATCCCAGAATTTAAGCGGCATAGAAGCATGAGCAAGGAGAGAAAGGCCAACTTCAACAATATGCCGATGTTTTCTTTCAGCAGCACCGTTTTGTTGATGAGTATGGGGACAGGAAACTCTATGAGATATGCCTATTCTCTGGAAGAAGGGATTGAGTTTTTCATATTCTCCACCCTAGTCTGTTTGTATGGAAATAATCTTTGTTGCAAACAGCCGTTCGACAAGCTGTTGAAACTCACAAAACTTCTGGAAGACTTCAGATTTGGAACGAAGCAAGTAAATCCATACAAATTTACTATAATCATCAATAAAAGTGACATAGAACTTGTTCCTTCCTACAGACTCACAAGCTGGCCCCCAAACATCTGAAAAAATTAGCTCTAGAGGAGAAGTAGAGATGCTAGAGGACTTAGAATAAGGTAACTGGTGACTTTTTGCTTGTTGACAAGCATCACAAACAAATCTTTTAGTGGACTCATGGAACAAGGAAGATTATTTATCCTAACGACTTGCTGAACTATTGAAGAAGCTGGATGACCAAGACGACTATGCCACCTTGAGGAAGATGGTTTTATTGCTCCAAAAACTTGCTTATTGGGATCTGCCGCAGGTATGAATGAGAGAGGATAAAGCCCTTTCTCACAGCTGCCTTTGAGAAGGATTTTCTTCGTGATCTGGTCCTTAATCAAGAAAAAGGTGGGATGAAATTCAAGAAACGCTTGATTATCAGAAGCAAGACGATGAACTGATACTAAGTTTTTCTTAGCACTAGGAACATGAAGAATGTTATTGAGATGAAGATTATGAGAGGGGGTGCGAACAATGGTATGACCAATGTGATGAATGTCCATACCTGCTCCACTTGCTGTGTGGATCTGATCACCGGCAGTATACTTCTCCCGTACTGTCAGTTTATCAAGTTCACTTGTGATATGGTCCGTTGCACCGGTGTCAGTATACCAATTTGTGTCAATGCCATAAGAATTTACTGCTGCAGATGCACTCTTTTCTTCAGGAGCATAGTTCTCATCAAAGCGATACCAGCAGCTTGGAGCAGTATGTCCCTTCTTCTTGCAAAGTTGACAGATGGGACGAGAGTTTGAATCTGCTGTACCTCGGGTAGCATTGCTGGAAGCTACTCCACGGCCACGACTCCAATTGTTGCGACCTCGGCCTCCATTGCGTCCTCCGCGACCGCGCTGAAAACCATAATGGGATCCACTTTGTCCACGCATTGCAGAATTAACCGAAGGTTGATACTGATTTCCCTGCAGAAGATTCAATCTTTGTTCGAAGCTTAGGAGTTGAGAATAAAGCTCACCAACGGTAACTGGATCTGATCGCCCAGTCACATTGGTCACAACCGAGTTGTACTCAATGTCAAGCCCAGCAAGAATGTATGAGACCAGTTCTTCGTCATCAAGGGGCTTCCCAGCGGCTGTCATCTCATCTCCAAGAGCCTTCATCTTCCCAACATACTCAGCAACAGTCAGATGACTCTTCTTCATTGTTGCTAGAGCAATGCGCGTGTTGACAGCTTGTGCACGCGTCTGAGCAGTGAACATCTGCTCAATTGCCTTCCAGACTTCTGCAGCCGTCTTCTTGGAGGCCACATGGATCAGGATCTCTCGTGAGAGAGAGGAGAGAAGATAGCCTAGGACTTGTTGGTCTTTTTCAAGCCATAGATCATACGCCGGATTGAAGATCTTGACCTCCTTCTCATCATCTTTGGTGATGATTTCTTCTTTACTGGTCTGCTGCCGATCCATCAAGGTAGCCGACAAGTCTTGCACCACGGATCATTTGGAAGAATCTGGCTCTCCATAGCGTGTAGTTGGTCTTGGTTAGCTTTTCGGTCACAGGATGACCTAGAGAGGTGGCGGACATAAGGGTGGATGAACTCGCCATTGAGGAGAGGCTCGATACCATGTAAAAGTCTATTGACTATTGTATTTGGGGTTAAGGATCTCCTCCGATCCTGCATGTTATATAGCAAAGCTAAATCGCCATATATGGTACAAGATATCTGCTGCAAAGGTTTTGGAAAGACTCAAAGAGGCTATTCCATCTATTACAATCAAATCTATCTATTCTATCTATAGCCAGGTCTTTCCAAAATACCAGCTACAGCAGATCCGAAAGGATTACATGCAGGCCGAAATCTGCAACAGACTAATTCGGCTGCTGATCAGATTTCGGCTGCTAAGCCTTATCTCTAACATCTTCAACCATACCCACCACCGTAGCTCAAGGACGAGCCGCCTTGCTGCGAGGGGTGTAATGTTATGGGCATGGTTACTGTAGCATACATGTACTATTCACTCACGGGTACTGTAGCAACATGAGGAACCTTCCTCGCCTAGCTTAATTAAGAATTAGATTATATTTCCTTAGCAATGTATCTTCATATTAGAAATAGTTAGATGCATATCTTCATACTAGGATATCTTCATATTTGGATAGTATAGATATTATATTATCCTTAGCGATTGGTTGAATTAGATAAGATAGTTTCCATATTGTTAGGGGTTAACCTCATCTATATAAAGAGAGGAGCTACACCATTTTAATCAAGTAGTATTCCCAAGTCCTTGATCCCTAACTCTAGTCTCTCTACTAAACCGGCTACTCTAAATCTATTCCTCTCAATCGGTGCCCTCTTTCGTTTAGCACTGTTCTATCTCAAGTCATCGCCGTCTGACCTCCCTTCGATGGATGATTGCCCTCTTGTGCTAGTTCACAACACATGCTTCTATGGTTCCAATTTAACTTCCAAACTTGACTATTTTGAGAGTATGTGTAGTGTTACATTACTGAAGTCACGGGAAAAAAGTAACCCAGGAAAAAAGTAACCTGCAAAATTATGGTAGCTGAAACATGAAGTATGTTTTTGTGTTTAATAAGTCTCATTAAGTCAACTGTTCTCTCATGCACATATGTTTTGAAACAGTAGGACAGCATAATTTTAGGTATTGCATCAATATATACACAATAGGAACTGTTGAGTTTAAAATATTTATGCCCTCTACCCATTGGCAATGTCAAATATAGTACTACATCCTTATATGGACACTGTTGTTTACGTTGTATAGACTTAAGTCTTAATATTAGTTATTAATTTATAGCCATTAACTATATTATGTATCTTTAATATGTGACAGTTGATATTGGCATCTAACCATTTAAAAAAAGAAATTGATGATTGCTCAGCAGTGTTACCAGGACATGTGTGTGTCGATGCATGTTAGACATGGGGCGACATGCCTTGGACTCTTCTCTATTAGAATAATTAGATAGATACCTTCCTTACTTGCGCTTTCTATGTATCCCCCCGGATCCGGGCGCCGCCACCGCCGCCCTCTCCTCCGCCGCGCTTCAGCAGAACGCCGCCACCGGGATCGCTTGCCACCGGCCGCCGCTTGCTTTGGATCTGCTGCGCTCGCGATCGATCGCGCCTCTGCCGCCTCCTCTTCTTGGCCGTCGGCTCCTCCGCCGCCGCCCCTCAGCGCCGCCGACCGCACCGCGCCTCTACTGGCCTCCTCTCCTCCGGCCCGTCGGCTCCCCTCCTGCCCCCTCCTACCGAAGTCGCCGAGACAGCCTCAGATCTGGATCCAGATCTAAGGGCTTATATATAGAGGTCAAACAAAAAAAAGCGAGAGATCCAGATCCACCCCCGCCGATGATCCACACCATATTGCATCTGTGAAGAAGCGTCTTAGTGAGCATTTCTTGATGTCTGATCTTGGTCCCCTTCGTTACTTTCTTGTGATTGAGTTTTCTTCTACATCTAAGGGCTACTATCTCTCCCATGAGAAGTACATTCAGGATCTTCTTGCTCGTGCTAATCTCACTGATCAACACACGGTGGCTACTCCTATGGAGCTTAGAGTCTATCTTCGACCTACTGATGGTGAGCCTCTTGAGGACCGTACTTGATATCGTCATGTTGTTGGTAGTTTGGTCTATCTTGGGATCACTAGACCAAATATTTTCCACTCTGTCCATATCTTGAGTTAATTTGTTTCGGCTCTCACTCAGATCCACTATAGCCACCTTCTTCGTGTTTTGTGATATCTTCGAGGGATCATCTCTCGTCTTTTCTTTCCTAGTTTTAGCTCCTTACAACTTCAGGCATACTCTAATGTGGCCTGGGCTAGTAATCATTCTGATCGCGGGTCTCTTTCTGCCTACTGTGTCTTTCTTAGTTCCTCTCTTATTGCGTGGAAGACTAAGAAGTAGACTGCAGTTTCTTGTTTGAGTGCTGAGGCTAAATTGAGAGCTATGGCGTTGCTAACTGCTAAGATCACTTTGCTTACGGTGGCTCCTTGCGGATTTTGGCGTTTTTGTTACTGCACCGACTCCTCTCTTGTCAGATAGCACGGGTGTGATCAGTATTGCTCGTGATCCAGTAAAGCATGAGCTCATAAAGCATATTGGTGTTGATACTTCTTACATAAGATCGCAAGTGCAGGGTGGTTGCTTTTTAGTATGTGCCTTCCGAGATTCAGTTGGCAGATTTCTTCACCAGGGCACAAACAAGCGCTCAACACAGTTTTTACCTCTTCAAACTCAGTGTTTGTGATCCACCATAAGTTTTGGGGTGGGGGGGGGGGTGTTAGACATGTAGAGGTTGCGGGGTTATCACATTGTATAGGTGGCTCATTGCATATTGTCTCTCAAGTCTCATGTATATACTTGGCCTTTTGACCCATTGGAATATAAGCCCACATTCATAACAGTAACACTGCTGCTCAGTGCCCAAGCTCATTAGTTGTGAATTATGATTGGTTGAGTACAAATGTGGTTCTGCTATGGTTTGTGCAGGGTTTCAAAGACCACTGTAAACCACCTAGTTTCGCCATAAACCGGTCAAACTGGCCAGGTCTGGTTTTGGTTCATAAAGGCTTATAATTGCATCTAGTTTATATCCAAACTTCAAATCTGCAAAATTGAAATTTCAAAAAATTCAAAAGAAGAGGAGAAAAAAACTGTCTTTTCCAGTTTCAGCTGAGAAACCAGAACCACTCCCCTCTGGTTTTGGGTCCAGTTCTGGTTTCCAAAACCTGTTGTTAGGTACAGGCAATACTGCAATCTATGTTGAATTGAATTTCTGTATTTTACCTTGTATGTATTTATGAAGTGGGACTGTTAATAAAAATTTGGAAGCCAATTAATTGTATGATTTCATTGATCCCTAGTCCTTATAGAATTTTGTACGATAATATTACTGATATATATGGTTCTACTATCAATATGATAATCTTTCTAGTGTTTAACATTGTCCTGTTTTTTGTGGTTCCAGGTGGCTTCTATGGAACAAGGAAAAATTACAAAACTTTTTCCCAACTACTTGCTATATGAATTTCCCAGCTTATCTGGTGGAAAATTATGGAAAGGGGAACATGATCTATTGTTACTGAAAGCATTAATAAAGTATGCATCTATTTGATATGTTCAGTTTGCTACAATAACCATTGTTAAATTATCCATTTGTTTCATGTCATAGCCAAGTGGCCAGAACAAGTTTTGCATCTACACTAATTTTTTTAACAATTGATGGTTAGACTTTGCTTCAGTGTTATCGGACTCCGGCCCAGCCATCGACCCAGCCGAGGTCTCAAGTCACCCGTTGGACTGCATGTTTTATCAATTTTTTTAGTATATTGGATAGGACAAGTAAAAAAATGCTTATATGGACATACCATTTGAATTCTCTTCGTAAGATAACAAAAGACATAAATCCCATAAAAACTAATTTTATTAGTATATGTTGGTATTAATTGGCTGTTTCCCTTATATACATTTCTTTCACTCAAAAACATAATCTGCCGTGGGTGCAGTTGGTTAGCGCCCCTAGCTTCACACTTCAGCCTTACCATTTCCAAGTTCGAAGTTCAGTGGGTGTGTTTTTTGTGTAACTTCTGTTGCAACACAGAGACAGGGTTTGGGTCAAACCAGGCTGCCTAGCTGGTTCACACTGAAACCTGCTGATCCAATGTGGTTTTAACTGGTTCAATACGGGCTGATTACATAAACGATCCAATAGCATTTACTGGACCGGACGGGGCTTTGGTCTTTTTTTTTTCCAGTTGGATCACTGGTCCGGTATGTGTGATAACTATGCTTTACTTTGTACTCCCTCTATTACCAAATAGACTCGTTTTAGAATGCGTGTAATTAAAGTTTTCAAACTTTGACTGCTAACATACACAAAAGTGCTGAGTTGACCACCTAAAAGTAACATTTGTAGATTTGTCTCAAGAGTATTTACATAACAATATATTTTTTTTATATCTTTTACTGATATATTACTAAAAATTAATAGTCAAAGTTTCATGTTGGAGATCTTGTCCATGTCTAAAATGACATTTATTTGGCAACAGAGGGAGTACGTAATTTCTATTTCCATACGCATTGATGGTTACTTCAATATTTCTGTAAAAAGATGGTTACTTCAATATTTCTGTAAAAAGATGGTTACATTTTACTTCTACACAATTCCTTCCCAGCTTACAATAAACTAATGGGCTGATGGGCATCACTGCCTGTATTGATCAAACAGCTATTATGAATCATGCTGCTTAATGGGATTTGTCTTCCTTTTTCTTTAAATTTAATGATTTTTTTCTCCTCATAATTAATGAGAGCTAGATGGTCACACTGTCATCAATGCTGCTAGATATATCTCATATAGCTGTGTAATTATCCTGTTGTATAAGAGGTTTTCTACATATATGGCATACGTGTACGTATATATATATATTGGTACTATGATATCTTCGTGGTACTATCTCTCGTTGTCTCTTTTTCTCTCTCCAGCTCTAGGCATATTCTTATGCCACCTGGGTTAGTGATCCTTTTGATTGCCGGTCTCTCTGCCTATTGTGTTTTTGTTGATGGTTCTCTCGTTGCTTGGAAGACTAAGAAGCAGACAACAGTTTCTCGTTCGAGTGCTGAGGCTGAGTTGCAAGTTATGGCTTTGTTGACTGCGGAGACTACTTGGCTACGGTGGTTACTTGATGATTTTGGTGTTTCTGTTTTTACACCGACTCTTCTTTTGTCTGACAGTACATATGCTATTAGTATTGCTAAAGATCTAGTGAAGTATGAGTTTACAAAATATATTGGTGTTGATGCTTCCTACATATGGACATAGGTGTAGAACTAGGTTGTTACTCTTTAGTATGTGCCTTCAGATTTTCAGTTGGCAGACTTATTCACAAGGCACAGACCAGAGCTCAGCACATCTTCATCTCTCCAAACTTCATGCTGTTGATCCACCATAAGTTTGAAGGGGGTATTAGATATATATTATATAACTGTATATTTACCCTATTGTATAAGAGATTTCCTGTATATATGCTATACTTGTACGTGTATGTATATTGGTATCATGATGAATGCAAACGCTATTAACATCTATGACCCTCAAAGTGAAGGAGGTGCCTTTAATCTCACCAATTGCTTTTGTATATGTGAATACTGCTTTGCATCTGTTTTCCTTACGAGACATGCATTCTTTACCTGATTTTTTGTTTCTATTTTTACATTGTAACATAATTAGTGCTCAAATTTACCATCTAAGGTATTGGCATCTGTTTTCCCTTAATTAGGCATGGGTATGCAAGGTGGCAATATATATCAGATGACAGAGATAATGGGCTTTTTGAGGCTGCACGACGAGAGCTGGGTCTTCCTGCTGCTACTGAATTGCTTGGTGCTCAGTCAAATAACGAGGCAAATGTTGGTGTGCACACTACTTTTTTTCTGTCAAAATTCTAAAGGTTGTGAGCCATTACATTTTTCTCTTTCTACTCTTTTTCCAGGGAAATTTGGAAAGCACACAGGAAGGTCAGGCGAACCCAACGAGCTTGTCCCATTACAGGGAGATCCAGAGAAGGACTGTTGAGTTTATAAGAAAGAGATACCATCTTCTGGAGAGATGCTTGAATCTGGAATATGCTGTGGTATGGCATATGGCCTCTTCCCTAAACAGACATGCACCCAAGCTCTCATGAGTGCATACTCTAAGACTATTTTGTAGTATCTTTATTGTGCAACATTTTTAAAGGCATCTTTTTTTGTGTTACAGATAAAAACAAAAACCCCTGTTCCTGATGATGTCACTGAACAAGAAGTTCCTGGGAGACATAGCCCAGTCATTCCAGATATCAGTGAAATGTTGATAGAGTTGCCCATGCTTGAACCTATTTGTAAGTGATCTCTTTTTTCTCTATATTTTCCAATCTTTTTATCTGTGCACAGAAACGTACATGCTTGTGTGTGTGGACATGCCTTCTTTTTGATCATGTGTATTCTAAGGTTTTTATGTACTTAATATCTCTATAAATGTGACATTGTTGAAATTTTAAATTAATTTGATCGCTGGAGGGGCAGCAATGCAATTTCAGAAGAACATTTCTCATATTTCAGTTATGTGATGTGAGCCAGTACATTTAGCTAGTGAAAAATGTTCCACAGTGAAGGGTTTTCATTACTAGTATCATAGCAGGGATACGAGGCTCCATTACCGATTGGGCGCTGGCTACCTACCAGTCTGGTAGCAGCTGCTATGTGACAGAATGAAAAGAATCTCAAGGTCTTTATTCTTGGACTAACTTGGGATCCTACTGGTCTTGGCAATCTGCTGGTACAGATATAGTAGTCTAAAAGTGTACAAGATGGACAGAAAGCATATTTGCCAATCTTTTGAACAAATGGAGTAATTGAAAGCAGTGTTTGGAAAACCTATGAGAACTGGATATGTATATTATTGCTAAACATCAAATTTTGAGAAACACAAAACTCAAATTCAAAATTTAGCAAAACAAAAAAAAAGATCCATCCGGTTCTTCCCGGAGACTTCCTAGAAAACTGGAACAGCATTGGCTGTGGTTTTATGGGTGGTTCCAGTTTTGAAAACCCTGCTCGAAAGTTTTGTTTTGAGCATGCTAAAGTGATATTCCCTCCAATCACAAAAGAGTAATTTCTGGGATGCATGCGGTAAAAAAATTCAAATTTTGGCTATCGGTATATCCATGAATATTGAGATTGAACATATGAAAATGACATGTAGTTGTCTTGAATTGTACTTTCATAATATTATAATTTTACTATGTTTTATAAATATATTACAATAGAAATTAGTGGTGAAAGTTGCGTTTTGGAGACTGTGTTGATGTTCAAAATGAAACTTTTGTGATTGGGGTACAAATCTTGTTGAATTATGCTCAGCAACCTTCCTTTAATAATTCGGACGCCTATATTGTTGAATTATGTTAACATAGAGTACCATGGGTATGTTCACTATAGTATTTGACTATTCAGTGCTTTTGCTAATCTTTATCCTTCTGTCCTCACGCAACTCCTCAACTTTGGTACCCACTTCAGGGTAAGGGTGTTCCCATTTCAGCTGTCTTCATGCACATTTCATAAAAGTCATAAAACTCATTCATAGGAAGGACTAGCAGCCTAGTCTATATGCAATACCACGTACCATTAACAATTTGGTAAGCTACGGATCCTTTTTCAGTTTATCTTACATTACAGGTGGTATAGCATGTCGATCAATAGGTCATGTGCATCGTGCTTTTACCATTGAGTGGTAAAGCATGTTTGAAAGTTGCACATAAAATAAGTTTCAAGTAATGTGCATGTAAGTAACTGGAACTTAACTAAACTTGCGCACATGATGTACACTTACTGAGTGAACCCACCCCAAAACAAGTTATTGTGATGGTTATGTGGAAGTGGAACTCAAGACGATAGCTTACAGGTTACAGCTATAGTTGAAATACTAAAATAGAGGCTGTATAACAAGGTGCTTTTTATCATGATAGATCAAATATAAAGGTTTTTCTTTGCAGATCCAACTTTTTTTGTATCATGTATTCCATGAGTTATGGTCATTGCTTATTTTGATAACTGGGGCCCTCTTTCCAGCTGCCAAAGAAGTGGCTTCTGATGGCACAACTAAGCAGTCACAAGTTCCCCATCTTTACAACAAGGTACCTAATTAAACAAGTTTTCATGAGCTAACGTGTTGTTTATTTTCCTTGATTGACCACTGTCTATGTCTGCCTGCAGATGTGCAGTGTGCTTGAAGACAGTGGTGTTACTGCACTCAACCTGTTCTTTGGCGACAAGGCAGCTTCTTCTAGTTTAGCCAATAGCCTCCATCAGTTTGAAACCGTGTGCGAGGACGTTGATCGGATCTTGAGAGCCCAAGAAGATGGTACTGCTGCCAAGAAGGAAGCGGCAGATGCAAGCTCCAAAGAAGCTACGCCTCCACAAGATTCAGCCACCGAGGTAGCGAACGAGGGACCTTCGGCTGTCAAGTCGGAGGACAAGATGGAAATCGATGATTGATGTGTAGGAATGAGGAATCAAAACGACAAGGAACCCCCTTTTAATTTAGTTGCTAAACAGGTGTTCTAATTTACCATGTTGTAATTTGTAACTCTTAAGCTAGGCACCCCCAGCCATCCGCAAACGTCAGCTGTTACTCCTAATGATTACCGCCAAACCGTCGTACTAAGTTACCATGTTTTCCTTGCTTCGGTTCACATCGTTTTTTAAAAGTGGTGTAATGGTACGTGCTCGTCCGGTTATATGCCGATTGAAGATCAGGGTTACTTGTTATTCGTTAGTAGCACTGCACCGAAAGCCAAGTGTTTCTAGGACCATGGTAATTGGTTGGTAAGTTCATAGCATTAGGATTTATGAAGAGTCGATCCATCCCTTGTTAATGGAGATCATTGGGAAGGATGGCTTCATTCCTCTGGTATGGATTTGCTTGTGTGTATCGTTGACGTGCTTGTTGGAGGAGAGACGTGCTTTCGCGCGATTCCTTCCCTGCGATCACGGCGCACTGGTTCAGGCGGTCAGGTTCGTATTGTCGTACCCCATGCTGGATCAGTCAATTGAGTGTGTTCATATCACTAAGTGACGGATTAGGCCTAATCTCTCCTCACCCATTTTTGGCACTAAGTGATAATTCTGCCCATGTCTAGCTGCTGGGGGTAGCAGAAGCTTAGCTTTGTTCCACTGCCAACTGACTCCATATCCCAATAGTTCTTATCAGATTGCTATTGCCTCCCTTCTCCGACATCAACGATGAAACAGTTCAACAATATTCTCATCATATGCCAAGTAGCTACACTTTACTGGTGGCCATCCAAGGAGCAAAATATGGAAAAGGAACGAGCTCCCAAGTATCGATTTATGTAAACCACACATCTTCGACGACAAAATAACAAAGCTGACAGAATGACAGGGGACGTTATGAGTGTAATATGAAACGCATATATGCTATATTTAAGTTACACTGCTCGAGGGGTAGAGACTTGCTGGATGATTTCTTCTAGCACTTGATCAGTGGTATTGATAAACTCCTATTGAATTAATGCATCTTCAGCTATATCTCAAATGAAGCGTCAGATAGAAGTTCTATGTGTTTTGTGCAGCTGATGAATAACTAATTGTCCCATGATGCTGTTAGTTGACAATCATGCTTCTCCCTTGTGTTGAAAAAAAAAGAAAAACAGCAGAATTCCCTATTTTAACAATATATTCTATACTTGCCGTTTTTAAACAAACTACATTATCTGATGGAGATCATAGCAAAAGTTTATGTTGAATGTTGCTTGATTTGGAGAGGAGGACCCACTATGGCAAAATGTAAGTAACTGATGTGTACCAATAAATTTTCCCAAAAAAGTGTAACTGCTAGATTCTGTGTATTAGCAATGGAATATGCACAAAGTAGTTTCAAGCTGGTCCAACTAATTGCACAAAATGCTAAGTTATCATTCTTTTTTCCCTTTCAGGGTTCCTTGTACTTCCAAGCTCTGAAGATCCCCTGGTATGCAAATTGTCCCTACCTGTGCACTCACTTTTATTTTATGAATGAAGCTCTATATTCTAATGTAAGTATGCAACGCCTAAATTCTCTCTTCTCTGTACATTATACAACATGTAGAACTGCTTCTACTTCAGGTATTCCACTACATCATCACATGGCCAGATAGTTGGTAATTTTTTGAAGAAAGTGAAGATGCCATATTACCAAGTCCTAGAAATTATTGGTGTGGACACAGGGCCTTTGCAGGTGTTATGTGGGTGGTACTGTAGCCCCTAGGAGGAGCGATCTCCGCTCCCAAGGGCGGCCATCATCGCTAAATCCTGTCGTCGCTCTTCCACAGCATGAGCTACCGCCACCGTCCTCTTCACGCGCCATCGCCACTGCTCGGTGCTCATGGTCGACGGCCTCTTCCATGGTCACCGCTGGCGCCGTCACCTCGCTACCCTGGCTGAGGGTGGAGAGCGCCGGCTGCTGCCGCACCATAGTGCTATCCGCGGCCATGTTCTTTGCCGGCTCTGTCGTCACTAGCAGCAAGCCGCCTCTTCACAGACCGCCGCCGTCGCTTGGTGCTCTTGGCCATCCTCTGCCGCCGCCGCTGCCTTGGTCGCCCGAGCCAGATCAGGGCATCTCCATCTCCATGGCGCACGTGGCCCCGGCCATCTCCGACAACCTTGTCCTCCGCATCTCCGAGCAACTCGAGGACTCGGTGACTGCCACCTCCCTGCTCCTCGACCCACTTCGCTCCGCCTCTACGCTCGCCCTACTTTCCCCGCCCTGGTATCCCTCCGCTTGGTTTGGTTTGGTTTCTTGGGGAGGGGAAGAGAGGAGGGTAAAGAATGCAGAGGTGGGGGAAGTTGGGGGTAAAGGACAAAAGATATAAGGGCAGTCTCAATGCTTGAAACTATGACTAATTTCTAATCTTTTAAGACGCTATGATACAAACTACAGTTTCTAATCCATGGTTTTTTCGTGTGGGATCAGATCGAATCGTGACCAATCATTTTCATTCCCTTCCTGCACATGCATTGGCTGTTTCTTCTAAGACACTATGATAAGAAACAAAGTTGCTGCAGCGCATCTTTTGCTAGTTTCCTCGGCTTTGGACCTCGTGAAGAAATAGTTTCCTCATGAAGAAACCGTTTCCTTATCTCTCCTCTTTAATTACTATGCTATATCACCAAAATGCTTACATAGCAAGCCTAATTAATGTAAGAAACTATAGCGTTGGGACTGCCCTAAGGACCTGACCACTCGAATCGTGGTTATTAATGCACACATTATGATCATTAACTGTGTCATCTCACGATCAGTCGTAACTGGCTACTAATGACTCGTTATTGTTCTACGATCAGTAACTGACCGATCACGTTATTACTACTAGAGTAACTGACTATTACTAACAATTTCGAACGTTAAGACTTACTAACTGGCAACTTGATCGAATTCTAACATGTACACCTCCATCTACACAACTGTAATGAAAGATTTCATCTTCTATCCTTCGAACAACTCCGACAACTGATGCCTCCAGCTCCTCCGCGGTGCGCCCGGTGGGCACCTCAGCCTTCGGACAGTTCTCCAGATACCGGCGATACGCTGGCACGACGTTCTCCGACACGGTTCTTCAGAGGACGCGTCGGATCACCGGGTTGGGCACCTTCCATCCTCTCTGCATGCTGCAGGCGTTCTCCAACGCCGAGTAGAATGCGCTCAGCGGGTCCCGTCGTCGACGAACGCTAACGGCGGCAGGCTTCCTGCCGTCGCTGTCCAAGCGCGACACGACGGGCGCCCAGGAAGTGTCCACGTAGCCTTTGACGTAGCCCTCCATGCACTCCTCGCGGGCGCGGACCCAGGCGGGCGGCAGGAGCGCGGACCCAGGCGCACGATGGCGCACGTGTTGTTCAGCATGAACATGCCTGCCTCAGCCCCGGGAACGCCAGCTTGCCGGACTTCTCCTCAAGCACGGCCTCCAGGCACGAGATCAGCTCCGCCTGTTAGTGATGTGCCCAAGAGGTAATCATAAATAATTCGGAATTAAGGTTAAAAGGGATATTGATCCATATGGGATTAGGGTTTTAATGGGCCTACAATGTGGAATCCCATTAGCATGCTCTATAAATATGTGGAGGTGGGGCTGCAGGGGACACACGACTATCCTGAAAACCCTAGCTGCCACCTCCCCTCGGCCGTATCCCGAAACCCTAGCCGAGCGCGCGGTGCTAGCACACCAGCGCACGGCATTCCATCCCGAACGTGTGGACTTTGTGGAGGCACCGCTGCGGTTGTTGCTGTGCTGATCGGCGAGAGGCGCAAGGCTATTGCTAGCACGCGAGGAGGAGACGTTCAGTTTGTGAAACGATCGACCACTTCTTCTTCATTGACGCGCATCTACGTTGGATCGGGCTGCTCCAACTCTTCTTCCGCTGCGAAGCGCAAATAGTGGTAACTATCCATTACTCACTTACGCGCATGTTTTCTGGTTGAACACGGTAGAAAATGAAATATTGTAGCTAGCGTAGCCTACCCGTTCTCTACACGGCCACCAGGCCACCCTCTCCCGGCGCGAACGGCATTGTTGGCTCGTCGCCGCCGCCGCCGGCGAGGACGAGGTAGAGGGAGATGCGGTTGCGCAGCATGCAGCGGAAGTAGCCCATGCAGAACCCGACGCACGGGTGCACCTCGCCGCCCTAAGGCATCCGCCACGGGTGGTGCGCTTGTATGAACGCGCTGAGGTCGCGCACGCAGTCACGGGATGCGTCCACCAGGCCGGCGAGCGCGGCGTCGGACGCGGCCGAGATGGGGTGGGAGGGGCCCCAGGAGAACAACCTCGCGAGGCCGGGGTACGCCTCCGAGACCGGCACGTACACTTCGAGCGCCGCGAGCAGCTTCGACGGAGAGCTCTCGAGCGCGGCCACGGCGCCGGCCAGCTTCAGCATCGCGCCGGCGCTCTCGGCCGCTAGCTCCCCCAGCGCCGCCAGCTGCGTGGCCGCGGCGTCGTTGATCGGGTTGCGGGCCTCCCGGTGCCAGCGGCGGAAGACGTGGTCCATAGTGCTCAGCGCCTGCGCCCACACCGTGACCCTCCTTCCGACTTCCTGCCGCGGGAGGCTCCCGCAGTTGTCGCTCGTGTCCATGTCCAGTATCCAGCCGACGTCAAAGCCGTCGAACCAGTGAGACAGCGCGTCAACGCGAGCCGCGCCGGAGGGAGAGGAGAAGGCCGAGAGGAGGACCATCCGCTGCATGTGCTTGTCGATGTCGGCGACGACGCAGGAGGAAAACTGAGAGATCGGGCGGAGGCTACTGGGGTCGACGTTGACGTTCGCAAAAGAGGAGGGAAGAGAGACATGGAACCGGAACTCGCGCGCGTCGAGGCAGTAGTACTCCTCGGTGCTGCTAGAGTCGTCGCTGTCGGAGGGGCCGGAGAGGGAGGCCGGGCTGCTGCATCCGCTGCTGGAATTGTCGCATCCGTCGGCGCCGAACCGGGCGTCAGCGATCTCGACGCTGGCGTGCATGGCGGCAGCCGGCCCAGTCAATCATCTAGCTTTCGCGAGGACCGAGGGGTTACATGACAGGTGGCGAGCGCGCTCGCACGGCGGCAAGCCGGCAAGGCACGGAGTAGAATTCTAGAAGTACAAGGTAGCGTCAACGCATGCAGTAACGGATTAGGTCGGAGCGGTGGAAGAAGAGGTGAAACCGCGGAGGTGTGGTCGCATCGCAGTCGGTAGTCGCTATTGCTCGTTCGTTCGTTGGTGCTTCGCTGCCGTCGCGTCATTATTCTTATACCGTCTTGCTACTGCACAGTCTTCTGATTTTTCTCTGCTTTAATTGATTTTGTTGTAATATTTTTTCTATGCATACAACATTTTTTGTCCATGTTTGCAATAGTTTTTACTCATGTATACAATATTTTTTCATATATGCAACATTTTTCGCATGTTTGCAACATTTTTCGCTGAGAAATGTTGTATATATGGGCAAAATGTTATAGGGCAACATTTTTTCTCCACCTAGTTATATTACCCGCCCTCGTAGAGATAATAATAACATTGTAGGGTAGCATTTTCTGTTGATTTGTGATCCAAATTCTATATATCAATTAGGCCAGCTTTTGGACGGAGCGTAACGGAGGTCCGTCGCCGGAGGCTTAGGGCCGGAGTATGTATCCTAGTGAATCCTAGTCGAATTAGAGTTTCCTTGTTATATATATCCTGTAAGTCGCCGTTTGGGATAGAGCATTAGAGTTGTAAATCCCCGGCGTTGTAACCTCACCCGATATAGCGAAGATTGTTGCTGGCTGGCGCCCGTGGTTTTTCCCTCTCGCATTGGGAGGGTTTTCCACGTTAAATCTTGTGTCTCTCTGCAATTGATCTTGTTTACTTCGTCGTTTCTTCCGCCGTCACGTGCAACAAGTGGTATCAGAGCCTTGGTTCTTCAGATCGGGCATCGCGATGGCGTCGATGAAGTTTGATCTACCGCTACTCGACTACAAGACGAGATTCTCGCTGTGGCAAGTGAAGATGAGGGCGATACTCGCCCAATCACAGGATCTGGATGAGGCCCTAGATTGCTTCGGGAAGAAGAAGAAGGATCAATGGACTCCTGAGGAGAATCGTAAAGATCGTAAGGCTCTGTCGCTCATTCAACTTCATCTTTCTAATGATATCTTGCAAGAAGTGCTGCAGGTGGAAACTGCTGCAGAACTTTGGTTGAAACTGGAATCGATCTGCATGTCAAAAGATCTCACCAGTAAGATGCACATGAAGATGAAGTTATTCTCACACAAGTTGCAGGAGGGAGGATCGGTGATGAACCACATATCGGTCTTTAAGGAGATCGTGGCCGATCTGTTATCCATGGAGGTAAAATTTGATGATGAGGATTTAGATCTTCTGTTACTATGCTCACTGCCCAGTTCATATTCAAATTTCCGTGACACCATATTGTTAAGCCGTGATGAACTAACCCTAGCGGAGGTTTATGAGGCGCTCCAGAGTAAGGAGAAGATGAAAGGTATGGTGCAGGGTGAGCCGTCGTTCTCCAAGGGCGAGGCGTTGCAGGTCAGGGGCAGATCTGAGCAGAAGTCCTATGATAACAACTATCGCGACAAGAACCAGCATGGTAGAGGACGTTCAAAGTCCAAGGATAAGAAGTTCTGCAAGTACTGCAAGAAAACGAACCACTTCATCGAGGATTGCTATAAGGTAAAGAATAAGGAGAAGAGGAATGCTGCATACCAACAGAAAAATAAATCTGAAGGTAATGCCTCTGTTGTCTCGGTCTTGATAATATTGATTCGGAGATTGCCTTGTCGTATTTGGTTGGTTGTGTTGTTGGTCATGATGAATGGATACTCGATTCGACATGTTCATTTCATATCTGCATTAACAGAGAATGGTTTAGTTCTTATAAGCCTGTGCAGAGTGGAGATGTCGTACGCATGGGAGATGACAACCCATATGAGATCGTGGGCATTGGATCTGTTCAGATCAGGACACATGATGGCATGGTTCGCCTGCCGGGCGATGTGCGACATATACCAAGGATGGCAAGAAATCTCATCTCCTCAAAGACACTCGATGATGATGGGTACAAGTACTCCGCTTCAGGTGGAGTTTTAAAGGTATCAAGAGGTTCTCTCATTTACATGGTTGGTGATATGAATTCTGCCAAGTTATATGTGCTTAGGGGAAGTACATTGCGTGGTTCCGCTACGGCTGCTACTGTCTCTGATAGTAATACTAACCTTTGGCATAAGCGTCTTGGACACATGAGTGAACTTAGTATGACAGAATTGATGAAGAGGAACCTGCTGAATGGCTGCACTCAGAGTAAGATGAACTTCTGTGAGCACTGCATTTTTGGTAAGCACAAGAGAGTAAAGTTCAATGCCTCGGTACATCGCACCAAAGGTATGCTTGAGTATGTACATGCTGATTTGTGGGGGCCTTCTCGTAAGACCTCGTATGGTGGTGCAAATTATATGCTTACTATCATTGATGATTACTCTAGAAAAGTGTAGCCTTATTTTCTGAAAGGTAAAGATGATACATTTGCTGCTTTTAAAGAGTGGAAAGTAATGATAGAAAGGCAAATTAAGAAGAAGGTAAAGCTGCTTCGTACTGATAATGGTGGTGAATTTTGCTCGCATAAGTTTAATGATTATTGCAGGAAGGAAGGTATTGTGAGGCATCACACCATCCTGTACACTCTGCAGCAGAATGGTGTGGCTGAGCGCATGAACAGAATCATCATATCGAAGGCTCGTTGCATGTTGTCCAACGCAAAGATGAGCAAGCGTTTTTGGGCAGAGGCCGCCAACACCGCATGCTATTTGATCAACTGGTCGCCTTCTAGTCCACTCAATAAGAAAACTCCCATTGAGGTATGGTCTGGTACATCTGCTAATTATTCACACCTGAGAGTTTTTGGTTGCACTGCTTATGCTCATGTTGATAATGAAAAATTGGAGCCTAGAGCTATTAAGTGTCTGTTTCTTGGTTATGGTTCTGGAGTAAAAGGATATAAGCTATGGAATCCTGAAACAAGAAAGACCTTCATGAGCGTATGTTGTTTTTAATGAATCAGTAATGTTTAATGACAGTTTACCCATAGATATTGTACTGCATGTATATGATGATGAGCGAAGAAAATATGAGCGTGCGGTGGAGCACGTGGATGATCGAGGAGATGAATTTATTGATGATACTATTGATCTTGTTCAGCACTTATCTCTGTTTTGCAGCAAGACGATCGACCTATTGCACTTCGAGAGAAAAGAGGAGTTGTGGTCCTCGATCCCGATTAATTGAAGAATGTAATTTGGTTCATTATGCTCTTAGTTGTCTTTGAGCAGTGGAGAACACTCATGAGCCAGCTACGTACATCAAGCCATTGTTTCTGGAGATCATGAGAAGTGGATCTCAGCTATGCAAGAAGAGATGCAATCCCTGGAGAAAAATGGCACGTGGGACGTGGTGCGCTTGCTTAAAAATAAGAAGACCGTGCGTTGCAAATGGATCTTCAAGAGGAAGCAGAGTCTATCTCCTAGTGAGCCTCCAAGATTTAAGGCAAGGTTAGTAGCTAAAGGTTTGATCGATTCGGGTGTTGATTACAATGATGTGTTCTCCCCAGTTGTGAAGCATAGCTCAATCCGTACATTCTTTAGTATTGTTGCTATGCGTGATCTTGAGCTTGAGCAGCTAGATGTGAAGACAGCATTCTTGCATGGACCAGCCAGAATCAACATTTTCTACTCGTTGAAATAAAAATATGATTGACACTAGAAAATACAACTCTATACTAGAGTGAGAGTTATTTAATCCTTATATTATAACCGTATATATAGGGTCTTAAAACTTGCCTCTTTTTCTTCCTGACCAAGGCACCTTCTACTCTCCTATTTATATAGCTTACAGTTCAACTGCTTCTTCAACTGGAACTTCCTTTTCTCTAATTTCTTTTGTTTCCGCATTCTCTAACATTTCTTTGAAAATGCATTTTAATGCATTAGGTGATAATATATACTATATAAAGAAATATTTTTTTTAAGTAACATAAACTACTCAGATTGGTCAAAGGTGAGCTTGCCTTAGTATGCATAGAATGTCTCGGCCTCAACCGTGGCTTGTACAATTCCCTCTTCTTGTCCTGATTCATTCTCTGTATTACAGAGCACATTTTAGGGTTTCAGGAAGCTGATTTAATAGAGTTGTGCCATATTAGGGTAATTAGTTTTAGTTGAGGTTTCATATTTGTTGGAATCTATTTACTTTGGTGACTTACTTTGCCTTCAATTGATTTTATACCGCTCTAGCCCATTATTGTTCTCAGCCCCTTCTCTAACTGGCCCAACACTCCTACGCAAACCCAACTTGGTTTGTTACCGTCGACCCACACCTACACACACCAACCCACACACGTACAAATGTAGTAGCACCAACCCACACACGTTGGCCCACCCGTACACACACATGCATGCCACTCTCTCTTCCCCTCTCGCTCGTTCCCCTCAGTCACTCCCACTTCATTTATGTGCTACCACCGTCAACTCTCTCTCCCCTCCCCACTAAGGCTGCAAAAAAAAGCTCAAGGCTTGCGAGTTACTTGAGCTCGGCACGTTCTAACTCGATTTGAGCTCGTCTCGAACTTTAAACAAACCAAACTCGAGCTTAATCTCGAGCTCATGAGCTTCACCGAATCAAGCTCGAATAATTCATGAGCCTCGATTTGAGCTTAAATAGTTATACATATTAACTCTTACAGAGCTTAGCTGAGTCGAATTTGAGCTCAAGTTTTTCCTATTGTTGAAAATTAGTATATATTTAAACTATTTTGACTATTATTAAGTTTACTTGAGCTGTGTTGGAACTTGAACTTTTCTTATCGTTGAAAATTAGTGCACAATAAATTATTTTAATTGTTATTGAAGCTTCAACAAGCTGAGCTTGAGCCTACTCGAGCTTAGGCCGAGCCGAGTTCGAGCCTAGGTCCAGGCTCGGACCCCAATTCGAACTCAGCTCGAGCTTATACCAAGCTCAAGCCTAGAAGGCCAGGCTCGCTCGAGCTCAGCTCGTTTATGGCCATACTCCCTACCACCATGATCTGACAGCATTCGTGGTGGCAAATCTAGACGTGGCACTGACGGATTGGGTGCCTTGCCATCGTGGTGCCACCATCCTCCCTATCCCCAGCTCCCTCACAGTTCCCGTGACTCTACTTCTCCCCCTCCGACCAGATCCGATGCCGGTTGTGGTGGATCTAGCCATGGCCTCGCCAGATATCCATTTCCCCCTCTACTCCTGAGCTAGAACGGCTCTAACCTTCATATTCTTGGCAACAATACGGTTTATTTTCATTTTAATTTTCTTTGAATGGATGGATTTGGAGGTGATGATGCTGCTCACAGTTGAGCAAGCTATGACAGGGCTCGAGGGTCTGCATGCGCCTAGAAGCATAGTAGGTCCTACCAAGGTCATCCACGATGTGGTGCTTTTGATGAGATTTGGTGGGGTGCTAAAAGGGACAAGGCTTGTGAGGTATTCTACCTGATTTGGTTGGGTCGAGGGTGGATTGGTGCAGGTGGTCCTCCCCACTTGCTCTCCTAGTGGTTGACTTCCTCCTCCTCTATCTTTTTCTGGTCCCAACCGGCTTCTCTCTCTAGGGCCATCAAGAACATTGTTTGCTCCTTCCTTGGATCTTCCCCAACTCCTCTAGCTCCTCCTCCCCCCTCTCCGACACCTCTCGGGTGGTGTCAAGCTCTCTGCTCTCTCCCACTCTCACCACCGATTGGATGAGATCTGGAAGAGAAGGTTGAATAGGGATTGTGAGGTAAGGCGGGTTCTTCCTCCCTTCTTTGCTCTGGTGGCTCGACGAGACAAATGAAATGCATTTTCTTCCCTCTCTTGAATGATTTGGTCTTATCCACACTCCCCTCTAATTTCACTGTGCGTGACGAGAGGGAATCCCCCTTGTATAGACTGATGATTAATGGGGGGTCTCCGGGTACCATATCTAGGTTCTTCTAAGGTTAAGGTAAGTGTGGTGAAATTTAAGTGTGTGATGGTATAGTTTTCGTTAGATGATAAAGCCCACTACAGCGAGAGGTGTCGATCGGCTCTGGACGGTCATGGTATCTCAATGAACACTATGGTTCGGTATTTTAAACTAGACAGGTTGGTCCTAGTATCTCGATGAACACTATGGTTCGGTATTTTAAACTAGATAGGTTATGACGGCAAATTCCTTCTTCCTCTCTTATTTTCTCTTTGGATGGTTATTTCCTAGATTTATTTTATTTTAACAACGCAGGTCCTCGGTGTCGACGCACTCCTCATAAAACCTGCGGCTTACTTTGCTCACCAAAATTGTAACTAAATACGTATGGTATGCATTAAAGAATATATGATGTACGATGATATACGTTGTATTCCTCTATTAGTATTTATATGCTGTGAAGTTTTCTCCCGTTAGGTCATTTATGTAGTTGAATTAGTTATAATTATGCTATATATGTGTTATATATTTAATTAATTCTTGATTAAATTTAAATATGATGCTTAAGTGGAGTAGAAATGAGGGTCTCGCCGTCGTCGCTTGATTGCCTCTCTACGCGGCTACTAATACGTCATACGTGCGCGTGGTACACGATCGATCTTCTACATATGCTTAAGGCGGCGGCGCAAGGGCAAGCTGCGCAATCGGCCGGAAATTCGCAATGGACCAATACGGTGGCTTAGCTAGGTCATGACTGGGAGGTTTCTACTTCGGAATTAGCCGAGACCAAACGTCTTTTCCAGGATTCCACCGGCAGCTTCTAGACACGGACACCCTGCGCACTCCCGTCAATGTGCAATCTTCTACTAGGGACGTCGATTCCTAAATATCTGTCTCCAATCAGGGGCGAATGCACTGTAGGTGTTTATGGGTGCTCAAGCACCCTCTTCTCCCACTGAAACTTGAAGAAGATCCGGCCGGCCCGGCGCGGAGGGCGGCCCGGCGCAGAGGCGCGGAGCGGAGGGGGAGGCCGGAGACGGTCAGCGGCCCAGCGTAGAGGGCGGCCCGACGCGGAGGTGCGGAGCGGAGGGGGAGGCGGTTGGCGACTCGGTGCGGAGGGGGAGGCCGGAGGCGATCGACGGCTCGGCGCAGAGGGGGAGGCCGGAACGGTCGGCGGCCCGGCGCGGAGGATGGCCCAATGCGGAGCAGAGGGGGAGGCGGTCGGCGACTTGGCGCAGAGGGGGAGGCGGCCGGAGGCGGTAGGCGGCCCGGCGCGGAGGGGGAGGCGGCCGGAGGCGATCAACGGCCCGGTGCGGAGGGGGAGACCGGAGGCGGAGGCGGTCGGTGCCTCGGTGGCTTCGGCGCATCTGCGCTGCTGCGCATCGGAATCTTCGAAGGCCTGAGACATGAGGCCTGAGCGGTAGTGAGTAGTGACTGAGGTGAGTGCTGTGACTGGTGTATGTGGAATGTGGTGAGCAGGTGAGGTGAGTCCGTGAGTGCCTGAGTGGAGCGGTAGTGTGGTCCCGAGAGCGCATTTGATATTTAATGTTTTTGAATATTTATATTTTAATATTATATTACTAAATTTAATAATTTTTATTTACAAATATGTACTCATATATTTATGAATATTTGGGGGCACATTATCCATTAGTAAGGTACTAAATTTATTGTATTATATATTTGTAATTTGTTCTCTTCTTATTTATGTATGGATTTGATATTCCAATAGCAAAAAACTAGTAGATACAGTTTTGATATACTTATATTGTGCTATAGCTTTAATAGTAGAGCTTCTCTTCTATTTTCATCTTGGATTCGCCACTGTCTCCAATACTCACTTCTTGCAGCATTAGCAGACATTAACGGGCGGAGGAGGGAGAAGACCTACGCGCTCCGTGGTGTTGAGTGCCTGCATTACCTTTTGGGTTGGATGGATGATACACGAGAGGAATTTACAGCCACGGCGAACCATTTCGTGAAGCAGCGCAGAGGAAACAAGCTGCGGAGACGGGCGCCCTCGCAAGGCGCTGCCAATGGTCCGTCACGACGAGGGCTTCTGACGAGGACGTCGACGGCGAGTCCTCCGCGCTATTCCTTCCCTGATTCCCTCTCCGCCACGAGTCCTGTAACGCTCAAAGCTATTGACGTTAGGTGGCCCGCGCGGCCGGCTCGGCTAGGCCGCGTTGGGACGAGCGCGCCGCGCGCGCTCGGCTGCCTCCGCGCCCGCAGGCCGCAGCGACGGCCTCGTCCTGCCTAGTAAGCTAGGCCGCGACCGCGTGCGCGCGGCATGAAGCCGCCTCGGCGCGGCCGTCTCAGCCTGGCCGTTCTCCACTCCGCAGTCGGCACCCGGCCGAGAAAACGCGAGCTTGCGGCGCGCGTGCGGGGGATTTCCCGCGTAACGTGCCTAATCCCGCGCACCGGGGTTTCCAGAATAACCCATGTCGTAACTTCTACGTGCTCCTTTGTTCTTTTGTACTCGACGTTTTTGAATTTTTACAGTTTCAAGATGCAATTTTAACAGTTATTTTTTTAACTTACACTAAGGTATATTAATAATATAGTAATATTATGAAAGTATTTTAATAATGATATAATTTTCGTATAACTAATCTATATATTTTTAAATTTACTAATAATCAAATTTTAGAAAGTTTAATAATATGTATTCAAGAAAGGCAAGTAAAAAGTAATAGATGGAGTATGATTTTTTGGGCTCTCGAATTTCGATTTGCAAGTTGTGGGCTTTGAATAGCTTGCAGCTGCAAGAATAGGGGTAAAAGTAGGGGAAGCAGAATATTTAGAGGGTGATCGGTTTAGCTTTTTTTCAACTTCAGCTTCTAGCTTCAGCTTTTTTTTTCACTATTCACTACACTATCCACTAACTTAGCTACAGTGTTTTTTCAACCAGTTACAGTGTTTTTTCAGCCAAAAGCCAAAAACAATCGCTATTCTGATCACCCCTAAGCCAGAGTGCAATTAAGAATACGCATCTCAAAATTCATACAGTTCCTTGCACTATTCCGTCCTAGTCTATACACCCTAGACGAGTATTCTCTGTCACTAAATGTACTATATGCATTATCACTGTACCTCATAGCATTTTAATTAGGACATGTATAATAGTTTAGATAACTATTATCTATAATATTCTCTATATTATTTATAGATAGTTTTAAAGATGATTCCTACAATATACTATCTTTTTATATATCTCTGTAGGTAACTTCTTCATATCATAATGTGTTTTATTTCTTGTGTTACTATCGACTATTACATAAGAAACAACTAGATTCTTTATACTATCTCGTTTTTACATTATCTTGTGACCTACATAGTAAAACTTACAAATAACTAACATTATGTTATTATACATGCTCTTAAAAGTTAGAACAGTAGACGTGTAGGATCGCACTTTGAAGTAGAAGTGAGTTACTTTCCGTTACTTCTATATGGATGTGCCTAGCATTACTTTTCGACTGAACAGCTCCCTAAAGAGTTAATGAACAGCTATTTATTGAATTAAGGTGCGCTAAGTATAACTTCCACTGCGCATTCGGTGATAGCTGTGGGACGATTATTTCACTGTAGTGTACTGTAGCAATTTCGTCCTTTTGTTTTTTTGTTTTTTTTTTTGAATTTTTATGTTTTATTTTTTTCCTATATTCCTTTATATCGTCCGCTCTAGATTAGTGTGCCACTTTTATTTTTACATTTTTGTAGATTTAATTATACCTAATAAGTTAACTCAGCTACAGTAAAAAATAAGCCAGCTATAGTAAAATTTTAATAAAAATCAAAAGTTATCGTTATTCCGAACGCCACTTAAGCAGGATCAATTTTCATCTACATAACGAGGCGCATGACATGGCGTGTGCAATGCATTGACATGGACCGACATCTACGTCGAAAAATATCAAAATTATTACTCCTGCCAATCACAAATATTTTTTATTTCAAAACACAACATTGATCACTAATTTTCATTGTAATATAGTTATAATACTCAATAAAATTATAATGTTATAAAAGTACATTTTGAGATAAATCTATATACATAACTGCTATATATACAATCTATATTGATAACTAAAGTTTCAAAAAAAATTTGTTATGGACGCATCTGTGGAGAGGACTTACCAGCGTCGTCGGCAGAAGCTTCCTGGTGACGCTGCTCCAGTTGACAATCTTGCCGAATATGCTACAGCTGGTGTTGGTTCAGACCAGTCTCAACGGCTACCGATTAATCCGGCCAGGATAGAGCTAGCGACAGATCAGTCTCGATTGGATATGGATGCAGCTAGTGATGCAACAGATTGAACGGACATATCTCCGAGACTAGTTTCCTTTGCTTAGCATAGTATTCAAGGGCAACGTCAGAAATACTACCTATATTATGAGGGGGGACTCCCTACCCCCTAGAGCATCCACGTGTCGGCCCTCTACGAGATAGTTTCTAAGATTTCGGTAATTACGTATAGATTCTCAGTTCTCGTAAAAAAGATCTTTGAATTTTTACGAAAAAGTCTCTGCGCTCTCTTTTTGCTGAATAACGACCCGCGGTTTCCCGTAATTACGTACAGACCATTATTTCTTCCGAAAAGGCCCTCAATTTTTTTGCGAAAAAACCCCTCCGCTCTCCTTTTATTGCGAAAAGGCTCTCGATTTTTTGCGAAAAAGCCCCTACGCTTTCCTTTTGGTACGAATTTTTGCCTCTTTTACTTTGGTCCACACGGTGGCTGATACGGCGTAGCGCCGCGCCTATGTGGCTAGTTAATTAGACACGGCGAGGCCCAGGAGAAATATGATGAAAGAAATTCTATATCTAGTGCAAATGTTCTATACGCTAATGCATCGACCTATTTGATTTGGATATCAAATCAATAAAGAAAATCTTTTAAACTTAAATGTAGCCATAAGAGAGTAGTTTAAAAGTCATGGGATTCCAAACCCCAACACATATGAAGCTGAAAAGAAAAAAGTGGACATTTCCAATGTATAATGTATGGATCGGTGATAAAAATTAATAACTAATTTGAAGATATCAATGACTACCTTGATCGGTATGTTAGGTTTTGGTGAAGCTATGTAAGGCATATATCATTAACTTCATGCTTAATGTGCGAAGTTACAAAAGATTACTAGTTAGATGATTACATGATATGTACCTATCATGTATTCCTATGATATACTTGCCTGGTTGCTGAGAGATGAAATCATCTAAATGGCTAGAAAAGGCAACCAAAGAAACATAGTGAGGGAGGGAAAAAGATAAGAGATGAACTTATTATTCTCTAATGATATGTGGATCTTAAATTGTGAAAGAGATGCAAGCAACTCATGGGCTTGTTCCCTTCTTAGTTTCGTTGTAGCACTAATTATAATTAACATGGCTTGGTAAATTAAAGAAACTGAAGATCCCATAATCATATGGACACACGAGACCCCCCCCTCCCTCTGATAGTACTGTTAGTTCCTTCTAAATATGATATGTCTTTCTTTATTAAACTTAGGCGCCTGGTATATAAAGGCAATCAATGTTTTGTTACAAGTAGTCAATAAAAAGATAAAAGTTCCCAAACCGGCTGGTGTTAGATCAATCTCCCTACGGGAGTTCTCTTGCGCCGACCTGGCTGTATCCATTACCATAACAGTTTCACTGTACATATCTTAAAACAACATGTATTTGTGACTACAGGGATCAATATGTAGATGATTCAAAAGAGTTTTTTTACTAAACTACTCAAAAGGAGCTAACAAGATGCATTTACTAAAGCAACATGGCGGATGCATTTCCACCTTGCCTGCTAGTGCAAGGTCCTCTTCTTTTCAGCTTATGACTTATGGTTTCTTCTGAATAAACAAACGTGACAGCTTCTTTGCCGTCTTTTTGAAGTAGCTTATTGGCCTTCAATTCATTCGCATAAACACTCGTATCAGGACCAAAAACTATCAGCCACATAAAAAGAACCACCCCAATGCGCGTGCATTCATCTATAACTGTCCAACAAACATATATAATTTATATGCCACAGCTATCAGCCCTGTTCCTTTTTTTCTTTTTGTGGATTTTGGTTTCGGTTTCTTCGGAAGCCGAAACAAATTGAGCGGATTCTTCAAGCCACTTCTTCAAACGGCTTTCCGAGCTAAAAACCATGTGCGTTATCCGCATTAGCATCTTCGTTGTCTACCGTCATCTCAAAAAGCGTAGATGAAAGCCATCAGCCGCAGCCCAAAAGAACAAGGTCGTTCTACTGGACCACTTCATGCTGGAAAAAGCTTTACTGCCAACTGCTTGAACCAACTTAGGCTCTATTTTTTTCAACTTATGACTTATGACTTTTCCAACTTAGAAAACGTATCATTCTACGTGACAAAATCGTCCACTTATGGCGCCATACCGGCAATACCACTATGCAAAATCAGGTCAGGGTATTATTTGAACCAGATTACAAAGTTTGGAAAATCAAATATCTGGTTTTATAGTTCAAGATGTTGAATAACTTTTAAGCAAAATTTAGGGTGTTATATAGACTTACTCCTTGTTAAGAATCCCAACATTTCTTTCTTTACAAATACAAACATTCCACCAAATTAAGATTAGTAATGTCGACACCACCGTATTAAGGTGGCAAGTATCTAGGAGATCTTTTTAACAAATGGCATTAACCATTTTGCCAAACAATCCGGATTGCTGAGCGCGCACGAGTCTAAACAACAGCAACAATGGAGCAGGACGATGTCTTCTCCGGGGGGACGAGAGTGCGATCGGAGAAGAGAGAGTCTAGGTCGCGAGTCATGACGTGTTGGGTGTGGGGCCAAGGAAAAATTAAGGGCGTAGGATTATTATATGCACGGTCGATGCAGGTTGAAGTGCAACCTGATGTAACTTTCCTCATACGCTTTAAGACGACCGATAACCTCCTCCATGATCATTGTTTTTAAGTCTCCAAATTGCTCTATGATTGAAGTAATTGGGAGAAACTGTGAGGGACAGTACGAAAGAATTTTTTTCACTACGTATAACTCTTCCACCTTCTCGCCAAGGGCTCGTATCTTATTGGCGATGACCATCAACCGGACGGTGAAGTCGTTGATCGACTCTGTTTCCTTCATACGCAGCACCTCGAACTCGGTTCTGAGAGTTTGTACCTTTGCTTCCTTCATACGATCAGCTCCAAGATGCATCGTCTTCAACGTCTCCCACGCATCTTTAACCGTCTCTTTTTTGGCCAGTAAGTAGAGCGTCTCCTCTGGGATACCTTGATAGATGGCCGCCAATGCCATTTGATCCTTATGCACGTCAACATTGTTGTTCTCGATCGCGTTCCATACTCCTTAAGCCCTCATGAACACCTTCATCTTGATTGCTCATGCTGCATAATTGCTCGTCGTAAGCATCGGATAATGCAGCGTGACAGCAAAACTCTCCTTCGTTGTCATCCTGGATGATGCCTCGTCCCCGGTGGCATCACTTCTCGAAGAACGTGACATGATCTTGGACACGGATCAAAAATCAAACTACTTTGAGGTGAATCTTGGGAACTTTGAGAAAATATGCTTCACAACTCTGATCACGTCAAAATTTCCTGTTAACGTAATTGTCGCTTGCGTTTTGACGTGCTGCTTCTAATCTTGAAGATTTCTTTGCACTGTACTTCTTCGCTTGGACTTGATCTTGAACCTTTAGCTCTGATACCAATTGTTACTCTTTGTCTCAGTAGAATACACACACCTCGCAAATAAACTGAGAGGATACATAGGGATTTTTGAATTTCTTTATTCTCTTACTTGTTCCTCCAATTAAACTGATTACAAACATCTCAATATATAGCCTAACTAGCACACCTATTCAGACTCTAAGTAAGACTCAGACTCTAAATAGGACTCGACTTCTACTTGAGTTACACATGGAGACGGACTCAACTTCGTCTTGGACTCAGAGTCAAAATTATTTATAACACAATCCTTAATTTTATTGACTCTTTTCCTTTCCTCAAACGCATTTCTTCTTCATATTTGCTTTCACAAAAAAAAAATAGCATGCATGGAAATTTGGACCAACATTACAACATATATGTGCCTTTCTGGCTGCACGTGCGTCCTTCGTCTTCATCGCTCAGGGATTGGATGAGGAGCTGAGATTACATCATTATATTTGGCACAAGTTTAATTGGATGAGGAGCTGAGATTGCATCATTATATTTGCTTCTTGTTTTGATCTAACAATGATCATTTCCATAACCCACTCTACAGGAGAAAGAGAGTACAGATTACAAGCCATTATCCCTAGCCAGCAAGTTGGTGTCCCAAATATCTAGTGTACACTAGATACAGTAACACATATCAGGCAGCATACCTGACGAATACCCCTAAACAATGTACTGAACAATCTCTCGTCTGTAGAGGACTAATCTATAAATAATAGCTCTCATATGCAGGCACCAAGTGGAAAAAAGTCACACCCCAGGTCGCTACCCGTGAACGACACATCATCATTCTCCTGCATTGGAATGAGAATAAGGCTTCAGCAAATCACAATTGTAACTCTAGGAAATATATGTTTACCGAGCTTGGCTTAGTGGCAATGATTTTGAAGGCTTGCAAACTAAAGTTAATGATTGACAGGCTCGATGAATTCAACCTCTTGAGGAACTTATCAATGACAGCCAATATATCACACAGTATATATTTATTCTAAAATTCAACCTGTTAGTGTAATTGACTCACTTGTTTACATTCTGAGTGAGTTGTGTTAATACCTCCCCAACATAGAAGTCAAATATTCAGGGCGTGCGGTTTCATAAAAATTGGGTGTGTGTTACTAAGTGATTTGGCACTACAAATGTCTGAAGTTAGAGATGTTCTACAAAGGTCTGAACTCTGAAGTAAGGGAACCAATTTGAAATTTGGTAAATTAAGTGGTAAAGGCTACAGAATAAACGTTAAGCATACCAGTCCTAATATTCATATAGAACCACACACCAAGAAGGGATAAGATATTCACGTAGAGAAGTTGTGGAATTTTTTTAAAAAGGAAATTAAAAAAGTAGCAGTCAGCTAGTTAAGTCCTTACCACTTTGGTTATGGAATTGAGAAGGCCATCAAAATTGCAGCTACTTGAATTAAACCCACCCTGCAGCTTTGAAATACCCCAATCATACATATTCTTCTGCTTCAGTTTATCTTCTGATGTTAATGTGTCAGTCTTCATTTGTGGAACAAGTGATGGCACGATTGTATCTGTCTGTCCAGTCACACTGGCACCAACATTATAGTTAAAATTTCCATTGTTCAATCTTTGGTTATGTATATGGTCTTGTTTCATTCCATCCATTTTATGTCTAGAATTGCTTGCAACTCCAAACTGCAAGTAATTTGAACGTCCCTCAGCATCAGCAGGAAGCAGCATTGTACTGCCAGAAGAACTACCTCCACCTTTGGTATTGTTGGCTGCTGTAAGGCTGTCGATGCTTACTGAAAATTTTCCTTTTTGGCCTATCTCTTTTTCTGAAGGCACAAAGCTAACATCCAATTTTGTTGCACCAGTACCATCGAATGGACTGTGCAACGGTAACTTGTCAGCAGAAAAGACATCATTTATTGGAAGGGTACCCTGGTGGGATATACTAGAATCCCACAAATTAGTGGAAAGTCCAACAGTCCTTTCAAGAAGTCCTGCACTCTCAGGTGGCATTCTTATTGATGGATGGACTCCAACTTTGATTTGTGTGCTCTCCAAAAGTTCTTGTGGTGGCAATGAACTGCTTGTAACTCTTTGAAGTGAACCAGACATAGTGTTAGCCAGAGCACTCTCAGAAAAGACAGTAGACAAAGCATTAATTTCTTGATGGATCCAATTCTGTTGGAGTTGGGGATGCCCAAGCGATGTGGTCAAGCCTTGCGTTAGATTTGCCTGCTGGTTTTCTTGTAAGCTCACAATTTGAAATTTATTGGTATCACCAGCACAATGACTTAATGTGCCATTGCTGGTAGCACTTTGAATTGCCTTGGAAGGAACAAGCTCCTGAAGCCCAAATGCTGTCGCACCAGTTCTACTTAGCAAGCCATGTGGATTGAAAGATGAAAGGGCAGCAGAAGGGGCAAAAGGTTGATAACTATGAAGTCCTTCAAATGCTCCCATGTGCAAAAAGGAGGGGTCTCTACCTCCAAAAGCAGCAACTATGCTAGCTTGCTGTGATGCCACAGCACTTAGTCGTTTGAGGTAGAGCCTGTACTTCTGCATGGCATATAAAGTCAACTGATTAGACACGGAAGCAAGTATGTAATCAGCAAATCACAATTACATATATTCCATACTTGAGACATACAATCATAAGATAACTTGTTGTAGTATGGCTATAACAGTAGGGATAACTTGTTGTAGTATGGCTATAACAGTGGGTACAAGGTTCCCTTCTCCATGGGAGGAGATAGAGCTAGAGAGAGATCTAACGACAGTATAGAGAGAGAGCTTGTGTGTAAAATGAGTGGATCAAGCCTCCTTATACCCCTCTTGAGGGTTTATATAAATGAGTGGGGTAGAATGGGAAATTCTTATTCTACCTCCTAATAATCTCCCAACCTATCTCTTAATAATTACAAAAGGTAGGGGTACATTGATACATTCCTTAATACTACTGGGCCTGCTGTAAGGCCCAGTCGTTTAGTGCTAGGCCACCCCCACAACATAACTACTTCCTGATTTGGTATAGAGATTCTTGCTAAAATGGTACATGAAAACATTATATCAAAAACAATCTGACGAGTTCTCTTCAACTTTTTAACAGAAAGGTATTCTACATGGTTTATGTATATAGATTATGTAGTCTGGACTAATTCAGGGTAGTGCCAGTGTCTTTCCTTTAGCTGATTTGTAGAAGTGAAACAATTTAGCCAAATTCTAATGGTAAACTTGTACAGCAGTACATAGTCATTTCGAACATTTTACAATGGTACTTAACTAGTTAGGTTTAATCTACTAATCAACTTGATTGGAGGAAGAATGAGCAACTACTATTTACATGAGATGTCTTCATGTTCAGGGTTTCTGAATGATTCAGTAAAATTGAGTTGCATGTCTCTTATATATGACTTGTTCCAAACCAACTGAAAAAATGAAAAAGCACAGAAAAGTGTGAAGGTGAAATGATGGAACTACCGAGCTACGTTATCCGATTCATTTTGCACGAACACCAGGAAACTGGCATAATATATTTGCTGACATTTTAGCCCATAATAGAAAACTAAGCTCTGCTCGGCAACTCTTAGTTGTATCAATACTAAATATAAGGCAAAAAAAACGAGCTCTTGTTTGAACAGTGGCTGACAGATGGCCCTTTAATTTGACCCAGGACAATAGGGCCACCTGGCAGCCAATGTTAGTAAGAAATCTGTGAAGTTCTTGCTTCTGTGCATCGCAGGCTCATGAATAAAAGAAAAAGCACTCAAATAATTAGTGATGGCAGTAAATGCCATTCGGCCATACCTGTAGATGACTCGCAATATTTTCCCTGGTGAGTTTCTCCACATTCATAAGCTCAAGTATTCTTTTTGGTACAGCTTCTGCATCAACAGTAAGAGAAAGGACATAGCATAAATAAGTTGCTGTAACCTGCAAGGACATTTAACAAAAAGAAAAAAGGAGGTGGGAAGTTCTTACTGTCAATTCCAAGCAGGTTGACAGCAGCAACAAATTTCCGATGCAGTTCAACTGACCATACAACTCTTGGCTTCTTTGCAGCTGAGAGTTCATCATTTTCTTGAATATCGTTCTCCTCACCTTCATCTTCCTCTTCACTATACGGTTCCTTCCTCTTCCTGTTGATCCTCCCACTTTGATCAGAAGATCCACAAGTAACTTGGCTGGGCCCATGGAATGAATCTGCGCTCAGTGGCTTATTGAATTCTTTGTACAAATCTAGATTGTTGTGTTCGCAGTTACCGAACTTCCTCCTAACAACATGCTGCCATATATTCCTAAGCTCTTCGATACGAACAGGTTTTAGGAGATAGTCACAGGCACCATGAGTTATCCCCTTCATTACAGTTTTTGTCTCTCCATTCACTGATAACACTGCATGGATTATACTTGATTAACATCCACATTTTAAACATGGAAACACCATTACTGAACAAGCACCACTTGCTACCAAGAACACTGACTAGGATAGGAACTTCTGAACTTACTGATGACAGGGAGGTCCAATTCAAGCCCAACAAGCTCAAGGAGCTTAAAGCCATCCATGTCGGGCATATGGACGTCACTGATAACCAGATCAAACATGTCCTTGTTCTCCCTTAACAGCTTCAGTGCAGTAACAGCCTGGTTGGTTGTTGTTACTGTTAAGGTAGCAGAAGGTGCTCTTATCAGTTTACAATTGTTGAAGCAATACAAAGCAATTTATACATAATTACATATTGCATTGCATTGTAAGACCATTAGCACATCCAGAGGTTCTAAAATGTCTATCAAATTCAAAAGTATAAGCAAACATCTGTAAAATAGCTGACTGTAATATGCGTCAGATCATGAACGGAAGAATTTTTTTACTCTACATGTGGCAACTCTTGCAGCTACAGAAAGCATTTAAGCGATAGCAATTACTAATTGAATATATAGTACATTGCAAGCAGCAGCATAAATAAGATCACCAAACTTCAGCAATTTCAATATGTAAAAATATATAACTGATAAGTGAAAGTATTGACCATGATACTGGCAGCGCCGAAGGAGGGTCCCAAGAACCTTGAGGCACACCGGGTCATCGTCGACAGCGAGGACCCGCATGCCGACCGGGAACTGATCTCTCTCCCTCCCCATCGATCCCTTCCTCTCCTCCATCCTCATGGCGCCCAAAAGCATCCCAATTTGAGCCAATTCAAAGCCGGAGACCAAGAAATAAACCCAACAACTAAGTTTTTATGCACTAATAACTAAAACGGAAGCATCTTCAGGCCCCCAACACCTCCCAATTGACTCAATTCAAAGCAAGAAACCGAACCCTAAGACAGCACTCCCCAATTGATGAATTGAGCCAATTGCCGGCAAGAAACGAAGCCTAGTTGGACACAATCGAGCCAATCCTGAGAAGCTAATGCCAGCCAAGAGCAAGAAAGGGAGCTTTTCCTGAAGCCCTCCACATCAACGCCACCTGAACCTCACAAGCCCCAAGAGAACACCCCAATATCCTGAAACGAAAGAACACAAAAAGAAAAACCAAAGCCCAAAAGGCTAGCAACTACCTACTACCAAAATTACACCGGGAAAAGAAAAGATCAACAAAAGAAAAAAAAGGAGAAAAAAAGCTGGTGGATTTGGACTGGTGGAGACGAGATGGGCGAAGGCTTCAAGAACAAACCCGCAGCTCCGACATCATTATTGAAGGCAACGGGTGCGAAATCAAAAGGGGGGAGGCCAAAAGAAAGCAAGGAAACAAAAAGCAGAGACGGTGACCCTCCAGGTGACCAAGCATGCAAATGCAAGCAAGCCAACTAGCCAACCCCCCTCAGCTCAGCTCAGCCACACCACACAAGAAGAACCCAGCCACACCAACAGCACAAGGTGTGCTGAGATGGGGAGAAGGAGCAAGCAGAGCAGGTGGGGATGGAAAGAAATGTTTGGGTGGCTGATTTATAGGGGCCAGAGGCCGTTCAAAACGGCTCTTGCTGTTAGTTTTTTTTTTAAAAAAAAATAAATACTGTAGTGGTGTTAGCTTTTTTGTTAAAGCATTTAATTAAAGATAATAAAGAAAAAAGAGAAAGTAAAAAATCATTATATCTCTATGATAATATAAAGGAAAATTAATAATACGGTTAAAACGGCTTTTTAACTAACGACGAGACTACATAAGAGATCGACAGGAGGGGAGTGTGGGGGCCGAAACCACAAACTTCCGAGGGCAGTTGGGGCTCTGGTTACTCTAATTTGTACCACATTTTACATTTACCTTCGGAAAAAAGAAAGCAAATGCTAATGCTAGAGAGGAATACATGCTGCTATTGAGTGGTCATGAAAAAAAGTCAGAGTTGTTTGTACCATTGAGAAATCAAGAAGGTGCTATTTACTTCTTTCCATGCCGTTTTAGGCTCAACATTTTGACGGCACTGGCTTAAGCTTTTAGCATTTAGCTTCTTACTTCTTAATTTTATCTTTTTTTGTCTTTTTTCTCATATTTTTTTGCATTGTTTGCAATGAACAATCTATTTTAATCAAGAAGGTGTGCTGACATTTTTTATTTTAATTTTTTTAAAATTTAATTACACTAAAAAACTTATAACAGCTATAGTGAAAAAAAGCTTTAAACTATAAAAAAAAACCTAAGAACTATAAACTTAAGTGCAAATGAGCACCATCATACATTTTGTCCGGCTAACAATGTCAAATCATCTGTCGTTACTAAATTAAACCCTCAACTCTGTATATATTTCTTTTTAGAAGGTTGTGCTATTTTTATTTCTGGTGCGGTACAAAAGTATCTATCTTTTGTGTGACGAAAAACTAACGATGAATGGCTAAAAGCTATGAGAAAAAGATAAGTATGCTAAAAAATTCTGCGAAGAAAACAAAAATCATCTGCCGTCTAATTTGGTGGACTGTAATTACGAGTAATCAACAAGAAACATTGGATGTTCTCTAAAAAATGAAATGCGCTAGGAAATTCTAAACAAAACTATATAGATGGCCCTTAATTTAGTGATTCTTGTTATGACTAATCAACAATCAAAGTTATATGTTATCCGTAGCATATATAAACTCAAAAGATGAGAAAGAATCCTAAACCATATAACAACTCTCATTAAAATGTCCTCAAACTCAGATATTGAGTTGTGAAAAAAAAAGGATTTGTATGTGGTATACCTGACCACAACATGCAATTGCCCGGGCTAGATGATGTAGCCTTAGGGGGTGATCGGAATAGCGATGGTTTTTTGTTTTTGTTAAAAAAACACTGTAGTTAGCTAAAAAAACACTGTAGCTGAGTTGGTTTATTGGGTATAATTAAATGTAAAAAAATATAAAAAACCGAAAACAAAAAATAAAAGAAAGTATAAGTAAATTTTTAAAAAAAATAAAAAAATTTCACTATAGCGCGCACAGCGTGCTACAGTAAAAATATCGCCGAACGCCCAACACGGTTCTGATCGGAGCCTTAAAAAGTTCACAAAATATTATTATTACTCAAGGACAATGTACTGTCTAAAAACGGCGTATCTAAAACTGGATTCAAATAACAAAATCCAAGAACAAAAATTGAAACGTTGTCCGTGCCAAGGCCTGAGATCGATCAGCACCAAGATAAATTATTACTGCCCACCGCGGAGAGATGAATGTTCTGGATGTACCACTCCGTAGGATTTGGGCGGCCTTACACGTCGAGTTAAGTTGGGAATATATCTTTGCAGCGGAATCATAAGCTCAGAGCTCGTACGTACCAAATCCAAAAAATTTAATAATCCTACTATCTGTTAAGGCCACGTTCTGCTGTTTAAATGCCACAGTTTTATGTGCACTAAAAATCTACGGCGTTAGCTTACGATTTTGAATGCTGCGGTCCTTTAATGGTCTGGGGGTGATCAGAATAGCGATGGCTTTTAGCTTTTAGCTGAAAAAACACTGTAGCTGGCTGAAAAAACACTGTAGCTGAGTTAGTGGATAATGTAGTGAATAGTGAAAAAAAAGCTAAAACTAGAAGCTGAAATAAAAAAAAAGCCAAACCGATCACAGGATGATCGATTAATACATTGCAGCGTTCGTAGATTTGTGGGTTTAAGGGCATCTTCTACTCGCAGGATTCTAAAACGTACGAATAGAAAAAAAATATATATAGAAATCAAATAGGAATAAATATGTAAAACAGATGATTGTAAAATATAGGAATTTTATAGTATTGAAGTTTGATTCGCAGAGAGAGAAACACATAAATTTAGAATAAACAGTAATTTTATCTGTTTTTAGTCTAATTAAACACTAATTTTTCCCATCAACCAGTGAATATCGGGCTACACATCCCCATTCCTATCTCGTTGCCCACGTCTCCATCTCTGTCTCTCCAACAATTGGAGCGGCGGTGCGATTACGCTGTGAGGGGTGACTCAGGGGTGATCGTTTTAAGATAGTTTCTAGTTTTTAGTTGAAATTTTATTATAGTTGATTTTTTTTTACTGTAGCTGAGTTAGCTTTTTAGGTATAATTAAATTTAAAAAAATATAAAAATAGAAAAAATATGTTAGCCCATCACGGATAATGCAAAGGAACACCAGAAAAAAGAAAAAATGCAAAAAAAGCTCAAAAAATCTAAAAAAATTCAGAAAAAAAATAAATTACTGAATAGTGAAAAAAAACTGAAGTTAGAAGCTGAATCTGAAAAAAAAAACTGAAACTAACGGGACCTCAATTTGGCGACAAGGGGCGGCGGTGGAGCGACTTGGGGACAAGCTGCAACAGCAGCCCAGTTCGGTCGTGAGCGGCGGCGCTGTTTGGCAACAGCTGGTGGCGAGGTTCGTCCGCGAGCAGCTGCAGCGGAGCTACTTGGCAACAAGCGGCGGCGGCGGCGGCGTGGTTCAGCCGCGAATGACTGCTCGATTCGGCAACAAACGGCGGCCAGTGAGTCCCTCGAGCGTTCGCTCTCTCGTTCTTCATGCACAGGAATTTTGCAAAGAGGATAGAGTGGATGTTTCAGTTACTCTGAAATACCTGATGATTTCGTGGGGATGCTACAGTATTTTCTCTGGATTTGATGATTCGTTTTCCTGTTAATCAAATGATGCTACAGTGATTGAATCCATATATAGGAACTCAAATCCTATGTTTTTCCACTGAATTAAAGAGGCCCTAAACACCGTAGGATTTGGCATATGCGTACCCCGCAGGGTCAACCGGAGTTTTCAAAAAAAAAAAAGTCAGCAGGGTCAACCCTAGGTACTCCCCTCGAGCATCGTCTTTTTCGACCTTACTTTTTTAGATAATTTATAATATACCATTGAATAACATTCACTTTTATAAAAATATTATTAAAAAATACTCTCTCTATTATACGACAATGAATAGCATCAAAATTTTATTATATGTCACTGCCATAGTTAACTGTTAGGGCTAACCGTTATACTCTAAAAAAAAGACCAAAATACTCTAATAAAGACTAAAGACCTAATTTATTTAAAATAACAAACAACATCTAAAAATTATGAAAATTCGTAGGGATATTGTTCAATATGTCGGTGAGCTAGAAAAAATTTCAAGGCACTATTCAAAGAAAATTTTTAGTTTCTTAATCTAAATGTTATTAAAGGCTGCTATTTACAAATAGAGATTAAATGAGGTCTAAAAATTCTAAAACAAAATTCACATGCTTCTAAGATATCACATAGTTTTTGAAAAATATGATTTTTCATTTTTGTATGGTGAATTTGTCCCATTTTTTAAAAAATAGCTTAAATATGCTGATTTTGGATTTGAATTTCAAAAATAAAACAAATGGAAGATTCAGCTCACAAAATTTTATATTTGAGTTGTACACTTACCCAGTGATCCACCCAAAAAATTTTAATACTTTTGTATATTTTAATTTTCCCTATATTTAATTTTTATCATAGGGACATATTTTAACTGAGGGCAAAATCGTCTTTTTTTGAACAAACATACCCTAACTGATGTCAATGGTATATAATAGAATTTCGGTGCCATTCAGTGACATATAATAGAGAGTATTTTTAATAGTACTTTGTAAAAGTTAATGTTATTCGGCAGCATATAATAAATTATCTCATTCTTTTTTTATGTGAGAGGCAAACAGCCTCAACCAGCTTCCTTCTATAGAACCTGAAGTTAAAGACTTACATCAACTGGTTCGCCAGCCAACAAGTAATTTCAGAACCAGGATAACCAGCAGCATCGCACTTGGCTATCTCAACCGACACTAGAAGTTTTAGCATTGCAAAAACACTGAGAACTGTTGTAGAGAATGCAGTTTCAGCAAATATTTAAATAAAATTTCAGAATTATAAATAAAAATTAAACCATATTTTTAGCATATATTAAATGACAGGTGCCAAAATAAAATAATTGCAAGATTACAAATCTCTACCATATCATTTGAATATGATATTATGTTCAATATAACTACTGAAAATAAATCAACAATTAGCATAGTACTCAAATTGTGATTTTCTAATTATTGCTATCAAAAGTCGGTTGCACTTGTTTAGCACAAAGCCTTCTCGGCACGATGGTCTATACGTAATCAAAGAATGAAACAATGATCTCTAGATATTACACTAGTTTTGAGTCAACTATCTTACCATAATAATCATATGCAATCTAATGAAATTAAAAAGACAATGAACAGCCCTTTCAGTAATTATGCTTGAATGATTAAATCAAAGATCAGCAAGCATATATGTGTATATACCAGCATATATATATATATACACTCTTTAAAACGTGAGTTGATGGTAATTAATGTGTTCTCCATTTCTCTGTCTACAGCCATCCAGGATTTGATCTGGACCATCCGGCTCTCTCCCGTCCTCTCGATCAAACCGCCCATCCCCTCCCGTCCAATTTCCCCACCTCCTCGCGCATTTCGCCAGCTGCCCCGCGCTCCCACGAATGCGACCCTTTTTTCCCCCGCATCCAGCTCGACCCCTCCGCCGTGGTCTACGAGGTCCGCCTCAACCGCCCCTCCCAGCCAACGTGTTTAGCCCAGACGCCTTCGCGCAGATCCCCCGCGCCATGGCGCTCCTCGACTGCATCACCTCGGCGCACGCCCTCGTGCGTTCCACGACAGTCCCTCCACTTCTACGCGAAAAAATTCATATACCCTCTTCATAAATGAAAATCTAGGATATACCCTCTACACATCTAAATAACGAGACTACCTCTCCTTCTATAAATGGCGAGAGGAGAAGGAGAGATAGTCTCGTCATTTGGAGGAGGCAAAGAGCGTGTTTTGTAAAGCAAATAGATTGAAGGAGGGTATATGATGAATTTGAATGTGTAGAAGGGTATATCTTAGATTTTTATCTATGAGGAATTTCCCCTTCTACGCCGATATCGAGCTCGGCGGCGTCAGGAACCCCTCACCGCCGACGACTGGGGTATCGACCCCGCGGCCGTCGCGGAGGGTCTCCGCCGTGCGATCTTGGAGATGCAGGCGGCACTCACGGCCGTGGAGCTGTGCCAGAAGCCCATCATCGCAGCGGTGCACGGCGCCTACTTCGGCGGCGGCATGGACTCAACCCGAATGCCTTCACGGAGATCCCCGCACCACGGTTCGTTGCAATGGATGGTTTTGAATTAAAGCTTTGCAAATGAGCTTAGTAGTTGTCTAGCTATTTTGGTCTTCCATTTGTCTGTCAAGTCGACCAGACCTGTGTGTTATGTTTTGAAAAACGAATTGACAAGTAGTGGAAGCATGTCAGTGGAAGGTGGTTGTTTTAATTACTATATGATTGATTTAGGATGTGAATAGTAGCATATGCCGCTTGTTTTCTTGTTTTTAAATCGTGCAACTTAGCTTTTGGTTTTGAAATTGTGTTTTACACAGTAAGCTAGCATAACCAGCACATTATTCTGTATGCTGAACAGTCCAGTTATTCCTTTCTATTCAGTCCAAGTTTCAAAATTATGTATCCAGTAATATAGCATAAGCAGAATATAAGCATATTGTGCAGAGTGATGAATTCGTTAGTGATGGATCTCTGTTTTTATGGGCTCTATCTTTTGTCGATTGTTAATTTTGTGATGCCACAACTGACTCGCATTTTTGTTCTTCTCTAAACATAAGCATTTGCCTACATTTTTTTTCTGAAAATGGTTGTTTATTTATGTGTCTAGCATGTGCATATGTATTTCCAAACTCTGCTTCAGACCATGGATTGCTTGTGGCAAATGGAACCTATGCGCTTACTGCTGGCAACTGTGTGCAGTGTAGTTGTGACCCAGGCAATCTCGTAAATTTCAGCTCTTACCTTTTCTGTTTAAAGCAGTATTACTGCTGGAATAATTCTTGGATCATAAATTCATAATCCATGTCCTCTGTTCTGTACCAGTTTATATTGCACACCAGCTTCATTATCAGGATCGTGTCCAAGCATGCAGTGTCGTAATAGCAATGTGATGCTTGGCAATGTGAGCACCCATCCAACCAGTGAAGGCTGTAGTGTTTCTTCTTGCAGCTATGGAGGTTTTGTTAATGGAACTATTACCACTTCGTAAGCAACATGCTGACCAATGTCTTTAATTTTGTTCCTACTTTCTAGAATCTGTTGGAATTGGCTAGAATTGGCTATTGGACTGCACCCTCTATTCTTCAGCTCTCTCTGCACACACACACATTCCGTTGGATGTTTTGGATGTGAGCAGTGCTCTGACGAAAGAACAAGTGGGCTTTGGTAGTGCTCTGACGGAAGAACTAGAGCACACGGAGTAATAGGAGAACAAATGGTTTTGGGCAGTGCGATCAACCTCAGCAAACTGAGGTCCCTTTATAGTATTATTGACTACTAAACTTAGTATCGTTACATGCAAGATGTGGTCAGCGGAAATGCAGGATCTCCTGCTGAACTTCCTCCTGACTCGGGCATCAAACTTGACTGCGTAAAACAGAAACTGCTACTGCGTGTCTCCTAGATTCCGGTCAGTCCGGACTTATTCAAATGAACTCGACAGTAACTAAAACGGTCATACGTGCTTTGCACACATGCACGTACAGACTCACTCTAAACTTCAATATATCAAGATTATATCTAACAGAATCAAGATCGTGACAGCTTACTTTTTCTTTGCAGGCTAAACACAAGTCTTCAACCCAGATGCCCACGTAATTATTGTTGCTGCAGTCCTCTCTCTGCATAATTGGCTTCGAAGGCAGTAATAGCATTCTATTCCTTTGGTTTAGAAGCTGCATGAACTATAAGTTGTAGGTTTTCTATTAGGAAAATCATACATTTTTCATTTTGAGTGTAAGCACTCCATCAATCTGTCACTGCCTGCAAACTGTATCGTTAGAATCTTTAGTCAAAACTATACAAAGGAGAAAGTGTTCATGCACTAAATTAAGCATTTGCATCTATGGACCCACAATTTCTATTGAATGATCTGCTTACCAATGCATAGTTGACGTTAGAGTCATCTTCTCGTCGAGATATGCTAATATGCTAAGCCTATGAAGAGCAGCAATTTTCTGCTAAAATCATCCCAAAATTTATATACATTCTTTTTTTCTTTTGGGATTATGATCAAGATAGAGGTTATTAATGTATTGTCTTTAAGAATTTTAAATTCCTAAGCAAAGTTGCTGTGTTTTGCTTACTGAACTGAATTATATTATGTATCTCAAAGTTTGCCTATATATTAGAATCTTATTGGTGATATGTGTAGACTTACAGTATGCCCAATTTTGCTTGTTGAATATCATACCTGCTAAAATTAATCTATCACTACTACAGAAATCATGATCACAGACAGTTCAAAAACGTCATCACAGACGATTTTCTGAACCTTCTGAATTTATGAGTTAGTCATAATCGAAGGTTATCACAGACGGTATGTGAGCCGTCTGTGATGAATATAATATAGACGGTTTGTAACTAGAACCGTTTATGAAAAACACTATCACAGACGGTTCTAACCAAAAACCGTCTGTGATACTCACATATCACAGACGGTTCTATATATAGAACCGTCTATGATGTTCTTCACAGACGGTTTATACTACAAAATCATCTGTGACAGTTCATTCTATACCTAAATTTTTTTTTCTATTTTTGAATTAGTCTCAGAAAATATTAGCTATGCCGTTTGAAAACAAGCAAATACGACAACAAACATAGCAAGAATATTCTATTTATATTACAACATTCTATTTAGATTACAATCCACCATTACAACATCACAAGACTACAATCCACTATTACAATTGCAGAGAACATTCTATTTTCATTACAAATCGAGCAACAGAGAAGAAAGAAAATAGAAGAATCAGAGATCCTAATGGAAGCTCGTCCCTGATGCAGCTCGGGTAGACCTTCTTAGCAGCCGCCTCACTGTAAGCTCCCGGGCAGCCCTAAACCTAACAAAGTAGTAATAATGGAGGCTACGATGAAGATCTAAACCTCACAGAATCAAATACTATAAGAAACAATGAAGGGAGGAAGCTTAAGACGCATTTGAAGGGAGTGGGCGGATAGGTTCGGGTAAGTATTTATAGAGGAGGGAGAGCTACGATCTGTGATGTATGTGTTGGTCGGTTTCTATTGGTTGGAATTGGGTTGAGATGGATTAACGGGCCCAGTGGTCAGAGAATAAATTATCATAGACGTCTGTAATAGTATCACAGGCGGTTTGAACCATAAACCATCTGTGATATTGGTTATATATATACCGATACAATATAAACAACTAGTCTCAAAATATAAAATAACAAAGTTCTATATGGCTTATATATACTCATCTGAAAGGTTTCGATGAGATCTACAACTTTGCAGTTTGAGACGAACCCTAAATTAAAAACAAAAAACAAAAATTTTCTATTTGAATTTGAGACTACAAATGGCCAATTTTGGGGGTCTTCGAGGGCGACTGGCGCAAGCGGGTCGGTGTTTTTTTGGATCGGGCTCGTCGTTAACTTTTCAACGAGTACAAAAACGTCAAAAACGGACACCGTATGCAAAAGTTATGCCCATTTTACTGAAGGTGTGTCAAAACAGAATTTTACTCAAACTCAGACGGGAAATTATGAATTTTAGGGATATATGAGGCGTGAAACATATCACAGACGGTTCTTAATTAAGAACTGTCTGTAATACTATCACAGACGGTTCTTAATAAGAACCATCTGTGATAGTATCACAGACAGATGGTTCTTATTAAGAACCGTTTGTGATTGCATTTAATACAGGCGGTTTTTATGAACCGTCTGTGATGAGGCGTCTAATATAAACTTTTTTGTAGTAGTGTATGTTGCACATTGTTAAGCAAATGTTTTATAAATTGAACTTTCTTAATCTCATTTTTTGAGAAAAAAATCTGTCTGAAAACTTTAATCATAGTATGAAAGGTTCATGGTATTCCGGATACTAATATTGCCTACTATGAATTTTATAGTACAGAAAAAATAATTGATGTTTTCTTTTTCTCTGAGGCTCTAAGGCTTTGATGTTTCTAGATGAACATACATGTTGTTTGCTAGGTGAAGAAGAAGCTGCCTATACCTTTGTTGGGTTTGCATCAGTGTAACATAAAGTCTATTTCTAAGATTAGATTAGTGTTTGCACCAGTAAAAGATAATTAGTTGTATTGCTTACGGACAAAAAGTCAACTTTATTTTTATTTTATTGACATCCTACTCATGCGCGATGGATTTCTCGCAGCCCGTGGTCATTTATGAATGGATCCGAAGCTACCGTCTATGCGAATCCCAAAGTTAACGAGAAAGATCGACATAATGCGCACACGAACGTTCGAAGAAAGGATAAACGAGCACTGCAAACTGCGTGCTTGTCCGATTTAAATACATTTTACCATCGACTAAATATGTGTTGTACGTCAACTAGTATCTATATCTATACTACTTAAAAGAAAAAATTGATACATATTAAATAATATGTTCACCATCTCCTCCCATTTCTCTCACGTCCTTCTTCTATTCTAAAAAATCTCTAACAAAAAAAAATCATCTCATAACAAACAAATTACTAAAAACTTTTGTCTCCTCTCCGTTAACGAAGGTGGCCATGATGTGACAACGGATGAGCAGCAGACACATCGAAACGTGCACGTGTTACGGTCAATTCAGCTGCTACGGATCGATGGGATCAATCCATCAATTAAACCCTGCGATTCTCGCCGCAGAACGCACCAGCACCAGCATGCGCGTTCATTAGTGCGTCGCAAAAATGTTGCGTTCTGTTCGACCTGCAAGAAGCTAGCTAGACCAGAGATCGATCGAGCGCGTGAGTGTACTGCCTCGATAGATCGTAGCCGCCTATATATCGGCCGGATTTTGCCCGGGCACGTACGTACGTGCGTGCAGTATATGTGACCTGCTGCTGCAACGTACGTACGTCTACTTATATATATGGTGTACGTGTCCTTTTAGTGGATCGCTCGCTTGATCTGGTACGTACGTACTACCCTATTACACTGCTGCATCCGCATGCTACTACTCGATCGGCAATTAATCGTACGTACATCGACGAGATATACCACTATGCATGCATGTATTTATACTGCTACTACTATATATGCAGTATCAGTCTCGTACGTGTACATTGTGCCGGTTCTTACGTGACATCGTATCTGCGCAAGTAGTAGTAGTGTGGACGATGAAGCAGCGAGCCGATCGAGTTCATGTTTCTTGGCACGTACGTGTACGCGACAAGGTCTGCCGGCTTATATATACTAGTTATGTGTCCGTGCGTTACAACGGAAAAACTTTAGCAGTTAGATCGCGAGAGAGAGAGGGAGAGAGAGAGGGGGGAGAGGAAAGGGGCGGTTAAGATTTTATTGTTCAGATCAAATGGCTGAGAAGAGATATAGGAGAGGACTCATCAACCACTAACTCCTTCTTTTAAAGTAGTAAAGATACATACTTGGATTCGCCGCTAGACTTAATACAAGTAATTTAAAAAGAAAGAAAAGAAGGCATCCTGGCTGCCCAATAAATAGACTGACACGAGAGTAAAAGCTCTCTTCAGAGCTCAAATGATGGGCATATATGGATACCGTAAACAATAGTGCATGTAGTCAGAGATCAGTGAATACATATACAGTTGGCACCTGTATATACTTGGATATCATATCGGCCGGTATACAGCACATTGCCCCCGTACTTTGGATATTAAATACCTCTATCATTTTAGGATATAGCTGATAACTTTTAATCTTAATATAAATATTTATACGAATAAATCGAATATTAATAAATTATTTTAAAATAACAGTAAAAAATTATTGTATTTATTTGTCTGAAAAAATTATAAATAAGTTAAAAAGATCCGAGCCAATTTATGCATGCATCGGCCGACGACTCTGCGTGCGACTTGAAAGTTTGATTTTCATTTCTGGTTGGGAGTTCCAAATCAATGCTACTTGAAAGTTTGATTATCTATCTTTATGTTGGAAGTTCTCCATAGAGGAGGTGGGAGCACCGCGCCGGCCCCGGAAGGTAGGGAGGAGAGGCAGGCTGTGGGGTGGACGGATGGGAGCAGGAGACGGGGAGGAAGGGAGGGGCAGTGGGGTAGCGTCCGAACTCTGGAGTAGACGTTGCCTCGCATCTAATGATCACTTAATTTCCAAATACACATCTAGAGAAGAAAAAATTACACATGTTAGTACGCTATCTGTGCGTTGTATACCGCATTGTTCCTAGCAGTGTACGATCTAGATTATCCAACGGCCGAAAACTCACTGCAGGACAGGCAAGGACATATGATAAACAATCGAGTACTCATGAGTTCTCATCTTCAGTCCTAGCTGAAGGACCATGTGAGAGGGTTTAGAATTACGTTGCGATGAATAACTGCAATTTAGGAAGAATGAAAAATTGTTTTACAAATTTGTCGAAAGTTTCTGGAAGTCATCAAGCTTGGCAGTCAAACCAGCATTAAGAGGGTGGTCTGACCGCAAATCCCTAGCGACCAGACTGGTGCAAATTTCCGGTTTAAACTAGTGGCAGTCAGCAGTCTGACCGACAGTGAAGTCCATTTAGACCGACTGAGTTCAATGAGCTTCGACAGGATTTGGTTTATGAGGGTTTTGAGTTGTGGGATGAATTTGAGTGACCTAGGTCAGTGCTCATAGGTTACATAAGTTCTGTTATAACTAACGTGGGTAAAGTTATGAAGAACGTGAGTCAACGGCGATGATTAGAGCTACGCTCATAGAGAGGTCGAGGCCTAAAATGATTGAGGATACCAGGTGAGATGATTAGCTCAAACATAGCACGAGAAAAGTGAGAATGTTGAAGGGAAGTTCAAGAAGCAGGTTGCATCATGTGGTTTGGTCGATTCAACTGAGACGTGGTCCAGTGGAATCAGAATAAAAGAGATTTATCGACGTGTGGCAAGCTAGTGGTGTACATACATGCGACAAGTATGGCGATTGCTTGTAATAAAAGATATGACTAGGTCAGGAAAGGGTATTTTGATAGTTTGGTCAAAATACTAAAAATTATTTTGGATCAAAACCGCAGTGCTAGAGTGGCACTTAGAAGAGCGGTTTAGGTCAAGAAGAAGCTAAGAAGATTAAAATGGATCAAGGTTAAGAACTTATCCGTTTCAGGTTTATACAAGCGTGCATAAGAGTAATGTGTGAGTTAAAACCTGTGTGTGGAGTTATCGGGTTTTTTCCATCATGTTAAGTGGATAGTATTCACTAAGAGTTAGATGTGGCTAGGTAATCCATCAATTTAATGGGTTAAGATGGAGACTTGTAGTTAACCATCGAACTATCTTCTCATTTGAGATCAAGGGGCTTCATGTGTTAGGGTCAGGGTTTGAGAGAAGTTAAGTATTATGGTGTGGTCTCTTGTCCTCCAAGTGAAGTGGTTATAAAACTTTTATTCTCAAGTAGTAATATATCAATTTTTGTTTATCTCTATGAATCTCTCTTATGTTAATTAATTTACTCATATTTTGGTTGGTTTTTCCTCTTCTCTTCCCTCTTCTTAATCTTGCCATGCAAAGAATGTATAAGTATAGAGATAATCTCTGGAAATCAATATGTACCCATCTAAGCACTTTGATGGAAAGTTCATGAAGAAATCTGGTTTTACTTGATTTGACCTCACTGATTGATTTAATAATCCGAGGGTTTTAGGCTTGATTTCTTTAGTGTTTTTACTTGTTGTGATATGTGAAAATATATCAAGACCCATCTTGGCCATCTTCTATCCACAAGTAAGTCATATTCACCGTTTTCGTATTTTGCCCGGTTTTGGTACACACTTGCTTAAAACTAAAAAAAAAGGTCTGAACTTTGATATAAATTTCTATGATCCATAGATGAAATAGGTTTTTGAGATCACAAGCAAGGTGTGTGCAAAAATTTACAGCATTTAACCTTGTAATTTAGAAGTTGCACCGTTTTTGGATCATGTCGGTTAGCTATCGACAAAGGGCAGTCTGACCTCTAGGTGACCGGTCAACCAGCATAGCCCTAGCAGTCTGATCGCCTGAAGGTCAGACTGGTGGCTGCTGGTGGTTCAACCTCTAGGGTTTGGTGATTTTTCATATTTTGATTCCTTTCGTTTCCTGGTTTGCGATTTTGGCTATGAATCCTATTCTCTGTAACTCTGTAGTTATTTCAGAAGAGGATCAATAATACTTGGTGGCAATTTCATAAAGAAACCTGGTTTTGTTTAATTTTGGCCTTACCAACTGATTTCGTGATCTGAGAGTTTTAGGCTTGATTTCTTTGGTGTTCTTGATTGTTGTAATATGTGAGAATATATCTAGAGCTATTTGGACCATCTTCTACTCACAAGCAAGTCGTATTTATCATTTTCGTATTTTGTCCGATTTCGATACATACTTGCTTAAAACTAAAATGGGTCTGAACTTTGACATGAATTTCTATGATCCATGAATGGAATAGGTTTTTGAGATCTCAAGCAAGATGTGTATAAAGTTTCATAACATTTGGGCTTGTAATTTTGAAGTTGCACCGTTTTTAGATCACATCGGTCAGTTCTGGACAGAGGGTGGTCTGACCTCTAGGTGACCGGTTACACTGGCATGGCCCTAGCGATCTGACTGCCCAGAGGTCAGACCAGTGGCTGCTGGTGTTTCAACCTACAGGGTTTGGCGATTTTCATATTTTGATTCCTTGTGTTTCCTGGTTTGGGATTTTTGCTTTGGATCCTACTCTCTGTAACTCTATAGTTATTTGAAAAGGGATCAAGTATATTTAGGGAAAAAAATATTGGATGACACGATTTACCTCCTCTCCTCTAGCCATTCGGTCCTACACTAACCGTTACCTCTTGTTTTTCCTTCTTGTTTCTTCGCTTGTCTTTCATGCATGTGGATTAATGATTCCACTAAAGCTAATTAAAGCTAGCTTGCACTGCATGCCCAGGCTTTCCATCACCACGTAGAAAAAGTGTCTGACTGGTAATCAAATTAACACACGCTAATGATGGCATCGATCGATCTGGTACGTGCACTATTGTGATATGGGCTATATAATGCTGTGTGATGACCGAGCCCCAATTCTACAGATCCTACACTGTTGGAACTGTTGATCCTTCGCTCTATCTCTGCGTCTTCCAGAGACTCCTACTGCTTTCCGACACACAACGCGACCCACCAGGGTAGTGTCTTGCCTATTGGTTCCTGATGGAATAGCACCTGTACACGTACACAGAGAGCGCCTCTGCTACATGACTGTCTTGCTTCGTGTAGGCCTCTGCTGGCTTCACATGAAAGCCATACATGCATAAGACTAGAAAAACAATGAAACAAAGAAATGCGAGAGCACGTATACTTCTTCCGAAGCACCAATCGCTCCCTCTTTTTCTTTCTTATTTCTTTTTCTCTCGATCACACCGATCGCCCTACCTTACAAGACTACCTCTCCCTGCTTTTATAGTCATACAACTGACTAGATGATGGACATAACACCGACTAGAAAAATGAAATGGTTTCTACTACAGAACTCATGAACTCGACTTGAAAATAATACTTGCATATGTATACGCGGCAAGAACGTGTACATGTATATGGACTCGGATATGACTAAGCAACAAAAACAAGATTATTTCTAACAATCATCTCCTTAATCTTGTTTCTCCATCTTGATCACGCTGCTCTTCCCTCTTACCTCCGCTTCTTCCTTTTACCTTCACTCCTGTGCACCGTTCCTTCCTAGGACATACTGCCCTACCGCCTGCACTTGCTCTATCATGAGCCTCGCACAATCCGATACTTGCCGCACCTCGCACCTGGAATGAACTCAAACTCCCTTGCCTTCTCACCTGAGCTTCACCATTATCTGAGCCTCCCACTTCTCTCTCTTGGACCAAGCCTGCTCGCGTTCCCATGTACATCTTAGCTGAGATTAAACCACCTCTAATTTCTGTGCTCACGCATCCTATCTTCACTGTTGACGACGTCTCCACAAAATCACAAAAAAATATACCAACCTATACTCCAAATCTTCCTCTTCGAACTTGTGCACTTTTTCCTCCTAAGAGCCCACCATCCACACGAAGTCTACCGTCCGCAGCTGTGTGTGCGTCACCTTTAATTGCGCACGCACCTGCTCTAGCCCTAGGGCCACCACCTAAATGTGCACGTACCGCACCTGGGTCCCACCATCTTGACCTACTACATGCCCTGATTGGCTACCCCCAGCTATACTCAATGAGTCTCGCCCTCGGGTCTCACCATCTCCTGACTCCTCCATGCTGCTCTTTAGACAAACCTGTTTACAAGTTTTTAAGAAAATTTTGTACAACCGGTTCAGAGATCTTTTCATATTCATCAATAGATCATCATTCTTGGTATAGACAGCAAGAACTCATCCTGCAGCACCACCCTCCACCCTTTTTCTGTCATATGTCCAAGACTGAGTATGTTTGTATACAGACTCAGTATAAAATAAATTTCAGATAACAGTTTCTTATCGTCATTCTTGCATTGCAACAGCATTGATCCTTTACCTTTTATCTGCACTATGGATCCGTTGTCAAACTTAACTTTGCCTCAAATCTTCTCGTCGAGCTCATAAAATATAGAGCGATCTCCCGTCATGTGATTACATGCTCCATTGTTCAAGTACCACCAATTAGAGTGATCATCACTGCCTTCCTCCGTGCGTAGTTTTGGAATTACGTTCTCCTCATTCAGCATCATTATGACCGACGCCTTTTCAACATATGATGAGAAAAATAGTACTGATTTGTTATCTTCTTCTTCGTCTTGGACGAGATTCACCTCCCCATTCATCTTGCTTCAGCAATCCGAATAATAGTGCCCATACTCGTTGCAATTAAAACACTTTATGTGGCTGAGGCACTCCGACGCGTAGTGCCCATATTCGCCACATTCAAAGCACTTAATATGTGACTTGTCATGGGATTTGTCACCTCTGCCTTGCCCAGCTTTATCTCCATGACCACCTCTGCCGCCTCGACTACTCTGGCCGCCTTGCCCCTACCATCGCCCGCAATTACTTGATGAACCATCGCTCCTTATATCTCCCTTTATCAGTAACGCTTGCTGGTTATGAGACTAAAACCCCTGCTCAGTACGGGACTGAAACCCCTTCAATAGCTCCTCGTGCGTCTTGAGAGAGCCAGTGATCTCCTTGATCTTTTTTTTCCAATTCGGGGAAGTACATGAGTGTAGTGACGACAGGCATGTACTTTTCTGGTAGCACGTGCAGGTACTTCTTCACTACCACATATTTCTCTATCTTGTCGCCAAGAGAAATCATCTAATTGTATAGCGAAGTCAACTTGCTGGTGAACTCGTCCACCGACTGGGCCTATCCCATTTGAAAATTCTCAAACTCATTCCGTAAATTCTGGAGCCGCACCTCCTTCACATGATCAACTCTCTCGTGCATCTTCTGAAGTGTCTCCCACGCTTCTCGTGCAGTCTCCTTTCCGATGAGCTGAAGCATCATCGAGTCTGGAACCGCTTGGTAAATGATAGCCAAAGCCGCCTGATCCATCTTCTTGTCCTTCCCCTTTAGATCGACTGCACCCCAAACTTCCTAGGCGTACATATTCGCCTTTATCTTCATTGCCCACATCTGGTAATTGTCAGACATCAGGAGAAGGTACTAGAGGGAGATTAGCCCACCTTGGATCTTCGTCTTCTCGCTCATATTCTTCAGGCATCACCAAGATCAATATGCTCTGATACCACTTGTTGGAACTGTTGATCCTTTGCTCTGTCTCTGTGTCTTCCAGAGGCTCCTACTGCTTCGCGACTCACAACGCGACCCGCCAGGAGCAATGCCTCGCCTGTTGGTTCCTGATGGAACATCATCTGTACACGTACACAGAGAACGCCTCTGCTACATGATTGCCTTGCTTCATGTAGGCCTCTGCTGTCTTCACATGAAGACCATGCATATACAAGACTAGAAAAGCAACGAAACAAAGAAATGCAAGAGCACGTATACTTCTTCCGGAGCACCAATCGCTCCCTCTTTTCTTTCTTATTTTTCTTTCTCTCGATCACACCGATCGTCCTACCTTACAAGCCTACCTCTCCTCTGCTTTTATAGTCATACAACTGACTAGATGACGGACATGACACCAACTAGAAAAACGAAACGGTTTCTGCTACAGAACTTATGAACTCGACTCAAAAATAATACTTGCATATGTATACGCGGCAAGAATGTGTATATATATACGGACTCGGATATAACTAAGCAACGGAAACAAGATTACTTCTAACATACACTACACTGGATCGATTGCAATAGCAATGTATGAATAAATTAATGAACGAATGAGCGAGCGAGCGAATATTTATTTTTAGGAACTTCAAATGTTTGGACGTCCATTGATCCATCCACTGTTGCAACATGGATGGCGAGAAATGATATGGCCACTGATGCCCCAAGATCGATGGCTCAGAAGCTCGGCAGGGCATTCATGGCGGCCAGGGACAGGGACCATGCAATCTGCACCCAATCTTCGCATCATTTACTGGCTAGCAGGGGCGGGGGGACTGGCCTGGCTCCCTTCTGATCTCGTGTCCATACGACTATGGAGTCTCCAGTTTCTTTAATTTGCCAAACCATATTAATTATATTTTATGCTACAACAAAACTAAGAAAGGCTAATAAGCCCATGAGTTGTCGTCCGCATTCACAATTCACGACCACATATCATTAGAAAATAATAAGCTCGGCTCTCATCTTTTTTCTAAGCTCAGCTCTCATCCTTTTTCCTATCTCTCTATGTTTCTTTGGCTACCTTTCTCGTCAGCTAGATGATTTCATCTCTCAGCAACCAGCAAGCGTATCATAGGAATACATGATGTACATATCTTGCAATCATCTAACTAGTAATCTTTTGTAACTTAACACATTAAACATGAAGTTAATGATATATGTCATACATAGCTTCGCCAAAAGCCGGCATACCAATAAAAGTAATCTTTGATGTCTTCAAATTAGTTTTTAATTTTTATCACCGATCTGTACATGCTACATAAGAAATACTCACTTTTTTTCTTTTCAGCTTCGTATGTGTTCAGATTTGGAATTCCACGCTTTTAGGGGGTGATCGTTTTAGCGATGGCTTCTAGCTTTTGGCTGAAATTTCACTGTAGCTAATTTGGCTTTTTCGGCATAATTAAATTTAAAAAAATGTAAAAATAGAAAAAATTTGTTAGCCCATCATGGACAATGCAAAGGAACACGGGAAAAAAAGAAAAATGTAAAAAAAATCTAAAAATCTAAAAAAAATTCAAAAAAAGACGAATTACTGAATAGTGAAAAAAAAGCTGAAACGAGCGGGGCCTTAAACTACTCTCTTATGGCTATATTTAAGTTCAAAGGAATTTCTTTATTGATTTTATATCCAAATCAAATATGTCAATGCATTAGCGCATAGAATATTTGCACTAGATATAGAATTTTTTTCCTCATATTTTCCTTGGCCCTCCCTATACCTAATTACTGGCTCCTCCCCTACTGGCTAGCAAGCAACAACAGTAGAACATGGATCGATCGATAATCGAGGCCATAGTCAAACGAGATATCGAGTTCATTAACTCGCTCTGGATTCTGAGATTGTTTGTGGGCGCAGATGTACACGAAATATTCGGGTAGTACTAGTATTTCTTGGCCGGGATGGGAGCATTCACTCTGGGACGACAAGGTATTGAATCTGTACTAGGTTGCAATAACTTGGGATCGTCCCAAGTAGATATGTACGTACGCACTGGAGTGGTGCTAGCTGCTGCTACGTTGCTGCGCCTTCAGTCTTCGTCACTGGCAACCATGGATGGCCAGTGGCTGCAAGCCTGCAAGTGCTGTGAACACAGCAGGCTGCCATGCATTTGCCATTTGCCAAGCATATGGAGTGTGTATGCTGCATGGCGGATTCTGTGATCCATCAGCTACAAGACACAAGAAAACTGAACTGATCCTGAAGTCGACGGTAGTCCGAGTTTGCTGTTAGCTGCTAGTATTGTAGCATTTTTCCTTGATGCATTGGTGATGAATGATTTGGCTACTAGGCTATACTCAGGAGTCCGTCCAGACTGTACCTGCATACATGTTAAACAGAACACCAGAATGATTCAGATGCTTGATTAATGTATTGTTACAGTCTGAAGAACCAAATCCACTATCCACATACTGTGCTTCCTTACACTGTGATGCCCCCAGGTAGTAATTTTGAATTGCAGGCTTTGAAGCAGCCCTCTGTCCCCTATCTGGGTGAAGATGTGCTGAGATTTGATCTTGATGGTCATTGTCCTAGTCCATACATGAAGCCATAGGTCATCGGCCCTCGCTATCTTGGTGTATGTCTTTTTTAAGCTGTGACTGTAGATAATGTACTACAGGCACCTACCACAGTAGCATTGCTGCAGGACCTACCTTTGTGAAAGTATGATGATATCTTTCCATATGTTATGCCTAAGCAATTTAGGCTGAAGCAGAAAATGTGTGATAATACTGTTTCAAGGGTGTACGTTGTACTGCTGAACCTGATGAGGATTGAGGTAGCGTTCGAGATAACCATGACTTTTGGATTTTGCTGAAATTTTACTGTAGCTGAGTTGGTTTATTGGGCATAATTAAATCTAAAAAATTGTAAAAATAAAAACGGCACACTCATCTAGAGCAGACGATGCAAAAGAATACGGAAAAAAATAAAACACAAAAAAAATTGAATAAGAACAAAAGTGCTACAGTACCACCCATCGCTGCTACAGTAAAAAAAATGTTGAACTGTGAAAAAATAGCGAACTTGAGCGGGGATTCCCAACTGTACTTGTATGTACACATGGCAGAGTCCCGTGTAGTAATGTAACAGCCGTTTGAACGTTTGATCTAAAAGAACAGCCTTGATAAGAAAGTATTTTCCAAAAGTCAGAACAGCACCCGACCAGAAACCAGAAATGAAATTCTCATTTGTGCATGCTTTTTAGCTGCGGCTTTTGGCTTTTGATTTTTGGCTAAAATTTTTAAATTTTAACTGTTTACGACAGAGATTACGAAGAGAGATATACTCATTTACGATTTTAGATGGTACAGATGTTGGGCTTTTAACGTGTACTATAATTAACTTGTAGACTCCATCTTAAAAAAATACTCCGTTTGAAAGTTAGGTACTGTAACAAAAGCCAAAAGCCATTTTAAGAAGCTGAAAAGAACAGATCTATAGCTTTCGCCAAAAGGTGAATCTTTGGCATTTCAAAATGGGAAGGTCCCTGTCAGCCGGATATGCTCAAGGGCATGGTTCCAAATACCGCCGGTCTTACCGGTGCCGACCGGGATTCCAAATACCGTCAGGTTTTTATTTAATTCAAATTTAAACTTTTGAATGTAAAAATTAGGTTCTCTAATGATATTCACATTGTTTAACACTAATAGAATGTATTAGGAAGATACATACACTTCCCGTGCTTGATTTCATACTTTTTACCATGAATATGTTAGGAATTTCCACTTTTAAATTTGAAAAACCGGGTTTTCCGGTTTTAAACGGTTTTTCTCTGGTTTTTTGGGCGGTTACCGACCGGTTTTTCCGGTTACCAATTTTAAATTCAAATTTTGGCGCGTGAAATTCGACCGGTTTTTTTCCGGTTACCGGCCGGTAACCGGTACCGGCCGTCTGGCGGGATTTACCCCGGTAACGGTTTTTCAAACCTTGCTCAAGGGTGCGCTTCAGACCATACTGAAGAACAGCCCGGTTCCCAGCTCTGAAACCATCTCGATAGGCCATAGAGGTATCCGACTCAATCTGGTGCTTGAAAAAATCGCCAAGCTTACGCTCAAACTGAGATCTCCCACCCTTTTTCGCTGATGTGGATGATGAAGAGGATGAGGAAATCGACGCAACATTACTGCCTGATCCAGCCATGATCTCTGAGTCAATCCACATGTGAGCAAGAACTTGGCATATGCCCTCTTCTACATCTGGACGAAGTGTTCTGTATCCTGTGAATACATATTCATTAGCATGAAATGTCCATATATCATTTTTTTTAGTACATAGGAGATAGTTAAATCATCGAAGAAAGCTAATGCAAACTCTTCTTTGCAGATAAATTAGTGTTAATTGTGTTGTTATTGCCAATATACTTATGATTAGTGACTTCCAGGTGGGGATTACAAACAATTTACACGGTGGAGCCCCTAGTTCACCAACATTGGCTCAAAAGAACTTTTCCAGTCTTGAAAGCAAGATGACGCAACTTCTAGAAGATATAAACGAGTAGTTCAGTTGCTAGTTCTTGGTTCTAAAGGTACTCATTCGTATATTACATGGCAGTCTCAGGCGGACTGTAAGATCCTGGCCCTGGCAGGAAACACCTATATCATTCCTCAGCGGGATTGCTATAAGCATTCTATGCAAGCAAGGAACTGCAGCTTCTTATAGGAATCCTGAATCTTGAGCATTAGTCTAAAGTCCTATCAAGTTCATTACTCACTGCGCTTATCATATGCAAAAATAAATATCCTGTACACCCAACAGGAGTATAATATATAATAAGTAATAAAGTGCATCCAACTTAAAGAATATTTTCATCCAAGAGGAGTTCAGATATTGATTTGTAACAGTGCAATTTTAGTACCAGCTCAATGACTGCCACTAAACTGTTTTAGTGAGAACAAGGATATGATTTCTGTCCGAGAAAGAACAAAAGAATTAAATACCACCTTTAAGTCGCAACCACGCATGCATCATCTCATGAGCTAAAATTGAACCTGTCAACAATCTGCAATAACAAAAATACATTAGAAATTCATAAGGTCATACCAACATATTGAGAGTTCATCAGGCTCCAACATAGAAGAAGCAAATGACTACACAAAGAATTATTTGCATATTGTACAGAAGATACAGTGACAAGGCACAAGATTAACAATTTTTCTCATTCACTCTCTTCAGTAAATTCATAGCCCAGAATATCTTCAAATAATCCATGCATTTAGTTTTGCCAACGAGAAAAGAATGATATTCTGAATGAGTTGAAACAAAACTTTTTTCCTATTATTTTTCATTTAGAAGCTGCCAATTCTGACATTATGAAACAGAAAATTAATGCTTCACCTTGGGAGACCATATAGAATGAGAATTGCAGTCACTTCACAACGCCCAATCAACCTATATGGCTCTGTTATCATTTCCATAATTTTGTTTCCATCCATTCTTGGTCTCCTCAATATCTGGAAATAGTATCATTACCCAGTCAGAACCCAGTAGATCAATAAATTGAAGTACAATTTGGACTTAAATGATGAAAGAACCATTCATCTGGTGTTTGGAACAGTTCTCACCGTGCTGACAGTCTGTTCTTCTGATAAGCACAAACCTCTTGTTTCTGGAAGATGGTGGTGACCCTGGTTTCCACAGAAAACAAAATAATTACAACTAGTATACTGAAAACAGGAGAATTATGGATTGTTCAGCATGATCAACATACAGTCTTCTCTCCTTCCATGGCATCATTTAAAGCCTGTCTTTCTACCAGAAGCAGAGGAACCTGCTGTTCCATTTTCATATTCAGACTTACATAAAATTCCTGTATTTTAAGATAAAGAGGCTGGCACTCGCTCGTATCCATCACTGCAGAGTCAAGGCACTCCAGGCAGAGCTTACGACCATCATCCAGCAATACATATCTTGATTCCCTTGGCTGATAAGTAAATGGACCATTTTGGAATAAACTGATCCAAATTTTGCAGACAGCAACTTATCTAACCAAGTATGCTCATGATACAACTTCTAAAACCACAACATGATAGCTGAACATACCTCCATTCTTTCACAACTACAGCATCTTGGAGTACTATCCACCTCATGTGATGGACAGTATTTTTGTAACCAGAAAGGATGTGCTGGACAGTATTTTTGTAACCAGAAAGGATGTGCCCTATATTCAATAAGGCCGTTCATATTTGTAGGAATCTGAACAAGAGGAAACCATAAGATGATGCATATGAAAACAAAAAATAGAAGCCAGCTGTTAACATATCAAAAACTTTCACAAGATATCTAGAATTTTGTTGCCCCAAGATTTTTATGCTTTCCAAAGAAAAATGTAACCAATCAGCACGGTCGATATCCTCATTGTCAAATTCCGGATGGACATCCTAAATTGAATGTGAAAAATGGATCAGCTACATAGTCAAAAGAAGTAGACTTTCTTAGTTTCTTTATTTTTCAACCTACATACCAAATACGATTATAATGGTGTATAAGCTTATTATCATTCGAAGCAATTAGTGCCTCTAGGGACCTACCATGTAAGATGGCAGATGGCAAATATTCAATATCATATAGCGACATAGATAAGGGCATGTAAGCTAGCCTATCTTGGATGGTAACGATGTATTTTTCAACAAGGGGCAATTGCGTCCGTGCACCTCAAAAGTACAGAAATTAAAGATATAAACCTGCAGAACTGGAAATGTTGTATACCCCAAGAAAACAATAAAGATTACAGATTTCCTCTAATAACCTTACAATAGCAAACAGGGGTAATAATTGTCCTATCAGATGTATTATCAATGCTTCTTCTTGTGTTGTATGAGACGCCAAAATGTAGCTACATTTCACATTGTGCAAGTGACGTCAGAGTTGTACAAGAGTTGTAACCGTGGCCATGGCCAGTGGATGAGGTGGGGGCCTGGTGGTAGAGATCAGTGTTAGATATGTGTATAGTTTAGAGGTCTCTTTGCACTTTGTACATGGATATATATTGGCCTGTTAGGCCCTCTTGAATATAGAATGCCAAACTTTATCATGGTATTAGAGCAAAGTTAGGGTTTCCACCTAGTTGCCGTCGACGCTGCCACCGTCTGCCGCCGCCGACGTCGCCGTCGTCTCCTCATCGGATCCGGCCTCCGCGGCCTCGGATCTGGCTGGATCTGGCTCGCCGTCGCCTTGGAGTGCTTCTGCTCCCGTCGCCTTAAGTAATCAATACATGCGTGCATTCTGAGATTTCTTGAAGCTCATCTCAAACGCATCTCCTTTGCCTATCCTAGTTAAATAGAATGACATCTTATTATCCGGAAACTGAGATACACTACAGAACGCCAGTGAACCCTTATTGCTGAGGGGGGAAGTGTATCACACAGTACTTACAGTCACAACCGCGGAATTCGAGGGTTCACTCCATACTGTTTATTCTGCCGGTTTGCAGTGATATTGCCCTTCCGAGATTTCGTGGCTTGAACCTCTAAAAAATTTGGTCAGCCAACCCATATTTTTCCAAATGGCAATGTAAGGAACACCGTTATCTGCAATCAATCGATCATGTTATGACACACAAAATGATAGCAAGAAATTTTGGGAGACGGAATCAATGCCAAAGAATTGTAACAAGTTACCAAAGCTAGTCAACTTAGTAGATCGATTATCAGGCAAATTATCTGTTTGGACGCTCACCCAGCTCCGTAACCAAGAACCTTCTAGCTTGCAGAAATGATTAGCAGGATGGATAGGGAATCAAGCAAGGATTCTCACAGACCCAGTCCAATCACCAAGGGGACTCACAAGGCCGAGGGTTTCTATCACTAGCAGCGTCGCGTCAAAACTTAAGCTACGCAAGGTAAAAAGAAAAATGCAAGTCTCCAGCGGAGAGCCCGCGGGGATCGCGACGGCGGCGGAAAAGACGCACGGGGCTGCGAGGCGGTCTACGTCGGATTGGGATTTGGGAATCTCTCTCTCTCTCTCTCTCTCTCTCTCTCTGCTTGCTTTTTGGGACCAGAGAAGGGGAAGAGGAGGGAGGGGGTGGGAAACGGGCAGGTGACGATGTGCCAAGGACGAAATGGTTTCTTCTGTGTCTGGTTCGCCTTTTCCAGGTGGTTTTGGGGAGGCGCCGGAGGAAATGGGCGGCCGCGCGTCGCGGCTCGGCGCGGTGGCCGGCGGAGATACGGACGGATCGGTCAGCCGTGAAATCGTCACCTCATCAGGCGTCTTACGAAACCGACGCGATGACAAGTTGACAACGCGTGCAAGCGACAAGTCTTGAAGGCGGGTGGTAAAGGAATTGTGGTCGAACTATCCCTTGTTTGGAACAAGGGCTTTGGAGCTGGACATGGGGTTTTTGATTCGTCACACATTGAATTCATACCCACCAATTTTCTAGGGCAGAAACGATCATTTTTGAAGGAATTCTTCTTCCCACCAATCTGCTACTAGAAAAGAAAACCAGCATGGGAATAACATGATACGTGATTATTTGATCTTATAGGCAAGGCAGTTTGTACTCTTTTTGACAACAGCATCGCCTCAGCACATTTACACTGATCATGTACAACATTTTTGTACCGGTTTAAATGTCAAATATGCTCACGTGGACGCTTGTACAAGACAATTTCCTCCTCAAGCTCAGTCCTGGCACCGCTCACCAGCACCCAGACCTCGGAGATTTTATCAACGGTGCCTTCAAAGAGATCAACGATGGTGAATGCCCGCGACGTTGGGACCGTGAATCCCAATCCTTTGAACCCATTTTGTTCGCTGGTGGAGCTTGCTTGCGCACATTTCACTCTAGGCACAACTGCTCCGTTCAGATATATAGTCTGGTTGTCTCCAAAGGCAATCATCTTCCTAAGGCCTCTCCCGTAGGCTAGGCTCTTGTGCATGTGTCCGAACACGACTAGCGGGATCGAAACTCCAGTTTCTCTTTGCAAATCGGATATGGCTTGCTCCAGATCTGCAGAGGGTTTGTTTAACATGCCATATGAGCAAAACTTTGGTACACAGGTAATTAGAGGGAAAGTATCATCATGAATATCAGACCTGGATCACCATGGTCACCACCACCAGCTACCCAATCCCGCCCGCAGATATCATCCATTCTAGAACCTAGACCTGCATAACCATAATTGAATATAGGCACGTTAAGACCTAAAACATCTTACTGATTAGTTCCATAAGATATCTATGTAACTTGATAATTTTAATACTCAGCGACCTGTTGGTCCATTATGTGCAAGCAATATGACAGAATGCTCCTCTGGTGCACCTACAGCAGCATCATATATCTTCTTTGCACTTCCTGCCATATCATTGACGCCATACCTACATGATAATCGTAACGACCAATAACTGTTGATAGATAAAAGTTACAATTATGATTTATGAACAAGATCAGAAGTTCCTAAAGAAAAAAAAGGAGCAAGAGTAGTGTGTGATGCACTTCTTTTATAAGGTGAAGCTAAAAGTTACCGGCAAAACCACACCATCAAATGCTAGCTAATTTAGCTAGAGCTTCAAACTTCTAATTCCTATTATAGTGTGCTAACCCACCGATACAGTCTTCCCATAACATGCAAAAGCCAAAAGGTGAAAAAGTGGTAACTTTGGCTGTGTTAATCCTAGCGATCGATGAATACAGACTAATAAGCTAGTTCCATAACCAAAATTAGGCAGGCAATTACTCTACATATCTGGTGCTGGGTAGTCAACTTCCTAAAAATGATTTAAGATTATGAGATATACCATTAGATCCTTATTAGCACCAATATATAGTGCACTGATGGACAAGGGTCAAGTGAAGTCATATTAAACAGGCGCCACCATCAACTCCGCCCAGTTTCCTAGCACTGCAGCTCATTTCCACTCGTAATTTTGCTACCTAGCAAAAGTATCTGATAAGAAACTAGCCCAGTGATACAGCTAGGAATATCACCAATCCAGAACATCGAATATAAACCTTTAGGCTTGCCATCCTGATTCTGTCTCAAGTACTGTTTGTTCTAAATATTGTGTGTATTCATAAGGCCTAAAGGGCAATATATATATATATATATAGAGTACAAAGAGATATACAGAGAAATATATCACATACAGATAAGGAAATTGAGATATATAAAGAAACAAATAACAGTCCTATTCTATCATTTTTATCCTTAACACCCCTCAAACTCATGGTGGATCACACTCACTATGTTCGGAGAGAAAATACAAATATTGTGCCCTTGTCTGCGGATTCGTAAAGAAGTCAGCAAACTATAACTCTAAAGGCGCAAACTATAGAGCAAGAACTCCCTCCTGCACCTGTGAGCGAATGTATGAAGCATTCACATCGATGCACTTGGTGAACTCGTGCTTCACTGGATCTCAAGCAATACTGATAGCACCTATACTGTCAGACATAAGGGTCGTAGGTCCCCTTACAGGTACTCTAAAGTATGCAAGTAACCACCTAAACCAAGTAATATCTACTGTCACTGCTATCAAAACTCTCAACTCAGCATCTACACTCAAACAGGAAACTGCAGTCTGCTTCTTTGTCTTCCAGGTAATGAAGGAGCCAAGAAAAACATAATAAGCAGAAAGAGAATGACAATCAAAAGAATCACTAGCCCAGGTTGCATCAAAATACGTCTGAAGCTGTAGTGAGGTGGAGCTACAGAAAAGCAAACGACAAAAGATAATTCCACGTAAGTAGCTAAGAACACGAAGGTGACTGTAGTGAATATGAGTAATACGAACCATGAACTGACTCAAGATATGAACAGCATGAGCAATATAAGAACGAGTGCACACAAGATACACCAAACTCCCAACAAGATAACGATATCAAGTAGAATCCTCAAGATCACCATGAGTAACACAAAGCTGAAGGGAGAGCTCCATAAGAGTCTCAACAATGTGAGTATCAGTCAGACCAGACCGGTCAAGTAGATCTTCTGCTGAGAGAGGTAGTAGCCCTCAGGCGTGGAAGAAATCACAATCCCAAGAAAGTACGTAAGTAAACCGAGATCAGTCATCAGAAATTGCTCACTAAGAGGCTTCTTCACATATATGATAAATGAGGAGTCGTCACCAATGATAAGCATATCATCCACATAGAGAAGAAGCAGTGTCCTACCCCGAGGTGGGATATGGACAAAAAAAGCAGAATCATAGTCACTGACAGTGAAACCAACAGCGGTAATCACTAAGATAAAACGCGCAAACTAGGCACGAGGAGCCTATTTAAGGCCATAAAGAGCACGACGAAGACGACAAACGTGTCCATCTAGAACAGAACAAGGCGGCGGCTATATGTAAACCTCCTCATGCAAAACACCATTAAGAAATGCATTCTTAACATCCAGCCAAGAGATAGACCACCGACGAACAGAAGAAACCGCAACAAGAGTGCAAACAGTGGTTATATAAGCAACAGGGGCAAACGTCTCATCGTAATCACGTCTGTACTCCTACTGGAAACTGTAAGCCACAAGATGAGCCTTGTAGCGCTCAATAGTACTATCAGACCTAGTCTTAATCTTGTACACCCACTTGCATATGATATGACGAGTATGAACAGGTGTCGATACAATATCCCAGGTCTCCGTACGTCGAAGAACATCAAGCTCCTCTGTCATAGCAAGCTGCCATTCAAAACAGTACTCGCCAGCAAAATCACAATGAAAATTATGAATGAATTCAAACTGAGTATGAACTATCATAGCAAAGCTACGATAGATCGCAAGAAACTGACCACGATTAGACATAGGGAAAAGACAAGTAAAACGGGAATAATCATCAAATGAAAATTGCATAGAATTTATGCCCGCCTTAGGAGATATAGGCACAGGTTCCTATACATCTGAATAAATTAAATCAAAAGGATGAGATGACAAGGACACATTAGAATGATAAGAAAGTTGTAGCTACTTGCCCAGCTCACAACCCTGATCCACCCGATTATATCAGATCGGGAGCGAGCGGACACCGGGCAAGCGGGGCGACAGGCAGCAGCGACTAGCTATTGGCACACGGCGGGCGGCCGAACGGCGGCGACAGCGGCTTGGGCGACGTCGAGGGTAGCGGAAGAAAATGTCAGATCTCTAGTTTTGATACCATGTTATAAATATTGTGTGTATATTCATAAGCCCTAAAGGGCAATATATATAGGGAGTATAAGTGAGTATACACAGAAATATACCATATACAGATAAAGAAACCGAGGCATGTAAGTAAACAACTAACAGTCCTATTCTATTCTTTCTATCCCTAACACTGTTCACCGACTATTACAGTAATACTTGAGATGAGAGAAAAGAAATATGATATTTGCCACTCTGTTTATTGCACTAATAAGCCATTACTGAAAAAGTTGGTATAACATCTTTTAGTTTCTAATTCAAAGTGAGCAGAAGAAAAGGCAAAGATTATTTGTAGACCAAAATGACAAAGATATACCAAACAGAACAGCTGAGAAACATATGCATTTATCGGTTAGTACATCTCTTACCAACCATTTTGACAGAAGCTTGGGTCTAAATAACCTGTCACCCCCGCATGAAAATGGTCGTCCTCCAACAACACTCAGCTTTATTGCTGGAAAATCCAAACATTTATAACCAACATGCTGCTCACCAAGGCTGATATTCACAACAAAAGGAAAAAAACAGAAGTATTATTGACCACATTATCTGCATAAAGAGTATCCTAGTCTGCTGAAGACAACAAATACACCAGAATCGTCTTGCATTGTTATAACTTTGTTGAGTACCATGGACTAGTCTGAGCGAATTTGCCTGAGAATCAGCTCCCTTTTTTCAGTGATTCCTAACCACAGTTTAGTCAACTCACTTCCTCTTTTTAAGTAGTATTCCATTTTCGCTCATTATTTTGAAAGAAAAACAAGAAACAAATAATGAAATGATATAGCAATAGAGCTAAAAATGTTAAACTGATGGTGGTTTCAGTGTTATGATACATCTGAAGAGCATAACAGCAATTGTGCAACCTTCACAATAAATTCATTAACAGTTCCTCCAACAAAATATCCTCAAATGCCACTCCTAACAACATTTTGTGCTAACCGCAAAATGTTATCGCATATTAAAGGATCTTACCTTTCCAGCTGAAGCCGTACACGATCTGCCTTCCTGAATGCCAACCAAGTACACAATGATTTCAGAAAATCTTAGTGCAATTATTTGTACTTTCTTCTTGCTAGATGAAAGTATGACTCTTACTTCTCTGAAAATTGATGTGTGTGCCAGCAATCATGATTCCCGAGAATTGCTGCCTTTGAAAACTGAAGATCTGAAATGCTTTTGACAAGTTGAACATTCTCATTGCCATAGTCACCTGCCATAGATAGAGATGAGAACACAGAAGATGACAAACAGCAAGCATATAGATGTTACTTCACAAAGTAAATGAGTAAATCATGTAATACATATAGAGCAGAAAAGGGGCATACCTGTAAAAAGTACCAAATCTGGCTGCATTTCAAATAAGGAACAGGTTAGAGCTTCTGAAAATAAGAAAATAAGGTTATACATGATAATTGCAGTATGGATATTTTCTGTCAAATTCCAATACCACTGCTGGAACATACATGTAACATGTTTAAGCATGGGTGGCAAGCATATTGTAAAACTAGGGAGAAGCTACAACAACGAAATGTGAACAGCATAATGAGATATATAAATACAACGGACTGGATTCATCTAAATGATAAATACCTGAAGAAAACAGAGTGCCTTTGAATCTTCCTCAAGCATCCAATCATTGTGCTGCAAGGTTCAGCACATAACAGCCAATTAGTGCTTTGTTCTCAGCATGTCGATTTTGAGGCATACATGATACAACACATCTATCTTGTATACTTGATGGTTTAATCAAGCCAAACTTAAGAAAAAGTAGAAGCCATCCATTCCTCCCCGTTCAAAAAAAAAGTCATCCATTCCTTTTAGCTCTAGGGGTAAAATACATCCAGAACAGGAATGCAAGCAGACTAATAGCTTTCACCGTGTTTGATCAGCAAAACACGGTATCAAAAAGACACTAGCCAAGTGTTTGGTTGAAGCCAGAAAATGCATTTTCCCCCAATATAATCTCACTCCCTACGTCCTCTCCATGAACTAACCTTCCTAGGTTGTAGACAAACAAACTTTAAAGGGAAGAAATGGAGATATTCTCTCTCCCGTAAGCCCACTCTTGGTTCAGAACTTCAGATGGACGTCAAAACATGTATCCCCATGAACCTCTTCGATGCAACAACCATTTCAACTATCCATCCATCCAACTCACCACCGAACCTGCCCTACCAGACAACGAAATCTACCACCATCTAAACTACAATCAAACGCCGCCTTACACGCACGCCCACTCGCAAAACCCAATGAACATCACTCGACCCTCGCATAGCATCCAAATCGGGAGCCTAACTGAATTAACCAGGTCAACGAACAGAAACTTCAGCTCCCAATCCCCTCTTTTGCCTTGATCCGAATCCCCTACGCATTTGAACCCTATAATAAAGAATCACAAAGCTACACAGCAGTATCCGTGCCCGGCCTCCACGCCCCGACGCACGCACGCATGAATGAGAGGGTGCAACGGTATTAAGAGAGGGATGGAGAGCAGGACAGTACCACGTCGCCGACGACCGCGATGCGGACGCGGCGGCGGACGCCGGCGCCAGCGCCGACGGAGGCCATGGCCCTACGGCCGGGCTTGGGCGGCGGCGAGGCAGGGGAGGAGGGGAGAGGAGGGTTTGCGGAGGCGCGTGCGGCTACTGCTGCTCCCGCCGCCGACCACGAAGAAAGGGAGCAAGACCGTACGTACATTTTTTTTATAGATAGGAGCTCACCATTTGTTCGCGTTTTTTTTCACTGGAAAGGAAACGTATTGGTTGCTGCCAGCTGCCTCACGAGTCACCAGGCCTGTCCGAGACACCGCATGGCCCGTTTAGCACATTAGACAGGCCGGGCCCGGCTGGCCAGTTGGTCGAGGCGACAGCCCAGGCATGGCTAGGGAGGTTCGTGTTATATTAGACTGGCACACGTCGTTAGTCTAACGGGTCGCTAGATACGGTTAGTCCGTTCTATTTGAAAATTTTAAAAAACGTAATAGTTCAATAAAATATATAAAATTCGAAAAATACATAATAAATTTTAAAAAATATATAGAAAAAACACAATAAATTATAAACATAATAGAAAAAGGCACATTAAATTGTAGAAATATAATAATATGCTTATTAATGTTTAAATGGCTGTTTCGTTAAAAAAATTTCTGAGTAAAAACTCAACTTCAGAAAACGTTAGCAAAGAAAAAAGAGTACAATCTATAACTTAGCATTACAGGTACAGCCTGTTGCTCAGCATTATATGTAAAAAATCAAAAAAAAATTACAATGCATACATGTATGTTAAGCGTCGATGTCTTGACTGTCTTCGCCATTATCTAGATAAAGATTGTTTAACATGTGTTCCAACTCTATATCCACCATCCAGTGTTGAGCTCGTGCATCAGTTTGTTCCTAATCTTTCACTGTAAGAAGTACTTTAACAACTCACTCGTGAGACTTGTTTTTTCTCCTACAATATTTTTTTAGAAATACTAAAAACAGACTCAGAAGAAACAGTCGAGACATGAATGGTTAACATATTCTATGCTAATATGGATAGCACCAAATATGTTAGCTTATAGTCGCGCCATTACTCTAAAATACTGAAGTTCTCTGTATGGTGAGACATGGGATCGTTGTCTAGAATGACTGAGTTCCTCTAAAGCTGTCCAAAAAGGCATTTGAATTTTTATTTGAATTTATTTTATGCTTTGTTATATTTTCTCTATCATTAGATCACGCCTTCGACGGAGCTGAAGCAATATTTGAAGATCCAGAGCAATTAACTGAACAAAGACAAGACAAGTCATGTTCTTTGATCATATTGAACATAGTTTTTAAATCTATTTATTTATTATTTTATTTTAAATTATTATACATTGATATTTTAATACAAACCTTTGTACATGATAATTATTATCCCATTTGATTAATTTCTTCTTGATATTTGAATGTCATGATTTCATTGTTACCATAGGATGTGTAATTATTTAGTAATATAATACTAGTTGCCATATAGGTTGTACGGTTATTATGCTTAGCCATACTTATAGTTTCGTTGGGTTCATCATCACATTTGATTAATTAATTAATTTGACTTTATGAGATATTGAATCGTGGTTGGTATCATAATTATAAAATTTATATGCCATGATATTGGTATATCATTGGTATTGGTTATACAAAATTAGTTTTCACTTAGACGAGTGATCGTGTAGTAAAAGGAAATTGTGGATTTACTTCGAGGGATGTGGAAGTCTCGCATAGGTAATATTTAAGGACTTCACTTTGTGTGCCATGGAGTTAAGCCTTACCATACAAATCACATGTCTAGTATAGGATAGAGCTAACTGATTAATTTGTGATATTCTAATTTTAATTTTTCCATTAAGTTAAACATAATTGCTGATTTTCATGAGCACAAGAGGGGGCAATTATCGACTAGGTGGTTAACCTACTCGACAGCGAAACCTTAACGGGCATGAGTTCAGGACTTCAGGTTGAGCATTGTAAAGGGCTTGTTGTGATTTTTTTTAATGTGAAGATGATCACATCGTGTGGGTACAGTTGTGCAACCTCTGTAGAGTGTAAAACTATTCGAATAGCCGTATCCCCAATTATGGATAATGCTTAGAGATTTCACATAAAGGGTAGTTATTTCATAAAACTTGATGGAAATTAATATTAAAAAGTGAATGATTAATTCACTGGTGGTTAAGTTTGTGAATGGATAATTCACGAGTGGTTTATTCAATTTCTTTGATTATTTATTTATTATTATCTTCGTTAAAAGTTTGCTTTCAATCTATTAAATGTATTTACTTTAAATTATCATTTTCAGCAAATTAACCTTTTAGTCGTTCATTGGTAAGCTATGCATATTATATTGCATCTTTGTTACAAACGATTTGTTGAATACCAATGTACTCACAGCTTTATGCCTATTATTGCTCAGTTGAAGAGAAAAATCATATCAGCAGGAGGTACCAGAAGGAAAATACTTTGATAACTTCGCGGATTAGAACTTCGCTTCCTAGTCGATTGCCTATGGGCATGTCGAATGGTTACCATGTTTATTTTCCACTACTAGTTTCTTAAGCCCTTTTGGCTAATATTTGTAAGCTTGACCATAAGATCACACTCTAATAATTAATAATATTGATACTCTGATAATTAATAATATTGAGTCTTTTTCTTTCTTAATCGTGCATATAATCAATATTTTATCTATGTTTACACTGTGTACACTAGCATGATCCTGAACTAGTGCGATATACACAGGAAGTTTAGACTTGTGTATTCGGGTCTCGACATAGAGTCAACCGTATCTATTATACCCCATACATGATGGCTCTTGTCATGTAGAAGACACATTTTTGAGGGGCACAACCAACAATCCACAAACGTTATAGGCCAAGAGAAGAGCCTCCAATGCCAATTGCTGTTCCTCCTTGTGCTCAAGAGGAGGAAGAGCATGATCAAGAGCTCAAGAATCCTCCTGAAGTCTCTGAAGCCATCACTTTGTATCAGATCTATTCAGCTATCCTAGAGATTCATGATGCACAGATTGAGACAAATAATCAGTTGGCAACTTTTGACTCAGCATGTAAGTGTGTTTGAGTGTCCCTCTTCTTCGGCGGCACCATCTCCCAATAAGTGAGCCTTTTTTTGTTCTTGATACCAAAGGGGAAGAAGATGAAGATAAGGAGAAGGAGAAAGAAATGGGACAATATCTTCTATTTATCTACTATTATCAATCTATTGTTAGGTCTATGTGTTAACTTATCTTTTGGATAGTTGGACTTATCTTTGGTCGTAATATTTGTGTTATACTTCATAGTTATCCTTATTACAATTATCAAAACTACATTTAGTGTCATGTCTATCTCATAATGTTCTATCTATCTCATAATGTTCTATCTCATATTGGCTCCATATGATTAATCTTGACACATTAACCTGATTCCTAAAATTCAATAAATAAAAGAAACTTTGTTGAAATTTTCTAAAAATCTACACATGTGCATGAAAATCACTTCATGAAACTATATGCACATAGTTAGGGGGAGCTTTCTCTATTTGTTGATTGACTTTTAAAGGCAACTAATTCTTCATTTTCTTTGAGGCCATCTCAAGAATTATTTGCAAACCAAAAGTTAAAACAAGAAAATACAACCTATTTTTCAAACTTGGGGTATTTTCAAATCCTTCAATTCATTCATATTGCTTAGGTTGTCATCAATTACTAAAAAGGGAGAGATTGAAAGTATCTAGAGACCTAAAAATGATTTTGGTAATTAATGACAATGATGTTTAAAAGGACTAACATGTCCATTAAGATTATTGAAAGGTTTAGTCTCAGATTTTGGATGATGACACGAAAATGGCATGCAAAGATGATACAGGATTGACATGGATCAAGATAAAGGTATTATATGGTCAAGGACCTTTTATAGTTTCTACCAGTCTCGGTGAATGGCTAAAAAGATCGGGTTTTATAGGCTAGAATTTCGTACTATAAAGAGATATCATGGCTAGTAGCTTGAAGAGTTGTTTTGTGCCATATTGATCAACTAAGAGTCATGCAGTGCATTTGGAACTACATATAAAAAATTTAGTAAAAAAAGTATAACCGTAGGTATAACCGCGGTACTACTGACAGACGGTATGATCTCACCTGAGGTGTGGTAGTAATGCAGTGTGGTAGGACCGATTCCTAGTTGGCGGTATGATCTCACCTGAGGAGATTGCTGCTTTGGGGCGTACTAGCACTTGGGATCTTGTACTTTTACCTGTATGTGTTACTCCCATTACATGCAAGTGGGTATAGAAGATCAAGACCCGCTCGAATGGTTCCCTTGAGCGCTACAAAGCTTGTCTTGTGGCACGTGGTTTTCAGTAGAAGTATGGTCGTGACTATGATGAGACATTTACTTGTGCCACTCATATGACCACCATTCGCACTCCCCTTGCTGTGGCCTCTGTTCGACAGTGGTCCATCTCTCAGTTATATGTCAAGAATGTCTTACTCAATGGCGAACTGCGTAAGGAGGTCTACATGCAGCTGCTCTCTGGTATTGTCCCTACTGGTATGGTCTGTCGCCTTCGTCACTCCCTCCATGGGTTAAAACAAGCCCCCCCCCCCCGGTGCTTGGTTCGCCCAGTTCTCCTCTGTTATCACTGCAGCTGGCTTCTCCGCAAGTGATCATGACCCTGCTCTCTTTGTTCACACATCTCCTCGGGGTCGGACGCTCCTTCTATATGTCGATGATATGATCATTACTGGTGATGACTCTTAGTATATTGCCTTTGTGAAGGAGCGTCTCCGTGAGCAGTTCTTGGTGTCTAATTTGGATCTTCTTCATTATTTTCTTGGGATTGAAATCACTGCTACGTCTGAGGGCTACTATCTCTTTCAAGAGTGTTACATTCAGAATATCCTTACTCGCGCTTGTCTTACTGATCAGCGTGTAGTAGGTACTCCTATGGAGATTGATGCTCACCTTCGACCTACCGATGGTGAGTCTCTTGAGGATCACACTCGCTACCGCTATCTTGTTGGGAGTTTTATCTACCTTGACATCACTCATCCTAATATCTCTCACCCCCTGAGTCAGTTTGTCTATGCTCCTACTAAGCTCTACTACAGTCACCTTATTCGTGTTCTACGATATCTTCATGGGACCATCACTCGTCGCATTTTCTTTCCTCGCTCCAGTTCTTTGCACCTTCAGGCATACTCTGATGCAACTTGAGTTTGTGATCCTTCCGATCGCTGGTCTCTTTTTGTCTGTTGTGTTTTCCTTGGTTCCTCCTTGATTGCTTGGAAGACCAAGAAGCAAACTGTCGTTCCCCATTCGAGCGTTGAGGCTGAGTTAAGAGCCATGGCGTCGTTGACAGCTGAGATCACCTAGCTTCGATGGTTACCTGAGGACTTCGGTGTTTCCACTACTGCATCGACTCCTCTCTTATCAAATAGTACTGGCACGATCAGCATTACTTGAGATCTCGTGAAGCATAAGCTCACTAAGTACATTAGAGTGGATGCTTCATACATACGATCGCAGATGCAAGACAAAGTTCTTGATCTTCAGTATGTTCCTTTGGAGTTTTAGTTAGCAGGCTTCTTCACCAAGACACAGTCTAGCGCTCAACATCAATTATATCCTTTCAAACTCAGTGTTGTTGATCCACCATGAATTTAAGGGGGGGTTAGATATGTGTATAGTTTAGAGGTTTCTTTGTATATTTTACATAGATATATATTAGCCTGTTGGGCCCTTTGGCAATATAAGACCTAACTCTTACAAATTCCTCGTTACACTTTTTTGTTTTGCTGTGAATAGTTAGAGGCATGATGTACTATAGGAGAGCTTTGAAACTACAAGCATTCCTAGACACGGCTTCTAAATCTGATAAGCTTCTTCAACTTCCAGGTTGAGTATCCCTTTTTTAGTACCTTTGTAAATAGATGCTGATTTTATGGCCTGTCTTGCTTGCAGAGATATTGGAAGGATATAAAGCAGTTGCAGATCCAGCAAAGGAGGATAAGAAAAGCCAAAGATCTTTGTCCTCTCAACTTGAGGCTATAGCAGACATGAAATTTACATATGTTGCAACTTGCCAGATTTACGGCAATCAGAAACAATCTTGTGATCGACGTGCAACAGATATCTTGAACTTGATGGTGAAGTAAGTCATTTCGATGATTTATTCTGAAAAATAATTGACAACATTTGGCCAATTACAAGATAAACCATGTATAACCCCAAAAGCAAAATGTCTTATTTCTTTAACTTTTTGGAGACTGTGTCTTGGTTATATTTATTTTCGTAGTTAACATTAATTGACAATGACATACTCCTTGGGGAAGAAAAATCGCACTTTGCTAGTTCCATTCAAAATATTATTTCATTATGTGAAAAGTAATTTCAAATTGAATTTGAAATTACAGTTATCCCGTTCTCCGTGTGGCATACATTGATGAAGTTCAAGAGAGGGATGGTGACAAGGAGCAGACGGTCTTTTATTCGGTGTTAGTAAAAGCTCTTGACAATCATGATCAGGTAGTCATTTCTGTAAAGTGGAATTCATTTTCTACCATCTCAACCTTGTTGATATTGTGGTTTGATGTAAACATCGGTAGTACTTACATACTTACGTATCCTGTGAAGGAAATATACCGCATAAAATTGCCAGGACCAGTGAAATTAGGTGAAGCCGTGAAGGGCAACCCGAAAACCAAAATCATGCGATCATTTTTACCCAGGGCGAAGCCTTGCAAACCATTGATATGAACCAGGTGAATTGAATAGTTATGGTACTGCTTAAGACATATGTTGCATTCTGTTTTGTATTTATCAATGATATTTAGGACAATTATTTGGAGGAAGCTTTGAAAATGCAGAATTTGCTGGAAGAATTCAATGAAAACCATGGTGTGCGTCAGCCAACAATTCTTGGAGTGCGTGAGCACATATTCACCGGAAGGTATGTTTGCAAGCTTTGCAGTTTTTACTTAATTTTCTTTGTCGAAAATGCAAGCCAGTGCCTAACATCTAACATTCCTGGATTGTAGTGTGTCATCTCTTGCATGGTTTATGTCAAACCAAGAAACCAGCTTTGTGACAATAGGATAGAGGGTCCTTGTTAATCCATTGAAGTCTGAATCACTTTGATGTGTCCTATTTGAATGAAGCACTTTCCATTATTATCATATGGAACATTGAGAGTGTCATTTATATGTGGCAATGTGATGTTGGAAGTACTGAGCATCTGTGGTGACTGTCTCCTAGCAAAACAAGTGCTAGATGACCTCTTATGGGTTTTTTTTCAATATTTGAAATGAACATGAATGTGCATCTGAGATTAGAAGTAAATAAGGTGATAAATATTAAATAACGAAGTGTTGCTGCCTAAAACTTCCTTGGCATTGAAGCTTTCAAGATATAGCATGTTGAAAATTTAAAGTGTGGCACTACTGTTCGAGAGGGCAGAGGGCATCAGGTCTTATGGCCAACTGCTGTATACCTGACATACTATGTTTTCTGGGCAGGGTACGTTTTCACTACGGACATCCTGATGAGTTTGATAGGGTTTTTCACATTACAAGAGGTGGCATCAGCAAGGCTTCCTGTGGTATAAATTTAAGTGAAGACATTTTTGCTGGTATGTGATTCTCCATGTATTTCTAGCTGCTACCCATTTGTGCTCTTGGACAACATGGACTTAAATTTTGTTTTCAGGTTTCAACTTAACTTTGAGACGTGGAAATGTCACCCATCATGAGTACATTCAAGTGGGAAAAGGACGTGGTGTTGGTCTTAATCAAATTTCTCTCTTTGAGGCCAAAGTGGCATGTGGTAATGGAGAGCAAGTACTTAGCAGAGGTATCTACCACTTGGGTCATCGCTTTTATTTCTTCCGAATGCTCTCGTGTTACTTCACAACTGTTGGATTTTATATCAGCTCAATGGTAACTTACATTCACCTGGTTAAAGGGCACACAGGACAGTTGCATGCATTATATTTGTTTTGATTTGCCATCATTCATGTTTTCTGAAGTTCTTGTCTTATTGTTGTGCTGATGGTTGTTATAATAGTCTATGTATTCTTGTATGGAAGACTTTATTTAGCAATTAGTGGACTTGAGTTTGCAATTATGAAGCAAGCACGGATGAGAGGTAACCGTGCTCTTCAGGCAGCTATGGGATCTCAGTCTATTGTGCAGCTAGGTCTTTTGATAGCCTTGCCTATGTTCATGGAGATTGGACTGGAGAGGGGTTTCAGAGGCGCCATAGGTGATTTCATCATCATGCAGCTCCAGCTCTGTTCAGTGTTTTTCACTTTCTCCTTGGGACAAAATCACATTATTTTGGCCGCACAATCCTCCATGGTGGTGCGAAATATAGAGCAACTGGCAGGGGCTTCGTTGTTCGCCATGTCAAGTTTCCTGAAAATTATAGAATGTACTCCAGGAGCCACTTCGTGAAAGGACTTGAGCTCATGTTACTTCTAGTAGTTTATCAGATGTATGGTGATAGTGGCTACGGACTCGGTTGCCTATATACTGCAGACATCGTCAATGTGGTTCTTGGTAACCACGTGGCTGTTTGCTCCATTCATCTTCAACCCATCAGGATTTGAGTGTCAGAAAATAGTCGGCGACTGGGATGACTGGTATCATGTATCGCCTGAATCTCTCTGCTGGCAACAAAAGCATATCTGTGAGTTCGTAAGATGGGTTCCTTTTATTTGAGCTATTTTACAACTCTACCTGAGGCTAGATGAGTTCGTAAGATCGTAATTGCATAATATTTTTATGTTGTTTAGAAGCACTGCCTACCAATATGATTTTGTGACTGTCACCTCAAAAAATTGATCTTGGCTGGTTATCGTAGCAGTAGTGTTAGTTCGCCAGCTTCCTTGCCTTTGCACCGACAGGGTGGGCCATTCTTCAGGTGCATCATCAGCCACCAACATCGCCCTTTTGTTTCGTTTTAGCCCCAACTTATCATCACCTAGGCCTAGGAGTGGTATCTATCAATTCAGAAAAAAGGAACTTGGTCAAAATTAAAATGCCTTCGAGCAAAATTGTCGATTCTCTTAGCCCAATTAGAATTTACTTCTGCGAGCACTTACTTTCTGCTTTTTTAAAAAAAAACAAGGACAGGATATCTTCTGCTGTTAAATGCTGTTAGATTCATAAGAGAACATTTTACATTTTTCACCGGCTTTTAATCCGTCTGGCATCTTTGCAACAGATATCGCAGGCGAGCAAGCCAGTGGTGAAGGCCCTGGGGCTGCGGGGATCTGTGAAGGCTCTCTCGAGGGGGCACGAGTGCCTGATGGGGATCGTCATCTTGGTGAGCACAGGTTAGGGGAAAGAGGCATCGTACGGCTGCTGCTGACACGCTGACGCTTCCAGAGGTTTCGTTGCTTTTTGTACACGCAGGGCGATTTTTTCAGGCATTTTCCATGTATATCTCTTGCTACTAAATTCTTACTTCTGCCAACCGGTGCAACAAAACATTTCAATCCTTTTGAACGCAAAGATGAGATTTATTTCTGTACATGAAGATGCTCGCTTGTATGCTGTACCCAATCAGTTATTTACTTCATGCTTGGGATGTCTAAAATCAGATCACTTATTAAGATTTTTTTTTTTGGGTAGAATACCAGGTTACTCAAGATAGGGCCGTAATATTTCAAATAAAATCATATCCCTCCCGTCAGCTAATCATGCACGTCTTTTGTGTCCGAGAGTAATCATCAGCTGAAAACTTGTGGCCCCGTGGGCGGTGCCGTTGGTCCTTGGGCTATTTTGTAGTACTAGTCTATAGACCATAGGTAATGGGTTCTTTTAAGATGCCATCTAGTGTTTTTTTTAATATTTAGAGTGGTATTAGGTCCCGTTCATTTCAGCTTTTTTTCAGCTTCAGGTTCTAGCTTCAGCTTTTTTTTTCACTATTCAGTAATTTGTCTTTTTCTGAATTTTTTTAGATTTTTTGTATTTTTCTTTTTTTCCTGTGTTCCTTTGCATTGTCCGTGATGGGTTAACATATTTTTTCTATTTTTATATTTTTTTAAAATTTAATTATGCCTAAAAAGCTAAATCAGCTACAGTAAAAAAAAGCCAGCTACAGTGAAATTTCAACCAGAAGCCAAAAGTCATCGCTAAAACGATCACCCCCTTAGTTTATAATTTTTTTATTGTAGTTGGTTTATTTTTTACTATAATTGAGTTGACTTATTTGATATATTTAAATTAAAAAATTTAAAATAGAAAATATGTTAGTCTATCACAGACAATGTAAAGGAATACAGGAAAAAAAAGCAAAAAAACTCAAAAATCAAAAAAAGTGAAATTAATGAATAGTAAAAAAAGAAGCTAGATGCTAAATTGAACGGTACCTTTATCTGATGGATCGTATTAGTTAGATTAAGTTATACTTCACCTGATATATTACCAGTACAAATCTTACAAAGGGTAAATTTGTTATTGTCTAATTGAGTTTGAAATGAACATATATAGTCGGACTAGTAATAGGATTAGTGAAAAGTCTATGATATCCTCATGAAAAGATTTATAGAGAAATGTTGATTATACCCTCAAGAAATCGATAGCCAAATTTAATTTCTATTACCACTCAGTACTACAGAATATTACAAGGGGGCTTGCACTGTTGCAGCATAGCATCAGGTATCCAGTTTGATGGCGTTGCATCGGGTTTCATGGATAGATCACAAGGATAATGGGGTGTAGGGACTAGATTAAAAGGCTGAGATTGGGTTAGATCGTGTTACAGCTTGTTGTCGCTCCAGCTTTAAGCCGGTCGGTCACCTCACCGAAAGCTGAACACTCGAATTGGCTGACGAGCCCTTCCTCCCTTCCCGGGCGAGGCGTTCCTGCGGAAGCAACATCAATTACAATCAAACCAGACCGGTAACCAGCTACACCTTTCAGCTTGTCCGTGCCTCGTGCTGGCTAATGATCGTCCAAGCGCACACCTGCGAATTAAGTACGCATGAGGTGATGATCACCGTCATCAAAATCTCATCACAAAACGAACATAAATTACGAAGGCAAAACCCGGCACGAATCTTGGCGAAAATTTCCAGGTCCAACGCAGGAGCCACAGTGAGCTTCCCCTGTTTCTACGGCTCGAACTGTACGTTGCGGCGCCGAATTGCCCGAGCCTAATAAACCGAGTAGGGAAACGCTCGCCGAGACAGCCTCGCCTCGTCTCGGCCAGCCTGCCGAGTGCCAAGCGCGAAAACTTCGCGCGGCGCCGGTGCGGGGCGTCTCGGCCGACGACGCGACGTAACGTACGCGCACCTACGCCACGCGCGCGCCGGGCGAATGGCCTCTTCGTCGTCGTCCACCTCCTCGGCCGGCTCCACGCCGACGCCCCGGCCCCCGAGGCAGCAACTGCGCGGCGCCGCGGCGGCGTCCCCTGTCTTCCTCAACGTCTACGACGTCACCCCCGCCAACGGCTACGCCCGCTGGCTTGGCCTCGGTGTCTACCACTCCGGCGTCCAGGTCCACGGGGTGGAGTACGCGTACGGGGCGCACGAGGGGGCGGGGAGCGGGATCTTCGAGGTGGCGCCGCGGCGGTGCCCCGGGTACGCCTTCCGGGAGGCGGTGCTGGTGGGGACCACGGAGCTGACGCGGGTCGACGTGCGCGCGCTCATGGCCGACCTCGCTGCGGAATTCCCCGGCGACGCGTACAACCTCGTCTCCCGCAACTGCAACCACTTCTGCGACGCCGCGTGCCGCCGCCTCGTCCGCGCGCGCATCCCGCGCTGGGTCAACCGCCTCGCCAAGATCGGCCTCGTCTTCACCTGCGTCATCCCGGGCAACGGCAAGCCCGTGTGCCGCAAGGGGGAGCCGGCAGCCGGTGGGAAGGCCGGCATCAGGAGCCGCTCCGCGCGCCAGGCGGTCGAGGCTTCCGCTGCGCCGCGGCCGAGGACCTTCTTCCGCTCCCTTTCCGTCGGAGGCTCCAAGAACGTGACGCTCCGGCCACTCTCAACCTCACCGCCGCCGGCTCCCGCTTCGACGTCAACGTCGTCGGCCTCCACGTAACGCCGCCATTTCTCTAAATTTTTTTCACAGTTTTATCTGATTTTCCCCCTTAGTAAAAACTTCGTGCATACTTAAGATTAAATTTGAGCTAGCTTTGCTAGTATCAGTAACTGCGGTTTATTAGGATCTTAATTTCGAGTGTTAATTCTGTCCGGCTCCAGGACACTGGGCCGGGTTACTGTCTGGTGCCATTAATTATGGTTGTCACGTATTCGTACTGTACGTGTTGTAGGTTGTAATTAACGACGAGCCTGGTATATTTGTTGCTGGACTCAGAGGGTTTTTTTTTGGGCAATTTTCTAATTTGCGAAAAAAAAGATTGAGAGAGATGTGGTCTCACCTATCAGTAGAGCAAATAAGAGATAAAGCCGTGGGCTTCTCTATTTTGCGTGTGCAAGAGATGAGCTCGCCTTGTCCGATTCTTTTGGGGTGGCCAGGTCTTGCGAAAGGACAGTGGTACTGGAGGCGTCATCGGTCTGGCAGCTTCGACCGTCAGCCGTTTGGTTGCAGCCTGTCACCTCCTCCCCGCTACCCTATAAGAGGCTGCCTTCCTCTTCTTTTGGCATCTCGAAAGCAGTGAGTCCTCTTCTTCTCCTCGATCTTCCATTTTCCTTGATTGATCTTCGATCTGAGTGTTGAAGCAGCCACTCCGCTGAGTTCTTCTCGGCACCGGTGGTTGTGTGATTCGAATCACCCCTTTGGATCCTTTCCTGTGCGATCTCTTTGTGCCTTTTCTCTTTGAGATTTGGTATTAAGGATTTGGGAATTTGAATTTTGAGGGAGATTCGGCTGGTTGTTTGCCTAGTGGAGAAAGGGGAATCCGAGGCTTGAGTTCTCGGGTGCTCTTTGATCAGAGCTCCTGTCGGTCTTGTGCGGTGTCCACTTGACCCTTGGCTTCTACTTCGGCTACTAAAGGTGGAAGTGTGGCATTGTATCTTCGATTGCCATCATCCCCTTGCTCGGCGTAGTGGGGTATTTGGTTTTCTAGGACAACACCTTGAGGTATGTCTTGCTTTGATTTTTTCTCAGTGGTTTTGGGTACCACTGGCTTTGTGAGTATTTCAGTTGTCCACTCTTTGCAGTCTGTGATTTGTTATATGTGATTTGTCACTAATTGGTTATTGCAATGAGATGTATGTGGGTTCGAATATTAGCTCAATGATGATACTGGTTTATTACTGAAATTGGATATTCAAATTTGAGCTCTAAAATTGTCATTGTTGCTGTCATTTGTCAATCTTGCGCTCTGTTACTTTCAGAATTGTTGGCTACTTAGTGCTATGACCTTTAGTAATTCATGATATATGCTTCAGTTATTGGCTAATTCTATCAGCATCAATCTTGTTAAATTTGTGATGGTTCACTATGAGTATATTAAGTTGAAGCATTGTGATGTGGTCATTTGCTTTGCCTTCCTACTGGTCAAAAGTATAAATTGATCTGACAGTTAAGTACCTTGTTGTTTAAGAGCTCAATATTTGAATTTCATTTGACATATCTAATTAGTGAAGAGTGAAGAGTATAGACCATAGTAGCGAGATGGCGAAGATTAAATCTTATGTAACTATATATCTGAGAGCACTAATCACTAAACTAAAATTTGAGTTCTATACTAATTTTAGTTAATTCCATGTTTATGATAATGCTCTTTATGCTCATTTTAGTAATCATCATGCTTCTTGTTTTAAGTTTATACTTTTATATAAATGGTATGGTAGAAACACATGTTTATATTTAATTTTTGTTATTTATATACTACTGGAAATGTATTTTAATTGTATTTTTATGCTGAAATTAAGTTTGAATATATGTTTATACCGTAAGATTTACAACATTTGTGGTGTGTGGTATAGATCCAATTCTTTTGGGCGAGCGATCCAACAGGAATATATTCCTCTCTCTTTCCTTGAATTTAACTACACTAGCACTACCAGCGTACGAGTAGCAAAGTTGCAGCACATATGCTTTTTGCTAATGCTAGTGATCTCCATGTACTGCACCACTGTACTTATCACTTGGCATCGTCGAATGGACGCCTAGTCTACGTGTATTGTCTTTGCATCCGACTTTTGGGGCCTATTTGTATTTGGAAATCAGTACAGAATAATTTCACAAGATTTCTCCAATAAAACAGCGTGTGTGTTTTTTTTCCCTAGAGAGATCTTGGAAATTCATCTGTTCCTGAGACGGGGCATGCAGGGTGATACCGCATTGTTCGTGCTCGCCGTGGACCGGTGCAGACGAAGACTCGAGTGACCGGCGACCGTAGTAGAAGTCAAGTCACGGTACAGTACATCGACCGATCGAAGCATGCCCATCTTGACCTGTTTGATCCACAGGAGTAGATAGTACTGCATCTTCTTCTTCTTCTTCTTCTTCTCCACTTATTTTTGCATCAGCGATCATTCGTCTCAAGACTCAGTTAGGTTTCCGTGGAAATGCCTAATGGCAATTCGCGAACCAGCATTGGTGGTTTGGGACGCGATGCCGTGACAAACCTTTCGGTGAGTAGGCTGGCGTATGACGAGGAGTAGAGTATCTAGACGCTAGGCTGATGATAGGTGTATCGCTGGGCGTCGGATCGGACGGTGCCTTGTCCCTCTTGTCTCCCTGCCGGCCGCTGGAATTATTGAAGGTCGGGTGAAATCATGGGGCTGGGGCCTTTTGGCGGGTGGGGTCGCACGGCTGCGCGCTGGTGCACTCCAACGAATTCCTGCGGGCAATAATTCGCAGCTGGGCCGCACGTCGTTGCGACCGGCGTGTGCTCGGCCACTATAATTAACCTCGGGATTTTTAAGAAGATTGCATGATGGAAGCCACGTAGCACCTTGCATCTCCCATTTTGCGTTTTCCCCCCCATGCGTTCCCCTTCGCTCCTCTTCCCCACAGACCGCCGCCCCCACCCTCTCTCTGCTGCCCACTATCGGAACTGCCATCCGTGAGCCACTGCATCTCCTGTCACTTGCCGGTCCAAAAACCTTGATAAGTCTCGCGTGAAAACTGGTTGGACAGTGGTTAAATTATATTTGTATTTATATTTTTTTAGATTCAAATATGACTTAGACAAACGTCAAATATGAATATAGACCGAACAAAGACCGGATACGAATTTGGATCTGATAATACTCAAAATCGGATCAGATTCAACTATTTTTCATATTCCAATAATTATTCGTGACATCTATTTAAAACATGGCACCGAGTTATTTTAACATTTTAAATTGATAAATGACTGACTTTAACATGTAACTGCGCATTAAATATTGACAGCAACAAATAAATTATTCATCTCATACATTTGTATAATACAGGTTCTAGGGACAGTTTTATATCCTATGACACAACAAAGTTTAGCAAATTAACGTCGATTTTGTGTAATATTTATACCCATTTTTCTCTAGTTTATCACGTAATGATTGATCATTGATGCCATTTTGTCACTAATTCTAGATATATTGTAAATAAATCAGTTATAAACATATCAAATTTGGCTAAAAAGAGCATGCAAAAAACTTTATTAGGGAATGTGCCAAAATGAAAAACATGAAATGCCAAATTAGAGTCCATTATGATGACGGGCTCATCGAGATGATCAAAATGCATATGTAGTATAGCCAATTTAGAGGTCAAATGCAAAATGTACGTATTAGTTAGTTGTTGCAATTATATATGGTGAATTCAGATATCCGACTCAATCCACGTCAGGCTATACCGAATTCACATCCGATATCCGAAGTCGGATCCGTTTTCTATCCTGATTCAACAATCTGGACTCGGTGACTGGATAATCTGACCGATTCCAGATCTGTTTTCACCCATAAGTGCAACTGTGCCAGGCCAGGGGCGTTGTTGCCAGATGCTTTGTTGGTGTCGATGACCCTATCCCTCTTTGAGCCGTCTTTTGCAGCTCTTAGGTGATGATTGCAAGCATAAGGGGGTCACTACTTCGGTTTCTTTCTGCTTTCTGACCTTTATAAGTCAGAAGCCACTTAGAACATGTCAAATTCTTATTTGGATTTTTTGTGTTTTGTTTTTGTTTTGTCCTCCTTATTTATTTGTTCGTGAAGATATAACGGTTTTTATTTTTTATAATTGAATGACTCAAAAAAGCCACAACTGAAAACCGGAAGCTAAATCTAGTTGGAGCAGAGCCTTAAATTCCAGATGAAATTTCATAAATTCTAGTTGTAATTTCAAAAATTATAGTTGAAAGTCCAATTTCTAATTGAAAGCTGAAAGTTCCCGATTGACAGCGTCAAAAAATACCATTTTAGAATACCCAATTTTCAGTTCAAAGTAAGATTTTCTTCGATGGTTGTGGGTGGTGAGCATGTCGTCGTTGTCTGGCCAATGGGTGAGAGGTAGACCGTAGACCTGAGCACGGCAAGCTTGACTAGGACCGAGGCGTGGTTCAGGGACAGGGCGGGCCATGCTTAGGAATTTAGGATTGATGGCCCATTAGGTTCGGCCCGGTTATTGGGCTATGGCCCTGCCCCAGCCCGGTCCAGCCCAGTGATTTGCTTAGGCCTACCGGGGGGGGGGGGGACGCAGCGATCATCTAATGAATACTTATATACTCGTTTACTTCTTATTACTTCTTAATTAAGATGTTTTTCATCCCTTAACTTCATTTAGAAAATAACTATGAGGAGTATGAGCCATGACGCTATGTTAAGTCTGGTTGCTTTGCTAGCAATGTCCCAAATAAGCCGGCCATTAAAATAGGTTTGAGACTTGAGAGCTACTCAGCTTTTTGTAATTTACCACCACATCCCCTCCGTATCCATGCAGTGACACTCTTAGAAAACTGAGATATCGATACTGCGTCCGCACTGCTCATCAAACAACCCGTCATGCAACGCATTCTCCCAAGGTCAGTCAATCGTGCGCGCCTCAATGTCAGTCCGACCATGTGATGAGGACATTGCTATCAATTAGGCTTTATCTACATTATAATCACTTTAATCATCAATCGTCGGATTTAAGTAATAATGATAATGATAAGACTAATATTGGTCCTACGGCTAAAGCATTACAACAACTGTACAAAGGACCAATTACTCATGCTAGAGCAAAAGAACTTACTAAACAAATGAATCTAATCCTAAATTCTTTTGATTTTGCTGCTAAGAATAGCTTGCTACCTAATACTTCCACTTTGTGTATTATCAAGTTATTAGATGAGCAGGAATTTGATACTATCAATTGGGAGGTGAGGGAGACCAGCGTACCAAGAGAAGGTCCAAAAGGAGGATATAATGACATTTTACTTATATCAGTGAAAAAGCTACCAGTTGCTGAAATCAAGTTTTCAAACTCCGAATTGAATATTTGAGAAAACTACGCTTCGAAAACTCAATTGTGTCCAGTCTTTAATTCCGAGTTCGTTTAAATTTTTAGCCAAGTTCCATGTGTCATGGATTTGTTTGTATATATAATAAGATATATTAAGGGTGTTTTAGGTTTTAGTATTTGTTTTGGTTCAATTTTGAGGTGATGGCGATGTCGAAACTTCAAACAAACTGAAAATGGATACTTAGGCTGCAAGAGACGTTGTGTTGTTGTTAAGAGAGTTGTGCGCCACTCTCATGGGCTAGCCACCACGTAGGACCCATCTTATGGGCGCATAAACTAAGGCAACCAGCCAGCCATTTCTTATTACTTTCGATTTAAATTAGACAAGAGTTATCTAAATTAAGAAGATATAATTAGAATCGAATTCGAATTGTTTTTCTTTTGTGAGTTATATAAATAGGAAGATAGAATTAGAATGGTATAAGAATCGAGTTATCTACTCCAAAAGTTTGTCTCATTTTCATGTTTGACTTTTTGTTTTTAAAAAAGTCATAATTCAAAAAGAACAGGACTGTTAGGAGCCTAGAAGAGAAACATGGACTAGCTTAGCTGAAAGCGAAGTTGCCGGCGGATGTAGTTAATTGAAGCACACAGTTAATGCCGGCGGATCCCCCTAGCGTACTTCGAGGGGTATTTGAATGAAAGTTTCTCACAAGAGCAGTGACAATTTATTCTACTAGGACGAAGGTTTCACTGATGAGCAGATGTGTAATTTAGGGAGGGGGCCTCTTGCCGGCGTTAGCAATCTGCAACAATCAGCCGTACTCTCCGGTTCAGAGCGTTGGGTACTTTTAAGCTACGATTTATGATTTTTAGTTGTTTACGAGAGAAAATATGAAGAAAGATATTTATATCTGATTTTACTCGATATAACTGAAGTTAGTACAGTACCTACTATAATGGATTTATAACTTAAAAAGTAGCGTCGTTTGAAAGGTAGTTAGAAAAAACTAAAAATCATAAACAGCAGGTCCAAAAAAGTCAGCCGAGTCTAAAGTATGTTCACTAGTGGAAAAAAAAAAGCTGTACATTGTTAGATCCCCTGCTCGCAAACCGTCGGCGGACGGGAGTAAACTTGACAACGGCCGCCGTTCTCGTTTCTCCGCCTCCCCCTCGAATAGTCCATTCGCCATATGTCGCCGCGCGCGGCCCGCCTATGCGGGCGCTCTCGCCACTCCGCTCGGGCGAGCGGACCGCGCCGCGGCACGGCACGGGCGCGTGCTGAGCAGCGGCTCGTCGGGCGTGAACGAGACGCAAAGCACGGCGCAACTCTCCATCAGCTCGCAGCCCCGCACGCCCCATCGCTAGGAGGAGACGCCATTGGCAAAGCACGGCCCGGTCATATCGTGACGAAGCAGCGGCAGAAACGGTCGTCTGCTCGTACCGGGGCATCAGGCATAAAAGCATCTCCAATGGTGCTGAGTCAGCTAGTTATTTACATGTATACATCAGCATATATCCTATGTGAAGGAAAGAGAGTATGCAAAACACAAACAGCTAGTTACTATTTCGTCTCTAGTCTATAACGCAAAACGAGACAACATCTATAAATGACTGTGTGTGCATGTAAGCATCAAATAGCTATCTTTATAGATAGTCCTTTAGAATGCTAGCTTTTAGTGTATACTCTATAGATAATATGGAATACTTATAGATAGTACTTAACTAGAATCATTGAAGATGCCCTAAATAACCTAGTGGCCTAGCCTCTGTTTCTTTTCATTTTTTTGGCCACCAACATGTGACGTCGTCGGGGACATTGACGCCATACTTACCAGTAGTATTATATAGATTAGATATACATTAAAATCAGAAGATAGGCCGCGTCGTGGATTCACTCTACGTGATCAGGTCCAATGGCAGGGAGTCAAAGTAGATACGTACGATATGCGAGCGTCACTATCGCCATGTCACATCGCTGAAAGGTCCCGTTGAGCTGGTCTAGAGGAACCGCGATGACTAATTGAGTGTGGACGCTAACCTTTTGACTCACATTTAATGCTCCATTACCATTCAATGCAGACTTTATTTTGGAATTCCTGCAGTGAAAATTTCCGGACTCTGGCAATTCATGGCCACATTTTCACCAAAGAAACTGCCACGCTCTATTAATCTTTACGAACATATAGTATTATACAAATTGGTGATTAAATAAATATATTAAAGAGCATGTCAACTTTGAAAACTACATACATCAACTCTTTTTTGCTTCTTTAATATTTTAGAACCGCGATGTTGCCTCAAATTAAGCACGGCTGTTACTCGATGACTCAGCAGGCTCTCAGTCACAACAAAATTTGACGTGAGCACGAGCTCAAGGCGGCTCCGTTGAGTGTAATGCTATAATATCAAAATCGAAGTACAATTAGAACGACTAGATTCTGCAGTGCAACGCAGCATTGCACGGTATAGTATGCAACTGCAAACCGGCCTAATTAAGATAATTTTGAGCTCCCCCAGCTAATGAAGTTTATCATGGATTCATATGGTGCGTTGCCAGCTACTACAATCTCAAAGTTGATCAGAGATTCAGTTCTAGAAAAGAGGAAGAAAAACCCCACCATCTCAAAACTTAATTGGCCTGTCTGGATTAATTCACGTGTATGAATTAATACGAACAAATCAAAATTGTACTCTCAAAATTTTCATCTATGCCGACAAAAAATTCTCATCAACATGCACGCATGAGTTCCAAACCACAGCCAGCTCTGTTCGTGCAATCCAATGCAACGCAATGCACCACCAACATGACTGCATTAGCTAGCATTACCTCCTCTTCTTCCAAAGGTAGACCACGAGAGAGAACCCGCCGACGTCCTTCAACGTTGCCTCCTCCGCCGTGGCCCACTCGGCCACCATCGCCACGCTCCTGGCAGACGACGCCGCGGACGTCGACGCCACCGACACCGACGGCGACGAGTCGGACCCCGACCTGAACGGGCCCCGCCTCCATCCTCTCCTCTCGCTGTCGCTGCTGCACCAACTCTCCCCGCCGCCGTGTGCGGCGGCGTGGTGGTTCCTGAAAGAGCTCTGCCTTAGTACGTGCATGCCTGCGTCTTCTTCGACGTCCTTGGAGTCCGCTTCGTCCGCGTCGTCCGTCTCGAACCGGAGGACAAAGACGGCGGCGGCGTCCGGAGTGAAGAGCCAGCCGTGGAGGTCCCACGAGACCCGGACGCGGCCGCCCGGGAGGTCGAGCCTCTCGCTGCCGCGGAACTTCCACCGGAGGCGGCGGACCTGGAGGGCCTTCTGACCGTCGACGGCGACCCACATGGCCGCGTCCTCCACGGCGACGGAAACCTCGTGCTTCTCGCCCGCGACGGCGACGGTGGTGGTGTACGCGTCGCCGCCAGCCGTGGCGACGGCGTTCTCACGGCGGGAGAGGAGAAGGCCGGCGGACGCCGGCGACGCGAGGTCACCTGCGGCCAGAGTGAGCTCGCCATCGATCGATACGTATACGAAGTACCGGGAGAGGGGCTCCGGCCGGCGGGCGGCCAGGCGGGCGCGCGACAGGTCCCACGAGAACGCGACGACGTGGCCGGACACACCGAATAGCTTGGATCCGCGCCGCCGCCACGGGAGCCACGGCCGGAGCACGAAGCGCGCTGGCGCGGCGTCCCCGGTGAGGCGGAGTTCGGCGGCTAGGAGTAGGCCGAGCTTCGCGCGGGACCATGTCAGGGTGATATCGCCGAGATGCGTCCAGTAGACGGACGTCGCCGAGGAGGCCGGCGCAAGAGACAGGTCGCCGCCGCCGCCAGCGGCGGTGAAGCAGGAGAGCGGCATGGGTGGGTGGTTGCGCGATGTGCGCGGCAGCGGCGGCTGCTTAGATCGATTGTTTTTTGCGGGCGACTCGTGATGGAGTCGGGAGTAGTTGCACCGGTGCGTACGTAGCGGCCGGCGACTTGAGACAGCGCCTGCGAAGTTACGGATCTTTTCCTTTTCTTTTTTCTGTCGCTGTAGCCTCTATGATACTTTCCTTAAAAAAACAGTATGAAATTGAGTTTGGTGTTGGGGGCAGCGGGAGGCAGTAAACTGGCAAACGGCTCCACTAGTAAAGGTGGGTATTGGATCGTGCCGACGGCTCAGGTCTATCGTGCTTCAGGTTATTTCGTGCTATGATAGCTCGGCCTAGTCACTCCGCCGTACTGTGTCGTGCTGGCCCGTCTCGCCTTCGGCTAGGTCCAAGCACGGCCCAAAGCCCGTCATGCCAGTGTTCGTGACGTACCAGCCCAAACCCAGCCCAAAGTAACTATACACAACGAAGGCGGTGGCGGCAGTCGCCATTTTTCTTTCTCTCACACCGCTTCGTTAAAATTACTAAAAATTGAATTGGTTGCATAAAAATATGAGCACTCAATGATGTAAATATTTCAGAGAAAAATGAAATTTACTTATCTCCTCGGTATTATTTTTATAAACCAATTTTTCAAATATAGAAGGAAGGGACCTATATATAACCCTTGATTCATTAATCAATTCATTATGTTATTTCTCCAAAACATTACATGCTTTCACACACAGATTGCATTTAAATAATTGCATCTACACATTACAAATGATGATATTAAATAATTCATAATAAATAGCTTATTGCCTACAACAACAATCAAAATATAACTTAGTTAAATAACCGCCATATATACCCCTGGTCGGGGAGAATATGCTCTGCGGCATGCCGGCCCTCCGCCACTCCTCTGACGAAATCTTGAACTACGATTAGGTAACACAGCGACACACAATACTCATGTTTCTACTTCTTGAATCAGCTATCAGTAAAGATACTTTTTTGGACTGTGTAAACTCGGATGGAGGGAGTATTACTGAATTGATATAGATCATATGAATGATAATTTATGAGTAAATCACTGGAATTTCTGATCTTACGATTTGCTTGGAGATTAGTGCTCCAACCGCTGAATTATTTGTGGAAATTGGAAGCAGTGCCCATCATTGTATGCTTCGTTCTCTCTAAGTTAAACCTGAAGAAAAGAAGATGCATTTGTGGCCCCTGCATCAATGACAATGAAATGGATGTTGGCCTCCATTCTTCAAGGCAAAAAAGAAATATAAGAAATGGATGCCAACCTTTGAATCTTTTTTTTCTAGCCTCTGAATCTCATACTCCACCGAATCTTTAAAGGTTTTCCCATAATACTAAATCTTTGAAGGTTAACTGCATTTTTTTAAGACTCCAAGATTCACTGTAATAAAAATGCCTTATATAATTTAATACAAATGCATTTATTCTCATAAAGTAATAGAAAATGGCCACCTTTATGTAACATAATACAGTGCATTTATTCCTCTCCTCCCCCTCCTCTCTCTCGCTCTCTCCGCCCGCCCCCATTTCTCCCCCGCCACCCCCATTTCTCCCTCGCTGCCTCCCTCTCCTTCTCCAATCCCCCGCCACCTTCCTCCTCCTCCCCCGCCACCTCCCTTCTCTCCTGCCGCCCCCTCCCCCCTCCCCGTCCCCTCCGGCCCCCTCCCCCTCTCGGCCCCCCATCCGCCGCCTCCTCCTCCCCCCGCCCCCCCGGCCCTCCCCTTCCGGCCTTCCTACATGTTTCAGATCCGACGCGTTGCCGCCTCCTCCTCCCCCTACCCCCCCTCCGCCGTCGCCTCCTCCCTCGTCACCCTCCGCCGCCTTCTCCTCCCCCTGGCCCCCTCCCCCGCCGCAGCCTCCTCCCCTGGCCCCCCTCCGCCACCCCCTCAGCCCCCTGGCCCCCTCCTCCCCACAGCCCCCTCCTCCCCCTGGACTCCTCCCCCGCCCCGGCCCCCTCCTCCGCCACATCCTTCCCCCGGCTCCCTCCGCCGCCGCCCCTCCTCCCCCCGGCCCCCTCCTCCTCTGCCGCCCCCTCCTCCCCCCGGCCCTCTCCTCCGCCCGTCCGATGCCGAAGGGGTACTCGAAGCCCAGGTTGCCGCAACTCTTTGGACAACGGCAAGCGTGGCAGTGGAGGGAAGAGTCCCGTTCGCCGGTTGGATGACGGATGCTTGTACTAGTCCGCCGCCTCCTCCCCCGTGCAGTCCATGCCACCGTCGGTTTATCCTCGTCTCCTTGAGTACGCTCCTTCCCCTCCCCTCTACTCTACTCCCTCTGCTGATCTGCTCTGCTCTGTGATTGCTTGTGGGTTGTGGTTGCTTGTGGGTTGATGCCTGGATGGGATGGCAACGGGAGGGTGGGGGCAGGAGGACGCGGGAGGGGGAGCCGGGAAGGCCGAGGCGGCTGCGCGTGCCGATCGTGCCCCTCGTGCTGGCCGTGCTCATCGTGCCGGGCCGGCCCAAGCATGACACGATATGCCATGTCCTGCCGTGCCGCCCGACGGGCTGGTTTTCCAGGCCCAGCCCGGCTTGCCAGTCGTGCCGTGCCGGCACGACCCGCCACGTGGCGTGCCCATGCCGTGCTTGGGCCATACCAGGCCAGTCGGGCCTTGGGCTGGCACGGATCAGCCCAGCCCAACTCCCAACTCTATCCACTAGGGTGCCACCATTAGATCCCATGAAGCAGGCGGTCAGCAATTGGAGAGGGTACTGTGTTAAGATTACGGTGGCAAGAATCTTACAATGGCTCGTAATGAGTTTAATGTATTAACTAGTTCACAAAATGTTAAGAAAAGATAAAGTAGGGTTTGTTTTTATCAGTTTCTGCTTTTGGCTCCTGTTTGAAGAAGCTAATGTGAACATCTAGTTTTCTGAAGCGACCTCTCCACTCCTCTCACTCTCGTCTCATGCACCATTGAGTTAGGGAGACTTATATATAGTCTTTAGAATTTTAAAATATGTGTTATAAAGAGTCCTACATAAATGATATTAGTATTATGACTCCTACTCTGATTTGGATTACAATTCTTACTCCTTTTTTTATGTTGTGCTAAAGAAATTTGCGATTGGTTTCGCCAAATCTTTTTTCTTATCATGGTTTCTTCATTGTCGTTAGTTTGGTTCTCTCTATGAGATTCATCCTCTTCGTTCTTGATATCGTGCACGCTCGTGTCATATCTCACAAGCTCTGATCCGATCCAGGGGTACCACGTATAATAAGGGGTATCAGAGTGTAACAAATGATATCAGACTTAAGGTCGGGTCGGGTTAATCTTATTTGTGAGAAGATTGGTGAAGCATTAGGAGGCACAAAATTAAGATCGATGTCGATGATATGGTGTTAAGTAGAGAAATTTGATAACGGAGAAAATTTCAGCGTGTTGCAATGCATGGTGAAGAATGTTCTTATCCAGTAGGAGCTAATAGATACTCTTGAAGGGGACAAATCAAAAAAGATGCCCAATGAAGACTGGAAGGTGATGGAGTGAAAGATTGTTAGTACAATCCGCCTATGTATCTCCGATGAGGTAAAATACTATGTAATAAAGGAGAATTCATTGAAGAAATTATGGAAAGACTTAGAAGAATTATATATGACAAAGTTGCTAATAAACTGGTGGGTGCTGAAGCAGCAACTGTACAGATTATGTATAGAGGAAGGTAGACAGTTTGTTGAGCATCTTAATGCCTTCAATAAGCTTATCACATAGCTGGTTAGTGTGGATGAGAAAATTGAGGAGAATTACAAGGTCGTTGTACTAGCATCATATATACCACTATCATAGGATCAATTAGTGATCAATATTATTGTCGAAAACACACTCAATTTTAAAGAGACAGTTGTATATTTATTGGAGGCGGAGTCCTTTGAAAAACATATCAAAATCTATATTCTCGGATGATCAAGCATTGATTGCAGTAGGTGTTGCAGGCAGAAGTAGAGGTCACATAAAGATGAGCAAGACCAAGGACGTACGTGTATGCTATCTATGTGATGAGGAAGGTCACATGATAAAAGAAACTATCTTAGTTTGAAGCAAATGAAAGGTGTATGCTCAATGATAGTAGCAAAGAATATTTAGATGTACTAGTTTTCAGTCAATCTGGGACTTATCATGAATAGATATTACATTTATGTTGTTGCTTCCATATATGTTCAACGAGGGAGATGTTTGACGAAGGATCTCTACACCTGGTACATGGGACTGTTCACTTAGCAGATTGCATAGAGTATGGAATTACTAAGGTGAGAATCGGGGGAGGGTGGTCTCCCCTGTAAGGGGATGGGGACAGGACCCCGCTAGGCTAGAGGGGCGGGGATGAGGTCATCCTCACCCCGTGGGGCCCCATGAGGACCCGATAAAAATTAAACATATTTTTAAATAATATATTATAGTTTTTTAATATGGAAGATTGTATGTTTTCTTGTTTATTGTATTATTTCTTATATATTTGGAGTAAAACCTGAATTTATATGTTAGAATATATATTTCAAAGCTATATTTTAAAACGTATGCCTAACTAATTATAAATTAAGAAATAAAGTCACATTATTATTTTTAATATAGTTGCCCTATTTTATAATCTCCCATGAGGATCCCTATGGGGGTCAGGTCCCCGTAGGGACCGAGGACAGGGTCCCCTCGGTAAGGTTAACAGGGCCAGGCTGGCGGGGATCAGGGTAGGGCCACGAGAGCCTTCCCAAGACCTCCCCCTGTTGCCACCCTAGGTGCAAACAGTTACATTAGTGATGTATAATAGAGCACATTGACGGGAGTTCGATATGTTCTCGGCTTAAAAAAGAATCTAATATCTGTGAGGTGGCTTGAACTCAAAGATTGTGAGGTGTCACTTCGAAGTGGGGTCATGCGAGTTACTTGCAAAGGACAAGTAATCATGAAAAATATCTGGAGCAATATTGGATACCGATTAAAAGGGTAATCTAAAAGGTGGAGCAACCAATGGGAGGTTTGATAAAAATTCTAGTCAAGAGAAGGAAATCGTATTGTTAATGATAGGTACTCAGATCTCATTCCACAGTTATGTATGAATCAACAATGACATTTGCAAAATCTAACAGACGCAAAGACGAAGGTGTGAGCTATTGGAAGAAGGAAGATATGGTGGGACCAATCATGTGGTACAGGCGAGCAGGTAGAGCTCAGAGGCTGTACAAACTTATGACATGGAAGGCTATAGGGACAGAAAGTGTGGTTAATCAAACTATACAACGAATGAGAGTGTAAGGTCTGGTCTAACTAGCCTGGACACTGACATATACACATTGTGGTGATACACATGAGCCCCATAAAGGAATGCGCATAGGCTACGAAAGCAGAAAACAAAATTTCTACCGCGCACACAAGAACATCATGCTTAAGGAAGAATCATGGATCGTTACCACTAGACGCGCAGTGCAGCGGAAGAAGACTTGGAGAAGCCGATCCAACCACGCGCGTCGAGGTAGTAGTGGAATTAGCCGATCGTCCCGAACAGATCGTCTCCTCCACGCAATCAACCACACCACGAGCGGATCCAATCTGTAGGTTGTTGACGCCGATCAACACCGCAACGAGCAGCGCCTCCACCGGTATCCACACGTCCGGGGTTGGAATGCCGATCGCGAGTGTACTAGCACTCGTGAGCGGCTAGGGTTTGGCTCGGGAGGTGGCGGCTAGGGTTACGCTAGGGTTTAACTGGTGCGTGACCCTCAGCCCCTCATCTCCATATATAGATCACCTCACTTGGGCCTTGCGGACCGAGGCCCAATAGGAGTCTATTCGGATATCTATCCGAATTTAGCCCATATCCGAATCATATTCTAATTAGTGTTCCAACCTGTTAAGCGTGCGACCCTATAGGTTCACGTATACTTGGTCGTGACCCGGAAACGTCTTTCCGGTCACCCTATTAATAGCGGCCTCTAGTAAGATATATTAATCCCAAAGTATACGTAAAGATCATATCGGCTGAACTTGTAATGTTCTCTCATGTACGAATCCCTTTGCCTCACGATATAGATTGAGCTCAAGGCGAGACCTGTGTCATTCTCTTAATAGCTCAATCACTCTCTCGATTCCGTGATGGATTATAAACTTGTGATTGACTCCTCAATCACCTTGGCATGGCCATGTACTTTCATAATCCATTACATCGAAGGGCCCAGAGATATCTCTCCCATAAGAAGGGGTAAATTCTATCTTGATCATTCACATCCCACTACATGTTTCATGGCAAACCCGAAGACTACTTTTATGACTACCCAGTTACGGAGTAGTGTTTAGTGGTCCTAAAATAAGCTACTACTCATGTTGGGAACCATGATGATCTCAAGTCTAAGGATTCTACATAAACACTACTTGAGACCAACTGATGACACATGGAATCTCTGCAGTGTCTCATGGCAGGTCTATCCAACATGTGTTCACTAACATATGTCCATATTATTGATTTGGTATCACCATACCATGATCCATGAGACATAATCATCAATCAATACATATGCTGATCTTTGTCTTTGAATCATATTTGTTCCTCATATGATATATGATCAGGGATCATTTAGAAATAGCAACATTTTAGCATTAAGAGTCTCATGAATAAGTCACATACTCATTGATCAATAATGATAATGTCTATTTCAAGGAACAAAGTAATGTATCATAAACATAGTATGTGATATATACAACATCTCCATGTTGCCTCTAGGGCATATCACTAACACCCCAATGGTGGGGGCATTCCCAAAGGTGGGAAGGAAAACAAAAAAATATAATGATAAAAAATATGGAGCTAACTTGGAGTGTGTTCATGGAAGAGCACAGTGATTTCAACGGATAAGAGTTAAGATCAAAATTGTTGAGTTAGGATGACTCACATCTAGGTTTTTAGGATTTATAAAGGTATGCTATAAATGGTCTTAGATGAATTCTACTAGGATTAGGACTCCTACTCCTATTTAGATTAGAATTCTTACTCTAAATGGAAGAAAGGTCAAGAGAGACTATATAAACCATAGGGGTCACTATGAGGAGGAACCAAGCAACAAAGTAATCAAGCTTACTCATCCAAAGTAGAAAATGTACAGCAGGATTAGATGTTAGAATATTTTTTAGCATTAGATTCTTGTATATGGCAAGAATCCAAATATCCTAAAAGATTCGACAGGGTTGTGAATGAGCGACAAACCCTTATACTCTTTTGAAGTTACACTTAAGGAATTAATGGTCAGCTTCGCCAAGTTTTTTCTATGTTATTGTGGTTTCTTCAATGTCGTTGTTTTGGTTTTCTACGAGATTCATTCTCTTTATTCTTGATATTGTGCACACTAGTGTCGTATCTCACAAACTCTAATCCTATCTAGGGGCTACTCCACTTAAGAAGGGGTATCAGAGTGCAACACACACGATCATAGTGTAACACACACATATCACTCTCTTACTTTTCCACCACCTGCATCCTCTTTCTAAAAGATACTTTTTAGTTATCACTATTCATTTTCAGTCAAAAACCATTAGCTGCAGCCAATATAAATATACCCCAATATACTTCAACTAGTTTTCCAGAAATTTATATGTTACTTGGAGTTCAAACAACACCAATTAAGTAAGCCTTTTCCTACTCAACTTGCATGATATGAAAGTTATGAGGCCGAACAAAGAACAAGCGAGATCGATCGTCTAAGGCCCTGCTCGATTCAGTTTTAGCTTCTCGTTTTTTGTTTCTAGTCCACTATTCCCTAATTTCATCTTTTTCTGACTTTTTGGATTTTTTAGGCTTTTTGCCTTTTCTTTTTTCCTGTATTCCTTTGCATTGTCCGTGATGGGCTAACCTATTTTTTATTTTTAAATATTTTAAATTTAATTACGTTAAAAAAGATACCAACAGTTACGGTACAAAATAAGTCAACTACAATAAGAAAGCTATAAGCCATAAAAAAGTCAAGTTGAGTAGGACCTAAGTCAGGACTAACAAGTCTTAAAGGGTGTAAAGTCTAAGGTTATTATTTTCGCCGGGACATTACAACATCGGGTATTCACAACTACGTGTATGTCAAAATCCGAATATGCAAATCCGGACTCTCCGTGTATACTGCACTAGTCCAGAATCACACTAGTGCACATAGTGTAATATAGATAAAATATCGATCATATATACAATTAATAAAGAAAAAGACTCAAATATGAATAATTATCAGAATACGACCTTATGACCAAGGTTACAATTAATAGTCAGAAAGGCTTAAGAAACTAGCAGCGAAAAATAGTAATAAGCGTGGTGGCCATTTGATCTGCCCACAGGCAATTGACTAGGAAGCGCCGTCCTAATTCACAAAGTTATCGAAGTATCTTCCTTCAAGTACCTCCTGCTGATATAGCTCCTCCTCTTCAACTGAGTAACAGTAATCATAAAGCCGTGAGTACATTGGTACTTAGTAAGTTGTTTGTAACAAAGGTACAATATAATATGCAAGGCTTACTAATAGATGGCTGAAAGGTTATTCTGTAAAAAGTAATAATATAAAGTAAATACAATAAGTAGATGAAAAACAAACTTTAAATAAACAATAATAAATACATAACTAAAGGAATTAAATAGATCATAAGTGAACTAACCATCCACTTTAATAAACCACCAGTGAACTACCTGCCTACTTCCCAAAGTTATCCAACCTAATTTTATGAAATAACTACTCCTCGTATGAAATCACCGAGCATTGTCTATAACCGGGGACATAACTATTTGAATAGTTTTACACTCTGCAGAGGTTGCACAACTTTATCTCCACGATGTGATAATCCTCACGTTAAAGAAAATCACAACAAAGACTTTATAATGCTCAATCATAACTCAATTTCACCCGCAAAGATTTCGCCGTCGAGTAGGTTAACCACCTGTTCGATAATTGCCCCCCTTGCGCTTCAAAGAAATTAGCAACCATGTTCAACTAAATGGCAAAAGTAAAATTGAAATCTCACAAATTAATTAGTTAGGTCTATCTCATATTAGATATGTGGTTTGCACGGTAAGACTCAGATCAATAGTGCATAAAGTTAAGTCCTTAGACATTACCCATGTGAGATTTCCACATCCCTCGAAGTGCTAACCACACTTTCCTTTTGCTGCATGATCACTCAACCAAGTGAAAACTAATTTTGTATAACCAACACTAATGACACACCAATGTCATGACACATAAATTTTATATCTGTGGCATCAACCACAATTCAATATATCATGAAGTCAAATTAATTATTTGTTCTCATATGATGATGATCCCAATGAGACTATAAGCATGGCTATGCATATTAATCATGCAATATATGTGACAACTAGTATTACACCATTAAATAATTTTACATCATATGTTGACAATTATATCATGGCATTCAAATTGTCAAGGTGAAAATAATCAAATTGTACAATAAGTACCTACTAACACGTGCCTGGGGTGAAACCAACGGTTGAGGCTAAACAGGTTGGATGAACAGTAGTTGGCTTAGCCCATTACTATTTTTAGGTTTTTTGATGCCTTTGTATTTTTAGAAATTCAAATAAATCCTTTTGAGCTATAGAAAATAGCAAATAAATCTAGAAAATTCACAAAAAATTCTAAACAATTCCTTGAGACACAAGAAATCCAAATAAAATTTTTTTAGTATATGTTAATATTTTATTTCATTTATATTAAATTCTTTTAATTATTAAAAATTTAATTTAAACTTATATTAAATCTAAAAAAATCTAAATAGTAAATTTTATTTTAAAAGACTTCAAATAACATTGAAAATCAGGATGTACAAATAGATCACAACCGTTGGCATGTCCATGTGGTCGCTTCTAAGTACAAATAGTCGTCATGTTAGTTATTGCGTGGAGCCGTGGACAGTGTTTAGATCCCGTATTATGCACCAACCGTAGCTGTTGAACATGGTTGGACCTTTGCCTGTCTGTGTTGTATTCGTCAACTCTATCGTCCAACGAAACTGTGGAACATGTCCATCTTCCTAGAGTTTCAGGAAGATTGCAGCTTAGAGGCCGCTTATTTTGGCTTAAGCTTGTTGCTTCTGACTTATTTTTCACTATTCCTAAATCTCATCTGTTTCTGTTTTTTCGTTTTTTGGGCTTTTTTGCTGATTCTTTTTTTCCCCGTATTTGTTTGCATTATGCGTGATGGGCGAACCCTGTTTTTTTATTTTTTTAAATTTAATTATACTAAATAAGTCACAATTAACTACAGTGTAAAATAAGCTAGTTACAGTAAAAATAAGCTATAAGATATGGCTTATTAAGCCCAATTAAGTACCCCTAATGTCTTCACAAAAGGACAATAGAAATATAGGTGTGTTCTTTTGGGTTACGGCTCATGACTTTTGCCTATGGCTGATGGTTTTATCTGTATTTTCTGATACTGTGGATATGCCGATGCGAATGGTGCGTACAATTTTAGGCTCGAGAACTCGTTTGAAAAATCTACTTTAAAAGGCCATCTCATTTCGACGTTTGGCTTTTTAACTTTTAGAGAAGTCAAAAGTCAAAAAAAAAATATGGCCATAGAATGTGTTGTGTTGCTATTCCCTGTCAAATTCTACTCGAGTCGACGCACTGATCATTGCAACCTGCAACAAGCTGCAAGCTCCTTGAACTGGCCTATTCGAAAAAAAACTTAGAAATAGATAGTGTGATTATTCAATCAAAAGCCTTGATTTGGACCACCGGTAATTAGACGGCGGAGAACGCACACAACACCATTACAGTGAGACAATATTTGCCACAGATAGATGGTACAAAGCGGTTTTTTATAACGGCAGTCGTATGTAGGGTTAAGGTAGCTAATCAAGCCTTATGTAGGGTTATGGTATCTTCAATAGTACTATTTTAGCTGTATATTAACTATATTAAACAAGTAAAATCTTATATGAATGAGAGAGAATGAGGTGAAATAATGTGTTGTCTCTTATGCAAGAGATGACTTAAGTTCGCAAATCAACGTAAATAGTGAGAGTGTATGAGACAAAAGTTATAGTAAAAATAGCATAAAATAATTAGAAGAATAATTTATTATTAAAGATATCTCTAATGCTATCTCTAAATAAGGTGAAAGTTTTAAAAATAATTATAAAAGATAGGTTATTGTATATGACCTAAAATATAGTCAAGTGACTAATGATGCCCATTGGTGTGAATATCTGAAAATTTCTGCGAGCTGCGGTCAACATAGGGGATTGGAGGTTTGACCTCACCTGCTTGGCTGCTTGCTTGGCCAATGTGTATGCTTAACGTTCACTTCACGCGTGGAAAACGGAATACCCTAGCAAGTCAACAGTCAATTACCTACTCCAAGTAAGCATAGGAGTAAAAATGCCTTACTAAGACGATACGAGATTCAAAGCGCTGGTCCTGGAAACAGTTTTGGTTTTTTGCTGTCTAGCTTATTTTGAACTATTTATAATTTTTGGTTTTTATTCTGATTTTTGGTATTTTAAGGTTTTTTATCTTTTCTGTATTCGTTTACATTATATGTGATTGGTTAATCTGTTTTTTTATTTTTAGATTTTTTAAAAATTAATTACATTAAATAAACTATTATTAATTACAGTATAATTTTATCTAATTATAATATAATTTTAATTACAAACCACTAAATTTTAGTTCAAAACGGCGCCGAACGGCCTCCGAGTGTGTTCTCAAGAGAAACGTCCAGACGTTGCGAACGAGTTCCATTTTCTCCAGCCCAGAACTGCAATGTTTGGGCCACGCGAAATTACTATAGAATTCTCGTACAACTGTACTGCTGAAGACCGAAGAAAGGCAGCCGTCGATAGGAAGTCGTTCAGTTCTTCCCATGTCCTCGTACAACGAGCCCATCCATCATATATGGTCTCTTTTTTTTCCAGCCTCTAAAATTTGTTTTCCAATATTTTTATAGTAATTAGTTTTCAAATAGAGTATTTTTTAAATAAAGTCTACAAATTTGCTGTAGTACATACTGTAACGATTTTATTTGTATCAGCTAAAACCATACGTAAGTTTCTACTTTCTCTAACGAACAGTCTAAAAAATATAAACCATATACATAAACCATAAACTGAAATTAAAAAGATCGAACCCAAAGTGCTAGCCCTCTCAACCCAGAAAAGCAGCGTTTTTTTTTTGTTGACAAACACGGCCAAACGCACGGTGATGTCGCTTGCGTCGCAAGCCTCAAGGACCAGGCCGGCAAAGCGAAGGGGGCAGCAGCCGAAGCCGGAGCAGCATAATTGGGCAACGGCATGTTGCCTCCACATGCCATGATGAAGTGAATCCTCCCTAGATACCGCACCAATCAGTAGATTACCGATGGCTAGTACTCGCTGTCGTGTCATACACAGCGACAATTAGAGGGTGATCGGAATAGCGATGGCTTTTGATTTTTGTTGAAAAAACACTGTAACTAAGTTGCATATTAGGTATAATTAAATTTAAAAAAATGTAAAAATAAAAACGGCTCGTTAGTTTAGTGCGGACAATGCAAAGGAATATGAGGAAAAAAACGGAACGCAAAAAAATCAAAAAAAATTACTACGTGACAAAAGTGCTACAGTGTTTTAATCGCTGCTACAATATTTTAATCACTGAACAGTGTTTTTGTCTCCAAACTGATCAGGGCCTTACCTCGGTATCTGCTCAGATCGCCACGTCCCTGCCAAGGTGCAGCAAATCTGGCTAATAAGATGCATGCATGCAGTGTTGCAATGCGATGCAGCACAGGTTGGAATTCAGGGAGGCTTGTCTCTAATCTCCGGTGAGTGAGCTGGGGCGGATCCAATGTACAAGGATTCAGGATCAGTGATCGTAACATGGTCTAACTCAATCTAAGAGTAGTGTTACAAGATAAAGCAACAATTTTGTTAGCATGCAGTTATTGTGGTAATGTTATAGAATGAAACTGTGTAACTAAAATGAGCACAAATTTTGTTTTCGAGGTCACTGGAAAAATAGCAATTTTACATATATCTTGACATTGATCTTATCAGCTCAGTGTGTAGTTAACTAAAAAAAATCGCTCGTGTTCAATTTAACGTTGATGATTTGTGATGTGTTGTGGAGTCCAATAAAATTTTGTTGTTATAGCTAAAAAAGATAATCTATTATATCTAAGGTGCCGCTCAATTGGAATTTTTTTTTGTGGCTTTTGGCTTTTTTTATTGTAGCTAACTTATTTTGCACAACAACAGCTTTTTGACATAATTAAATTTCATAAATTTAAAAATAGAAAAAATATATATGTTATTCCGTTACAAACAATGCAAAGAAACACGAAAAAAAGATAAGACAAAAAATACCTAAAAAGCTAGAAAAGAACAAAATTAAAAAATAATGAACTAGAATCCAAAAGTCAACCTGAAATTGAAACAAACAAAAAACATAAGCACTTTTGAAAAGTCTCTGAATTGTCAAACACAGCCTAACATGAAGATGAAAAATCCAGGACGCTCAACATTAATAGTAGTACGAAAAATGAAGGTCCAACTCTACTATGCTCTAACGACGCTACTGTATACACAAGCTGCTCAAGAACTCGTGTGACCAAACTAGCCTCGAGTTCTGCCTCTCATAACCTACTATAACTAAGAAGACAGAGAGGGAGGGAGAGAGAGAGGAAACAAAACAAAGAAGACACGGAAAGAGAGATATATATATGACTAGCAGGAGATCTCCATGGAGAAGTTGGAATCTAGCAGCTCCTCGATCATCTGCTCCACGTATTGCTCCTCAAGAAACCCCCCACTCCACTCCGCCGCCGACGGCGCACTGTCCGTGCCGGCATTGCAGGCGGGCAGCGGCGTGCCCGGCACTACGGGCGCGGAGGCGGCCGTCAACGCATCCTTGCTCCGCTGCGCGGCCTGCACGGAAGCGAGGTTGAAGAAGTGGAGCTTGGCGACGAGCGCTGCGGAGAGGAACGACGACGAGGCGGGTGGCCCGGCGTCGGCGTCGTGGGGGAAGTTGGTGCGCACGCGAGGGCCGCACATGATGCGCGCAGCCTCGTCGTAGGCGCGTGCCGCGTCCTCGGCCGTCTCGAAGGTGCCCAGCCAGATCCTCGTCTTCCTGCAATGAAACACGAGAGATCCAAGAACCAACATGGTCGACCACGCCAAGAATCGCTGGAAGGAAAACAAACAATTGGAAGGCTTTCGTTCAATCGTACAGGAGGGGGTGGCGGATCTCGGAGACCCAGGAGCCCCAGTGTCGCTGCCGCACGCCGCGGTAACGCTGCTGCAGCCGTGCCATCGGAGTCGGCGACGCTCTTGCTTGCTGGCGAGACACGCCTTGTGCTGTGCTCTGTGTGCGTGTGTGAATGAGGGCTTGAGGAGGCGACGGCGATCAGTGTGTGCCGTGTGCGAGCTACGGCCTACGGTTAGGCTATAAATAGAGGGTGGAGGGAAGGAGGGGGGTTCAATTCGCGGCTTGTTTGAAAGGCTTCTAAAGAGCCTATTGAGGTCCTGATCGTTTCGGTTTTTTTGGTTTCAGCTTCTAACTTCAGTTTTTTTTTCACTATTTACTATATTATCCACTAACTCAGCTACAGTAAAATTTCAGCCAGCTACAGTGAAATTTCAGCTAAAAGCTAGAAGCCATCGCTAAAACGATCACCACCTGAGTTGAGCTGAAAAATGATAGGTTGCAGTTGAATTTACACTGTATCTAATTTATTTTATATTGTAGTTGATGGTAATTTATTTGATATAATTATATTTAAAAAATTAAAAATAAAAAACAAATTAGTAAATGAATACGCAAAGAAGAACCGACAAAAAGCTCAAAAAACCAAAAAAGTTAGAAAAAGATGAAATTTAGAAATAATAAAAAATAAGTTAGAAGTCAGAAACTTAAACCAAAATAAGCGATGCCTAATCGGGGTCACTAGTGTTTGCAGTGTTTGTGTATCTAGTTCTTAGGGCCCACTCGATTTTCCTATAAGATTCTGAAAATTTTATTCATATAGGATCTTATCATCAGAGTACATTGGTATACAGCTAAGTGCATTGATGCACAACTTCTTGATGAGAGGAATTGCATTGTAGTGAAATCGATACATCAGGAGGTACATGACACAAACCTTGGGTGAAGAACACTAAGTATTTGCAGCGGATGCTCTCGTTGGAGGCCGAGGTATCGGCGGCCAAGCTGACCGTCGCATGACCGCGGCGACCCCCGTGATCTTTTTCTGGACTGTGCATCCGCTCGGGTTCAAGTTGAACATCTTTGTGCTCGTGCCTCTGTTTCACCGCGCGTGCTGCTGATGCCACCCTGGTCACCGCCCCGACCTTCCCTCCCTACGCCGACGCGAAATCTTTCCCGTGGCACCGTCATGGCTGCCCTGTACCCTCCTCCCAAGTCTAGATCCTCTCCTTCTCCTCCTAGCCCCACCACCCATCGCCCTCCGCCATACCCCCGTCGCGGTCACGACACAACTCCCCCGAGGCCTCGCCGTGATGTCCGAGCCGTCGCACCCGAGGCAGAGCATTGACCTCCCTCTGCATTTGCTCCGCCTGCACCAGCCTCGCCCCCTCTGCGCTTGTAGCTCCGCCCCGTGGCTTCTTCAACTCCATGTACCCCCAATGACTTACTAATAAGCTTCTCACGTGTTCAGATCCATTGAACCATCGTCGCTTGCAAATAGGTTCAAATCACTTAGCACACCATATGCCTCTCCATCTACCATGATAGCACCCAGTTTCTCTACTGTTCTAGACCTTAGCCCCTCTCTGAGCCTGCTCTCAGTCCACCTTGCCGTTTCCTGTCATGTCTATCACCGGTAGCTCTCTCTCCGGTTCCTTGTCTTCCCTACTTGTGACCACTTCACTAGCATCAGTCATCTTCTAGTGGCACCTAAATTGTTCTGGACCTCAGCTCTCCTAACCTAGTCTGATCCCTTAACCGCTTTAGACCTAAACTCTCTTAACTTAATCCTAGTTACGTCTATCTCACCATGACCTAGCTCTAGAGTTCTACAATCAATAACAAGCAAAACATCATGTAGCACTATACAATACACAGAATTATCAATTGACACAAATTGGTGAGCCACGAACACTTACCTTTACCTCAAAGCATCTCTGCATGTTTGACATGCAACCCGTAGTGGCCAATGACTAGCCATAACATCTTTCATGTATTCAGACTCTCTCGAACTATCTCTATGTGTATCGATCTCATCACTTGGTACACTACATGTACCAATTTGTCTTTTCATGATTCTTATCTTCTATGCTTCCCGTGTAAGTCACGTAGTCTCACTCGGACTTACATAGCTGCTCCAGATCTCAGCTCCTCTGTCTAGTCTCAGTCTATTACCGTCGACCGCTAACGTTCTTCAAGACACATGTGCATCCAAAGACCAAGCAACTATGTCAAGCATAAATTCCACACACTTGACTTACATTAGTCAAAGCAATACATCATATATCACACCACACAAAAACATCAGAACCTATGCTATGCACACACTCAACTATACTCATATACTAATTATAACCCTATGACAAAATTTCAAACCAAAATGCATAATTTCAGTACCAATTCACTAAAAGCTGGTCTGATCGCCATTTTCCTAACCAGTCACTGATGGCACCAAGCATTAAAAAACACCAACTTTAGAATTTCGATTAAATTCTATCTAGTTTCAACTCAGAAATCTAAATTGAGTGATATCTTGTGTAAAGATATCCTCAAACACACCTACACATATTTTCTATGTCTATTTTCCAAAAAGTATATGGCCGGTCTAATCGCTCTATAGCCACCAATCAAAAATCGCTCTATAGCCACTGATCAGACTGATCGAACTGTCGGTGCCAAGCCGGTTAGACCGGTTAAGACCTAACAGTAACTCTGAAAATTGCAAACTTCTAAACTCAAACTTCGATAATATTTACAAAATAAAGTCAAATACTCATCATACATTATGGGCTCAAATCAGTTAAAATCCGACAGCAACTTAAAAAATTGCAAACTCCCAAAACCAAAGTCAAATTTTGACATCATTTACATAATAAGGTCAAATACTCATCATACACTATGGGGTCAGACTGGTTAAAACCTGATTCCCAAAGTCAAACTTAAATTTCGACAATATTTACATAATAAGATCAAATACTCATCATACACTACAGGGTGATAAACTCCTAAAATCAAACTCAAACTTCGACAATATTTACATAATAAGGTCAAATACTCATCATACACTACGGGATGATCTCTACATAGTATCGCGCTTATGTTTCAACCATTCTACAATCTATATAATTTTCCTTTTCATAGCTTAGCGAGGATAGACGCTTGCATGATCCCCTTATCATTTTCTTTCCTTCGACATCCTTACCGGCTAGCCAGCAATGCGACAACAAGCTAAGCCAGATGACCAAGTGAGAGCACAAACAGGGGCGGAGCCAGGAATTGGATATAGGGGGGCAACATGGACAATAAGTAGAGTAGAACTAATGAATCATACCGGATTTACCGATCCAATAGTCACATATCAAAGTAATATGTTTTGTAAATTACAATACAAAGAAAATTACATCTCTATTATCGTCCGCGCGCTACACTACGCCGCACTCGCCGCTTCTTCGCATGGCGGCCACTCTGTCGCCGCACACTTTGCGCGCCGCCATCCGCGACGCTGCGCTGCTCGCTCTTTGCGCTGCGCGCCGATCGAACTCGCGCGCGCCTGCGTCTTTGTGCGCCACGCCGGCTCTCGCGCCGCGCCTGCGTCTTTGTCGCCACGCCGCTGCGCCGCCGTGCCACTCAGATCACTGCGCAGTGCGCGCGCTCACCATCTGGCCGGCCGCTGCTGCGCTGCCAGCATCGCGTGTGCGCCGTGCTCGAAAGACTACCTGCGCGCGGCGCGCGCCACGCCGAGCTCAGTGCCCACGGCCTCCAAAGACGCCCCGTGCGCGCCACCCCACGCCAGCGGTCGGCCGCCGGCTTCGCCAAGCCCAAGGACAGGAGGAGAGGGAGAGAGAGAAATAGAGAGAGATGAAAGTTGGGAGGAGAAGATGCATCTGGTGCCAAAAGAAGGAGGCGACGACTGCTAAGAGATGGGCTCCTCCCTGGCTTTATATGGAGTTGATTAGGGTTAGGATTATAGGTTATTCCTTTTTTTGTTCCAGGTGTTACAACCTCTAATTAACATAATAAAGGATTAGTAGAAATTTGGGGGGTGCCAGGCCCCTGGCCCCCCTCTCTTAGCCACTGGCGACAAGTGAGCGAGGAAGGGGGGAGAAGGATGGGCGGGCCAGCTGGGCTGCTGGGCCGGCTAGGCCGCGCGTGGGGGTTCTTTTCTTTCTTTCTTTTATTTGAAAAAATAAAAAAGAGAGAAATTGGTAAAGCACAAAACCACAAATGAAAATCAAATGCCAGCTTTTAAAAAAACCAAAAAACCAATTTCAAATTAGTTTTTATTTTACAAAACAAGAAAGGGCAACAAGCTTCTAAAAATCGGGATGTTAGTAAGTTCAAGCCCAGATTAGCCAATCTGGAGCAGAGGACCCCGTTTACGTATATACAGCCGAAAGTTTCGCTGGAAGTAGCACTTGATACTCACTTCGTTTGTAAACGCATGCCGTTTTAGAATGCTACACTCAAACGTGTAAAACTTTGACCACTAAACACACCTTAACGTATTTATATTCGCCGGATAAAAATAATATTAGTAGAGCTGTCATCATAAGTATAATTATATTTTTAAAGTTTTTCCTAACATATAATCAAAGAAAAAGTAATAGTAGAATGTGTACAGTAGAAACCCTATCTAGTATGAAAGCCCAATTGTGACGTTCGACTTAAGCCCAATCATAGTAGGCGTAAGGTATTCCAAAGGACTAAGTTAGCCCATTGGGCCCATCTGGCACTGCTCTCCTCCATATAAACCCTCACGGGCGGCCGGGCCGCCGCCACCGCAGCTTCCTTCGCGTCCGCCGCCCCGCCACCATGGTACGCATCTCCGTTCATCTTTCCCGCAGCTCCAGTTTGCTTCGATTTGTATGGTTGGGCTCCTTGAAATTCTTGGGGTAGTTGTGTTACGCTGATTCGGTGCTTGTTCCGTTGCCTTGCATCTCGTGCAGCCATCGCACAAGACCTTCCGGATCAAGAAGAAGCTGGCCAAGAAGATGCGGCAGAACCGCCCCATCCCCTACTGGATCCGCATGCGCACCGACAACACCATCAGGTACGTGCCTTGATCTTGGTTAGTTCGTAAGCATCTTTGGAGAGGAGGCGTCTCGTGTTTCGGTCCCTGATTGGTTCTTGCTTGTGTATTGCTGTCTCAGGTACAACGCGAAGCGCAGGCACTGGCGCCGCACCAAGCTCGGGTTCTGAGCGGGGAAGGAGAGGTACCAGATGCTGCTGCTTGGAGTTATGAGTTGCGTGATGTTTCGATGTTTCTGCGAGCTAGCGAGTGATTCCAGGATGCTATTTTTAAGTTTTTGCTTGTAGCGTTAAAGAGATTCTTAGTTGTGCTTGTAGCGTACTGGCAATATATTCATATCTTGCTGATTAACCACTTTTATGTCGTGCTTAAGTTCTGTATTTTATCTGAGTTGCAGCAGCTTGATCACTAGATCTCCCTTTATTAGCCTAATTTGAGTAAATCTCACCCATTATTAGCCGAATTTGAGTAGATCTCCCTTTATTAGCCTAATTTGATTATCTGCATGCTGTCTTTAATCCATTTCTGGTGTAGTGTTTTGGTTGTAAATATCTTTAGTATCTAGTGTGGTTTACTGGTTGTTTGGTAGGGGATTGGCCTGCTGTAGTTTTGTGTATAGACCCTTTGTTTAGTAATGACCTGTTGTAAGCATGTGTAATTCCTAGATGATTTGGTAATCCACACAATTTGGAGTTCTATAGGATCGTCGATGGCAATTAGAGGGGAGTGAATGATTGCAATCCACAAATAAAGTTTTTTAAATAATAATAATAATAAACTAGTCTATGAATTAACGCAATTGAATTCTCTGGCTACCAGTGGCAAACATGCATGTCTGTTCAAGAGTAATGCTAGACTAAAGAACCAAATCTCCAAAAGAAGCAGCATGCATACTGTATAGACCTATCCCGCTCAGGGAGGCTTTTGCCATCGCCAGCGTTGGGCGTTGAGCGACGATTGTAGACTTGTTTGTGAGTTGTGACCAGGAGTGGGACATGGCTGATGTCTGGACTCTGGAGCATTGGTACTGGAGGTTTTGGGCATGAACATGCTGTTCTGGTAGAAAAATTGACGCCATTGCACTCCTTCGAGCTTTTCTCGGACACCATTTGTGTTATCTTTATTATAATTTTTTATTTTTATTTAATATTTTAGTTATTTTTTATTGAAGTTTATATACAAATCAAATTGCTAATTTTGTTTTATTTGTTCTATATTTTAGTTATTTAGGGATTTTACTTTATATTTCGTAGGGAAATCAAATTACAAATTTTCTATTATTTTTATTCTGAATTTCAGTTACTGTTTGTTGGGATTTGTGTACAACTTCAATTGCAAATTTTTCTCTTAGGATCACGATATTATCTTTATCAAACAACTAAAGTGAGTAACATGATATTGTCCTCTTTGCCATCACTGCCTTGGCTCCTCACTTCCTTGTGGATCAATGTTAATTGCAGGACAGACAACTCTATTGCACTTTTTTGTGCTCTCCTCCGACACCATTCTTACTATTCACGTTATAACTTTTAATTTCATTCAAAATTTCAGATTTTTTTATTTTGGTTCATATACAAATCAAATTGTTAATTTTATTTATCTTGAATTTTAATTATTTATAGATTTTACTTTGGAATTCATATAGAAATCAGATTGCAAGTTTTTTCTTTCTTTTTATCCCAATTTCAATTATTGTTTTTTGAAATTCGCATGCAAATTCAATTGCTATTTTTTCTTTAATTTTTTTCCTGCATTATGGTTATTTTGGGATTTTTCCTTGGAATTTGTATTGAAATCAATTTGGTAATTTTAATTTTTTTTATTCTGAATTTTAATTATTTTTCATTGGAATTTATATACAAATCTAGTTACTAATTTTTTAAATTTTTATTTTAAATTATATTTATTTAGAGATTTTATTTAGGAATTCGTATGTAAATGAAATTTCTAATTTTATTTATTTTTGATTGGAATTCGTATACATATCTAATTTCTAATTTTTCTTTAATTTATATTTTAAATTACAGTTATTTAGGGATTTTTTTACTTTGTAATTCGTCCTGGCTCATCAGTCACCACATTGTAGTTGCAATAATCATTATATCGACATCATGCCCAAGGAACTGTCTCGACATGTTTCTTCGTACTCCTCTTAACTCTATATGGCTCTGCCGCTTGCCCATTTTCTTCTTGTTGTCGGCGAAGTAGATGCCCTACCTGTCCTCATGTCCGCTCCGATCGCGTCCCGTGACGCCTCGACATTGGAGATGACCTGCAGAGCGCCTCCTCTGTATGCCATCGCCATGGAGCTGGCTTACAGGATGTGGTCGAATTGTCTGCAATTTCAAGAGCACACATTCCAATCTCTAAATTCTTCCAATGATCAGACACCTTTTTTTTTGTCTTTTGCTAATGGGGATGCGGTCTCTCTTGTTATTCTTCAATTGTTCTTGGCCTTTGTTTTTCCTTTTCCCTATCGCACTTATTTGCTTGCCGTTTTTTTTCTTTTTTGATCAGGGCAGCAGCTCACGTCTCTTGGGCTAACTTATTGGCAGATTTTGTTTTCTATAATTCAGACTTTGATTTCGAAAATTTATATGACCACACCCCTTCAAATAAAGTTGTATTTGTTATAACAAAATCAAATCAGTTTGTACCATTATAATCTGAAAGTACCAAAATTAATGGTGTAATTCGGGCCAAGCAGATCACGGATGCCACTATTTCGAAGATGAGGGGAGTCGGTTTGGAGTAAAAGAAAAGGCATATTCCCTGATATAATTATTAATATTGAAACATCAACCTTAGTTGTTCTTTCCCGTTACTCTAAATATCTACATATTAAAGTGTTTCTTTCCTATAGATACATTCTTGAAAGAAAATCCTATAGAAATCATTCATTCAATTATCAGTTTTACAGTCTAATGTTACATGCTCTAACGTCAAAAATCAACATATTGGCGTGTTGACTTCCTCCGATTATCATTTTACAATATGCTTAATTTGTGTAGAATTATGATTAGGGTAGGAAAGTCTATTAGACCATTTCCATTCCTTTCTTTAAGAATTTTATATGATTTGTATTTCCATAGTTCTAAATTCAACAATAGGTCTATACCATGATAATCTATTATGTATATAGCGAAATTTGTTAGATATATTTGATTTTAACTATATATTACTATAATTTTAAATCTATCACGGAGGCTAGTTGAACAAATTGCACGGACAATTCGGCTATTATCTACAGTGATTTTGTATCCACATACAGACATGGAGACACACACACGTACTTGGAGATTCTAATTGGACTCGGACTATATATTAAGATTCTAAGCGTGTCTCCCTGAGTCAGATCGGGGAACTTACCAAATAATGCTAGGATAGTTACTCTTAAATCTTAATCTTCTAGTCGGATTCCATATGTGAAATTTTTAGACAAAGTTTTTGGATGGAATCAACAATGTTGCTTTAGATGACATGGGGGCGTTCGTTTTAGCGATGGCTTCTGGCTTTTGGCTGAAATTTCACTGTAGTTAGCTTTTTTTACTGTAACTGATTTGGCTTTTTGGGCATAATTAAATTTAAAAAATGTAAAAATAGAAAAAACATGTTAACCCATTAGGGACAATACAAAGGAACATGGGAAAAGAAGAAAATATAAAAAAGCCTAAAATATCTAAAAAAAATCAGAAAAAGACGAAATACTGAATAGTGAAAAAAAAGCAGAAGCTAGAAGCTAAAACCGAAATGAGCGGGGCCGATTCATACCGATCACATCTAACGGATATGTATTTCTCTTTTTTTACAATGATTAATGTGGTAATTTTAGCTTTTAAGAGCAAATACTGTGGCTTCGCCCTTTGTTTTAATAATATATATAATAGATAAATTGTCATATAACTATTCTTTATACAGATGACACCAATTATGAGCATTGTTTTTCTTTCTCGACTATGTATGTGTTGTTTCTAAAAAAACAAACTAATGAGATTGAGATAATATAAAATAAATAATATTAATAAACAGGAGAGAGACACCTATAATAATGCATTTAGCAATGGAATTCAACGTCGCCATTGAGCTGTTAGGCAAGGAGTTCATGCAACATGGCCGTTAACGTACATGCTTAACTCACACTCAAGATCTCTTTTCCCGCAAATAATCTTTCCTGGTGCCTTACGTTTTTTTTTCCACGCGGAGATAATACACAGGCAGATATGCAATGCAGTGCGAATTCTTTGATTAGACTCCAATTACTTTCCGGATGGTGTTTATTTTATTCAAATTCAAACACTTGTGATATAAATCTACATCGTTAAAATCTGAACCCACTAAAAATCGATGGTATAGATCTTTCGCTTTTTCTACCGATTAACATGTTAATTTCTAACCCTTGAGAGTGAATGTTATGACTTTTTTTCTTTACTTTAATGGTAGATAGATAGATGATTTTGCGTCCAAAAATCAGACAAAATTTCTCACTTTTGGATCTCAATCCAGTGGATCATGTGCCTCGCCATTGCTATAAATGCTACCCTAGCTCCTAGTTGGCCAGCTCCCATCCTCACTCCACCCCCGCTACCTCTCGGCTCGACCTCTGCTGCCCCCGCCTCATCCTCCTCCCGTTGCCACTGCCAAGCCCCTCCTCCCCCGCCGCTCGCCTTCATCGCCCCCGTCCCCATCCTTCTTCCTCATCTCTGATGGCCACCGCTGCTTGTTGTCTCGTAATTGATCATCATTCTTGTTGCCCCTCACCGCCCCGCCGCCACCACCGTGCCTCCGCCACCCCAACCTTCCTTTAAGTTCAGGGGCTCGATGAGCCCTGAAGTAGACTGTGGAAGCATGCTAGGATGGTTTTGGCATTGAAAGTAGGTCCATCTAGAATGAATGAAATCTCGAATAATATTAAAGGAATCAATCTGTTTCTGGTAAAATATCTATGAAAATTCGGTAATTTTTTTTAGATGTGACGGGATAAGACATGCTCTCCCCGCACTTCAAATTTAAGGTGTTAGTGGGGCCAGTGTTCACCATTTCGTCCGAAATTTTGCGAAATAGACGAAATTTCGTCCATTTCAGTACCCTCCGAAACGCATTTTATTCAGTGAAAATTTTGTCGAATTTAATCCTATTTGAAATTTGTTCAAATTTCACCAATTTTTGGTTAAATTTCATCAAAAATTTGTTTTTTTGTCCAAAATTTCGACGAAAGGAACGAAATTTCGTTCATTCGTTCCTTTCGCCAGTGAACGCAAGTTTTTTTCCAACCGAAAGTTTTAACCCTGAGTGGGACTCGAACTTGGTGAGTGGTTTATAGTCTTGTGTGCCCAGCATTGCACCATAGGAGAGCTCTTCATGAAATTTCGTTATAGTAAATAGGCTTTTGTACTGTTTTCTCGACCTCAAGCATGTTGTGTAACTCGCAAATACGGGTGTGGTAAAATTATGCATGCAAATTTGGCTTCACCACCACCAACATTCTTGCGCAGGCAAGACATGTTGCCGCATCAAGTCCAATGCCAGAGCAAGCGCATGAACGAAGGTGCTCAACTCCATTACCTTTCCCTTGAGACTTTTCTGATCGAATTCCTACCTTTCAGTGTTTCTCACTACCCAAGATGCTTGTTGCCGTTGACACACGATTGATGTCACAAGCTGCTCGATCTCATTTGCCTATAGCACAATTCACTACCAGTCCAAACAAGACAAGGGAGGAGCAGTAAAATACCTACCACTAGATCTTAAATGACACTCTTGATTGGGACGCAATCCGGTTCTATATTACTCAGGGTCAACACATTCTGAAGAGTCACATTCATCGGCCAGGATTCTATCCTGACTCTGGTAGCTTCCCTAGGGATCAGAAAACCGGTCGTCTGGCAGCTAGTGTGACCAAGAGTTTAGCTAGGTCTCCATCACGTTCTTCATAATATTCATATCTAGCTCGAGACGTTTTATATCAGGACTGTGTCTCGCTTTACCAGACTAAGCAGAAATTCTATGGTATCAGTTCTTCTATGTTACGTCGCTACAGAGCAACTCCTTAGTTTATTTGTGCTGTTCCACTTGACTGACGGTACGGCGCAACCTCGCTTTGGCGCTTGGACACGTCTCTATTCTACCCAAAAAAAAGGAACCAGACTGAATGCATGATCCGAAGATTACATGAAACTTGAGGCATTCGAGTTTGAAAGAGAGTGCAGGCCCAAACTGCATTTTTTTTCCAGGCATCTCAGCAGTAATCTCACACACACACACACACACACACACACACACACACACACACACAGAGAGAAACAAGTTAAACCGAAAAAAAAGGCCGCAATAGACGCCGAGCCCGTATATTACAGATTCATCAACCGTTGCCATAAGTTAATAACACCTCTACATGCTCACAGTACAAATTTGGGAAGCACCACAGGAAGAATCAAGGCAGCAAGCATCCACCAGCTCTATAAGCATTACCATTTTCTTCTTTATCTTTACCTTATTCATGTACAAAGCCAGCCATGACACCCCCCCCCCCGGGGGGGGGGGGTTGTGGAGGAGACAGGACGCTGAATAGAAGAAGGATGGGAGAGCTACGAGCGTCTATTTCAGCGGTTGCGCCTTGGTAGGGGAAGCTGCGATGGCCCGTAGCCTCTTGACGATCTCCGTGAAGCTCGGCCTTTCTGACGGTTCAGAAGACCAGCACTGCTCCATCAATGACCTCCACTGAGGATCGCACGCCTCAGGGACAAGAGGTCGCAGGGTGTTGCTCACGATCCCACCTGACGGTAGTTGGCAAACAGTTCAGGAACAAGAATGGCATTGGACTCAACCAGTGAGGTTAGTGCAGCGTGAATTACAGTATAAGTTGCAAGGATACCTATAATGGCGCCATAATGCAATTCAGCATAAGGCTCTTCACCGGTAAGCAGCTCCCACATCACAATTCCAAATGAGAAAACATCGACCTACAGGAAAAGCATACGAAGGTGACTCAGGAAATGGGGACTGCGTGTGTTTCCAGAGGTGGTTCAGGGCAAGGGGCTGTTGCATTGGGACGAAGGATGCGAGGGAGCAAACCTTTTCAGAAACAAGGTTGCTGCTGCCATTCAACAGCTCAGGGGCCATCCAAGGAAGTGTTCCTCGCACTCCACCAGATATTAGTGTCTGGCATTTGACCTTTGATAAGCCCAAATCACCAACCTAAAAAAGGTAAGACAGTTACTACAAAATCAAAGGTCCTCATGTCTGCTGTCTGCATGCAAAGCAGGTGCTAGGATATAGATATTAAATCAAAGATGCTCAATATTTCCTTCTGCTACTGGAAATGTGGAACCAACAGTCGAGTTATCTAAAGAATTAGATCCTTGGTGTGGCACTTCAAAATCTCTTTGATGTGGACCTTCAAGGAGTAGAACTGTTTCTGACACAGGTTGAACTAATAAAGCAGTTGGACATCCAAGTCACCTGAGGATTCTCAGGCCTCGGCAATACATTGTTTCTAGAAAAGACAACATGCTTTCTCGATTAAGGAGGATGAAGCCTGCTCTCTTTATTGAAAAACGTGTCATTGTGCTTTCTATAGAAGTACAGCCATTGTATGTATGGGTGCACCTCTTTAATTAATACAAGTGAAAACAGATTCAGTCTTTGCTTAACCACTTACTGCCTTGATGATAAAAAACAAATCCATGTGCATTTTCGCAAATACTCAACTATGGTATCATGAACCATTCTATATACCCACGCAATTTCCATTGAAGAACAGCCCAACACAAAGCTGAACTTTTACTTTTCAAAGGTTGTGTGCATGTATAGAGCACAAACATTATGGTTGTGTGACACTATAATCAACTGCATAACACGGTTTTAAGGATTGTCTCATTTAATTTTCCGCATTTGCAAAGATATGCAGAAAACGGGGGTACGAAGACGCTGACCTTGCATATAGGGCGTTGGGGATCTCTTAGGTTGACGAGCAGATTATCACTTTTCAAGTCAAAGTGTACAATATTCTTCCCATGCAAATATTCCATACCAAATGCAACGTCCATTGCAATTAGTAGACGCCTACGCCGGTCAAATATCCTGCTGACAGAAGAAACTAACATTAAAAGTGTTACCATATGAAAAGCATCGTGTTTTTGCGCTGAACAGATAGTATACTTTTCATGTCTTTCCAATGCTTGTCGAAGCGAACCATTAGCCATGTACTCAGTTACCGTTGCAACAGATCCACCTGGGCTATCCAGAACAACACCATAAAAAGCTACAACATTTGGATGGTGCAATGATGCAAGCTTGCAAGCTTCATTCCAGAAATCAGTTTTCTACAAACACAAGAAAAAGTTAGGGCATGATAAATTGAAGGTAAAATAAAGGCAGTAAGTTAAATGCAGACCATTCGCTGTTCCTCAGATGCTTTCCCAGCAAAACATCGATCACTGATCCTCTTTATAGCGACATCGGAACCTCTCCATTTTCCATGGTAAACAGTACCGAAGGTTCCAGAACCCAGTTCACGCAATTCTTCAAGATCACTGTTCTTTATTATCTGTAATTAACAAGGGGGAAATAAGCATGATGTATTTGAAACTGCAAATGAAAAGTGTACATAAAAATCAACAAATAGATTGTTAACAACCTGAAGATTATCGATGTCATCTAAAACTTGAATGCCTTGGCTTGTTTTGTCTAACTGATTGTTCGGCGCATCCTGTACCCCAAAAGAAATGAAGTTACGACTGATTAAAGCACAAAGAGTTATACCAGGGAAGAAAGAAACGCTGTCCACCTCAATTTTTGGATCAACTACAGCTCCATGTGAATCTATGTGATCCTCAGAGAATACAGTTGGTTTTTCAGAAAAAGGTGACTGAAGAACAGATGCTGCCACTCCTTCTGCAACAGCTTGTAATTGTCGCTTAATACTTTCTTCTCCAACTCCTTTCAGAAGACAAAAGGAAAAAAAACAATAATATTTAGTCCATTTTGATTTTCAAATGATCTAATAATTCATCTAGTACTACAGACCAAATTATCTACTATGAGAGAGTATACCAACCTTTGTTCATTTGAGAAGGTTCTGGGTAGATATCCTTAAAATTACGGTCTTGAATGCGTGAAAGATTGCCTTCTTCTAAGAGAGTGGCAGCATTTGAACTGTTAATGGCAGGAACACGGCCCTCCACATGTGGATATCCAGAAACAACAGGTTCCTTAGCCAACTTGCTCGGTCTTGGGGGCACTAAAGAAGCATTTCCCACTGCTTTCCAAGGATCCTGGTTTGAGAAAAGAGATTCTGTGTAAGCTGGTTCCCGTGTGGCTTCCACACGATCAATACCAGCAGTAGCCTGTAACGGAAATGGACTACTGACATTAGGGGGAACAGAAACCAAGTGATTCAGCATTTCCCCAGGATGAAGCAGAGGAGGCCCAGCAGGAACCTGAACACCAGAGTTAGCAGGTCTCACAAGAAACCTTTCATTGGAAACAGGTGGTTCGATGGGTACGCCAAGGTTGTTTGAGACAGGCACATTGAGTAACATATTTGGCTGCTGGCTTGTGTCGGGGTGAACATTTTGCACACCAACATCAAAAGAGGAAGTTAGTTGTTCAGTATGTCTCACAAGATTGTCCTCTGGGATCGAAGCAGGAGAAGAAAAGGCGTTTGTAATGCCCATGTGATATCCTCCAGCTTGAGATTTGTAGATGGAACCACCATCCATATTCACAGGTGGCTTCTCAATTTTTCCATCACCAATAGCACCATGAGGAATAACTGACTTCCCTTGCACACTAGATTCTGGAGGGGCAATAGGACCTAAATGAACTCCTTGCATCCGGGCATCGATAGCTCTGACATAATCATGAGGAAGATCATGGGCATATTCTCTAAGCGGGTCTGCTACCGGATGATTTGAATTCTTAAATGCACTAGCATCAATCCCTTGTGGATTGCCACCAACTCCATTCACTGGGACTTGTGATGGCTGCATACTATAAGAATGCTGTTGCTGCTGTTGGTACTTGAAAGGATCTTCAGCACGAGACTGCGCAGGATGCCCCACAAATACTCCATTTGAAGCAGGTGGACTGGCAACTGGTAGAGTAACCATGGTGGGTTGAGCTACGCCTGCATCTGGAGATGGCGTTGCCTGGCCTATAGGTTGTCTGGCAGAAAGTCTCGGCTCAAATCGTGCCATCCCTGGTGCGCTCTCGGTTCTTGGTTCTGCTATGTAATGAGCAGGTGTTCCTTCACTTTCACCTGGACTATGTTGTTTGGCCGCATTCTCTTGATGGAGGCTGTAAAATATTGGAATAGCATCAGGATTGTTCACCATGCGAGGATTGCCCTGCTCCTGGATCATATTATCCGAATGGGCATGCGGCAGCGCTTTCTGGCACATCGTGCAATCATCATACCTCACTGATGGCACACTAGCCGAGCTTATCACCACTGGAATTGTCCCAGAGCTGGTCACCACTGGTGTGCTTATTGTGCTTGTCACGACCTGCTGGACGCCGTATCTCTGTGCATCACTTGTCTGCAAATGCATAGGAGGCAAAGGTGGAAGCTGTGACAGTGGCTGCAGCACCCTGTAATTCTGATCAACTGGAGTTTGCGCTGGCCTTGTGAAATGAAGGTTCTCCAAAACAGGTTCTGTACCTGCAGAAACAGGCCTCAAGGTACCGACTTGAGCAGCAGAGGTCGACATGCAGTTCGTCACCGGAATGCTGGGCACATACTGGCTCATTTGCACAGGCACCAAATTGACAGATTGGGGTACGCCATGCAGACCAAATTGCTGCGCATTGATGTATTCGACTTGCTGTGGCTCCATATACGATTGCTGCATCTGCGGCATGTAAGAAGCAGCTTGAGGTTGCTGCTGTTGCGGCACATAAGAGGCAACTTGTGGCCGTTGATGCGACGCATAAGCAGCAGCTTGAGGCGGCTGATGCGATGGAGCATAGGAAGCAACATGATGCGGCTGCAGTGGTGGTGGCTCTGTCCTAACCAAAATGGGATTTTGCGCCGGGATGCCCATCACCGGAGCTGACGCTGTGACAGCACTGAATCCCAACGACTCCGGAAAGGCACTATGGTAGTGGTTTCCACCTGAATACAGATATTCAGGTGGAAGAGAAGGAGGCGGTGCAGCCTGCGGCGACATACCTTCTACGACACCGCCATACTCCGAGGCCTCGGAGTTGTGCGCCGAGGACCCAGCGCTGGCGACGCTCTCCTTCCGGCGCATGGCCGCCACGGCCTCCGCGGAGACGCAGTTGATGGCGTCGATGTAGCGCTGCCCCGACTCGTCCACGGCGGCGGCGAGGTGCGAGCTGGAGCCGGACACCGCCGCCTCGCTCCCGGAGGCCGGGAACAGGAACACGCGGAGCTTGGAGGAGCCGTCGGGCGCGGCGGTGGCCAGCTTCTCGTACTCCTCCATCATGTTCTCGTAGTCCTCCGGGCACGACACGGAGATGAGCGAGTCGAGGTCCTCCCCGGGGAGCTGGTACTTCACGAGCACACCGGCGGCGCCCTCGTCCACCGCCTCGACCTTCCGCATGAGCTCCCCGAACGACGCGGTGCGTGGCACGGAGATGAGGCGCATTTGCCCGCCGACGTACCGCAGCGCCCCGTCCACCGACCTCGGCGCGATCCGGCCGCCGAAGCTGCACAGCAGCTTCACCTTCCCTCCCCCCGCCTCCTCCTCCCCCGCCCGCGCGCTCGGGCTGCTCTGATCCCCCACCACTCCGCCGCTCCGGTTCGCCATCGTCTAGGGCTCGCCCGACCTCCGCGCGCGCTCGCGAGAGCAGGGAAAGGGAAACAGAAGCAGCCGACGACGGCGGGAACGGAAGCGGGAGTTGGACTTCCGCGGTGGGGTGCTCTCCCAGTCTCCACTGCCCCAGCGGCGGTGGTGGCGGCACGAAATCTCGGACCCGGTGGTGGCGGATAAGTTCCGACTTCCCGAGTTCCTGCTGCGATTCGCGTCTCCTTATATCGGAGTGAGTCAAGCGTTAAACTTAGAGCAGCGACGACGTAGGCGGGTTAATTAGGCGGGGGAGCGGGCAGAGGAGCGCGTCAATATCATCCTGGACGGTTGGATCATTGGCTAAAATCCCGGGAGATTTAGATCTGGAAATATCTGGTTAGGCTAGTGTTGCTACGTGCGTATCTAGCGCTGCGATGTTGTTTTTCTGGGTGGCTGAACGGCGGGGCCCACGTGGGGGCAACGTATCCTTGGTTTAGCGGCCATGTGGCGCCGTGTGCTGGTGTTGACTTTTCGTAGTTGTGCGAGCATCGAGCGATCTATGGAGCCCTGTATGGGCCAACATGCTGGCCATGCGGGTTTTCTGGTGAAAGGGTCAGCTACCCCGCGAGGCCATGCTGGTATCTATGGACAGGAGAATAGTGCCGCTGTTTGTGCCAGCATTGGCAGCACATCATTGTGCCATCCTCATGTCTATAAAATCATCTGTAGAAAGTTGGTGAGTCAGTTCACCGTATGGGTGAACACACCCTTACTCCTCCACTCCTGATTTGGTGGTGGTGTTCGTATGCCTCCATCTCCTCATTCCGTACGTGTTGATAGGCACCATATCCCAATACCTCCAAGTCCCTGGCTCCCCCCTCCGCACCCTATCCTCTCCTCTCCCTGAGCACTCCTCCCTCTCCTAAGCCTGGCAGACGAGTTTGGGAGCATGGGAAAACCCAGATCCATACTGAATAGTTTGAGAGAAGCCACAAATCGTGCCGACAAGCTCGTAAAAGGTTAGATCTGGCACCAGTGAGCTCAAGGAAGAATCTAGAGCCGGCAAGAGTGTCACTTAGTTTGTGAGAAAGAGGAAGGGAAGATTGTCGCTGAGGGTGCAGTGGTCAACTTGGATCAGACGGCGCCAGTGTAGCCACAAGGTCACAGGTCGACGTCACATGGGGGCGACATCGGTGGCTGAAAGGTGGTCGTGCACACGGGGATGATAGCCGTCGGGGGAGGAGTTGGCGAGCCCTTATTGGCCATCATTAGTAGAGGCGGTGCGCGAGGCCTCGGGGGTTGAGAAGAAGGCCAGCGGCGGTGGAGGTCACGGACACCGGTAGATCGAGCCGATGGTGCAAAGGAAGGGGATAGGGGAGTGAGATAAGGAAGAAGAGGGGGTGGCCGACGGCGAGGAGGTGCCGGATCTGATGACGTCAGGTCAGTGGTGCCCGGGGAAGAAAGGGAATGAAAGGCGGAGGGAGAAGGTGGAGGCAAGGTGAAGTATTGAAGTAGCCGGAAGGCTAGCTCGAGGAGACCGCTAGCGGTCAAGAAAGCCATCGGTGACAGTGGATTTGGAGATGGTCCGACCGGAGAGAGAGAGGGGAGAGATTGGTGACGGCAAAGGAAGGAAAGGACGAGACCGAGGGAAATGTGCTTTTGACAGAACCAAACTTTGATACTCAAAACTATTGCTATTCTATTGTAAACTCGCATAATTATCTCCAAGCTATGTAACAGCGAACCACTTAGCTTTTGCGTTCCAATGAAACCTTCTAATATCACTGCTGTACACACTATGATACCAACTTCATGTGCAAATATATTTAGTGTATTGTAATACCATAGAAACATAAATATCCTACTATGATCACAAAATTCATTCTGCTGTTGAGAAATGAAACCTATACAGAAAAAGTAAAACATTCTCCAGCTTCTATTACTACGTTGTTATGGCTGTAGAACTACAATTTCCTCGAATCTACAGGCATTAAATTATGCTTTTTCTTAATTCATAATACCTGTTTGTTGTAACAACACCCAGCGTTTCGTTAAAACCAAAACAAATTATAACGTTAGCACTTCATACTATTTATATTTCGACCGCATTCAAAAAAAAATCTATTTAGCTGCCTTATACAACACCAATATTTTCAGACTCTACAGACCTCTGTTTTAATATACATGGTTGTCAATCATAGTGAAGAATAAAATACTCACCTTCTCTCACTCAAATATAAAAAAAATGGTATACGCTTCTTCATACAATACAATAACGTGCAGTTTAAATTTTCATCACTTAACACACCACCAATCGTAAATTAATTACTCTAAAAAGTGCGATTTGTAATCTTTCTGCATAGCCAAATAAAACGTTGTACAGTACAAAACAAACAAATAATCTCAACAGCCACAATAAATATATCTACATTCAAAAGAAATATGAAAATTATTAAAAACACATATGATAACTTATTACTTACAACCACGAGCTAACGCGACGTGTCACCGTGCACACGCTTCTAAGGGGGTGATCGGAATAGCGATGACTTTTGGCTTTTGGCTGAAAAAACACTGTAACTAGTTGAAAAAACACTGTAGCTGAGTTAGTGGATAGTGTAGTGAATAGTGAAAAAAAAACTAAAACTAGATGTTGAAATCAAAAAAACCGAAATGACCAGGACCTAATACCACTACAGCACAAAATAACTAAGCGCACAGGTGACAGCATGTCAGTCGGCATCACAAACAGGCAGCTCATCATCAGAAAAGAAGTAGGAGAGGGACGCTTAAACAAAGCTAAAGCCCCACATTAGCCGACTGCTGATGGCACTCTCTCCCTCGCTCCCCTGCCCAGGGTCAAAAAAATGCCCAAAAGCTAGCTGGACCCTGACACCACCTCGGAGCATGCAACGCGTGGGCGCGCGACAGCGAGACGGAGACGGCACGCGCGGGCGTGCGAGACAAGGCGTCGGTCACACTGGCCGGCGCGGTCACGCACGACAACACGCCAACATCTCAATTCATTCCTTAGTGTAAGGGCATCTTCAATGGTTTAAGTCAGCTGATTATTTATATGTACACATCAGCATAAATTCTATGTAGAGGAAAGAGAGTATGCAAAAAAAATCGAACCGGCTCTTTCTTAAACACTAGGCTATAACAGAAAACGAGGTAGTCTCTATAAATGACTGTATGTGCATGTAAGTATCAAATAGCTATCCTTATAGACAGTCTTTTATATACTAGCTATTTAGTTGATGATGTAGAAGTCTCCTAATTAGTTACTAGTTAGAATCATTATAGATACCCTAATCGAGGAAAGGGGACAGAAGCGCTTCGGCTCGGAGGCAAGCTCGGAGGCGCCGGTGTACCGATTAAAATAGAGCGGGGCAGATGACATGCGGATGTTTTTGGCGCGGATGCGTGTAGCGTCCTGGCCTGGGCCGACCGAAATTACTTGCCGCCTGAGACCAAGTTGGATGGATGGTGGGCGCCGCGTCGGCCTCCGGGAAGTTGCTGTGTCCAGTGTCAAAACTGTCGCCAAGGTGCCTGGAGTTTGCTACTGTTTGGTGGCTAAGGAAAGCAAATGGTTACTTGCTGCGGTCAATAATTTTTAGTTATATTTTATGAGATAGTGGAGATATCGACGTAAATAATACATACAATTTTAGATTTAAAAAACCTTTTGAAGAAGTTATCTCGCTAGTTTAGGCTTTCGAAGAAGCCGAAACTAAAACCACAAAAAAAAATAGAGCCAGGCTTTTGTTTTTGTTCTATTTTCTCCTGTTGTCAGAGCTTTGTGTACCGAGTTAGAACAGGGGGCCTGGGAGGGAGTTTTCCCGAGTTTTTGAGGGGTACATAGAACAGGGGGCAAACTTTCCTCGTAACCCCTGAGCGGCCAACTAGGCAACTACAGGCTAGCATCACCCCATGCACAACTCGATAAGGGCATCTCCAATGGTCTGAGTCAGCTGGCTATTTGCATGTACACATCAGCATAAATCCTATGTGGAGGAAAGAGAGTATGCAAAAAAAATCGAGCCGGCTCTTCCTTAAGCACTAGGCTATAACAGAAAACAAGCGATCTCTATAAATGATCACAGTATGATGTAAGTATCAAATAGCTATCCTTATAGACAGTCCTTTGTATGTTAGCTATTTGGTTGATGATGTGAAAGTCTTTTAGTTAGTTGCTAGTTAGGATCATTGAAGATGCCCTAAAGTTGTAGCGATTGGTGTCCCTCGTGAAATCGAGAAGCTTGGCCGTGGTCGGTGTAGTGTATGTATTTGCATGTATCTGCAATAAATCTCGGTGACAACGACCAAGTTCTAAAGAAAGGGAGCACTGGTGCACCATCTGGACAAGTGGAAACGGATGATGTTTGCTGAATTCTGTTCCCACGGCCGGACGCGCCACGGCGCCAGATCGGCCGGCGTCACCCACCGCCAAATCGATCGCTCGGGCCCGGCCCCTCTCCAGAATCAAGATTACATAGCCAGATTAGCGAGTCTAGTGAGACAGCCAGAAAAATTTAGGAGCCTAAGTCGGGTCTATCTATAGCCAATAAATACGAACACATTAATGTACACATGACAAAAATAAAGTTAGTATCCGTAATAGTTTCAAACTAAAAGTGTGATCCAATTTAATGCCTATGGATGAAAATAAAAAGAAAAAATTAGGAAAATGATTGAAATGAAAAAGGAGAAAAAGTGGATTTCCAAACACAGACCGGAAAATTCAAAACAAATTGAAACCATTTACTAGAATTCTCTCTTTTTTTTTAATTACAGTATTGAACGACTCTTAAATCGGTATTTTCCCCTTCCTTTCAATGGCATAATAAAATAGAATTGATTCATGCGTAATCCGTGTATAGGTATATACGGTCATTTGTATCAAGAACACAAATTAGTTTGAATTCTGAAATCTAAACGGAAGATTGAGCAAAGAAAAATTCAATTCAACATACCCGCTCACGACTCACTCGAGCCTCACCGCCTCCCTCGCCCTCTTGGCCCTTGCTGACTTGCCGCTTGCCTCTTGCCACACGGCCCACACCCATGCGCCCTACGCCAGTGCACAGCTGCTCCTTGCCGCTGCCGGCTACCCTGCGCCCCCCGGGTTTTTGTGCCTGTTGGCTGCTCCCTACCTCCCTGGCTCCCCCCTTGCCCTTTGGCCCTTGGCCCCTTGTCGCATGGACCGCTGGGCACTGACCACCTCCAGCCTCCTCTTGGCTCACCTGTTGCCTACCATTTTGCACCTCCGTTGGCCGAGCAAAGCTCATAGCACCACCTAGGTGCCACACTGGTCTCCTAGGGTTTTGTTGGGGCTAGGGAGTGCAGTGATGAGGATCGAGGAGGAGGTGAGCGACTGGAGAATTGGGGATTGAACATTGCAGCCTTGGTTGGAGTGGAAGGTGAGTGCCTAGGCTGCTAGGCAGTTGGGCTTGCCTGCTTGGCAGGGGAGAAGCCGGAAGGCTTAGTAAGGCTTGAGCCTCATCTCGACCGGTGGCAACCAACCCCCCTTACGGCAATTGGCAACCAGAAAGATCGGCAACGTCGACCCACGAAGAGAACCAGCTGCAAAGAAAAGCCTAGTGAAGTGGTCAGCCCACTGGTCTCAAGAGGCCTAACAAATTCATCTCACGGGTCTAGCAATTGGATTTCCAGACGAGAGAAGTGCCGGTGCACAACACAACACAGAGGGGGGCTAGGGCGATCGGGCGAGGGCACTTGCAGAAGGGGGGCTGCCAGACCGGAGTCGAGGGAGCCATATTTGGCAGTGAGCCAGCCGAGAGGAGGCTGATCCAAGGGTAGGGCTGTGGGGGAGCCAGAGTGCCGGATCGGGGTGGTGAGGGGGCCGAGTAGGGGCAGGGAGAGCCGGACAGAGGCAGCGATGACCAAGAGGAGGTTGATCCGGGGGCGAGGCCATGGGGGACTCGAACCGGGGCGGCGAGGGGGGTGGGTGAGCTGGGGCAGGGGGAGCTACGACGAGGGCCGAGCTGCCACTGACAAGTGTGGGCGGCGCAGCGGAGGAGCACCAGGCCGGCCGGCGGGCTGCACAGCCACATACTGCGCTGCTGCCTGCATAGAGAAGACGAGGGAGAGAGGAGATGCTGAGCCAGTAGGGGGAGACGGGGAGTGCTAAGGTGCTAAGTCAAGTGAAATAGGGGGAGGAAGATGTGAGGCGCTGAGTCAGTGAAGTAGGGGGAGCCGGGGAGATACTGAGCCAGTGTTCGACCGGATGTCCATATCTAGATTGACTGGTGGATTGACTGAGTAAGACATAGAGACAGTGAGTAATTTTTTCTTAGTTTCTTTCTTGTCGATTTAGTTTTTTAGAGTTTAGACTTTCAGATTTAGTGTGTATAGATTCAATGAAATTTCCTTGGAGTTATTGATATGTATGTCTTATCTTGATTCAAGCAACTCATTCACTAAATTTGATATTGATATTGACGATTTCACAGATACTGATTGGTTCTTATTAAGAAATCAGCTTCAAACATTCAATCTCAACATTAGAAGTGAAGAATTCAACGGAAGTCGTGATATATCTGATGTGACCATGCCACATACTCATACAACCAAATCTCCCAAGAATAAACAAATGGTGAATTCGTTTCTTCGGTTTCAATTTATTTTAATTGAGAATATGATGCTATCTAAAGATGAAAATGTATTTTTGTCTAGCTGTATAAGGAGAATTGCATCAACGCTATGCGCTCGTGGTTAGGGTCCACCAAAAGGGAAGGCGACCAATATATCAAGACCACACCTTCCCCAACTCTTGCTCAAGGTCACCACGTTACTTTTGGATCAATTCAAGCAAGAGTTCAAGTGGGACACATTTTAGAATTCAATTCGGCCTTCGGATCAATTCGGAGTCATCCTGATAGGTCGGAATTCAAATGTGTATAACTATTGCATAAAAACTCCGCTCGAGGTGTGCAAGTACAGCAAAGAAAGAAGAGCTCGTCCACTTTCCAATGCATTTGATCCCACCTCCAAATTCGTTCTGTGCGCATTGGAATCACCAAAGGAAGGCGACGCTGACTCGGCTGACAGTCCACTTTAAATGCTCATAGATTTCGCATCAAGAGTCCAATTGGAATGTGTGAGTACAGCATGGAAAGCTTATTCCATCCTCTTTACAACGGATCTGACCCCATCCAAAAATTCCTTTTGTGTGCGACGCAATCAACAAAATAATCTTCGGTTTTGGAAACAGAGATAGAATCAGCTATGATTTGAATACTTTCCATGTATTGAGAACTTTCCATATGCAAGGACCTGCGTGTCCCTATAAATAGAGGCTCATTTGGCCATGTAACTCAGGTTTGTTTTGATTAGTTTTCCACCGTGAAACTTCGTCGTGTGTTCTTGTGTCGACTAGACCAACAACTGCGATTGCAGGCCTCAACCCCTTTGTGTTTCTTAGTCATATTCGCAATAAGATTGCTCTTTCACTTGTTCTTGCTTGTTCTTCGATTGCTTGCAGGAATTGAATCTCGTGTTCAGGTCAACCGCGTTATTGGCACGGTTGATAGCGACTAGGGTGTGGTGTAGCGATTGCAGGACGGACTTGGTCGTCTCGGTCAAGTAGCCTCTTCGTCAACGTCATATCAAATCGAACTTATCCATCTCATCGGAAGATCGGGCCAACCCCCCTCATCAATATCTAAACTTGCTCAATTGATGGTTCAAACAAGAAAAGATAGAACTTTTCCGTTAGTAATATCGTCTTATCGAGTTGACATTGATACTTTTGGTGGCAACGACATCTGTTGAGAGAATATTTTCTGCAATGAATATTATCAAAACAGATTTACGCAGTAAGGTAGTGAATGAGTAGCATAATGACTTAATGTTATGTTACACCGAACAAGAGATCTTTAGAAGCATTAATGATGATAAAATCATAAACTGTTTAAGGTATGAAGTCGCGTAGAATGCATTTACCGCGTGATTAAAATTTGTCTCGTGATTAAAATTAGCTTAATTCTGGTATATTTCATATGATCTAAATTTTCATTGCTATTCACAATTTTCTATTATACCATTAATTTTGATGTGCTTCATACATAGGTGACTTATTGCTACCCTACACTCATGGCAGAATAATTATATATTTTTGGATATACACTTTCTATTATCGAAGTATCTACTTTGTATTTCTCTATTTTTTATTATCTGTTTCTATCCAATTGTGTAATTTCTGTGTGAATTTGAAATTTATGTTAACTTAATTTAGACCTATAAATAGTTTAGCACAACTTAATTTTAGTGGGTCCTATGGGGACAAAATGTAGTCTATTATAATATTTTTAGCGGGTCCCATGGGGGTCGCCCCCGTCCCCTGATGGGAAATTCCTCCCGAGGCCGGCTCCCGTCGGGGAAATTGCCACCCTGTCACCTCTCTTTTGGTTAGATCCAAAAGCCAAACCGGAAGCTTAGCTTTTGGACTTGGACGCCGACCAGGAAAAAGCTTTTCCTTCTCAGATAAGGGGCGACCCTGACGCTGGCTCGGCTGTCTACGTGGAGAATTCGGTCGTTTGAGGCCCCACTCGTTTCAGCTTTTTTTCAGCTTCAGTTTCTAACTTTAGCTTTTTTTTTCACTATTCAGTAATTCGTCTTTTTCTGAATTTTTTTTAGATTTTTTAGACTTTTTTTTACATTTTTCTTTTTTTTCCCGTGTTCCTTTGTATTATCCGTGATGGGCTAATAAATTTTTTCTATTTTTACATTTTTTAAAATTTAATTATACCGAAAAAGTTAAATCAACTATAGTAAAAAAAATCAATTACAGTGAAATTTCAGCCAAAAGTCAGTCATCGTTAAAATGATCACCCCTAAGTGGGACCCGGTAGAGCAACATGCAGGTAAAGCGAGCTCTCGGTTCCCGCGAAACAACACGGAAACCACGAGTAAACGGTCTCGTCGGTAGCTCAGTTTCCTCGGGTCGGTGAACGGGCGAAGCCTCTCCTTAGCCGCGGCGCGGGAGAGGTGGATGGGCTGCCGCGCGTGCCGTGGGCGGCTGTGGAGGCGGTGGCAGATGGGATGGGAGACTGGGAGGTCGTCGCGAGGTCTTGTGCGACTTGCGACAGCGGCAGGAGCGCGGCGCGCGCGTGGCCAAGCGGCTCTTGCGATTGGCCGGGTTTTGGGCCGCACGGAGGGGGGAGGTTTGGGCGCTATGGCCCATGCAAGCTAGCATTTTTCTTGGGACAGAGTACGCACGTTGTGGCTCGTGCTCTAGGTTTGGGGGCGAAATACAATGGGCCTCACCGACAGGTTCGTGCTCCTAGATTGTCGCCGCATCTTTCTATCCGTAGATCCGTTCGATGCCACCGCGGCCACACGCTCGTACTTCCGATCTTTGATTGTTAACCGGGCCTTGTGCTCGTGGTTCGGATCTATGATTATTACCTGGGCCTTGTTACGATGGTGCTTTGTTAGAACCGTGATGCAACTATGTACCTGTTTATATTGGCTTCTGTAATAACTTTTAGCTACGACTGATGAATACTAGTGGGTGATAGAAGCTGCTGATGAATAGTAATGCATTATATAAGAAAGATGGAGCAACGAAAATCACTATAACATTCGGACCGACATGCGACTTATAGAACTGTGATATAATAAAATACAAAGTATGTTACAATATGTAAAAACACATATTGTAATAGCTAATGAATAATAGTGGCTAATAGAAGCAGTTTATAAAAACTAGGGTGTATATATTAGCTTCGGTTTCTAGAAGTAGAAGCAAATATGAATGTGCCCTGTATTAGCAGAAGCCGTCCTGCTGATATAGGTGTGTCACTCCCCTCAAAAAGGGGGAAAAAGCCGCACAGTAAGCACAAAGCATGTGTCTTCTATTGGCCATGGTTTAGGCATGCAATGCAAAGTTCGGTAATGAAGCAAATTGAGGTGGCACTTTGTTACACTGCTCTTGATCTCTCAGAAACAGCAGTCACGATCATGGTAGACCCGTGTTCTCGAAAATACGACCATGGTAGATCAAATATGTCACGATTTGCAACCATCTGACCTGAGACCATGATCTTGTGGAGACAACCATGTTTCAACGCACCTGCCTTTGCACTATACCTGCCTTGCCAGTGAATTTTGCCCTGGTGTCATGTTTCAACGCATGTTTCAACCATGTTTCAACGCATCTGACCTGGTTGTGGAGACAACCATGTTTCAACCATATGTCATGTTTCAACGCACATGACCTGAGACCATGGAATTTCTGGTGATTTTTTTAGATCACCTTGTCAACGGCAGCTCTGAGGGCGCGCTCAAAATAGCGGTAGCGACGGGCGATATTTTCACTGTAGCGCACACAGTGCATGCTACAGTGATTTTTTTCGTTTTTTTTTAAAAAAAAAATTTACTTATACTTTTTTTCGTTTTTTATTTTCGTTTTTTTACATTTTTTATATTTAATTATACCCAATAAACCAACTCAGCTACAGTGTTTTTTCAGCCAGCTACAGTATTTTTTCAGCAAAAACCAAAAGTCATCGCTATTCCGATCACCCCCTGAGTTTCTGACATAATTCGGCTTGTCACTTGTCAGTCGTTGAAATGAATAGAATAGGGAATTCGACAGTCTCGCTGAAAATCTCAATCCTTGGTCAGCCCAGCAGTCGGGTGAAATATGTGTTTCAATTTTCCTGTAACAAACGTTCTAAAGTTATCTGTACAGAAAAAAAAAAGCCAAAGTAACCTATTTTTCTCCCCTTGATGCAACAAATCAGATATTCTTCTATCTGATACTGTACAACTTTGGATGTCACTTGGTCTGAGTTCAAAACAAAGCAGTGACAATACATTACAAATTGTTCATCTGAACAAAGTAAATGTTCAATGGCTAGCGCCAGTAACCATCATCATTGATCTGCTCGTGCCAGCTTCTGAAGATGTTCTCAAGGACTTCTTCAGGTCCAGCTTCCCTGCATCAGAAGTTTAGATACTTTGGAATATCAGATGCTAGCATCGTCTGTTTACGAATTCACTCACGCGAAAAACGGTTGATTCAGCATTGCAGGCGTTGCCTAAAGAAATTCAGATCTTATCTGCTTCGAGCTCCCATGCTAGTTTATTTTTGTTCCTCGGATTGGACCCCAGTGGAGCTTATCACGGAGGAGGGGCACTCTGCTCCCATGCATGCGGCCATGCCTGTGTCCGGAAAAAAATACTAAACTATATGATTATGATCCCATTGTGAAATATTAAAATATAGGATCATGATAACATTCTTAGTAATTCATCGCGATATATGTGTTTAAATAAACTAGCATGTTGGCCCTGTTAGCTATGTATTAAATAATTGCGTATTTACCCTGTTGTGTAAGGGATTTTCTATATATGTCATACCTGTATATATATATATACTGGCTCATTGGTCTCATGATGAATACAACCGCTATTCATAATATGGTATCAGAGTAAACCTAGGGTTTGTTGTCAAGCCGCTGCTGGTTCGTCTTCTAGTCGCCGCCTGGCGCTCCTCGCCATCTTCGTCGGATTTTCTTTGACCGCTGCCCAAGCTATTGCCGAATCCTTCGTCGCCCGTAAGGTCTTCCGTTGCCCAAGTCTTCTACCACCGTCTACATCGTCTAGATTTAGATCTTCCGCTGGCTGACCAATGGGTCTCTCCACCTTTGGATCCAGTTCTTCCACTGGCCGATCGACGGGTCTCGGTGCTCGATACAGCATCGGCTGCTTCGTTTGCCGTTGCTCCGGCCGTCGATGAGGCCGTCGGCCGGCGTCTTCGTCCACCACCACTCTGTCGACCAACAGGTTTTAGCGCCAAGACCATCCCAGGTCGATCGCTCTGGTTGCTGTCGGTGCTCCATCAGGCACTGCTTCGTCCACCATCACTCTGGCCACCGGTCGGGTCAACCGCTGTCCACCACCGCTTTGGTCGCCAATGAGGTTGGCCTCCATCTCTAGCTTCCACTCGTGATTCTCTCGGTCGGTTATTCCTTGACTGACTGAGTCCACAAGTCTTCGGTCATCTTTTGTTGACCGACCGAAGAAGCAACAAAAAAGAAAAAAAGAGAAAAGAGAAAAAATGAAGAAGAAAAAAAAGAAAAAAAGGAAAGAAAAAATATCATCTTCTTTTGGCATCGTTTTTTCCATTCTTCAATGGTCTCAAATATCAGGACTAGTTTCAGTATATGTGCCTCTACATGCTTGGTCAGCGTATTTGGGAGATTCTTACTAGTAGGTTGTCTTGTTCGCCTCTCCCTACTCCACCTGTTAAGCCAGTACTCTCGAAGAATGCTTCTGAATATGCTCATACAAAGTTATCTCAGACATTTGAACATCCTATATAGACTTTTCAGACTCAGTATACTGCTTATAAGACATGGATCGATGATGATGCCCATGCTTCTACTATTCTAGTTGCTAACATGGAGATGCGTCTCACTGGTGATATAGTTGGCTTGGCTTCTACACAGGCATGTGGGCGCATCTGTGTAACTGCTGCGATCCATCTGGTGATTCCTTGTACCTTACTGTTGTGCGTCAGGAGCAGTTGCTGCAGCAGGGAGATGCCACTGTGGACGAGTTCTATACTCAGCTGTCCGTGGTATGGAGTCAGATTGACTCTTTAGGACTAGATATTTGCCAAACCTATCAGTGTTGTCAGCATCAGCAATCTCATCTAGAGTTTCGCCGTATTTACGACTTCTTGACACGTCTCTGGGCTAGGTTTGAGCAGACTTATGCTCAGTTGCTGGCTCACCACCCTCGTGTAACTCTTTTAGAGGTCGTTGCAGCTGTTCGTACTAAGGAGATTCGTCTACATGGTGCAGATCTGCTATTGTCATCGTCGTTTCCTTTGATTTTGGTAACTCCTCTAGCTTCTACACGTGCTGCGCCTCCGGTTACTCCTTCACCAATTGTGCCTTTACTAATGACAGCTGCTATTGGTCGGAGACTCTATTGCACCTATTGCAACAAGGATAGATATGTAGAGCAGTTCTGTTATAGGAAAAAGAAGGATTTTTGTCATGGTGGCCGTCCACCTAGGGGCACTGGATATTCAGGAGCTTCTCATACTACTGCGTCACATGGCTGGTTCTGTATCGTCTAGTTCTGTTGGTTCTGCTGTTCAGTCTTCTAGTGAGAGACCATCTTCTACTTCTCATTTCTCAGGTATATCACCTTCTACTGCTCAGTTCTCTGATTGAACTAGTCTCACTTCCATTAGTCATTTAGATGTTCCTGTCACTATTCAAACAACAGATAGTACCTCTCTTTCTGTCATAGGGCAAGTCACTTTTTCAAATTCATCTTTTGATGTTTCTGTTGTTTCTCATATTTCAAAGCTAACCATACAACTCATATTTATTGGTCAGCTTACTGATCATGGTTGTCGTGTTATTTTAGATTCTGATTCTTGTTGTGTTTAGGATCGTCCCATAGAGACTCTAGTTGGTACTAACCTTTACCGTTGTGACTCACGACGGCTCTGAGAGCTTGAATGGCTTTATTTTCTTTCGCTGCCCATGTTAGTCTTGTCATCTCTGCATCTGCCGCATCCTTCACCGTGTCTTTTTCTAAGTGGCATCATCGTTTAAGGCATCTTTACGGGTTACGTCTGTGTTTGATGATGCTTCTCTAAATTGTCTGCGTTGTAAGCTTGAAAAATAGCTTCAACTCTCCTATTCTTCCAGTGAGTCAGTGTCCCACTGTTCTTTTGATCTTATTCATTCTGATGTGTGGAGACCAGCTCTTTTCATTTCGAAAGGAGATCATTAATATTATATAATTTTTATTCATAATTTTTCTCGACATACACGAATATACTTTATGTCATCTCGTAGTGAGATTCCATCTATCTATAAGAGTTTTGTCACTATGGTCCGTACTCAATTTAACTCTTCTATTTGTGTTTTTTGTGCTAATTCCACTCGAAAGTACTTGTCAGAAGTTCTTCGTGATTTTCTTAATGAGCAGGGCACTCTCTCTTATTTTTCTTGTCCGGTGCTCATGCCTAGAATGGGGTGGTTGAACGAAAGCATCATTATCTGCTTGAGATAGATCGTGCTCTCATGCTTGTTTCTGTTGTTCCACTACACTTCTGGGTTGAAGTTGTTTCTACTACCACTTTTCTTACTGTGACCTCTATTTGACAGTGGCCTATCTCTCAATTGGACATCAAGAATGGTTTTCTTAATGGCGAGTTACATGAGGAGGTCTACATACAGCTACCCCATGGGTATTTTGTCAATGCTCATGATTCTACTCTTTTTATTCACACTGCGTTCTGTGGTCGGACGCTTCTTCTTCTATATGTTGATGATATGATATTTCATAGAGATGATTCTTAGTATGTCACGTTTATCAAGGAGCATCTTAGTGAGCATTTCCTTATGTCTGATCTGAGCTCTCTTCACTACGAGCTCTCTTCACTACTTTCTTAAGATTGAGGTTATTTCTACTCCTAAGGATTTCTATATGTCCCAAGAAAAGTATATCCAGAATCTTCTTGATCGTACATCTCTTTTTGATCAGCGCACTGCTGAGACTCTTATGGAGCTTCATGTTCATCTTCGTTCCACTGATGGTGAGCCTGTTACTGACTTTACTCGCTATTGTTATCTTGTTGGGAGTCTTGTTTATTTTAGTGTCACTCATCCTGACATTTCGTATCCTGTGCATATCTTAAATCAGTTTGTTTCTGCTCCCACTCAACTTCATTATAATTATCTTCTTTGTGTTTTATGATATCTTCGTGGAATTATTTCTTATCACCTTTTTTTCTCGCTCTAACTCTTTACAGCTCCAGACATATTCTGGTGCCATCTGGGCTAGTGATCACTCTGATCGTCAGTCTCTCTTTGCCTATTGTGTTTTTTGTGGTTTTCTTATTGCTTGGAAGAATAAGAAACAGACATCAGTTTCTCATTCGAGTTCTAAGACTGAGTTGCGGGCTATAACTTTATTGACTGCGGAGGTTACTTCGCTACAATGGTTACTTGAGGATTTTGTATTTATGTTTCTGCACCGACTCATCTTTTGTCTGATAGAACATGTGCTATTAGCACTGCTAAAGATTCAGTGAAGCATGAGCTTATAAAGCATATTGGTGTTGATGTTTCTTATATGTGGACATAGGTGCAGGACCTGGTTGTTACTCTTTAGTATGCGAGTTTAGAGCTTGAGTTGGCAAACTTTTTCACAAAAGCACAGACTAAAACTCAGTACAACTTCTATCTCTTTAAATTTCATGTTGTTGATCCATCATAAGTTTAAGGGGGGTGTTAGATATGTATTAAATAGTTGTGCATTTACCCTATTGTGTAAGCGATTTCTTGCATATATACCATACTTGTACGTGTATATATACTGGCTCATTGGCCTCATGATGAATATAAGCGCTATTCATAACAGGCCCACACAATTCTGTGGGCAGCTTTGTTGTGGCATTTTTATGGGTATTTTGGTAAATCTGTGTTATTACAATTTTGCCTATAAAATAAGTAGCTTATATATGTAATTGAAGCTAGAAAGTATAGTATTTTTTGAACAATCTAGTATATATATATAAAGCTAAATTATGGAAAATTTATCGGCAATCCTTAAGATAGAAATTCTATAAGGTGTGAGATGAATTAAAATTATAGTGCAATAAATATAACTAGTTATCTTAAGACATGAAATGAAAAAATGTAATAAGACTAAATTCCTATCAGCATTTCCTTTTTTCTTTATATGTTGCCATGCCTGAGCTCCAAAGAATCACCACTCGCGTAATCTGTTTTGCATATACTTCGCGGATCAACTACGTACTTCGGTAGTGGTGTACCTATGAAGTAGTACAAATCAAGAAGAAATAGCAGCATACATGTCGACATGATGATCCGACTAACTGTTTCCTCGTTTGTTCAGGAGGATGAGCTTGTGAACTCTTCCATGATATAGAACTAAACACAAAATAAGACATGAAATGAGTTTGTAGGAAATAGAACGTCGTGACAAACGACTTCAAATGAGATTGTAGGAAAGAGAACGTCATGACAAACCATACAACAGGGCAAACAACATGGAGTTGATGATGGCAATTAGATCTCATGTGCTAGTGCCGCTAGAAAGCCTTGATTTCAGTGGCATCTAGGAAAGTTGGCCAAAAAATTGAGATTAGATTCATTCATAAGCTTTAAGACCACAACTAATTTGATCCACGTACATGGTACATGTCCAACATGGCTCCAAACCAACATCCTTGATGTATCCATGCGACAAATACGTGCAAGTTTTCCTTCTAAATTCTCTACAAAGTAGTATCCAAGTAGGAGTCATCACGACTTATCTTTTTTTTTCCCTTTTGATATTGTCTAGCTTGCATAGCTAATGGAAATTACGAAATTTGAATCCAGTGGCATGTGGAAGCTAGTCTGTACACCTCCTAGCCACAGATGTCCTCAATGTCCTTGTAGAAGGCCAAACTAAATTTTCGAAGAGCTTATTATACGGATATAAACTCTAAGATTTGTTTCTTAATAAGGATTATCTTCTCTTCTATATTAAGAATAAGTATATGATACGGAGTCGTCCGATCTTCTCGATGTAGGATAGATACTCATGGGAGTCTTGATGAATCGTAGTGATCCTCCAATGCCAGTACAAGAGACGAATACTCTTTAATCCACCAAAACACACTCGCTTTGATTTTATCGACCGCCAAACGAAGATATATCGTGCACCCAATTCTCAGTGGAAAGGCTGAACGATCTTGATTGAAGAACACTTCTAATTCCCTTTGAAATTTCGACAATCACAAGGAACTCGAACAAGAACTTTTATAGACTGATTTTTCTCAAAGGTGGTCTATGTTACATGGCCAATAGAGCCTTTATTTATAAGGGCACACATGCTCTTATATATGGAAAGGATTCAACACATGGAAAGTAATCAAATTCTATCAGATTCTATCTCCGTTTCCAAACTGAAAGATTATTTTGATGATTGCAATGCGTACAGAAGGAATTTTTGGATGGAGCTAGATTCGTTGGAAAGAGGACGAGACCATGCTGTACTCACACATTCCAAATAGACTCTTGATGCGAAATCTATGAGCATTTAAAGTTGGTCCTGTCAGGCTGAGTCAATATCGGATTGTTTTGATGATTTCGACGCGCACAGAAGGAATTCAGAGGTGGAGCCATATCCATATGAAAGTAGACTCCAAAATATTTCTAACAAGTACTCATGGGCCCCGAGATTCCTCTTGGATAAAAAGTTATGGTCATTTGAATTAGATGTTGTGAGGAGGGCCGAATCTGAGTTGAACTTGTGAACAGGACTTGATTTACGTTTGATGGTTTCACTTGTATATTCGGACTCGCGTGGTCCTTCTCCATGGTTTCTAAGGACAATTAAATCATCAGAAGGTTTAAATAGTATTTTATTTTTTTGAAATATTTGTATGCAAAGTTTGAAACGCATTCACCTGATAGTTATGTTGACGCGCTTGCACTCAAGTTATTGGTCCTTATATAGTAGGTTCGGTTTCGTGAACATTTTCATACATACTAGATGTGGAAGTAGTTGGGATGTCTTTATCATTAGATAGCATCATGTTCTCATTTAAGACAAATTGAAACCGAAGAAACAAATTCATCTTTTGTTTATTCTTAAAAGTTATGAATTATGGTCGTTTGCGTTTGTGGTGTGATCACATCAACGTCAACATGCGTATCCGCATCGGTATATCTTTAAGCAATAACATCCTAATAGGGATTATCATCTCTTGTAAATTAAAAAATATATATCTTTAAGCAATAACATCTAACGGTTGCTATACTTTTGCTTAATTAGGATCTACTTAATTAATAGTTAGATGTTTTTTTGGGCGAGAATTTCTATTTTTTTCTTAGCGACTCTAAAACGCCTGTAGTTGTTTTTTTAGTAATAAATAGATAATCCAGGATATCGCAATGGCAGTTTAGGTGGCGAAAGGAGCACGAGAGATCGAGCAGCAAAAGCTGCGAGGTGCCATGGTGCGATGCTGCGAGTGGTCTCCTTCACAAGGCATCACGCCTGTGGCCTTCCTATTCTACGTGCCCCTCTTACTGCGCAGAAGGTGAAACGAGCAGAAGCGAGGGCATTACGCCTTGGGCTTAGGACGTGCAACCAAATAGGCCGCAGGGATTTTATAAGATTACTGCAGGAACTGCACTGCTTTCTGCGTACCCAACGGACCCTCTCCCTACTCGATGTGCAATTGCAAGATGAACATGCAAGGGGAGTGGGGGCAGCTGGAGCTGATGGGAGCCACGAATAATGGCGGATGTCATGGCATGTCCTGCCGCTGCTACCCCGAAGCTTCGGCGAAAGGGGCTTGGTCCCTCTCATGCAGCTACCGGGGCACTTACTGCTCGCCCTGCCCTAATAACTCCGTCCGTTACCGTCACCTAGAACTGCATGATTGTACTGGTATCTCGCTAATCAATCAGCTAAGACTCTTTAAGTAGCTTGTATCTCTGATAGAGCGATAAGAAATTCAGAATACCGTTCTCATGTTTAGTTTCACTGCATACCACGAACCCTTAGAGGCCATTTCGGATTTATCCGGTCATCCTCGCTGGCCCAAAGGGATTAACACAACGGTTGCTATGGACTCACTGCACGCTCCTTGTAATCCACTCGGAATCAGAGTCCCAGGGCCGTTTGGACTAGACGATTCGCATAGAAATTTCACAGAATATGTACAGTTTTCTGCAAAATTCATGTGAAATTCTGCGTTCCATGAGTGCCACAGTGACAGTTTCACCGCGAGACAGACAGATTTTCAGAGTAGATCGGTGGTCGCGTCAAACTGACCAGACCTGCATCAAGCCCCCAATAATTCCCCTCATCCCGTGGGGATCCCCGGCATCTGACGAGGTTAGTTGGGGGCGCATCAGGCCAGGACAGTGAATGCGTGAGGAGCCTTGCAAATAAAGCCACTACCAGCTACCCACTCTAACATATCTAGTCTCAATCCGAACAAGAGGCGAGAGGAGGAGCACTTGCCCCTGCTGCTTCCCCCGATGGCCGGCGCCCACATAGCTTTCCCCGCGGCGGCCAGATCCTGTGCACATAAACGCACTCGCAGTTAGGTGTGGGCTCGCGCGGCCGTCGGTCCACGTAGAGACAAGCACACTACCCTTTGTCGTTGCTGCGACGAACTTGTGGCTGAGCTAGCTGCCAGCGAGGGGCTGTACGTGTATGGTCATCATGGCCGGGATGCTTCCCGGCGTGGAGTGCGCGCGACGGCGCCGGCTCCGGCCGGGCGGGGCGGGTGCGGAGGCTGCCGGCGGAGGCACGAGGCGGTCGTCGTTCTGCCTGTACACGACCGGCCACGGTGCTCACCCTGTTGGCGCCGGCCATTCCGGCAAGGTGCAGTACAAATAATCGACTCGCTTGTTTGTTTTGCGTGATCTTGTTAATGGGATAAGATGGAGTGATTGGTTGAGCTCTTGGGAATTTGCAGCAAAGGAGTAGCGTCATGGAGCTCATACACGGGTGGACGCTTGACAGCAATGCCCGCGAGGCCAAGGAGCGGCTGGACCAGAAGCTCGGGAACCAGAGAGAAACTGCCATCAAGAGGTATGCTGATGTCGATGCAAAGAATCGTTTTTGCCGGTAAGATCGATGCGCAAAACACAAGAGATTAAATAAGCGGTTAATTGTTTGCAGGCATCACAGCACGGGGAGCATAAAGTTGAATAGAGGCTACGGAAGCGGCGGCGGCGGCGGAGGGTGTGGAGGGGGCTCGACGGTGGCGTCGTTGGGCGTGCAGCGGGAGGTGTACTCGAAGAAGGGCGTGGTGAGGCGGCTGATGAGGTGGGGCCGGCTGCGGTGGGAGGCGGCGGAGCAGGCGGAGTGCGCGGTGTGCCTGGAGGAGTTCAGCGCCGGCGACGTCCTGGCGAACCTCCCCTGCGGCCACCGCTTCCACTGGGGCTGCGCGCTGCCCTGGCTCGAGGGCTCCTCCCGTTCATGCCCATTCTGCCGCGCCGCCGTCGACACCGGCGCCCACGCTGCCTCCTAGCTAGCAAATAGCGATTCCCTTGGGCCGTCGACGTACGCCGACGTCGCAAGATGCGGTGGCCGGCCGGCCGGCCAGTGGGTACGTAGCAAGATCACATGATATATGCCATTACCATGCTAGTGCTGTACCGGTGTCGCTGGATCGATCTGTAGCGAAGATGGCCTTGTGCAGCGGAAACCGGGAAATCCGTAGGAAAAAGCCGTGAATTCCTTGCCTGTTCGCATGCTTTGGGTGCACGATCTCTGTGGTGCCATTTCAATGATTTCGGTGGAAGGGTTGTTTTTGGCGGGTGGGTAACCTTCGGTGATGTCCGGTTCGTCTGATCGAAGGGGGGAAAAAATCTAGATTAAGCGCCTGGATTAGCAAGGATGGGATCTTGGACTATTGAGCTGTTGATTTCTCATGTAGTATTCAATTCTTGCATGATAGGTAGATTCATTCTGTTGATGTCATAAGATGTCGTATGTAAACATACCTTCTTGGTCTCACGCAGTGTCACTGAACCGTAAGTGACCATAATGGAGTCCATGTCCCCCCCCCCCCTCCCCCATATTTCTGACATTTTCCCCCTTTAGCTACACTTTGTACATAAGCATCTTTGGACCTTAGCAGACTTGGTCAAGCTGCAGAAAAGAGAAAAGTACTCCCTCCATCGTCCCACAGTATAAGTCTAGCACACATATTTAGGAAGCATGATAGTTTAGTAATATGTTGTTGGTGTAGAAACCGAACATAAGCGAGGGGCGGACATTGGTCGTATTACGGGTCGACGACCATGAGAGCAAAAGCGACACAGGAATTTATACAGGTTCTGAGATCCAAGAGAATCACAATACTTGTGTGTCGGTGGCCTTCAGGGGGTTCAAGGGTTCCTCACATAGGTGCACCAGTTTGAATGCCTTCTTATATTCCTTTTAAGCTCAGGTTATAAATAAGAGATATATGAGGTATTTATAAGCTCTTGATGCTGTACAAATGATAAGAATACCTTTTAATGAGATAACTAGCTTATGAGTACAAGCGAGGAGTATTACAATATTTTCTAATCATAATTGCATTTCTTGGGTCTGTATATGTATGTCTTCTACAGAGTAAGCTCGGTTAGCGGAAGGATAAAATCACTCACCCAACACTAGCCCCTCTACCCCTTGATGCTAGAGAGAGTGTCCTAAGGGGCAGCCTTGGATTATCATACTTGTCGTGCTAATATTGATTGTTAGCTGAGACTTTGATGGGGCTCTTACTGCAGTTGTATCCAAAATCAGGCGATGAAACCGTTTGCGAAGCTTTTAGGTTTAATCCATATCTTTCGGACTCCCAAAGTATGGTGAGGTTATTTGTCTCTTCCAATTTCATAACGTTCGGACCACGACAAAATTCACGAGTCAACTCAAGGCCAGCGCATATTAAAGATTCATTAAGCCTATTCCAGCCACTAGACCTGATTTTGGGCTACTCGGCCTGCTTGTCTTGGTGTCGTTGGGCTTAGTAGTAACATTTAGCTCGACTGGGATTCGTATTTTTTTAGTGGTGCAACCATTTCTTAGCGATCATTTAAGTAGATCTTGGTAGTTACATCTACTAACCATTCAGAAATAATTGTATTGTATAGAGCCTCACGAGAATGTGCTTGGCTTAGGCTGATGATTAGCCATATTAAGAAGTCATGTGGCATAAACACCATCGATGACCCCACTATTATCTATGAATATAATGCAACTTGTATGACACAGATGTAAATGGGCTACATTAAGAGTAATATCACGAAGCATATTATTCCTAAATTCTGCTATCATCATTAACTTCAGAAGAATGAAGAGATAAATGTATTAAAAGTTAAGTCTTATGATAATCTGGTAGATTTATTTATAAAATCTCTTAGAGCCTCTAACTTTCAGAAGTGCGTTCGAGTCATAGGAATTAGGCGACTTAGAAAGTTACATAGTTTATGTGGAGTAAATCCCACAGTTATTAAAACCGGACCGAACCGGTGGTTTGACTGGAAAAAATCAGAACCAAAGCCTAGACCAATTTGGTTTTATTGTTGGACCGGCTATGCAGTTGAACCGTAAAAATCTCGGTTGAACCGGTCGGTTCTACAAAAAACCAGAGAAAAACCAGCACGGTTGGAACAGAGGTGTGCTCAGCGGAAAAATTTTCAAAAAGTATGCATTAGACAGGGCTGGAACCCACAACCTCCTGTGACACCCATCTCATGTGCTAGCTCTAGTGACCAAGTGAGCAAGTTGGATGCTATGATATATAAGAAATTTACTATATTGTTAAATTATATTGAACCATTGGTTAGACCGATAAACCACTGGTTGGACCGGTGAACCAGAAAGTCGAACCAGAAGGTCGACCGGGTCAATGACTGATCCGACTTTAGTAACTATGGTAAATCACTGAACTATAGCCCTTACGTAAGATCAGAAGACTTGCATGATTCTGAAAATCTAATATTGTTCTCTTTTCTCCTTTGTGAGTTTTTTCTGAAGTTTTGTCATGTGAAATTTTTAACGAAGGAACAAATGCGACACAAGAAACGGATACGATGTACTATTTCCTTCATCCTTTTTTTCACTGGGTATTTAGGAGGAGTTTTTAATGAGGCATATGCATATCGTGGTATTAGCCCAAGAGAGAGTGTTATGAAACTTAGAAGGTTACATTATGGGTAAATACCAAAACTATCGCCAAGAGGTTTAAACTATAAATAGAGAAGCTTATGTACAATAAGAAGAGATCTGAAATTAATAAAAAACTATATTTCTATATTCTGTGTCAAATATTTTCTAATAATTAATTTTAGTATTTTTAATAGTTGATTGCATGAATTTACATTTACGTTAACAAACACGACGATACCAGCAGATTTGGTACTGTGCATGCATGTCGATTGCTGTGTGTCATGCTGATGGGACAAGTAGTACCATACTACCAGTAACATGCTAGCATCATCTGAAGTAACCTACCGTCATGGAGTGCTGGTGCGTAGGGCTAGAAACGAGCCGAACCGAGCCGGCTCGAGCCAGGCTCGGCCGAGCTTGTTGTGGAGTGTGGCTCGGCTCGGCTCGTTTCTGAAACGAGCCAGAAGGGCGGCTTGGCTCGGCTCGAAATTTGGCTCGAGTCGACTCAAATGGCTCGTGAGCCAGCAGAACATTCAGCAGCAGCAGCAGATTCAGCGCACATTCAACAGCACATTCAGCATTAGCATTAGCAGATTCAGCATTCATCTAGCAGCAGCAGACATTAGCAACACACAAAATCATTCAACATTCAGCAATAGCATTAGCAGCACATTCAGCACATTTAGCTCGGACATTAGCAATGTAACGACAAAGAAGACATTCAGCGATAGAGTATTCAACATAAGATCATTCAACATTACTACATTAGCATTAGCAAAGACATTAGCATTGTCACCCGGCAAAGCGAAATTTTGTCGGTTTGTAGCAAAGGCGGCAACAAGTAGCAGAACATTAGCAAGTAGAAGCAGAAGCAGTACATTAGCAAGTTTTCTAAACTTGCTAGCAGCAACAGAAGCATCCTGAGTAGCAGCAGAACACATTGCAGTGTCACCCGGCAGCAGCAGAACACATTGCAGAAGCATCCTGAGCATCCTGAGTAGCAACAGTTCAGTAGCAGAAAGAAAAGAATAGAAATAAAATTGGTGGAAGCATTATCAGACACTAGCTGCTCTCTACGACGCTTTTAGGAAATGGAATGGTTAGAACATCATCATCTTCATCTTCTTCCTGAAAAGATACATAATATTCAAGTTAACATAAGCAAAAACAAAATAGACAAATATTGCAGTACAAATGAACCTTCCACAACTACAGGAGATCTCATGTCATCATGTGCACCTCTGATCCAGCTTCATCGGCCGCCTTCTTCCCTCGAGCACGAGATTCCATCCTCCGTTCGCGGCCCATGCACGTTGGTTGGAGGAGGCCGCGTTGTGGACCGGGAAGGAAGGGGGTAGGGGAGGATGGGGATTAGGGAAGGACGGCGGGCGGCGGCCGAGCGTGTGGGGAAGGACGGCGATCGGGGAGGGAGGTGGCGACGCACCGGGGAGGGGGGCGCGAGGACCGGGTGGTGATTGGCAGGGAGGGAGGTGGGGGGGACCGGGGAGGGAGGCGGCGGCGCGGGGGGACCGCAGCGCGGGTAGAGGCGGCCGGCGCGCGAGGTGGGGACCGGTGGGCGGAGAATGTGGGGTGGGGGGAGAGCGAGCGAATGAGCAATTGGAGGCCGAGATTTGAGGCCGGATGCATTTCAAGTCCTCAAATCGCGATTGGATACCAGATGCTTTCGAGTTCGGCTCGTGAGCGGGCTCAGGCTCGGCTCGTTTCTGTCACGAGCTGGACACTGAGCTCAGCTTGGCTTGAATCAGTATGAGCCCGAACCAAGCCGGCTGGAGCTCGTTACGAGCCGAGCCGACTCGCAAGGCTCAAGTCAAATTTCCACCCCTACTGATACGGATATATTTCGGTGGCTGGCGCCAGGTAGCATACATACTGTATTACTACGTACGTACACCTCCGCCGCCTCTGCCTGCCAGCGGTTGCACATGCTATGGTAGGACCAGACAGCAAAATTCAAGTTAGATCACGAACGGCCTTAGTAATGCGTGATTATCGTAATAGGAACACCACTGGTATATACTCCCTTCGTTCTTTTACTAAACTTTTTTTACGGTTTTTGAGATATAATTTTGACAGTTATTTTTTTATATAATTTTACATTAAGATATATTAATAAAATTACAATATTATAAAAATATTTTTAATAATAAATCTAATAATATAACTTTCGTATAGTAAATCTAGATAGTTTTAAATTTATTAGTGATTAAATTTAAAAAATTTGATGATATAAATTTTAGAAAGTCAAGTAAAAAGGAAGAGACGGGGTACATAATAAAATCATGCACTTGCCTATGATCGATGCTAACAACCGTTGGATGGATGGATGATACATTTCGACGAATCTACATCGTCAGTACTGGGTGCACTGTCGTCCGCGCCATTTTATATGGGAAAATTTCGTCATATACCCTTCTCACATTTGAGAGTTTCAGGATTTACCCTCCCGAGTCACTGACACATGGGGTCAGGATGAGTCACTGACATATGAGTCAGAGGGTAAATCCTGAATTTTAGTCTAAAAGGAAGGTATATGATGAATAATTCCTTTTATATGCGTCAGCAAGTGCTTCGAGGTCGAGGTAGGGGTGAAAACGGATCGGATAGTTTCCGACCGATCCGGACGAATACGGATACGGATTGTGTCGGATCGGATTTTTTTCGGATAATTCTCGGATCGGATACGGATACGGATTTTTTTTATCGGATACGGATACGAATACGGTAAGCCTAGTATCCGTCGAATACGGATACGGATACGGATAATCCGGATAAAATGAAATCGGATATCCGGATTTTCTAGAATATCCCCATTTTCTTATTTCCAAAATCCGAATAAAATCTAAAAGGCTCTAGAAAATAGCAATTAAATCCCAAAAATTCACCAAAAATACCAGAAAAATCCTTGAGACCTGAGGAACACAAATAAAATATTTTTAGCTCATGTTAAAGTTTAATTTAATTATATTAAATTATTTTAAATTCTAAAAATTTATTTTAAGATTGATTTAATTCCAGAAAATTTATTTTTGAAAACATGGCTTTATAAACTCCAGAAAATCATAATGTTACAAACTATTTATGTATTTTTGTTAATTGTGGATGTATAATTTAAGGGATTTTTATGTTCCGATAAATATTCGTAACCGTATTCGTTTCGATTCGTATTCGATCCGTATCTGTATTCGATATTATTCGTATTTGTATTCGTATTCGAGTTATCCGTATTTGTATCTGTATCCGAAAAAAAATATGAAAACAAATATGGTAGAGGCATTATCCGTCCGTATCCGATCCGTTTTCACCCCTAGGTCGAGGTGAGATAGCTGTAGAAACCCCCCAAGTCAAACGATGAAATGAATCCAACATCGTAACTCGTAAGCCAGTGGATTAGTTGTACCCGTGTATATATTATATGGTTGCTTGTCCAGTTGGCCCAGTGTCTAATTTCGGCCTTTTCGGATGCACGATCACTTCACGAGACACAGGCCACGGCTTGTCTCTGACTCTCGTCTTTCTCCTTCCCCCACTCACGACTCACGAGCTCGCAAAAAACCTAGTTCCTTCGCCTTGCGGCCATGGCAGCGCCTTGCGGCCGCGGCACCCTGCCGCTCGCCTTCATATCCCTCTCCGCGGCGTTCTTCACCTACAGCGCGCTCCTCTCCTCGCGCTCCTTCCTGCCCCTCCCTACCGCCTCCTTCCCCACCGCCACCACCTCCCGCCGCCTGGCCGCCGGGGGCGGCGGCGGACGGAGGGCATTCCACACCGCGGTGACCGCGTCGGGGTCAGTTTACAACACGTGGCAGTGCCGCGTCATGTACTACTGGTTCAAGAAGGCGCAGCGAGCGCGCGGCGCCGAGATGGGCGGGTTCACCAGGATCCTGCACTCCGGGAAGCCCGACGAGTTCGTCGATGAGATCCCCACCTTCGTCGCCGACCCGCTTCCCGAAGGGACGGATCAGGTACTACGCTCGGTTGCTTTGTTAGGTAAAACGGCAATTTTACCAAGTTGTTCGGTACCTTCTTGATTCCCTGCTTTGTTGTTAGTTGTTGCTGGTTGGGTGGAATTCTGGATAAATGTGGTTCTTCGTGATAAATTAAGTGAAATCGAGAAATGTTAATGCTTCTTAACGCAAATTCTTGTAAATTGCTTGATGCTTCATTCCATCCATGCAGGCCATCCGTCCATCCTCATATATGATCTATTCATATCACATTTCAGTTTTTCGTGATGTCAGTTGATGTATGGATAGCTCTAAAACAAGAATCTCATATAGAAGTTCTTGAAACTATCTATAAACTGTCTATTGTTCGGTTTTGGTATAGCAATTCCTAGTATACTGATGAATCAACAATTTGAGATGTCACAAAGTTTGTGACTGACCCTTAGTACCAAAAACATTTGTTATTATTTTTGTACTGCTTATCTGCTTTTATGCGGCAAAGTGTTCCCAAGATGCTGGTTGGGTTTTTCTCTTAACAGAGTTCATCCTACCATCTCAGGGATACATTGTTCTGAATAGGCCCTGGGCATTTGTTCAGTGGCTCCAGAAGGCAGACATACAGGAAGAGTAAGTTTAGTAAGATCATATAAGAAACACAAACCAGCCTCTAGATTCAATATTTTAGTTCATTTTCATATTTTGTGCAGATATATCTTGATGGCAGAGCCAGATCATATTATTGTCAAGCCTATCCCAAACTTATCAAGGGATGGTCATGCAGCAGCTTTCCCTTTCTTCTATATTGAGCCCAAAAAATATGAAAATGTGTTGCGTAAATTCTTCCCCGAATATGAAGGGCCAATCACTAATATTGATCCTATAGGCAATTCTCCTGTCATCATTGAGAAGGTTATTTTTCTTCTGTGGAATATATTTGGACTTTGGAGCATCTACTCATAATTAAGGAATTGATTCATTTGCATTCTCCCTGATTTGCTAGGGATCTCTTTCAAGGATTGCACCTACATGGATGAATATTTCAATAGCTATGAAGAAAGATCCTGAAGCAGATAAAGCTTTTGGCTGGGTTCTTGAAATGTAAAGTCCTGCCAATCAGTTTCGCATTTCCCCAATTTGTCGAAGCTTTTGATCTGTCCTTGTTATATGTGCTCCAAATCTACTTCTTAATGTTTATGCTAGTTAATGAGCGCTGTAGTGCATATCTAACTATTCTTTATATTAATATTTCTGTGCTCTTATTTCTGGGAAGCAGGTATGCATATGCTGTAGCCTCTGCTCTCCATGGAGTGGGCAACATCTTACACAAGGATTTTATGATTCAGGTTTGGTATTTGGCTAATTAGCATGTGACCATGCATATTAGGGAGCTTGTGCAATTCTGTTGAGCTGATAATTTCATTATGTTGTTTTAGCCACCGTGGGACTTGGAAGTTGGTGATGCATTTATTATACATTATACCTATGGTTGTGATTATGATACGAAGGTATATGGTTCTTTTGATGTAGAATTTTAGGGTTCATCTTAAAATTTTGTGCTTTAACCATGTTCTTGTGTGCGCTAGGGTAAACTGACTTATGGCAAAGTTGGAGAATGGAGGTTTGACAAAAGATCCTACGAGCATAAACCTCCTCGTAGAAATTTGCCATTACCTCCAAACGGCGTACCTCAAAGTGTGGTAGGTTCAGCTCTGCCTGCAGATTTCTAATCTCAACTTTACAGTTTGAGGACCTTTTTCTTTGTCTTTCTAGTGGACATTATATTGATTTTTTTTGTGGTAAACAATATCTTCTTGGTTATCTAGTCTTGCTAGGAAGTATTTGGTTATGCTAGACTGCTAGTCAATGCTTTGCTCACTACACACTACATAAAAGACAATAGGGGACAAGGTGGATTGATATAGACATTGGTGTTGCAATGTGAAGCATCAGTAAGGCAGTAATATGTGCTATTACATAATTTAATGCAATGTTATAGGCATTTTGTCAGTGTCATGGCAGAATAATATAAGGCACTCATTATGAATTTATGATTAAGAGGATACTAATCCTTCGTATATATCATCTGAAACAGCTGTGTCACATGTGCGGTGCTGTAGCACGAGCGCATATGGTTACTGTAGCAACCCACGGCGTGCACTGTTCACGTGGTTACTATAGTAAGCACAATTAGTTTTCTTTCTTAGAGATTAAATTGATTTGGTTAGTTTGGAAACTTATCTTCGGCTAGTTTGTTTTTTTAAATTAGAGATTGTTTTTTAGGAATCAAATCAGGTTATCCCTATAAAAGAGATGTTATTATATTTTCTTGAAGAAAGAAAAAATGAATAAACAAGTCTCTGGTCCCTAAAGTCTAGTTGTAGTCATTTCCTTGACCAACTATTCTAGATTTATTCCTCCCCCAATCGGTGCCCTCCTTCACCTAGCGCTGTTCTATTTCAAGTTGTCGCCATTCGACTTCTCTCCAATGGATGATTACCGGAGGAGTTTGTCGCCCTAATGGAGCTAGTTTGTTTCTTTAAATTAGAAATTGTTTCTTAAGGGTCAAATCAAGCTATCCCTATAAAAGGATGTTATTGTATCTTCTGGAAGAAAGAAAAGATGAATAAACAAGTTCTTAGTTTCTAAAGTCTAGCTTCGGTCGTTCCCTTGACCAGTTGTTCTAGATCTATTCCTCCCTCAATCAGTGCTTTCCTTCACCTAGCGTCATTCTACTAAGTCGTCGTCGTCCGATCTCTCTCCGATGGATGATTACCCCCTTGTTATAGTATTTCACAACAAGCTGTCAGTTTCTTGCGATAGCTTTATTAGAAATACATTGCTTATTCATTTTTCTCCAGTCAGTTGAGGTATCTAAATGTGACAGAATATTTGGCTATGCTTCAGACTTCTGCACAGTCCGGTTTGCTATACTTGTACCATTTTCTTGGAATAGTCATTAGCCAGTAAAGTTTAATGGATTTTGTGTTGCCTACAGGTGACACTTGTGAAAATGGTTAATGAAGCAACAGCCAACATACCCGACTGGGAATCTTATGCAGCTGATGACCTTGTTACGATCTGATATTCGGCTCGTCAATTTTCTTCGCCTGGTCACTGGTCAAGCATGGGCAAGTGGGTGGATGACAGTGGGATGAAAATACAAGTTTATCCAAGGCCACTGACTCCATCCGTTTCTGCTTGAATTTCCGAGCGCGCATTTTGGCCTCGCCAAAAGCCATGTTAGTGCAAAGCAACATGATTCCTTTGGTTACCGAAACACATGCACTATGAGGTGAAAATTGCAATGTAAATGCGTCAGAGGTGTGTTGAGCTCTTCTGGTTCCGATCCTGATTCCTGACTTCATTCTGGGTTTTTCTGCTTCAGAAAAGTCAGGCATAGAATCTTTCAAGAAAAAAAAAGTCACGCATAGATTGCCCTTTAGGCAAGACAAACAAATAATGTATTTACTTGGTTTTCCATTTGAAGTGCAGCTGAAATCATAGATCAAATCTGACGAGTAATACAAATGTTTACTCTTCAAAAGGTATTATAGTTGCCCTATTAGCTTGTCCTAGTGATTGTCTGTTGGTTACTCTGTACGACAAGCTCAAATGATTCTGGTAAGTTCAATTGGACGCTGCGCTGCAGTTGTTTGAATCCAAATCAAACGCTGCGAAAAATTAACAACACAAATCAAATTCTCTTCCTGCTCATTTTTTATTTCAAAAAAGAAAAAGAAAATTCCTGTTTCAAGAAGGAAGAAAAGTCAATTCCCTTGTTCTCACTGCGCCCAACTTGTAGTCGTCGTCTCCTCTCCTTCCTTGCCAGATCTCACCTCCCCTTGCCTCCCAACCCCCTCCTCCTTAGCTTCCATCTCCCCCTCCAATGGAAGCCGCGGCGCCGCCAGCTTCCCACGCTGGCCGTCACGGCAGCCATGCCGCCGCCGCGGCGCGGGGCCTCCGGTCGCGCCAGTACGCGGTGCTGGTGCTCACCTTCGCGGCGTACGCCGCGTTCCACGCCTCCCGCAAGCCGCCCAGCATCGTCAAGGCCGTCCTCTCCGCAGACTGGGCGCCCTTCTCCGGGCCGCGCGGGCCGCACCGCCTCGGCGAGCTCGACGTCGCGTTCCTCTCCGCCTACGCCGCCGCCATGTTTGCCGCGGGGCACCTCGCCGACCGCGCCGATCTCCGCCGCCTCCTCTCCGCCGCCATGCTCGCTTCCGGGGCCTCGTCCGCCGCGCTTGGTGCCGCGTACTTCTTGGACGTCCACAGTCTCCCCTTCTTCCTCGCCGCCCAGGTCGCCAGCGGCGTGGTCCAGTCCGCCGGATGGCCCTGCGTCGTCGCTGTCGTGGGAAACTGGTTCGGCCACGCCTCCAGTCGCGGGACCATCATGGGGGTGTGGAACTCGCACACCTCCGTCGGCAACATCGCCGGCTCGGTCCTCGCCGCCGCCGTGCTCGAGTTCGGGTGGGGGTGGTCGTTCTTGGTACCCGCATTTGTCATTGCCGCGCTCGGAGTCGTGGTGCTAGTGTTCTTGGTTGCTCACCCGAGTGATGCCGGGTTGGAGCTGGATGCAGTGGAGGTTGAGATGAATGGGGATGGTGGAGAGGGGGTGGAGCTTCTTGGTAAGGAGAAGAAAGAGCTTGAAGGGGATGAGGACGAGTTAGAGGTGGAGATGGGGTCTCAATTGCCGAGGGCCATTGGGTTCTTGGAGGCATGGAGATTGCCTGGTGTCGCGCCGTATGCATTCTGCCTCTTCTTCTCCAAGCTTGTTGCTTATACCTTCCTCTACTGGTTGCCGTTCTATATCCGGCACAATGGTACGTGCTTAAACATTCTGTTACCTCATGTTACATTAGCAGCAGTTAAGTATCAGCTTGTTACTTGATGATTGTTTTCATGAACTTGGTGGAATTTGATAGCAACTCGGTTAGTTTTAACTTGTATTGTAGGTTCCTACCGTGAGCTCTTACTGAATTGTTAAACTATAGATACTTCCTTATAATTTTGTTTATGGCAGTAGTGGCCTGACAGCTAGTTGCTTTCTCAGTATGGTTGAAATCAATTGAATTGTTGGGGGAACATCAGCATAATCAGAAAATATAGTTCTAGGAAACGTTGGTCTTGTACAATGTGGTGCTTGGAATTGATGCACCTTCAGTGTTTCTTTAGAGAATATCCTCAACTTTTCTCCCTATACATAATAAGCTGCAGTGTTAGCTTGCTCACAAGTTTCTGATAAGATGCTAAAACCTTGCATGTTGAAAACCCATTTTTACTGTTGATTGAAATGAATACTACCAATTTGCATGCACCATTTACCTACCTAGTTTTCCAGATAGAGATAGGGTATTGCTATACAAGTTGACACAGCTAAGTAATCTAGCTTAAAAAGTGTAAACCACCTGAGTTCTTCTGTTGGTAGGATTTAGTTACTTCTTGGAAGCATTATTTCTGTAAATTTTCATTTCCAGAGCATCTTTTTACTTTTAAATGAAACATCAGGGAGTACTTAATTCACTCTGTAACAACCTATGTTCAATGTTGCAGCCGTAGCAGGCCAGTTCTTGTCACACAAGGCTTCAGGAATTTTGTCGGTTATATTTGATATTGGAGGAGTTTTAGGAGGGATTTCTGCTGGTTTTCTCTCAGACGCAATAGGTGCCCGTGCCATAACTTCAGCTCTGTTCCTTTTGCTTTCCATCCCTGCACTAATTGTTTACCGGACATTTGGAAGCATATCCATGCACCACAACATTGGGCTCATGTTCCTGGCTGGGTACTTTGTGAATGGCCCATACTCCCTTATCACCACAGCCGTTGCGACCGATCTTGGCACTCAAGACGCGATCAAGGGAAACTCACGAGCATTGGCCACAGTTTCTGCGATAATTGACGGTACCGGCTCTGTTGGGGCAGCTTTGGGGCCCTTGCTTACAGGGTATATTTCAACTAGAGGATGGAACAGCGTATTTTTCATGCTGATTGTTTCCATATCACTCGCCCTCGTGTTTTTGATACGCATAGTGAAAGATGAGATAGTTACCAAGATCAGTACAAGACATTAGGTTATATTTTGCTGATGCTTCAGAATTGTAGAGGCTTAGCAAGAGCTGTAGAGTCTGTAGGTTTGAGGACATTTCTTGTGTCATGTATTTATATCGATTGGTTGGTTGCCAGGCATGTGTTGTGAATCGACAGTATACATATGTACACCCGGAAAGCAAAGGCTGAATAAAAATAATTTTTTTAGTACGGGTCTATAACAAACTATTAACCAGTGGTAGACTGTTCAGTTACCAGAAGAGCACCATATACAAGGTAGGAGCCTGCCACTGTCGCATGGTGTTGAAGATATTTCTATTGCTACTTGTACGTGGTCTACGAAGGAAAGAAACCGGATCGATTCAACTTGTCGTGAACAATGCTGGGACCTGAAACTGAATGACGTGGTCATCGGAGATGACCGTGGCCCATGCTCCGGCGACCACCCGAATCACCGGCCGGAACAGCGTGTTCTCCTCCGACGGCAGCGGGGAGCCGCCAAGTTCCACCAGGCACCAGCGTCGCCAGCTAGCTCCGTGGCAGGATCAGCGAAGAAGCGTGTGCTTGCCTATTTCTAGCTATATTTCTGCTCGTCTGAGACGAAGCCCCGCACCTGCCGCACGGCGACGGCGACAGCGAGTTGATGCCGGAGTTAGAACCGTCTTTTAGTGGGGCGGTTGAGTTATAGATGTATAATTTCATCCACCAAGTTTAAATTCTGATGCCTATATTTATATACATGTGAGTGCTCTTTTAAATAGTAATTTTGTGAGGTTACGGATTTATCTATGATCATGTCTTTCTAGGTGTGTGCTAAAAGGACGTGCTTGCGTGTATATACATATGATGTGCGTGTGTGATAGTGTAGACATGACCCAATAGAAAATCCTCTGTTATTCGGCACACAGTGGCCCTTCATTAGCTTCAGCCAAAATGACTCCAGCATCAGATTTGCATGTAGCAACGTTGAGTGTCCGACAGTGCATGAACAGAATTGCCATGGCTTAGCTTGATGTAGTTCATTTGATGACCAGCACTAAGATCAACTTACCCAACGAATGATATCCATTCTTGTGATTCAGTGACTGAAAATGCTTGCCAGGTCCTGCACTTTGCATACAAATTCCCTTGTTCCTCAGCGCTGTGGCCAACACATGGATCCTCCCCTGCTATCTCGCATGTTCTCATCAGAAAGTCACCACACAACCAGGGTGTGAGCCAGTATTTCTCAACAAGCATCAGGACGTTCACCATTGAAATATTTATTGTAACTCTTCTTTGCTCAGCCACTACTTTTGTATACACAGTATGGTGTTTCCTCACTTCAGCTACAATCCTTGCAAGTTCAGCAAAAGTAAAGGTTGGGTACCTCAGTGGGAAGATAAATATATAGAATCCACTTGTTCTCACACAGATACCGATGTTCTTATGAGCAATCGTAACCCCTCGAATCCACAACTGCATGTAGGAGATGCAAAGCACTTCAACTTGGAAAGCTCACTTCCTTAGAACTTCTGAATAATGACGTGCAGCTCGCTCGTAGGAAATAAAATACGTTATGGTCGTCGTGGAAGTAGCCATCGGTAGCACAGTATGTCTGACATTGTACTCTCTACTGATATGACATGGGTCATCTTAGACTGCATGGTGTGGCCTGAGTTATTATGAAATTTGATGGTGTACAAATTCAATCTAGAGATCAATTGAGCCAAGCATCTGTTCGGGTCAGCTAACCGAGAGGTTTGCAAATAAAGTTCGAGCAGTTCCAGCCTTCCAGGACACCAACTGAGAGCAACTGAAATTTATTTCCTTGATGAACTGAACTATTTCCATAGAAGTACTCATCTGATGAGAAGCAACTCAAGCCACACCAGGCGCGACTAAAATGTAAGAGCTGGAAAAGCATGAGCGTGAGATGAGACATGGCACATAAAATGGTTAAGCTCCAGCTGGAAAAGAACAGAGCTTTACAGCTTCAGATCCTTCTTATTCTAAATAAAGTAAGTAGGTGGAACCTTCGGCCTATGGATTTAAATATGAAGATGAAAATACACGGCAAGTATAATGAGATACCTACTACCCTAGGGCCATTGCTTGATTGCTCCTCTAATTCAAATCAAAACAGAGCCTTGGTGGAGGTTTTCTGGAAATTTACTCAAGTTGGTCGGTGTGAAGGGTTCAACTAGGCTCGAGGTCTAGATCAAAATTGCTTGCTGTTTGGTACTTGTGATGGAGATGTGCCTCGCGCACCATTGTTATTTCTGCTGGACTGGCCTGAGGCCCAGCCGCTGGCTCGCTACGCCACTACTTGAGATCACAACAACAAGACAACAAATTTTAGATGGAGCTCAAATACGATTGACATAGGTAAAAGCCGCCATTACTTGGCCACATTTGGATAGCACAATCCTAGAGTTAAAAATGGACATCTACCTCAATGCAATAATGCTTTTGTAGGACCGAAGACGACGACTAGAGAGAGTGAATAGGATATCACTCTTTTTTATATCAAATTAGACCCTATGTTATCCACAGCTTCGAAACACATAGCGGGAGATCAAGCACACAAAGCCTACAAGCTAACCCCACAAAAACCAAGCCAAAAGAGTCTGGACTTACCTAGATGGTCTAACTGGGTAGGGGCGGTCTGACCTCTCTCCAAATGGTTTGATTGGACTTGGGCAGTCTAACCTCTTACATGGGTGATCTGATCTCTCAAAAAATCAGCACAACAGTTAGAGAAAGAAACTTGTACAATATTCAAACCTAGGCTTCAAATTACTTGAAATTTAGCATACACATTCTCTAGACTATCAGAAATCTATTTCAATCAAAATTCAAGAAGATTATTGCCAAAGTTCTGATATTTTTCTATTTGAAGAAAGATTGTACAAAAATCAAGCAAAACACAAAAACTTGAATCAAGACTTACTTATGGGTAAAAGATGGTCAAGATAACCTTGGATTTACTCCTACGCATCCTAGCAAGCCTAACAATAGCAAGAACCTAAGCCAAAAGCTCTCAAGATCAAATCTCTCCAAAATCACCTTTCTTGACTACTAGCTCAATGCCGATTAGACTACCCTAGTTTGACCAATGTCCATAGGCCGGTTAGACCACTTAAAAGTACAAAAAAACATTCTCTTTAGAATTTTGATTAATCTCTATCTAGTTTTAACTCAGAACTCTAAATTGAATGACACCAAGTGTAAAGACATTTTCAAACACACATATATAAGTGTTTGGTGTCCAAACTTCAAAAGGCCATATGGTTGATCTGACCACTCTATAGCTGTTGGTCAGACTACCGATGCTAGGCCAGTTATACTGCTTAACTTCTGACAGCAACTCTAAAAACTGAGAAGCTTCAAAACTAAACTCAAACTTGATAGAACTTGCAAATCAAAGTCAAATACTCATCACACACATGGGGTGATCTCTACATGGTCTCAAAATCCCCTTGGGTGAGTAATTTAATAAACACCCCAAAAGGCAAGAATTTAAGTTTGTTTTTGGCAAGAGAAGCTCACAAGTTGCAAAAACCACACATGGTCCATTTTTAAGAGAAAGAAATGAACATGACCAATGCAACAATATATAAAATGGTACTAATACTAAGAAAGAGCAAGTTTTCAATAAAAACTTCAATCCACACCAAAAGCTTCTCAAAAACGAAAATCTTGCTTATGGTCTAAAAAAAAGAACAATTGCTCAACATAACTATTTTCATAGAAAGACAAAGTACCAAAAGAGTAAAAGAGAACAAATGCAATGCAGATGAGCTTCCCTTCAACTCAAAATCTCATATATGACTCAAGATGCATTTTGCTCACTCAATAGCTCTTTTTGCTCTTTTTTCAATCTCACAATACTCATTTTCATGTTTTTAGATCATTCTTTATTTTTATAAGCATTCTCCCTTTTTAAGATCATTCTCAACATTTTTTCCTTTTTGACTTAAACCAAATTTTACCTTAATCATTCACCACTTTTGGTAAATAGTCATCAAGGGTCAAAGGTCTAAGCAAGCTCACTAAAACTCACACTTTCTAATTACCCCCTTAAATGATGCATGCTAACAAGTAAAGCACAGATGAGTAAAAGAAAGAATATGTATACATGAATGACAATGCATAACTTAAACAGACTTTAAAAATTATTCAAAGTGATATTCAAATTAAAATAATACCACTTGAAGTCATAGAATACATACAAAACTATCGAGATCATGATGAGACATATATGATCAATCTAGACAAGATAACATAATTTAAAGCATTCAAATTAATTTTAAAATAATTATGGCTTTAAAATGGATAAATTTATTTAAAGGTATCCAAATATGAGTTAAGCTATGTCAAAGAGGTTAAATGAAACCAAGAATATCATATTTAATCAAATTAGAGTGTTACAAGTTCAATATTGAATCATTTTGTTCAAGTGCTTGGATTTGAGCACGATTATCACTTCTGAAAATAAATTTTGCCCATTGATGCTATTTTCTCAATTCTATGTTTTCTTCGCAATTAATTAGCCATATGCTAGATCTGAAGCCTCTGTCAACCACCCCAAGCGATAAACTTAAAAGAATGGTCTTAGTTATCCAAAACTTACCCTAAATTCATGGCTAGTGTAATGACAAGCTGTTACATAAGAAAGAATTGGTGAAATTAATTTTTTGCACATAAAAGAGTTTTTTTTTAAATTTATAGTTTAAGAAGGATGAACTACTCTTGAGTCCATAAGCAATACCCGACTATAGCCACAAAAGCTTAGGAAAAGTAAACTTATACTTCAACATAGAATTAGCATAACCCAATCTAAAGCCCAATTTATATTCAAAAGTGTATATTTGACATGGCATATATCATAAAAGGATTAATAGAAAGCAAACTAGTCAAAAGATCTACCCTTACAAATTAGAAGATACCAATTGTTGTAATTTATACCACTTATGAATTTTAGTTTAAGTTTGCAAATTAAACTAGCATCACAAAGATTTAATTATACATACAAAAACATATCAAAGCTAGCTAAGTAGGCATAACATAGCGAAGAGCAATATCTAATTAGAATTACATCATCGCAATTGAGTAATAGTCAAAGCTCATATATAAATGCATATCTTACAATGCAGTGCTATGTATGCATGATAAAAATGGAATCAAGAAAATAAAACTCCTCTAACTATAAGAACCACTTGCAAAAGAAAAGAAAGAGCTGAAAGCACTAAAAAAAGAAACCACTTGCAAGGGAAAAATAAGCTATGGTATAAGAGATCTCAACACCACATGGTCTGTAGGGCAAAGAAACTACATTGCTAAGGAGCGGAGACAAGTGCATAAATAAAGCTCATTCAAACAAAAGATATGATATCAATTAAAACAAATGAGCAAGTACATAGGGCAGGCCAAGAAGATTTATCATAAACTAAACAAGCTAAAATAGAATTTATGTATCTATAAATAAGCATAAGAACATGTAGGCATAAAGCATATCATAACATAAAACATGATCAGAACAACCTACTAAGAATATTCAAGGATACATGAAACAATAGACTAGCAAGAGTATAATAATGATACAATAATAGTCACTACATGCCAAAATGATACAAGTGAGTACAAGAATAATCATAATATGCCAAAATGCTAAATCATGAATATAAAAGCTTGAGGGTATGGAATAGCTCACAAAGTAAGTAAAGATGCTCCTTGTTGAAGCACATGCCTATTGGAGGCCATTAAATAGAATGGAGAACTATCAAGTGTCCCAATCACATGATGGAGCAAAGAATTAGACTCATCAAGTCCATGATCTCCATCTTGCATCCCCAATACCTATAAATGAGAAGAACAAAGCGACCAAGCCTTAGATCCTAAAACGTTAGTGAGCAAATACTCAGAGACTCAAAACTTGGACACACGGCCACTAGGTGCAAATGAACCAATATGAGGGTTAACATGATGTGTACGAAGTTTTAAGTGAGAAGATCCAACAACAAGCTTGGAGGTGACAAGTCGATAAAGAATGCTAATGCTATCTCTAGGAAAGCGACGAATGCCATTCTTGAAAGCTTCATGTTGTGAACCTACAAAAGCACCAAAAGAACTTATAAATCCTCACCGTGGGTCCACACCTCAATGGGGGAAAGAGGTCTACATCTTGGGACATGTGGATATCCTTCCTTGGGGCAGCATGTGAACCAAAACTAAATCCATGAAAGATAAGTCCACGACGTTGTCCAAAGCTACTAGAAGGTGGATCAAAAAATCCATCAATGAAGCGAGTTCTCAGGCTAGGCTTTTTAGTGTTTATGTCATTGGAAAGACTATGAATATTTAGACACTTAAAATTATGGGATCAACGCATACGTTTGGCACGTCTAAAGCAAAGCTTCACAAGATGCCCATCCTTCTCACAAAATGAGCAATGTTACAAAGGTCTAGAAGTTGACACAGTTTTAAAGGACAAAGTACCATTCTCACTCAAAGGGGAATTTCCTTGGGACAAACAAGAAGAGTCACCATCACTTCTAGTGCTTGTGTTGGCACTAGATGCAAACATGCTATGAGATGGGTGATGTATATCTGTAAAAGCTCGATGATGCACTCGACGCTCACATTTGACATGACAGAAACAAAAATCAAAAGTGTGTCCATCTTTCTTGCAAAAGATGCAATAAGATTTCTTCTTAGAAGATATAGTATCATATGAGAAAGAAGCACCTTTATCATTAGAAGTCTTTTGAACAACACAAGAAGAACCAAAAGTGTTACAAGACTTGACGCTCATATCATTGCGCACTCTCTTCAAAAGCTCAACTTCTCTCAAGGAAATGCAAGATGGCAATAATGCATTCTTACTAAGCTTTCAATTTAAAGCATCAATTTTAATTTTTTTTAACTAGCATAATTCGTGCAAGAGAGTAAATCACGCATAAGTAATTTTTTATTCTCTAAACATATGCTACAAGGGTTAACTCTAATCTCAACAATTCCAGTTCTAGCATTCTCTAATTGCTCAAGATGCGTAGAAAGGCTCAATTTCCATTTTTCATTTTTAGTTCGAGAACTTTCTAATTATTCTACACAAGTAGAATGAGCTAATTTTATATTTTTAGCAAGCATGCTTATACAATAATCACATTCATTACTAGCCAGTGACCTAAGATTGCCTATTTCTAACTTTGCACTATCAAACTCATGATGTAAGGCAATACAAGAGTCACATGATATAGAACTATTCAATTTCAATGACTCATTTTTAGATTTTAAGCATGCAAGAGAATTGTTCTATTTATACATATCCCTAAGCAATGACATGAGATTTCAATCTAACAATTTCATAAGACAAATCACTATTGTCCTTTTCTAGTATTCATATTTTCTCCCCAAGCTCAATCAATTTAGATACTAGAGACAACGAGCTCTCTATGAGTTCATCATTGCTCACCTTGTGTAACTTGAGTAGAGAATCATCCTTAAATGGCTCATCATGATCATCCTTGATCACCACTCCACAAAGGCCATCACCCTCTTCCTTCTTAGACTCCAAAAGTTTCTTATCTATGAAACTAGGACAATTGAAAGCAAAGACTCCACCACAAGCTTCGCAATAGGTTTGTTTCCTAATTGCCAAAATGCCCAACTCAAGCTCAAGCCTCTTGTCACAACAGACAACAATGACAAAAGAACTATAACAAGAAGCAAAGAAGTGCTCACAAGTCCTCATACTAGCCGCCACCCTCAAGGATCAGTAAAGATCACAAAGAGCAAACTTTGCTCTGATACTACTTGTAGGACTAAAGGTGGCAACAAAAGGGGGGAGATGAATTGGAGCTCACTCTTTTTCGATGTCAAATAGGACCCCTGGGTTATCCATAGCTTTGAAACATGTAACGGAAAATCATGCACACAAAGCCTACAAGCTAACCCTACAAAAACCGAGCTAAAAGAGTCTGGACTTACCTGGATGGTCTGACCGGTTTGACCAGGCAAGGATGGTCTGACATCTCTTTGGACGGTCTAACCTCTCTTACATGGGCGGTCTGACCTCTCAACAAAATTAGAACAACAAATAGATAGAGAAACTTGCACAACTTTCAAACTGAGGCTCCAAATTATTTAAAATTTGCTATACAAACTTGCACAACTTTCAAAGTGAGGCTCCAAATTATTTGAAATTTGCTATACACATTCTCTAAGATGTTAGGAAGGTCATTACCAAAGTTCTGATATTTTTTCATTTGAAGGAAGGTTACACAAAAATCAAGCAAAACATAAAAACTTTAATCAAGACTTACCCGTAGGTAAAGGATGGTCTAAATGACCTTAGATCTGTGCCCACACATCCTAGCAAGTCTAACAATAGTAAGAACCCAAGCCAAATGCCCTCAAAATCGAAATGACCATTACTTGAGCCAAACTGGGCAAACTCAAGATCTTTCCATAGAAAGTGTCTAGACGGATGGGATCTAGTTAAACCCTAGTAATAGGGGACTAGTATGACCACGGGCCCAACGCCGATCAGATCGCCCCGGTTTGACCGTCGGCCACAGACCGGTTAGAATGCTTAGCACCAGAAAACACTCTCTCTGAAATTTCGATTAATCTCTATCTAATTTCAGCTCAAAACTCCAAATTGAGTGTCATCAAGTACAAAGACATCCTCAAACATATGTCTAAACTCCAAAGAACCACACAGCCGGTCTAATTGCTCCATAGCCACCGGTTAGACTGTCGATGTCAGACCGGTTAAACCACTTAATTCCTGACAACAACTCTGAGACCGGGAAGCTTCAAAACAAAGCTCAAACTTGATAGAATTTATTGCACATCAAAGTTAAATATTCATCATACACATAGGGTGACCATTATATTGTCTCACAGCTTCATAATATGATGAGATTTCACGGAGGCAGTACCCGGAGTGACTATAGCTTGATCTAGTTGGAGGCAGGAAAGCGCTATGGTTATATGGTGCATTTGCTGCAAGTCTGGAAGCGACTTTTGAAGCAAACTGTCTCATCTGCTCTTAGTCAGCAATTGAAAATGCAACAGACACATTAATATGACTGACAGACATAAAAGGTTCAAATTGTTCTCAAAAGAATCCAAGTATGACCCAAAGAACACTTTCACTGGGAAAATCATACCATACAATGAAAGGGAAAAAAAAGTAAGTGGCATACGTTTGAGGCGTCTCTAAATCAACAATGCAAAAGGTATAATACATTCTAGAAGTTCACTCAACCAGTGCAAACATGATTTTTCTCAGGTAGCTAAAAAATTTTCCGGCTTCAAAGCAACTGGTTCACATCATGTATCAGTAAAAAAAAAAAATCAGAAAACATGATGTTTCGCATGCAAAATTATGTGTTCAATATTCACATGTTTTACAGATCTGACCACATGCACCAAGTCCAAGTGTGATTTTCCTATCCTAGAAACAAAAGTCCACCAGTCCCACCATCGGGTACTAATGCAGTAAAGACAGTCGATACAAGATGAACAAATGAGGATTGAGGAGTATCATGGAAAAAATCTGCAGATACATAAATAGATAAAAAAAATTAAATTACAAGTTTACAGGTATTTGGCATGGACCGATTCAAACCTGAAGATTGATTAAATATGATCTGCACAAAAACTTCGGTTCAAGTGTTCTTATTCAACTTCCTCAAGCACGCACTTTTTTTCCTAAGTAATTTCTGTGAAGAGATAATAGTGTAAGAAAGTAAGACACCAAGCAAATCAGATAGACCAATGACAAAGAATTAAGTCAATTGACACGAAAAAAACAGTTCACATCAATAACATATCTTCACATGATTGTGTCAGGCTTGCAAGCCAAAGGATCAAGTGTACATAATGCAATCATTAGTAACTCAAGCTCACGAAATGAAGAACATGTACAGCTGCTACCTTACTGCCAAACAGGACATAGCATATTGAAAAGCAATGACAACGCTCCTACAATCCCATAGCTTACTTCCAGTCCCAAATGATCCTTACATCCCAAACTTGAAATAAAAGCCTAGTTTGCTTTCCCAATTCAGAAAGAAAATTAGCATAACAAGCACTTTTTCCACATAACAAGCCTAAAAAATGACTTTTTTTTCCCACATAACAAGCCTAAAAATATGTGTAGAGGTAAATATTTGCGCAGGCACAAGCGATGCTACAAGTCTCGCCGTATTATCTCTGATCAAAGCATCTTAAACCCAAGATGCGACAAGTTTTTTTTTTTTTTTGCTGATAACCGGAATACGAAACTACCAGAAATCAACTATTTTGTGCCCTCATTTAAGATATGCAAATCCTTGTCACTGAATACCATGAAATGACAATTTCACCCTAACAACAAACAAACTCTGTTTTAAGATAAGCAAATCCTTCTGGATTACTACCAGCAAACATCAATTTCATACATTAAGGATTTGTTTGGAAAACTCAAAATCCCGGCCCATCCATACATACAAAAAAATTATATAGTAACAATTCTCGATTGCTACAAGTAACTATTAAGATTTACTCGTTTATACAGGCAAGTAGAACATAAAATTAAAACAAAATCCCCACCGAAAAACCAAAAAGGCCCAAAGCCCAAACACGCCGAAAAATTCTATTGTATAATAGTGGCATAGGATGATTTATGTAACGAGCCGATTAAAAGTTGACATGTGGCATTAAAAACTGTAATAAGTACTATAACCACACTATACCACATAAAAACACATATGCTACATACTGTACTACATAAAACACATATGCTACAGTATACTACAGTGCTCACATGACACATACTACAGAACTTATATAAAATACTACATAAAACACATATGCTACAGTATACTACAGTGCTCACATGACACATATTACAGAACTTATATGAAATATGTTGATATCCGGTTAGCTCGTTACATCTGTGCCACCATAATACAATAGAATTCTGACGCTTGTGCACCACGTGCCTTTCTTCCTCCTTAAATACTCTCCCTCTGTTTCTCTCTCCTCGCTGCCCCCACTCTCCATAAAAAAATCGAGCTCCAACAGATACCCACCGCAAGCTTCCTTTCGCTTGGCCTCGCCCACAGCCACCCTTTTCCCGATGGATTTTTCTCCACAGATATTCCCAAAGAACCTTCCATATTGCTCTCCTCCTCGGATTCTCTCTCTCTCTCCCCCCTTTTACTATTATTCTTCTCCCTCCTAACTCGGTTTGCATCCCCTTTGCCCTCGTGTTTGTGTTTTTCCTACCAGCAGAGCACCAGTTGTGCTAGCTCCGTGCCAAGAACGCCAGAGGCTGGCCTGTCCGGCGCCGCCATGTGTGTGGAGGAGCTGGAGGACGCGGAAAGGCTCGATTTTGGAGACGCCGGGGACGAGAAACCCGACGAGCTCCCCTCGCCTCATGTGGGTACCGACTTCTCTCTCTTTGCAGAAAGATTCGATTGTGGGGGTAGTTCTTTGGTCCCTTAGATGAATCTTTCTGTGTGTTTGTGAATTGTTTGATGCTTTTCTGTTGGTTCATTTGAGTTTTCTTTCATCATGGAATGGGGGATGGATTGAGAGGGAAGCAACCATGTTGTGTTTGCTTGTGCACACGCCTCTGGTGTGTCCCTGAAATCTGGAAGAAACTGGGTGATTTTTTCGTTAATTATTGCTAGTGAAGGTGTGGAACAGAAGATGCTTTGAATGATTCAACAGGACGGAGCAAAGTAATCTGCATAACTAGTAAGGTGCCCGTGCGTTGCAACGAAAAATCAAATAAAAGTGATGCATACTATCAAATATGATCTCAAACTGAATAATAAATATCAACATTTTCTTACGTCATCATATATCAAACAAAACATTCTCCCCTCCCTCCTCCGCCGCGCCGTCCTCGCCTCCTCCTCCTCCTCCTCCCCATGCTGTCGAAAGATGTTTTACCACATGCCTTCAAATGCATAATGTTAATAAAAAAAAGTTTTGGTGCTCATGTAAAAGTGAGTTCCTATTTGCGCAAAGTGTGATACTTGCATTGACGAACAGACCCAAACAGGTCAAACTTTTCACCTTTATCTACTTATCTACACATTCAAGCAATATGTCTGTCTAGCAAAATACACAGCACATTGCATAGCTGCATGACTACATCAACTGTATTAATTCAATAAAGAACATTGAGCTTTGTATGTACATAAACAAAGGTGTTTGACAAAAGGATATCCAATATTTGAGTCGATAACATTTGCTCAAACACAACAAATTATTGTATAAGCATCATAGACCAATGAAAGGACGAACATGATTTGCTTGACTCAAAACCCCCTCAGAAGGGGGAAAGGAAAAACGATCATGAAAGGTCCCCGAGACTAAATACATATTCAATTATTCATAAAGGATAAAGAAAATAATTTCATGTTACAGTTATCATGCATAGGCATCTGCACTCCGAATTTTAGTTGGAAGTGGTAAATAGCAGTTGACATGGTGGCAACACTAATAATAGACACAAGAGTGTACAAACCATAAATAGGCACACAAGAGTGTACATCTAGCAGGAACTGCACTTAATGTGTTTTATGTCTCTCAACAAACTAATTGTGATCATCTTTAACTCACTTAAATCAAGTTTATTTGGCAAAGGAGAAGTAAATGAACAACGATTGAGATGAGAGAGGAGCGTACTTTGTAATGTCTGCATTTCTTCTTTGAGCTTGTAACATTTTCAGCTGACAAAAAGCACAACAAGAGATTACATAAATTACATTGAGAAGCAGCGCATATTCTCATACATAACTGTAATGACTAACGATTTCACATTAAAACAATTCTCATGAAACACAAGGTTGCCCTTTAACACATGCAATGATTGACTATGTTCTTCATTTCTTCTAAATTAGAAATAAATTATTTCTTATGTTCCCTTATTAGTTCATGCGATGAATTATATAGATATAGAGACATTGAATGTATCTTGTCATTAATCAAAAGTTTATCCAACTTCATGCAAGCCAACTATCCAGGTGCCAATTCGATAAAAGTATAATCAAAGATCTTCCTTTTTTGCTTCCCCGGATTTGACCACCAACCCGTTGAGTCACTCAAGCTAAGACGGACTCAAGTTCCTATGATAAAGAGAACTACAGGAGGTATGATCAGACATAGAACTAATCTAAACCCCGTTTGATAAGAAAAGAACACTAAACAATATCGTGCATACCAGCTCCACCCGAGATAGCACCTCCAAAGACTCGCATAAGGTATACCATTTTAGACAAGTGCTACATCATAAAGCACACAAGCTAAACAATCTAACAACCGATTGGCATTTACTCCTGTGCATAAATCTTCCTAGCCCCTTCCAATGCGACATCTCCCATCAAAGGTATTCGCCATCTCCGATACCTCGGTGTGCTCACGGCGCACGAATCTTCAAGCACAAGCCAACCAAACACCTATCAAAATTCAATCTTTCGACACCACCAACTCGAAAAACACAACATAAGCCATATCAAGAAACCTCTCGAGGCCACGCGACATGCCGCTCCAAAGAAGAAATGGATCGGGGCGGCGAAGAATCGGGCGCCGCCGCCTCCGCGACCGCAGTTTGCCACGAACGGCTTCACCGACCTCGACGCGATCTTCTCCGTCCGCCCATTCCGGACACCACCACCGCACTTGCGTAGAGACCCAAAGGCACCACCTTTAGCCCACAAGAACAAAGCACAAACCCACCAAAAATGCGAGATTGTTCTCTTCCTAGTTCCGGCTTCCTCACCGGAGCGGCGGGAGAGGCGAAAGAGCACGAGTCGAGCAGCGCGTCGGGCTCCATGGCATCTCCACCATCGCCGCCGCCGCTAGCGATGTCGGATCCGTGGATCCCGGACAAGATCGCCTCCTTCTCGGAACCGCCAAGAAAGGTCGGGAGGAGGCGCGCGGTGGGAGGAGGAGGCGGCGGAGCAGAGTGGGAGGAGGAGGAGGCGCGCGCAGGTGGGAGGAGGGGTGCACTGTCGGCGCCTCGCGCTGCGCCAGGGAGGAAGGCGGCCGCCAACGACGAGGACACGGTGCGGCGCCCGGCCCGAGCACGGACGGGCGCGTGGGCGATAGCATGTCGACCACCTTGGACCAGCCACGCTCGACACGACGATCTTCCGGGACGACGCGGCGGGCGACGGCGATGAGAGGAGGAGAGGGGAGGAGGAGCGGCGAGGATCTCGGAGGAGGAGGTGGGCCGGACGGCGGATCTCGGCTGGGCGGAGGAGGAGGAGGCGTGGCGTGGGCGGGGGGGAGGAAGGAGGTCGGGAGGAGGAGGCGCGGGGGGGAGGCGACGGGAGGCCGGGAGGAAGGGGCGGCGGGAGAGGAGGAGGCGGGGAAGAGGAGGGCGGGGAAGCGAGGAGGCGGTGGCGGCGGGGGGGCGGGGGAGGCCGTGCAGAGGTAAGGGGAGAGGGAGGACGGGGGGGAGCGAGGGGGAGGCGGCCGGGGGGGCACTGTGTGGGAGAGCGAGGGGGGCGGTTAGAGGAGGGGGGAGCGAGGGGGAGGCACGGGGGTGGGACGGTCTAGATTTTATCTCATAATCAGATCGAATGGCTAAAAAATAAGGGAGGACTCATCAACCACCAATTCCTTCTTTTATAATAGTAAAGATAGTTGTAATGTTCGGTAGGAGTTTTCTGGTGAGTGGTGACAGGTTGTTGTTTGTCTATGCATTGCATTGTTCGTCAGTACTCTGAAATTGTACTGAACGTAGTCGCAGTGTCCAATCTTTTGCTTGCTCGCATTATGATGAGATGTACTGTGACAGTGAGGTACTAATTTCAGACTGTTGTACCTACCAAGCGGGGGGAAACAGTACTTTCTTTGGAGCAGGAAAAAGAATTAGTACTTGCAAGGTGCACATGGTGCTTGATTTCCTTCGAAGACTGAAGTGAAAAAACGTGGTTTTAATGCTGTTCTTAGTGAAGGACATGTTTTTTCCCAGGAGTTATCCATTTGATTACTAACTTTGAAGCGCTTGGTATTATCAGTGATAGGAACTTCTAGGTTTTAATTATCCACGGCTAGTGATATAGTTGTGTTGTATTTTATGATCCAAATTTGGTCGGGTTCGACCACCGCTGATCTTTCTGACCACTTGAAGAGGCCGATCAGGTTTCACTCAAGCAATACGAACTGGTCGGAGGTTATGATTAGGATAATCTTTGTGTCTGTGATGGATTCTGCACCAAACGTGGTGCTCTAAGGTGCTTGTGCTAACTGGATTCTGACATAGCTACTCAATGCGCTTTCGACTACAACTTTTCACTGTTATCTTCTGAGACCCTCTGGGCGGGGTGTTGTTCCTGTCTCCAAGAAGGCTACTATTCCAGTTTCCGAATAGGCCTCTATTTCGTTGCTGACTAGGACTTTGTTCCTTTCTTCGTTAGGGACCTGATCCCTAATATATATATGTACCCCTGTAGTCACACGGTACACCAAAGTTTCCCATGCTTGTAACTTCTCATATAGTGATTTTGTTGATTGTGCGTCTACGGTTTTTCACCCGAAATGATTTTCCACGTTAAATCTTTGCCTTGTGTTCTTGATTGTTCTTCATTGGTTTTGTTCATTGTCTTGTCACTTGCCTAACAAGTGGTATCAGAGTTACGTTCTTTGCCTAGATCAATCTAGGGCAACAATGAAGTATGATCTTCTATTGCTTGACTGAGACACAAGATTTTCCCTGTGCAAATCAAGATGCGAGCTATTCTAGTACAGCTCGATTTGCATAATGCGTTATTGGGAATTGACAAGATGCCCGTTGCATGGTCCACTAAGAAGAAGCAAAGAAGAGATTGTAAGGCTCTCTCTCTCTCTCAGATTTGTCTTCATCTATTTAACAATATTCTCTAGGAGGTTACAAAGGAGACCATCGCTACTGCGTTATGGCTAAAACTGGAACAGATCTACATGACCAATGATTTGACCAGCAAGATGCTCGTGAAGCAGAAGGTTTTCTTGCTCAGATCGGCAGAAGGTGGATCAGTGTTGAACCACTTGATCGTCTTTGATATCGTCATCGATCTTGAAGCTACGGGTCAAATATGATGATGAAGATTTAGGTCTTATTCTACTCTGCTCATTGCCCAGTTCATTCTGTACGTTCAGAGACTACCATTCTTTATAGTCGAAACACTCTCACCCTCAAGGAGGCATATGATGCTTTGCATGCAAAGGAGAAACTGAAAACCATGGTGTCGAGCGAAAGCTCGAGTCTGCATGCAGAAGGCTTGTCTGTTCGTAGAAGACAAATTGAGAGGTTTCTGGGTAGGGATTTCAGGAGTAAGAGCAAATTTCGAGGCCGTTCTAAGTCGAAGACCAAGAAGTCATGCCGCTACTGCAAGAAGGATGGACACAATATCTCCGAGTGCTGGAAACTTTAGAACAAGGAGAAAAGGAACAACAATTTCAAGAAATATCAACAAGATGAAGAAACCAAAGCCACTATTGTTACTAGAGAAGGTTCCGAAGGAGATGTCCTTGTTGCCTTTATCGGTGATTCCAAAACCAGCAATAAGTGGATTCTTGATTTAGCCTGCACTTTTCAGATGAGTCCAAATCGTGATTGGTTCATTACCTATGAAGCGGCCCTGAGTGAATCAGTGTTGATAGAAGATAATACTCCATGCAAAATTGCAGGCATTGATTCTATCCAGATCAAGATGTTTGATGGCACCATTAGAACCCTGTTGGAAGTCCGACATATTTCAAGCTTGAAAAGGAGCCTTATCTCATTGAATATTCTTGATGCCAAAAGGTACAAATTTTCAGGTGGAGCTTGAGTCGTGAAGATCTCCAAAAGCATTTTTGTTGTGATGAAAGGTGATATGAATGCAACAAATTTATATCATCTTCAGAGCACTACTCTGGTCGGAACCGTTGCTGTTTCTTCGACCAGATTATTCGATACTGATCGAATTAATCTATAGCACATGTGTCTAGGACACATGAGTGAAGCTGGCATGGAGTTGTGCAAAAGAAGTTTGCTTGATGGTCATGGTGGCGACCAGTTAATATTTTGTGAACATTGTCTTTGGCAAGCAGAAGTGGGCAAGTTTTAACACTACTACTCACTTCGATTATGTTCACTCCAATTTGTAGGGAGAATCCCTCGTTCCATCCCTTAGAGGCGCAAACCACATGCTGGCCTTCATTGATGACTACTTAGAGAAGATTTTGGGCATACTTCATCAATCAAAAGTCAGATGTGTTCAAGACGTTTAAAGAGTGGAATATTATGATAGAAACACAGACTGACAAGCATGTAAGGAAACTCTGAACAAATAATGGTTTAGAGTTTTGTTCAGGAGAGTTTGAAGCATTGTGTCGATCGAAAGGCATCGTGGGGCACTATATTGTTTTGGGTACACCACAGCAGAATGATGTGGCCAAGCTCATGAATAGAACTATCATGAAAAAGGTGTGTTGTTTGTTGTCAACATCAATTCTGTCGAGGAGTTTTTGTGCTGAAGCCATTTCCACTGTATGTCATTTGATCAACTGATCACCGAACATTTCCATAGGCAGAAATACACCAATTGAAAAGTGGTTGAGTTCTCCCGCCGACTAGAATTTGAAGATTTTTGACTGACCTGCTTATGCCCATGTTAATAATGGGAAATTGGAGCCAAGAGCTATTAAGTGCATCTTCTTAGGTTATAAATCTGGTGTGAAAGGTTACAAATTGTGGAATCCTGAAACTAGAAAGGTAGTCATTAGCAGAAGTGTTACATTTAATGAGTTTGCTCTGATGTAAGACAATACAACCAATGCTTCTCCCGAGAAGCAGCAGAAGACTAATGTGCAGGTAGAGCATATTATTGATTCAGGATTATCATCAGTTGCTGACAAAGAAACTTCACAAGAAATCCATGTTCAAGCTCCAACCAACAGTTATCCAACAGGAATTGGTCGACACCAACAATCCATTGTAGCTAATCGGGTAAGGAGAACTATTTAGCCTCTGAGGAGGTTAATTGAAGAAGCCAATAGTGTGGCTTATTTTTAAACATGACAGAAGACATTGAAGAGACTGCTGAGCCTTCAACCTATTAAGAAGACATCTATTCTGATGAGTCAGGGAGGTGGATAGCTACTATGCACGAGAAGATTGAATCTCTCTAGAAGAACTCTACTTGGGAGCAGGTCTAGTTCCTAATTGAAAAGAAACCCATGCGCTACAAGTGGATTTACACGAAGAAGGATGGCATATCACCGATCGATTAGGTTAGGTATAAGGCAAGGCTCATTGCAAAGAGATATAGCCAAATCCCAAGTATTGATTTCACAAATGTTTTTCCCCTATAGTAAAGCATAGTTCTATTCATACTCTACTCAGCATTGTGGCTATGCGTGATTTTGAGCTTAAGCAACTGGATGTTAAGACCACGTTTTTACAGGGGGGAACTGGAAGAAGACATCTATACGGAGCAACTAGAAGGTTTTGTCACTCCGAAAAAGGAGGTTTTTGCTTGCAAGTTAAATAAGTCTCTTTATAGGTTGAAGTAATCACTTAGACAATGGTACAAGATATTTGACTCGTTTATGATCTCCATGGTTGTCACGGCGACCACGGCGCCTAAGGAGCGCCAGGACGCCTAGTCGTCCAGGCGGGCGCCTAGTCGTCCTCTAGGCGTTGCTAGGCGAGCTAAGGTGATTCACTTGAGAAGAGCCTAAATAGAAGAAATGCATATAGATTATGGAGAAGGACCATATTGCAATTTCAAAATTTTGAGAGGGCTCATTCGCAAAAAGCCAAAATCCCTAATACAGGCTGCCGCCGCCGCTCGGCTGCTCGAGTGCTCTCGCATTTCTTCGCCGGCTCCCTTCTTCGCCCCCCATCTCCTCTTCTCTCCCTCTTCCTTCCCCCATCTCCTCTCCTCCAAAGACGGGCGAGGCCGAGGCGGCTCACGCAGCCGCCCTCCTCTTCCGCCGCCACGCTCGGCCGCTCCTCTTCCGGCGGCGACACAGAGGAGACCACGGATCCGGCAGAGGAGACCGGCGAGGCCGAGGCAGCTCGCCGGCAGCTGCTCCCTCTTCCCGCCGCTCCCTCTTCCCGGCCAACGACGCAGAGAAGACCGCGGATCCGGCGGAGGAGACGGCGGATCCGGCGGATCCGGCGGAGGAGACCGCGGATCCAGCGGAGGAGACGGCGGATCCGGCGGCGGGGACGGCGGATCCGGCGGAGGAGACCGCGGATCCGGCGGCGGCGACGGCGGATCCGGCAGAGATCTCTCTTATGCTCACGCGACCACACGCCATGCGCCCGCCCAGCCGACGCCACGCCTCGCCTTGTCTCCGCCGTGGACGCCGTGTCGCCCTGGGCGCCCGCCTAGCTGGCCAAGGCGAGGCGAGCCTCCACGGCGTCCGCTCCGGGCCGCCTGGACGCCTAGGCGACGCCTTGACAACCTTGATGATCTCACAAGGGTTCAAGAGATCGAATTATGCTAGTTGTGTTTATTTAAAGAACGTCAATGGTTCGGCTATCTATTTGTTCCTATATGTCGATGATATGTTGATTGCGGCAAAAGACAGGTCTAAAATTTCAAAGCTAAAGATACAATTGAGCAACGAATTTGAGATGAAAGATTTCGGTGCAACAAAAAAGATTCTTGGTATAGAAATTACTAGATACCAGAGATTTGGGAAACTATACCTAAGTCAGGGTATATTGAAAAAGTTCTTCATTATTGTAGCATGCATAAGGCCAAATCGACCAGTACATCGCTGGCTGCACATTTTAAGCTCTCTTCAACATTAAGTCCGGAAACAATTGAAGAAGTTGAATACATGTTAAGTGTTTGTATGCAAGTGCAGTCGAATCACTTATGTACGCTATGGTCTACTCTTGCCTCGATCTATCTTATGCTTTGAGTGTTGTTAGCAGATATATGGCCAATCTTGGTAAAGACCACTGGAGAGCTGTTCAGTGGATCTTCAGATATTTGAGAGGCACTTCTGATGATTGTTTATAGCTTGGACAAACCAGTGTTGCACTGGTCGGATATGTTGATTTAGACTTCGCATGAGATCTGGATAAGTGGAGATCTCTTACTGGTTGTGTTTTCACGGTCGAAGGCTATATCATGAGTTGGAAAGCCAGTTTACAAGCTATTGTTGCTCTCTCGACCACTGAAGCCAAGTACATGGCTATTTCAAGAGCCTATAAAGAAGCTACTTGGCTAAGGGGTTTCTACACTGAATTTTATGGAAGTACATCTTGCACTAACATTTTATGTGACAATCAGTTTTATTTGTATTATAAACGACCAAATGTACCATGAGAGAACAAAACACATTTAAGTTAGATATCACTTCACCCGAGGAGTTGTTATACAAAATGATATCAAAGTTTGCAAGATTAGTACTCATGAGAATCCAGAAGATATGATTACAAAGCTATTTCCTACCGTTAAGTTTGAGCTTTGTTCAGACTTGGTCGGTATTATTCATTAGTCCTTTTGGACACTTGACGTACAAGAGGTATCCTACAATTTCATTGAGAAGTTCTTTGGTTCTTCTTTTACCGCTACAGGAGGAATTCAGCTCAAGGTGGAGATTATTGTATTTTGTTATCCAAGGTCAGGTTCGATCACTGCTGGTCTTTTCCGACCACTTGAAAAATTAGATCAGATTTCGCTCAAACAATTCGATCTGGTTGGAGGTTATGATTGAGATCATCTTCATATCTGTGATGGAATCTGCACCAAACGTGGTGCTCTAAGATGCTTGCATCGGCTGGAGTTAGACGTGACTACTCAAGGCGCTTTCGACTATAACTCTTTATTATTATCTTCTGAGACCCTCTAAGCGGGGCGCTATTCCCGTCTCCAAGAAGATTAATGTTTCAGTTTTCGAGTAGGTCTATGTTTCATTGCCAACTAGGACTATGTTCCTTTCTTCGTTAGGGACTCTGATCCCTAGTCTATATATGTACCCTTATAGTCGCATGGTTCAAGACACGCCGAAGTTTTCCGTGCTTGTGACTTCTCCTTATATAGTGATTTCACCAATTATGTGTCTGTGGTTTCTCACCTAAAAAGGTTTTCCACGTTAAATCTCTATCTAGTGTTCTTGATTGTTCTTCATTGGTTTCGTTCTTTTTCTCGTCGATTTCCTAACAAGTTGGATTATAATTGTTGCTATCATGTTTGTCCTGTCCATTTAGCTCCATAACGGTGGTTGCCAGCATTAATTTGTGCCATGGAATAGTGCTGAAGAATGTAATTTCGGAAGATTTATCTATTTATCTGTAGGTTCTGTTTATTCAATCAACAGGCAGCAACAGCTAGATCTTTTCTTTGTCTTGTCATGTTGTCCCATGTGGTCATATCTAGTCTGTTTATCTTGTGTTACATTTTGAGTAGAAACAGTCCATTGGTTGCTTGCAACATTTTATTGATCCTACTAAGTCGAACATATAATAGTTAAACTAGATGGTTTACTACAACTTATTTCTGTTTCCTATCTGGCAGTAACTTTTGAGTTATTGAAAGAGTGTTAGCACTAAAGTAGATATGGTAGGCACATTTCAAATATGAAATTTATAATGAAATAAGTATTGCAGTTCACTATTAATAATAGGATGTTCTGCACAAATTGGCTAATGCTAGTTATTGTCAAGTTGCTTGCTCATCTCATGTGGTTTGGATTATCGCACTTTTTTCATAAAAAAAGGTAGTAAAAGCAAAGCATTGCTACCTTTTTTCACCGGAGCCGTCTCGTATTAATTTATGGCATGAATGTTGTAACACTCTACGACCCAAAATTCACTAAAAGCCCAGCCCACACACAGGGTGGGTGCGCATGCGTAGCACCTTACTTGGGCTTTCATCTTCGCTTTGCCCAAAAGGGTTAACCCAAAAGTGCTACGATTTGGACCAATAGGCATTATATGTTAGTGAAAATAAACTGACAATATGGTACTAAAGGGCGGGGTGTTACATCCCCCTCCCCTTAATGGGCTACCACCCTCAACAGCGTGAAATGCCTAGAAACACCTCTTGGTACACAAAATGTGCCGTGTGCCGCTACAGGGTCACACACACACGTGGCCCGTGCAGCGAGGGTTGATGCTCTAATACTATCTATAACACCCAGTGGCCCAAAATTCACTAAAAGCCTAACCCACCCATGGGGCGAGCATGCATATGTAGTATCTCACTTGGGTTTTTGTTCTCGCTTCATCCAAAGTTAACCCGAAAGTGCTACGATTTGGACCAACATGCATTATATGCTAGTGGAACTTAATGTAAACTGGCAATGTGGTACTAAATGGTGGGGTGTTACAAATGTATTGTTATTGCATTCCTTATCTTTATACCATGCACTAATCCTTTTCTTTGAAGACACAGATGGAGGGTGTTTGCGAGAACACAACAACTGCTGATTTCAAGCAAAACAAGTTTGGCAATTTTGTTCCAATTATTCGATCAGGGGATTGGTCAGATATTGGAAGTCGTCAATACATGGAAGATACCCATGTGTGCATAGCTGACCTAGCTAAAAACTTTGGTTATCCATCAGTGGATAATGAAAGTATCTCCTTTTACGGGGTAAGTACTTGCTTACTCTTTTTTAGTTTTTCCTGATTTGGTCGAGACATGAGATCTATTCAAAATTACAGTTAGTGTATAACTAACAGTTTTAGAGAGAGTAGAATGTCCCATAGAGGAAGAAGAAATTCATGGCAGATTTGATCTGAATTGCATGATACATCTAATAGTAGAACATTGAGGGGGTTTACTGCTCTACTTTATCATATGACCATAGAAGCAGTGCAATACCAGAAGATAAACAAGCTACATGGATTTTTCCAATTGCCAAACGAACCTGATTATTTGTGAAGTATACAATTTTGTTCTCTTGGTAAATTATTCAACTATAACGGGAGTACTTCATGTACTAACAAACTTGTATAAAATGTGTACAAACATACAACCTGCATCCTCAAAAACTATCCACACAATCCTGTCCTGGATCCATGCCTACTAACCTTGATCTGCATTCTGCAGTGCCAACGTCCAATAAAATTTGGCATATAGGTCATGTACAGAATGTTGTGCACAACTGCACGTAGTGTAACACTCTAGCCCAATCTCTAAACTCAGAATGCTACCACCACTCAAAAGCTGTACCATTTACCAACTATTTGAAGAAAGGCACAAGCCACACAATATGAAGTAGTTCTAATAAGACAACCTTAAAGCTAAGTGTCAAAGCCTGACATTAAAGTCTGATCATGATATCTAGAGGTGATATATGAATTACTGTTGTACGTGAAAATATATGTGTACTACTCCCATCTATACATGTCGTCTTCACCTTACATCTAAAAAACAATAAAGCAAAGATGAATCCGAAAACTCAGTATGTACATAATAAAATAGTGGTGACAACAAAACAATTCAATAAACTCTATATCTGGGATTTGTAAGACATAATCTTTGATACTGTTGATAAATCCCATATGTGAACTATAAGACAATCTCTGTAACTGATGATAAATCCATATCTGTGAATTGTAAGACACCATCTCTGTATCTGACGATAAAGCCATATTTGTGAACTGTATCGCTATTTCTGGTCATGCAATGCGTTTGTACTGTAATTTATACCGGTATAGCGGAGTATCCACCCGTCAATAGACCACTCATTCACCCCATCCTCTTTTATACGGGGCCTCAACCTCCACTCCCATGGAGTACCTATCGAAGTAGGTCTTTATCTTCTCACTCCCGTGAGATACCTATCCGAGATAAGTCCTGTGAATGAGTGTAATACATGATGCAATACTCTACAATCATTAACATCCAACTTTACTCAAATTCCACTCCTGTGGAATGCCTACCGAAGCAGATTTATCTTCCCACTCCCGTAGGATGTCTATACGAAGTAGGTCTTTATCTCACTACTGTGAGTTGCCTACGCAAAGTAGGTCTTTAGTACGAGTGCGCAGCACGACGAAACACTCTTTCAAGATAACAATCAACCACAAGCAGGGGCAACAGGGTAGCGATGTCAGCGGGGGAGCAGGTGGGTGGTGGCGGTGCGCACGAGTGGGGGACACCGTTCGACAGCAAGAGAGGGAGGCACGGCTGAAAACCGAAGGGTGGCGCGCCGGTGACCCGTAGGGACGCAGCGGTGGCGGCAGTACGTGGCCAGGGGAAACAAGGGCGGCGGCGAGCGATGGCAGCAGTAGGGGGACACAGGGACGGCGAAGCTCGGCTGGAGGAACGGCGACGCCGGCGGCTGGCCCGATGGCGGCAGCAGCGCAAGGGGAGGCGGTGACGACCTGATTAGCATGGGGGAGGGGAGAGCAAATCAATTTTTGCATCCTCCCCCTCTGGTCTCTCCCTTATATGGGGCTTCAGTGTGGGTCGGGCTGGGCCGGAACCGGCCCAGGTGTTACACATAGCAGAGTGCTAAGTACAATGAATCTACTGTAGCATTTGGGGAGTTCAATTTTTATTTAACAGTATGGATTAAGGAAGTGTAGTGACATTGGTTCATAATTTTAGCTGTTCCGCATTTGTATGAATCATGAAAATAATATGTTTCTGTAATGTAAGTTTTTCTCCATTTCAATTATTAGGTCTTTGATGGGCATGGTGGAAAAGATGCTGCCCATTTTGTTCGTGATAATTTACCAAGGGTCATTGTGGAAGATGCTGATTTTCCTCTGGAGCTTGAGAAAGTAGTAAGGAGATCCTTTGTGCAAACTGATAGTCAGTTTGCTGAAACATGCTCCCACCACCGAGCATTGTCTTCCGGCACAACGGCGCTTACAGCAATGATTTTTGGAAGGTACTTTTCTGACACAGAACTGTGTTTCGCCATCTTTAAATAGCATCTTTATTTGAGTCGGTCACAATACCATGAGCTATGGTACCTGTAATAGACTTGGTTTCCTCAGAAAACTTCATTATTCAGCATTATAAAATGGAATGGGAAACAGGGGATGTTTTTTATTTGGACATAGAGTGAAAATGCATCATATACAACTGACACTGGAACTCATTCTAGTTTATACAACTGAAGTGTATATCTTTATTTATCCCTAGAGATAATTCTAAAAGCATAAAATTGTGAAACCTCCAATGTGAGGTCATCTCATTTCTTGCTTTGAACCTTTTGCTATTATTTGATACCTGTAAATTTCACTGCACTTGTCGACAAACCTTATGACCAATACTAACTATTATCATGTCTATTGCAGGTCTCTTCTGGTTGCTAATGCTGGTGATTGTAGGGCAGTTCTTTCCCGGTGTGGCAGTGCAATCCAAATGTCCATGGACCACAGGCCTTGCAGCGTCAGTGAAAAGCTGCGCATTGAATCAGTAGGCGGCTATGTGGATGATGGTTACCTGAATGGTTTGTTAGGAGTCACTAGAGCACTCGGTGACTGGCATCTTGAAGGCATGAAAGAAGTTGGTGATCCAGGAGGTCCCTTGAGTGCTGAACCAGAACTCAAGATGATCACACTGACAAAGGACGACGAGTTCTTGATAATTGGCAGCGATGGAATCTGGGATGTCTTCTCAAACCAAAATGCTGTGGACTTCGCACGGAAGCGTCTCCAAGAGCACAACGATGTGAAACTATGCTGCAAGGAAATCGTCGTGGAGGCAATAAGGCGAGGGGCCACTGACAACTTAACCACAGTGTTAGTTTCTTTCCACCTTGAGGCCCCTCAGGTCAGAGTGAACCGGCCCGGTAGGGTGGCGCGCAGCATATCGGCTGAGGGGCTTAATAGCCTCAGGATACTCCTGGGAAGCCAACAATAACGTCATTCGTGTTGCGATCAGGTACCATGTCATATTGACGAGTTGTAATTGTATGTAGTCATCTCGGCACCCCGTTGTTGTTGATTAGTTGTTACCCATTGTTGAGACCCCTGGTATTATTCTTGTTGGTAATTAAACCAACAAACATGAGCCCTCAATTGCGAGGAATTCCAAGCGGCTCAAACTAGGCGAGGCCTGGGAAAGATGTTGTGAGCGTCCGGGCTCACTTTACCATACCTTTCCCTCTTTCCCTCTGTAAATAAAATTGTCAATGCCTAGCAGTGCAATTGTAATTTGATCATGTAACATACACTTCATTGACTGAAATTTGTCGCCAATTGATTCATCTTCTGTGGTTCTTGTCTCATGATTATCCACTTGCCAGGTCCCAGAATACAATAATGTGAAGCTGAACACAGACGGGCAAAATAATGTCTGATAAGGGTAGGAAGAACGATGCCAAATTGCACAGGCATTGACCCTTTTCGTCTGACAAGTGTTGGATGTGCATATATAATAAACTAATCCAACCTTTTCGAATGCCAGTAAATTAATCCAATTTAACTAGTTTGTGTACACTTTTTGGAGGAATGCACGAACAAATAGACGCACTCCTGTACATTTATTGAGGGACATGCCAGCAACATTCTAGGAGCAGATGTATATTATACCTGAGACCAAGTAGAGTACTTGACAAAATTCTTAATTCCATTTGGTACTTTCGAGTATGGCATTGGCACCTAATCCAGGGGTCAATAGCCTAAACATGGTCCTGATCTTGGGCAGACATACTTCTCTAAAGTGTGGCAAAGATAACATAAACTATGGCCACATTTTGCATTGGTGCTTCAGGTAACCCCTTCATTGCAGACATGAGTACACCAATCACTGGATGGGACCAGGGTGGTGCTCTGAAGCTAGGATGTGTATATATGATCTCTGAGTCAAATGGTTCAAGCAACAAAGTCCATAGCTCCTCACTGTTCCATTCCATCTGAGTTGAAGTACTCGTGTGTCTGAACTCCTCCAAGATTCTCACAGAGATCAAATGAAGACCTCCTTGCCATTGGTTACTGCTATCCTTGTTCTGCTTCTGGTGGTGGCAACGGTTCAGGGCATTCGGTTGGATGCAGAGAGTCATGCAGCATTCAGCAACCAGATAGTCAATGTAAGCGATTGTGATTTGGCATTTTGAGAGTTTTGTTACAGATTGTGCAATGATTTTTTCTGCAGATGCTAACCAATGTGCATTCTTTGATTACAGAAATCAGGGGAGAAAGGAGTAGTGAAGACTGACGGTGAACCATTAGGTGAAATGGAGAAAACCATTTCTGAAGAGAAAGATAGGGTAGGCCACAGGCTGCCTGAGATCCATGAGGATTACTATGGCCCAAGGGGCCATAAACCTAGACACCACTGAGCAGATTTTTTTTGTATTTTTCATTATTTCTCCCTTCTTTCTTTAGATGAATCGTGCTTAACTAGTGAGCACATCACCTGATGAGGCAGCCTGTTACTGCTATAGTAAGATCCATAATGTAATTCATTTATTTTTCCTTTTCCCCTTGTTGAAGAGGAGAAGAAACACCATTGATGTACTAACTCCTTGACAGCATTTCAATCAAGAAACTGCAACTTGCCGACAGAATTTCAATCAAGAAACTGCAACTTGCTGACCACATTGCAATAAAAAAACTGCAACTGCATGAATTGGTAGGCTTCCAAGTTTCATCTGTAGATTTTACAAAGTTTCACTTGACGTATCATTATTGTCTAGTCAGTACTCAGTATACTCCACTAACTTGGCCTGCTCGATGGTGCTGCAGAATGTGTAGTTGTGTACCTACTCCAGCATACTACGCGCAGCTTCAGGTGTCAGTCTCGCGTATGGCTGAGCATTGCCGGATATGCCGCAGTTTTCCTCGCCAAGAGCTCTACTTTATGTCTGGGTCAGATGGTGTATGATAAAGGGAAAATTGCCAGTGTGCCACCGAGGGTTACCTCAATCCCGAATTTGCCACTGAAAAAAATACGATTACATCTATGCCACCGCGTTTCTATTTTGTTCTTTTCATGCCAAAAAATACGATTACTTCTATACCACCGAGTGTCTATTTTGTTCTTTTCATGCCACTTCCGTCGGTGTGCTGTTAAATAGGCTGTGAAATGACAAATATATTCTTGTCTTCCTGCGACGCCTCCAGATCCACCACTGCCCCATGGCCGTCACTACCGCTGACCCTCCTTAGCGCGTCCCAGGCCAAGCCACCATCACCAGCGAGCTCCACACACTGGCGCCGTGCTCATGCACCCACTAATCGAAGCCGAGATCACCGGAGTCCGTCGCCGCCGCCCCGTTCTGAGCAATTCCTTCATTCCCCTCGCCCCAAACTGCCAAAAATGAAATCGTTAAGTCCAAGAACATGCCGCACACGCCTCATCTTCGGATCTCTGTCACTGTAAAGCTGCCGCCGGTCTTGCCCTAGTCACTGCTTCTGTTTTCCACACACCGGGAGCACGGGAAAGGAGACGACGCACTGGGCTCGAGGAGGAAGAAGGGTAATATGCTAACACGTGGGACCAAGGGGGTAAGTTGGGCATACTGAGAAAACTCTGATGGCCCTCTTGGGGTTAATAGAGATCGGACCTAACGGAAGTAACCGTAGTGACATAAAAGAGTATAAAATTGAAGCTCGGTGACATAAAAGAAAATATATTTTTTCTAGTTGTATGGAAGGAGTCAGATTAACTTTCAGTGATATGTCGAAAATTTTCTCTATAATAAAAGACAACCTAATATTTTTCTAAGCTAGCGATGATTATCAATTTGATCTTTGAGTGGTTGATGGCTTGAGGCTTAATGAGGCAAAGATATGTTCTTTTCAGTTTTTCAAAATAGTTTTTAATTTTTGCTACAGTACTTAACGTTTAAATGTAGTATTTTTTTAAGATGGAGTCTACAAGTTAATTATAGTACACGTTAAAATCCCAACATCTGTACCATTTAAAATCGCAAGCGAGTATCTCTCTCTCCGTAATCTCTGTCACAAACAACTAAAATTCAAAAATTTCAGCCAAAATCTATAAGCTGCAGCCAAAAAGAACAGGACCGTAGTACACAAAATAGACAAGTACCTATCTTGTGACATTGCATCATAACAGTACATTGTTAGAAATAAGATTAGGAGACCTATTTTTTAATCCCAAATTATTTATAGTTTAATACCATATTACTAAGACATGATGTGGGAGACCAATATATGGACTCTATACCACTAATTGAATTATGGATAGGATGGTATAAGTAGGGTTTTGGCTAATCACACACGTACGCACGTATTCATATATTTTCGTGTGAAAATCATGTAACTTGTGACTTGCGACGAGCAACTGTGCCGTGACGTGACGCGCTACTTGGCAGACCAAGTCCACCTTTATTTTTACTGAAACATACATCACTCACTCTCTCTCTCTCTCTTTTTGTTTGAATGAGATTTAGACGTTTGAATTTGGGGCTTTATTAGGTTTGATGACAGGCAATTATCAGTGGATAAATGGATGATTAAATATGTCAGTTACCAATAGGTAAATAACTATTTTTAATCATGTCAGTTATCAGTCTGTCTATATATATACCTGGAGACGTACAGAGTATAGCCAAGAATCTCACTGCCTCCATTCTCTTTCTCCTCCAGACTTGTGCTGTTGTGCTGCGCCACTTGAGCCTCGTCGACTCTTCTTCCCGATGTGCACCGTGAAAAGGGGGAGCTGTATCTCTGAGCCGTTGCTGCCGTGAACACCTGCACAGGGGGCATATTTTGAGCCCTTAATGGCATCCACAATATGTAATATTCATATTACATCTAAGATGGGACTTGCAGACAACCTCTAAGCTTATCAAATTTGTCTACAATGTGTAATATTCATATTACCTCTAAAGTGGGCCTAGCAAACTAGAAAAAAATCTCTCTTCTCACCATCCAAACCCCTCTGACAAGTGGGTCATTCGAATATTTTAGTCTGAAGAGGCTGACTCTAGAGCAGAAGCGATGCCAACCTTTAGGTCTTGGAGGCTAACCTTTGTAATGTATGGAGGCAACCTCTATAGCTCCCTCCCTCCTTCTGGAGTCAATTTTGAGCAAATATTGTGGGTGCTTTAAGAGCAAGTTCTCCCTAGGCTATGTTTGGAGTGCGGGCTTAAGGATGGTTTCTCGGGTGGTTTTTTCTAAATTGCCAACCACGTCACCAAAGGAAGAAATCAAGAAAGACGAGTGTTTTTTTATTTGTTGACTCTGTCGACGAGGATGCTAAGCCATCACTAAGATGCATATGCCATGTGGTACCATATGTCCTAAATGTACTACTTACTATTTTTATTTTTATTTTTTTTGTTGATTTGGATGCTATATCAACATAAACTTGTCAACAGAGATACCATGTCAGCTAAACTGGGGTGTTTAGGGCAAGGGGTTCATTTGCACAGGTTTGATAGTTATATGATGTGAAGTGAACAGTGTTAAAGAGTGGATGCCATTCTTCACTATCGATTAGGATGCTTTTTCTTTAGCAGTGTCACCTGCGTTACTGCACTTGATTAATATTCACCTTTTCAGCAGGAATTAGTGAATTTGCTATTGCTACTTTACAGTGGACAATTTGATGAGGACCATCATCTCCTCTCTAAATTATGCGATGTGGAGAATGCGGAAATTTATGTTAATTTGGTAAGTGCTAATTTCGTGTGGGGGCACAAGGGGATAGCTTAGCGGCAACTCTTTTTCGATCAAATGTCCATGCCAGTGAAGATTCTTGATTTTTTTTTGTTGCCAATTTCAAATCGATTATTGCTTGTAAAACGTTATCCGATTGGATGAGGTCGCGAGAGTAGTTCATTTTTCCTGTTCTTTGTTGACTTTTTTATGTCTGATTTGACATTTTATTTGGACTATTTTACGTTGCATGCACAGTTGGAAAATTTGGAAATTTAGCATGTTTCATGCGCCATGAGCAAGCACGACGCACGCCACTAAGTGCTGCCTCAGGCTGATAATACCATTTACAATTTCTGCATGAGTCATGTCGGTATTTTAATACCGATCTTATGTATGATTTATTTGAATTGAGGGAATATCTCATCGACTCGACTACACACAGAAATGATATAGGGATTTTATACAGATTCATGCCTTCTCCGGAGAAAATAATAACCCTACTCTTATGTGGCTATATTGATTGCTATGATTACAATCAAGAGGAAGAACAATGTGGAATGCCTTATGTTGCTTCTGTTGTCTCTCAATTGCTCGTCCCTTGCCTCTCTGACGTCAGCCTTTATATAGCGTATGAAGCGGTGGTAGTTGCTCCGTACTAAGAGGTGTTTTAACATTTCAAATGAGTAACTGTTGGGGAAGTTATTGTCGGTGACTTGATTTCACCTCACCGTCGGGTGGTTATGAGCAGTTATTCCAGAAAATAAGTGCATGCATTAACCGTCTTGTCAAACAGACCCACAATATAGCAGATTATCGTAGACAATCAAATCAAAGTCAAGCTAGTCATAAAAGAGTCTACAATCACTAGGTGGTTGTAGAACAATTTACGACCATGCCATGCTCGTAGAAGGATTTACGATCATAAAGTGGTCATGAAAAGATTTACGACTAAGGAGTGGTTATAGAAAGTCTTACGACTACTTGATTAAGTCTCTCCCTAAAGGATCCATTTGGTTCTTAGAATCCTGCAAGGATTTCTAAGAATGCTTCGGTAATCCTATGTAATTATCTTGTTTGGTAAAATAATCAGTAATCTAAACTAGGAATCCATGGTTACTTTGAGAACTTGATTATCATGATTTTTAGGAATCACTTTCTCGTAGAAAATGGTGTCTATCTTAGATTACCAAGGAAAAAGAATCTTTTCTATTGCACTTTTATCATTTGCTTTAATTTCTTATAGTCAAAATTTAAACTTTTTGAATTCAAAAGCCAACTTAATTTTTTTTCAAAACCAAAACATTGAAATTTGAATACTAAATTTCAGGATCTTAAATTTAGGTAATTTAAATTTCAAAATTCAAAATTTCAAGTTTGGATATTGATATTTCATTTTTTTAAACCAATTCTAAAAAATTCAAATTATGAATTTCAAAATTTTAAGTTCCAAAAAATTCAAATATTTTAAATCTCTAAACTCAATTTTAAAATTAAAACTTTCAAAAATCCAAAATTTAAACTTTTGAATCATAAGAATTGATTTTTTTAATGTTGCAATTTTAAATTGAGGGAATTTAAATTATAAAATTCAAATTTTAGTTTGCAATATAAATTTATAAATGTTAACCTTCAAGGTTTGAAATTTCAAATCGTGTAATTTAAATTTGTGGACTTGTCGGTTTGAGTTATGAAATATTTAAAGTATTATAAAGATCATTTTATAGTTTCTTCTAAACCAACCAAATATTAGAATCTTACATTACTGATAATGTATTACCGATTATCAGATTAAGTGGAATATTAGATTACCAGGTTATATAAAATTACGCATACCAAATGCACCCTAATGGGTATACTAAAGGAGTATAATGATATAATAATATTATTTACAAATAAATAGTAAATTGATGATTATTATATTCTTGTCAAATCACTTTTGCCTCTCTTCTTTTTAAGTTTGACCATCTTTAGTTACCTCTATAGCATGTGATGACACTAGTAGATTTATTATCAAAAGTACTTTCAGATTGTTTTATTTTTTTATCAGTTTTACAAACATTTAGAAAATGTAGTAGTTAAATATGTATGTTTATGGAAGACCTTGCCGATGTCAAAAAAACAAGTAAAAGAGAACAGAGGAAGGCTATTCTGTCCCATTAATTTTCATGAAAAAATCATCGAAATGATACAAGTATATATCATCAACAGCATTTTGTCAAACAAATTGTACGCACGTACAAGTATAAATTAATCTCACAACCACTCACATACAGACACACAAAAAAAAAATTAAAATTCCCAGCAACAGTTGCCAAAACTGTACTTGGAGCCAAACCAAACGCATGCAAATGAAATTATGTCGAGTAGCTGGATCAAGAAAGGCTCTACTCCGCCTTGGTGACGGTGACGGCGCCGAACCACCGCGAGCAGGTGTACACGGAGCAGAAGGCCTGCAGCGTGGTGAGCAGCAGCATCATGATGGCGGCGAGGAAGGTGAGCAGTTGCCACGAGCTGAAGACGTACTTGCGCATGAACCGCTTCGCCTTGACGCGCCACCGCCCGTTGTAGTAGCGGTTCACGTCCTCGATGGCCCTGTCCATGGCCGCCACCCTGGTCAGCCGCACCGACCGGCTCATGCCATTCCACAGCTTCGCCACCTCGCTGTCGCTCTTCATCCGGTTCAGCACCACCCCGCGCTGCCGCAGCAGCGTCACGTCCTCGTCGGTGTCGATGATGCCGTTCATCAGCTCCGTGTACCGGGCGAGGACCAGCGGGCCAGACGCGGCCGACGCCTCGTAGGCCACCAGGTTCCGGAGCATCACCTCCGTGTTGCAGTCGAGGGTAACCACCGGGAGGTGGAAGGTCACTGTCTTGACGTCGAAGGCCACGGTGGACAGGTCGCCGTTGGTCGGGGCGAACTGGACTCCGGCGTTGACCAGCTCGGACACTGAGGGCACCATGATCTCCTCGATCAGCGGCGGCCGGCTCATGTGGCCCGCCGTGGACGTCCGGTCGCGGCCGTAGGAGCTTCCGTCGCCGGACATGAAGAAGGACTCCACCGGGTGCTTCATCGCCGAGAACCCCGGCACGACGGTGAGCATCTTCCACGGCGCCTTGATCGCGAACGAGATCGGCTTCGTCACGTAGCGCAGCGGGCTGCTCTTGAGCCCCGACAAAATGCCCCACACGGCGGCGAACAGCTGCTTCACGTACTCGAAGCCGGCGGACGGCTTCTGCTCGCCCTCGCCGCCGCCGTCTGTCGGCTGCTCCTCGATGTCGTAGCTCTCGTCGTGGCCGTTGGCATCGGCCTCTGCCGCCGAGTCCTCCGCCGGCTTCGGCACGAGCAGGTAGTAGAGCAGCTCGAGCAGGTGCGTGTGCTTGGCGACGTCGATCGCCGGGAAGTTGTCCATCATCTTGAAGGGGCAGAGCTCCTTCATGAACCCGGTCACCATCCTCAAGAGCAACTCGCCGGCCTCGTCGGCCGACGCGCACTGAGGCTCGAGGATCTTGCGCAGGAGGAAGAGCGGGATCTGGTTCTCGAGCATGAGCATGTCGCGGAGGATGAGGTTGTGTGCCGACTTCCTCCCGGCGAAGTCGACGAGGTGCGCCATCCTCGACGACACCCTCCGCAGCGCCTTGCCGCCGTCCTCCCCCCCGGCCTCGGCGGCAGCGTAAATCTGCAGGAACTCGAGCAGGAACGCGCCGTCCACGACCATCATCCACGCCAGCGTCTCGCCGCTGAAGTCGAGGTACCGGTGGTAGTACGCGCGGACCTTGCGCTCGAGGCGCGCGAACTGGTCGACGAGGTGGTCGAGCTTGAGGCCGGCGCAGAGGTGCTTCTGCGCGCGGCGGGCGGCGGCGAGCTTGTAGCGCTCCATATCGTACAGCTCGGGGCGCCAGTGGTGGTAGGGGCCGAAGGCGATGAACTGGGGGACGTAGGCCTCCGGCTTGTGCACCTGCAGCTGCTTGGGCACGTTGAACACGGACACCGGGATGTCGTTGTCGTCATCGGCGGCGTCCTCCTGGAGGGAGTGCCGGATCTGTACCACCCACCGGAGCTCGTCGAAGACCAGCGGAGTGCCGTGCCGGTTGCCGCTGGCCTGATTATCGGAGGCGGCCATTGATAATTCTATGTAGCTCCTACGTGACTGCTGCCTTTTCACGAACACTACCGCTACTACGTAACTGCAGGTCTGCAGCTGGCTGTTGCTTGGTAATCTGATCAATGGAAGTAATATATACTAGCGATCAATATAGGATGAGTCAATTCAGTTTAAAAAATGGACGAATAAAGTTGAGTTGGTGGCAATAGTAGTACAAGAGATGCCGATAAGAACGTGGAAAGAAGAACAGTTTGGTCGATGTCCCAATTTCTGGAGCTGCTTTGGTTTGAAAAGTCGAGGGTTGTTCTCTCGCTTGATGTACCATAGCCATGCCTCGTCCTTCGTTTTTCACATGTTTTCTTTTTTTTTCCTTCCGCAGCGGGGGACAGCCAGAGTTGAGGAGATGCCGACCGGATTGGCTTTTCAGTGTCCCCGTTCTGCTTGGTAGCTACTTACAGAGTTACAGTCTTAACACCAAAAGTAACAGGAATTGGTAGTTGGCATCATGGTTCTGATATCTAAATTATAAACCGATTCTGAATTTAATTTATGTTGCAAGAATTGTATCGAATATAGAAGAATGTATTTACGAAATTTGTTTTCAAATATTTTGGCCAAAATTTTCAACTGATTATCAGCCAATTTTCGGCCAAAATTAGTTTGCAATTCAAATTTGGTTTGAAAATTTTGGTACAAAATTCTCCAAAAATTTCCGATTATCACTAGCTAAACCGGTATCGAAAACCCTAGTTGGCACTTGGTGCCAGTTAACCCCTGAACACTATGAACAGTAGCATATAAATACTCTCAAGTTTCCCATCTTCTGATGAAACTCGCACACAAGATGACAAGAACCAGCTAGTTCTTCTACCAACTTTGGTACTAGCTACCGGCCAAGGACAGTGATACGTACATTGATACTACTAGTGATCATGAACAAATGATGCGAGAACATGTGAAGGTTACCCTATATTGTATGATAAGTATTTTATTCTATCATACAAATGGTGTTGAAGTTTGAGTTTGATTTTTGGAAATTACAATTTTGAAGCTGTTATCTGTCCTAGCCGGTCAAACCAGCTTGTAGCTGCAGTCAGACCAGATTGGGTAAAGCAGTCCGACCGGCTTGTGGATGGCGGTTAGACCACCAGTTCGGTGTTACCGGAATTTATTTGGCAGTCCAACTAGTGTCGTGGTGTGATTGAGTTCTAATTGACGACTACTTTTTTGTAGAGTACGTGTTTTGGTGTTGGTCACGTGCGATCAGACCAGCTATAGTTGGCAGTCGAATAGGGTGAGTTGGCCGATGTGATCAGCATTGATAGTGTGGTCATATTGGGTGGCCGATCAGACCGATCAATGGTTGGCAGTCTAACTAAGGCGGTCCAATTGGCATGGGAAAAATGCTCTGACCGGAGTGATTCGATCGATGTGGGAAGAGCAATCAGATCGATGGCTATGGCTAGAGACCTAGAGTACAATGAGAGTTGGAATTGAATGGTTTGAGTGTATGCACGGCATAGATGTCGTTGCTTGATTATGGTGTATTGCATGATATATTATTTTAACTAACATGAGTTGAGTGTATGAAATTTATACTCGATGTAGTTACTTGGTCTTTAGATGTGCAGGTGGCTTGGAGGACATAGCGGTCAATGGCAATGGATCGGGATTAGATGGGGAAGCTGAGGTTCAGAGCGATCATGTAAGTCCAGGTGAGGCTATGTAGCTCAAGTGAGAAGCACAAAGATGACAAGAATCGTAAAGAGCCAAGTTGGTGTATGTAGGGTGCCGAGTGACGAGGTTGATGCACGTAGAGATGAGGTTGTTCATCTTCTTCCAATGACTTTTACATTGTGCGGCTGTTCTTCTTCCATCCCTAGGTAGGTTGTTATTGAACTCTTCTACAATATTCTTCCAATATTGTTCATACTTCTGTGAGTTTCCATCAATTGGGTCATTAGAATTACTCAACCAAGCACTAACCAGCTGTAAGTTGTCCACTTCGCTCCATTTCCTACGACCTCTATGTTGTTCTTCATTTTGATTAGTACACTATATTCCAGGCTGCTAACTTCTACATTTCTTTCATGTGCAGCGGATACTGGAGGTGCCCAACCTGAACCAGCAGCACCTCCACCTAAGGTTGTTGATTCAACTGGCGACGACGAGAGTCTACCTTCATCACCTCTAGAAATTCCATATGGAGAGTGGCTCGTATTGGCATCATATGGACCACCATGAAGAAAAGCTGTGTATTGTTAATAGCTTGGGGGTGGTGGGGCTAGGTGGACACCGTATGGATGAAAATGTTGAGAAAATTGTGGCTGCAAGTGTTGGGCATATTGAGGTGGATTGATGGGTATGTGTGATGGTGGAAAGTTTGGAAAGGGTTTCCTTTTTTTGCTCTTGAGGTGGAGGTGGTGAGGAGCTAGAAGAGTTGAAACTACATGGTGAGTGATCATCGAATTTTTGTGTTGTGTAGTTTGCATTCTGTACATCTGGTTATATAGATGGGTATGTGTGATGAGGGGGCTAGAGTGGAGAGCGAAACTATGTGTGTGAATTTGCAATAATGGCTAAATTTTGGTGGGCAATGCAACGGTTATTTGTCACACCTTTTTGAAATTATTTTTTAATTGTAAGGAACCGGGACTTGTTGAGGGATTGGGTCTTATGATTTTAAGTAGAACCCCTTTGCTTGCAATGTGTAGGACTAGGTCTTAGTTCCAGAATATTCTCTAAGGTCCACCTATTTGCACACACTGTGGATGCTCTTAGGATATACATGAGCAAGTCTTGATTTAAGTTCTTGTGTTTTACTTGATTTTGGTGTAACTTTCCTTTAAAGAGAAAAAAGTCAGAACTTTGATAATGATCTTCTTGATTGTTGATTAAAATAAGTTCTTGACGTCATAGGAAAGGTGTGTGCAAAGTTTCAAGTGATTTGAATTAATGGATCAAAAGTTAAATAGATTTTCGTGTTCGAAATCATGTTGATTTTCAGCTTTGACATGAGGAATTAGTTCAACCGCTCCCAAGGCCAATTGGACCGCCCTTTGCACTCCGGTTTGATCGTCTAGACATGTCTAGATCCATTTAGCTTGGTTTTTTTAAGGTTTCTTTGTGAGTGGTTTGACTTAAGCTCGTTATAGCTATTAGAGTGTGAGAACCGTGGTCTTCTTTTTTGAGAAAAAGGTTTACAAAAGATTTATTATGTTGACTCCTATTTACATCTCTAGTTGCCATTCTTAGTCCTCCCAATAGTCATCATCAGATAAGGCCGATCGATCTATGCATGGGATTGTAATAAAATGTGGCCTCTGCTCTGCATTGGCCAGACTAGAAAGGTGTGTACAAAGTTTCAAGTGATTTAAACTAATGGATCAAAAGTTAAATAGATTTTCGTGTTCAAAATCATGTTGATTTTCAGTTTTGACATGAGGAACCGGTTCAACTGCTCCCAAGGCCAGTTGGACCGCCCTTTGCACTCCGGTTTGACCGTCTAGATATGTCTAGATCCATTTAGCTTTGTTTTTTTAAGGTTTCTTTGTGAGTGGTTTGGCTTAGGGGGGCGTTCAGAATAGTGATAGTTTTTTATTTTTGCTGAAATTTTACTGTAGCTTGCTGGTTTTTTACTGTAACTGAGTTGACTTTTTGGGCATAATTAAATTTAAAAAATGTAAAAATAAAAACGGTACGTTAATCTATCACGGACAATGCAAAGGAATACGGAAAAAAAATAAAACACAAAAAAACCAAAAAAGAAAAAGAAAAAAACAAAACAAAACTGCTACAATGCGCTACAGTGATTCTATCGCTCATCGCCATCGCCATCGCGCGGAAAAAGCCATACTGAGCCGTCCCTTAAGTTCATTATAGCTATTAGAGTGTGAGAACTGTGATCTTCTTTTTTGAGAAAAAGATTTGTAAAAGATTTATTATGTTGACTCCTATTTACCTCTCTAATCGTCGTTAGAAGTCCTCCCAACAGTGCCATCAGATAAGGCCGATCGATGATTGTAATAAAATGTGGCCTCTGCTCTGCACAGGCCAGACTGGAAAGGACATTGATCTGGTTCGAACTTGGACCGCTCCATTACAGATCGGCCATGATGCTGAAGAATCTTTACCACTTGAGTGTTTTCCAATCGATCGAATTAATGCCTGGCTACAATACATGAAGCGTGAATCAGGCGTGCTGGCGGTTGAGCTAGCGCGGGACCTTATTAGCCAATTTGGTTCTTGTTTACCTCCACGTGGGCGCGAAATTAGCTGCTTTATCCGTTTAAGATATTGAAGATGGCCATTTGCAATGATCATAAGCTTGTCTTTGTTAATTGTTATGCAGTTGGTCGATTAATCCGTTCCAGAATTAAAATGAACAAAATTTTGGTTTGAAATTATTTGACGCCGGCCCGATAGCATCAACAGGTGCCTTGGACATACAAACTACTTCGGTTTGCTAGAAGATCATACGGTATCATTGATCCCTTAGACATATATGCAACTCTTGCTGATATGATAAACTATCGTTACCGTTACCGTCAATCAGGTCTGCATCCGCTACCATTTCACAAGCATGTCTACTCCACATGCATTTTGATTCTATAAATCTGGCAAGAAATAAATTATGAGTACATCTTAAAGACGAAAAGGAAAAAAGCATCTCTGATGTTCTCAATGTATATCATCATTAGCTGAAGAAACATCGCAATCATTAGCCAGAGCACCCCAACTAGTTGGTGGATCTCATTGCTGAGCTCTAGTACTGGTTACTTTCATGTAGGTGCCGAAGGGGTGTTCAGAATGATGTTAGTTTATAGTTTTTTTACTATAATTGGTTTATTTTTTACTGTAACTAAGTTAGTTTATTTGGTATAATTAAATTAAAAAATAAAAATAGAAAAAATACGTTAGGTTATCACGAATAATACAAAGGAATACATGAAAAAAAATAAAAAACAAAAAAACTAACAGTAAAAAATAAGCTGGCTTCCAACGCCCGCAGCAAAAGCCTAACAAGTTGAGCGCGGCATAATTGGCTGAGTAGGGAGTAGGGAACTCCATAATTTACTTCAGCCCATCTCACATTCTCGCTCGTCACTGCATTACTCGGTCAGCCCATCGCACATACGAATCTTCCAGCCCCGTCTCCGGCCGCCCGCGCCGGCTCGGCCCACCATGAGCCTCCCCCCGCGCCGGCCCGTGCATTTGCCGCGCCGGCCAGTGAAGCTCTCGCTTTCCCGCACCAAATCCTGAGAGGTCGGCATCTTGCCCAGCCCGGCGGACGCTGTCGACCGTCGCCATCGGAACCTCATCAAATCCGTGCCTTTTTTACACTTCCCTTCCAGCGTCTTCCTCCTTCCCTGCGCACTCGCGCGATCCCGGCGCGTGGCGCGTACGCTGTCCTAACTCCTAACCCCAAAGCAAACCCCCTTGGAAGGGCAATCTCTCGCAAACTCGCTGTCTGCAGAGCTTTCTTCCCTTCTGCCCACAATACCAGCGCCAGAACCCGCCGCGGCAGCCTGGGCGCACGAAGTGGTTGGGATGCGCGGGGCGGCGGTGAAGGCGGGGAGCCGGCCGCCGTGGGTGGGGCTGGGGGCGGCGGTGTGGGTGCAGGTGGCGGGGGGCGCCAGCTCCACCTTCGCGCTCTACTCGCACGCGCTCAAGGTCGCGCTCGGCGCCGACCAGCGCCGCCTCGCGCTGCTCGGGGTCGCCTGCGACGTCGGGGAGAACCTCGGGCTGCTCCCGGGGGTCCTCTGCAACCGACTCCACCCCGCGCTGCTCCTCCTCATAGGCGCCGTCGTGTGCCTCGTCGGGTACGGCGCCGCCTGGCTCACCGTCTCCGGCGCTGCGCCGGCGCTGCCCTACTGGCTGGTAAGCTCTCCGCATCGATTCTCTTGCTTTCCTGATCAGTTCTTAGGCCAATTTGGTTAAGATCCCTTTTTGTTAAAAAGTTGCAATTGGATACATTAGTATTAGGTTGTGAAATGGGACTTGAATTGCTCTACTGTATCATAGTGTAATTTTAGGGGAAAGGCATTCTTTTGTGCCAAGTGGTCACTTCGGCTTGGTGGTAAGTAACATCTCCTGAAGTAACGATAAGAGAGGAACCTGTTCCCGGTAAACAAGTGTCCCTTTCTAAGATCCCAGAAACAAAAGGAAACACCGGAAGGAGATTGACATACCAAACACTAGCAAACAATTTTTGATCACATTTGGGTTAAAAAAAAATGCAGCCTTTCGCTTCATTAGCCGGCAATATGCACGTATTGAGGAGTTTTACTTTCACGCGGGGTCTGGGTGGAGCCAGGTTTTCTTGGTAATCTTTGCTAGCTCCTTTTGGTGGCAATCTTTCCTTTTATCGGATAGTGTAAATTGACTAGTAATTGTACTGTCATATTACAGATTTGGTTTGCATTATGCCTTGCTGCAAACGGTGGTGCATGGTTGGGGACTGCCGTTTTGGTAACCAACATGAGGAACTTCCCACTCAGCAGAGGTGCTGTTGCTGGCATTCTTAAAGGGTACGCTGGTTTAAGCGCTGCTGTCTACACTGAAATATACACTGGAGTACTTCATGATTCATCCGCAAACCTTTTGCTTCTTCTAACTCTGGGAGTTCCTACTGTTTGCCTTCTGATGATGTACTTTGTTCGGCCTTGTGAACCCTCTCTGGTGGAGAATTCTTCAGAGCAAGTCCATTTTCTGTTCACACAAATTGCGAGTGTCCTTCTTGGGGTTTATCTTGTTGCGGCCACGATATTGGATCATGTCGTAACTCTTGCTGATGCCTTGAACTATTCTCTGCTTGCGATTATGATCCTTCTCCTTTTTGCGCCACTTGCAATACCGTTGAAAATGACATTGTTTCCAAATAACCGAAGAAAAGGCCTGTTGGATTCATCAGACGGCTCTCCTACCATTGATCATGATCATACAGAACCATTTCTGCCTTCTTCCTCAGGATCAAACCTTGGTAATCTAGAAGATGATGATGCCACAGATATCGACATTCTCTTAGCCGAGGGTGAAGGAGCTGTAAAGCAGAAGAGAAGAAGACCAAAAAGGGGAGAGGACTTCAGGTTTCGTGAAGCACTGCTGAAGGCAGATTTTTGGCTTCTCTTTGTAGTATATTTTATTGGGGTTGGATCTGGAGTCACTGTTCTCAATAATCTAGCACAAGTTGGAATTGCAGCAGGTGCTGTCGACACAACTATCTCACTCTCTCTCTTCAGTTTCTGCAACTTTTTTGGCCGTTTAGGAGGTGGTGCTGTTTCTGAGTATCTTGTCAGGTAAAGGAATAACATGTTATTGCATCTGTTCTTTGGAATGAGTAGTTAATAATATTATAAAATGGATCTTTCATCTACCAGTCCAAGCACCAGTTGGCTTATATAGTTCTGTCAATTTTATGGAGTTTTTGGCCTACTGTGAAATACCTGGTAGCTACCTTATCAATAGTTTTTTTTTTAAAAAAAACAAACGAGTTATCCCTGCCATATATTATGAATCAACTGTTTCCCTGATCGAATTATTGAACGCCAATAAATAATGAGTTGACAATATTCTCATTTTTAGATCAGGAAATGTCCTCAGTCCCCACTCTGTATAAATATTTAATCAGCAACTTTCTTGTTTGGATGCATGGTTGAAATGCCTTGGTTTAAATTTCAATTTTGATATGGCCATTCTGTAGTTAGTTTACCAAGCTTCTTTTGCAGGTCTAGGACACTTCCACGGACAGTATTGATTACTTGTGCCCAAGTGGTGATGATAATTACATACCTGCTCTTTGCATTGGGTCGCCATGACACACTTCATGTCTCTGTTGCTTTACTTGGCATATGTTATGGTGCCCAATTCTCGGTGATGGTGTCGACTTCATCGGAGCTGTTTGGGTTGAAGCATTTCGGAAAGATATTTAACTTCATCTCATTGGGGAATCCAGTTGGCGCACTCTTGTTTAATAGTCTTGCAGGGTATGTTTACGATAGTGAAGTGGAAAAACAGCATGCTACAACGATGGACTCTGATATTGCATGCCATGGCCCTAATTGTTTCAGACTTACATTTTGTGTTCTAGCTGGCATGGCTAGCTTGGGTACATTGCTGAGCATAGTTCTGACTGCGAGAATTCGGCCAGTATATCAGATGCTCTATGCAGGTGGATCCTTCAGCCAGCCCAGCAGCTCTGCACATTGATGGAAGGCGATCGGGTTTCCAGAATTGCTCGGTTTACCTTAATGTAGTACTAGGACGAAGAACTTGCTTATTCCGTAATCTATTGCACTAGTATGAGCACGCCCCTTTATTTTTGTGCTCTATATTGTTATTATGGGTATGAGACTCTTGAATAGTTCGGCTTATATCGAGGAATGAGAGGGATGCTTTTTGTTGTGTTGCCAGTGCCAGATGCTGGTTCTGCTAGTTCTAGGTTAATGGGCTGAAGCAACAATCCAAGGATGTAATAATTGAAATTGCTACTCTTGTAGAATAGTAATTATATAAGATTCTTATGGTACCAAAATTGTGCGCTATCTTGATGTTTTCCATGTTTTGAGAAAAGTAGAAAACTAACCATGTTGAATGTTGACCTTCCCAGTGCTTTGATACAATGAAAATTACACAGTGGTTTTGCAGAGTTGGCTAAGAGGAACGAGTAACCTGGTAAACTGAGCATGCAATTGGCATGTAAGTGAGCATCGCACAGGCCATTGTTTCAGTGGCATGGTCGGCTCAGCATAGCTAGCTTGTCTCAGGACGTGTAACCTGGTTAACTGATGAGCATGCAATTGAATCCTATGGTTGCCGAAATTTGGAAAACCTGGTTGTGACCCGAAATTTAGTAGACCCACTAATTAAATGGGTGGTAAGACGGTGTCCTGTCAAGCAATTGTGGATCGGTAGATATCTATCGAGCTCTTATAGTACAGTAGACGTCATGTATCATCTGTCGTCAGTACAAAAATGGATGTTGGGTCTAATTTTTTTAAAAAGAAAGCTACAGCGCTGTGAACAGTCATAAAGTAGATTCATAGAGAAATAATTTGTCCCGCCGATTATTTGCTGTCACCCGTGACGCATCTCTCTTTCCCTGTTCCAGACGATCCACGAATCGATGCTTCCATATGTATATATGCATGATTAGATGTAGCTGTCTTAGCTAGTGTGGCAGTTGCCTAGCTTAGCTATAGCTAATAGCTTCGCCTCTTCATGGACTGAGGATTGGATTCCGTGGATATCACTATCTGCCGAAATTTGCCGAAGTTGGCATTCTAATTCATTTCGGCCAAAAGCTAGCCAATTTGCGAGCAGCTAAATCGTTGACAAAAATTTGTAGGAACACCAAATTTTTGGCACACATTGGCGTGATGTTATTCACTGGCCATGAACCGAACTCGTACGCCATAAAGCCTTCCTAAACCTGACCTCAGGCATCTGTATCTCAGGTCTGAAGTCTGAATCCAAACCATGTGGAACATTTCAGCCCATGTACCACCCGAAATTGACCTACAGGTCACTCCTACCCACCCATCAGTTAGTCTCATGTCACTGTCGAGTCTTGGTTTTCGTCTCCTGGAAGTTTGTATGGTCTAGGACAAGGGGAAACGGTGGGCAGGGAGCAAGAATCCTCCTGAGGAAGGCCAGCGCGACATCATCTAGCGTACTGCAAACTTAAATTCAACGGGCAGTAGCTCAGATTTAAGCAGGGTTGGCCAGCTAAACTGCACTGAAACCGACAGATCTATATATATATATATATATATATATCTCTGCACAAAACGTCGTGTTACCTTTTTGAATTCTGAAAAGACTGTCAGTGCCTTTCTTCTCCAAAAAAAAAAAAAGACAATCAACACAATGCCACATCGGTTCAGATCTAAAACCATCCTTAATTTTGGCATCACCCCCAGCTTGTTTTGTTCTGTTTTGCATGTGGACACGCTTGCTGCATGCTCTGTACACGTAATACGATTGTCGTGACTCGGATAGCTTTGCCCTTCACATCTGCATTTACTCCTTAGAAATGCTAATGTCTGTACCCTGTACAGCTCATATCATGTAGGAGTACTACGTAACAAAGTGCTACAGTGCACGCGCATGATTGGGCATAGAATACTAACTTGAAAATCAAGATAAGACCGAAGCAAATGGATGGACCAATGCGTGGCTGTATGTGGGCACTGCAAGCATAATGCAATCACCTGCCGGCCGAGCTCCATTATCATCAAAATGCTATCGTATCTTCAACGCCAAACCCAGAAGTTAATTAGAACAGTGGTAACTGGTGAAACACATGCACAAGCTCTTGCTCTTTCACACGCACATATACAGTTACAAACGTAGTGGTAGCCACTGGTGAGTGGTGAGTAGCGACGGCCACCATGGTCCATGGATGTACGTACCCCGTCTAGTTGTCTTCTTCTTCTCTCTCTGTCTCGAGCATGCATGGCATGTACACCGACGTCTGCAGGATGCAGCTAGCGCTCGCTCGCCTAAGTGGGCTTCAGATCCTGGAACATGGACTCCCACGGCATCTCCTCGCCGCCGTCTATCTCTTCCTCGTCATCCTCGTCGGCATCGTTGTAGCTGCTGCACGTCTCCGGGACCGCGAAGCACCCCGCTATCGACGCTGCTGCCGCGGCCTTGTCCGTCGTCGCGGCGTTCCTCTTGGTGCCTCTGTTCGTCAGCATCGGCCTGCTCTCTTGCCTCAGGAAACCCAGCTTCCTGCTCCGCCTCGCCACGGACGACGCGCTCCTCTTCCACTGCGCCGCTCCCCTGCCGCCGCCACGGTGGCACAGCGGCCGCGGCGGGCGCGGCGCGACGGCGACGGCCGACCTGTCCCGGCGCGCCACCGAGCGGATGTACCCGGCCAGCGACTGCGCGGACCGGTGCACGGCCGCGGCGAGCAGCATGGTGGCGCGCCAGGGCAGGACGGTGATGGCGGCCGCCCTGGAGGACTCCTTCCTGGCGAGCTTGAGGATCTCGAGGCGGTGCTTGGCGACGGACACGCCCATGCTGGCGAGGAAGTCGTGGTCGAGGTGGCGGACGTCGGCGGCGCCGAGCTCGTTGCGCTCGAAGAGGAGCGCGTACTCGTAGGCCAGGTCCTGGTCGAGCCCCGCCTTGCAGAGCCACGCGTACCAGTCCATGTCGCGCGCTCGCGGCAGCAGGTGCTGGTGTACGCGCGCGCGCGCGTTGGTTCGGGTGGTGTGGTTTGGTGTGGTGTGGCGAGGAGCTAGCGCTCGCGACGGCACGAGGCGAGGTTTTAGTAGCGTCGCGCGGGGTGTTTGATTTAGGTTCATTCTTTCGCGCTACAACTTATTAACCTAATAAATAATAGTTATTAAAAAATTAAAAACTAAAAGTTAATGGAAAAAAACCCAAAAAAGAACTGGGCCTTGTGTGGAGCGACGTGAGGTAAGCTGGCACGTGAGCATGACTGTGGGGGAGGTTGTTGGATGGTTGGAGGGCAGCGTGCGGTGGATGGTTTGTTGGCTGGTTTGTGCCGTGCGTGACCGTTGTGGTGAGCTCGCTCGGTGGTGCTGGTGGCCCCCGTTTGGTTCGTTACTACTTCCTTCGTTTTTTATACTTCGCGTTTTAATTCCATTAAAAACCAAATTTTTTAAAAATTTAGCGATATAAATTCTACAGAGTTAAGTAAAAAAGAAGAGAGCATTTACTACTACTACTACTATCCTCACCGTCTCTGCCGATCGCCCTACTCCGCTGGTGCGCCTTTGGAGGCCACGCGCCGCGCGCCCATCACCTCACGCTGATTGTGCCACCGGCCGGCCCGTGTCATTCTCACAGCCTTCGCACTGTCACGTTTTGTGGGTGGAGGAGCACCTTTTCTTGGGCCGCCGGCCCGTGCGTAAACGCCCCCGAGCGCACCGTTTTGGGTCTTGTACTGTGAGACGCAACGCCAACACGTTCCACGGCCACAAATTTGGGCCTTCAGCCAGCTAACGCATACGCGGCGGCAGGATGGCACTTCCCCCCGCGGGGTCGGGGATGGCGGGAAATTTCCCGTGCGGCCGGGACCAGTCGGAAATTTCCGCGTGGGGGGCAGGGCGGGGACAAACTCCCCAAAATTTTTTAAATAATATATTTTTAATTCAAAATTATAGAAATATATTCATGCAAAAAAAATTTACAGGAATAGACTTCAGTTGTCTAACAGTTGAGCAACTGGACCCTACTGCTTAACGATCACACGACATACAGACAGTCGATGAGCCGTTGGACGACATAATTGCAATCGTCCAACGGTCAAGCGACTGGACCCTGTCACCTAACCGTTGGACGACTACACAGCATACATAACCGCCCCCCTATTCCACCAGCGGCACCGACCGAAAGAAACAGAAGAGAAGGGTAAAGAGAAGAGAAGAGAGAAGGAGAGGAGAGATTCTACTACTTCTGTAAGGTAAAATTTTTTTATGTTTTTGTTAATATTTTTGTATGAAGTAAATAGTTTGTTACGTGAAAAATTAGAATCCGTAAAAAATTATAGTTCTAAAACTTTGCTATGAAGTAAATAGTTGTATAAAATTTAGTCAATATAGTTATAGAAAATTAGCATCCACAGAAAATTATAGTTGTAAAAAATTTAGTAATATTATAGTTGCAAAATATTTAGTCGATATAGTTTTAGAAAATTAGTATCCGTAGAAAATAAGTATCCGTCAAAAATTCTAGTTGTAGAAAAATTAGCTAATATTATGTACAAAATTAGTATCTGTAGAAAAATTATAGTCCTAGAAAATTTAGTGAACATTTTTATATGAAGTAAATAGTTTGTTTTGTGTAAAATATTATTACATAACATTTACGATTTGTTAGGAATGAATGTAATGTCTTTAGTACATTGAAAATGCACACATACCGTTAGAACTGATGTATTGGAATTTAATTCAATATGCCATGTAAATTGTCGAAACCTATTAGGAACAATTTACAGGATGAGAACTCGAGCAGCAAGAGAAGAGCGGCGTCGGTGCACACGAGAGCAGATAGGGAGTTGATGCGTATTGGGGCGGAGGAAAGGGAGCGGTATCGGTGCGAATGAGGAGGGATTACATTATGAGAGTAGTGTAGTAGTTAATGATAGGTGAACAGTCGTAGAAATATAAATTACAATACATCAATAGTTTCATATTGTACGATGTAATTTGACCAGTTGCAACATTGAAAATATTTGTAGGTAGACATCAGCAATGTCAATATCCGCTACATTGAAAGTCCACTACAATGTCGGCACCGTTCGTGAAGGTTCGAACGGTGTTGACTTGAGCAGCTTTGTGCAAGCTACTCTAGTATACTCGGACGGCGAGAATGCTTGAATTGCAAATGTGATGCACTATTTCATCCGCAACTTCTCCTTAGATCCTGAGGTGTGCAGTGTTGTCATACAATGGCTTTGGAGCCGGTCTCCCACACACATTAGATGGGAGTTAAGAATATTGATGCACACTGCTGCATGGAAGAGCTTTATGGAAGGCCACCAGCGCCGTGGATACGAGTACGTGCTGTTTGTGAAACCATGCCCAATAGAAGGTGTACAAGGTCCTACCAGTGGCTATCATGTGGGTGTTGCGAGCAACTTGGATGTCCAGCATGTTGGTCAGGAGGAGGACTCGAAGGCCGGTGTCACAAAGGTTGCAGAGGAAGTTGCTCATGATGAGGTCGATGCAATAGATGGAGTAGAGGGAGAAAGGTCACGGCATGTTGAGACTACAGGATAGGCTGATAAAGGGAAGCATATGGAATACATAATGTATCAAGTGGAGAGCAATGACCGGATGGCCTGCACTGAAGAGGATGTTGTACAGGAGGACGACAATGATAGTTCCAACGAGGACAAAGCTCCCATCTCGTAGGAATAGAACATGTTTGTCACTAAGGGTGTTACTACGCATGACGAGTATCAATCACCATAGGAGTATCATGGCACAGAGATTCAGTTGCACTCAATGTTTGCTAACAAGACATCGTTATAGGATAGCATCAAGCTATGGGCTCTGTCCATGCAGCAGACCTTTCAAATCGTCAAATCTAGCCAAGAGCAATACACTATGAAGTGCAAGCAGGCTGCAATACACTATGAAGTGCAAGCAGGCCGGTTGTCCTTGGAGGGTGCACGCATGTAGACCAAAGTATAAGACTTATTGGATTGTCTCGAAAGTGAAACCGCACTCCTGCATTCTCAGTAGAGTTTTGCTGAGGTATCATAAACTTACGTCCACCTTTATAGCCAATTTGATGTATGCAGAGATAGTAGAGAAGAAGGACATGGAGGCCATGCACACTATGATGGCTATCAAGAAGAAATTTAAGTACAAAAATAGCTATGCGAAAGTGTGGCGTGTGAAGCATAAGGCTTTAGAAAATAGTTTAGGTCTTTTGAGGCAGTGTACGACAACCTTTCTCGTATTGCATGGGAAGGACAAGCTATCTACAAGGACGCTAGGTTTTGTGGTATTGCATGGGGCCTTCTTAGCCTTCGGTGCATGCATCGAGACATTCAGGCATATGCTGCCCATGATCTCAATTGACAGGACATTTTTGACCGACGAATATATGGGCTAGATCCTTACGGCCATTGGTGTTGATGGCAATAATCAAACTCTACCCCTAGCCATCGCATTTATCAAAAGTGAGAATTACGACAACTGATTATGATTCGTTCGACATGTGAGGGTAGGAGCTATCAAAGTTCATCCTGGTGTGTGCGTAATCCATGATCATCACGTCGGGATGGTGAAGGTCATATGAAAACTTCAGGAAGACCCCGAGGAGCTGTTCCTTGGACAGATATGAGAAACAGATGGTGCATTCGTCACCGGGGGGACAACTTTTTCAAACAATTCCCGAAATAACCATTGATAAAGTTGTTCAAGAGGTTGGCTATGTAGAATCAGAAGCAAAAATTTGATGCTTTATGGATGCTGTTGGATGAGCATAGTAGGAAGCACGTCAACGAAAGGAACAAGGGATCAGGCATGCCTGGGGTGGCACAACCCAAATGCCTCACAACACTAGTTGAGCCTGATACAGCTAGTCCGAGGAGGAGGAGGAGCTTGCAGAACATCAAGTGTTTCTCGCAGTAAATCGAGGCCGAGCCATTGGAGAAGTGATCCTTACTCCACGACACGGATGACACAAGGTATGGCATAATGATACTAACCTTGCTTAGGTGTACAATTGGGTTCTCAGGGGCCTTCATTCTCATCTACTCATCGCCATCCTGGAAGGTATTCTGCACAGCACAATCGGCTATTTTAGGGAGAGACATGCAAATACCACACTTCATGAAGCCTACCCACAAACACCGTAATCCTCAAAGATTATGGCATACATAGAGGCGAATACAAAAAAGGACCAGTTGCATACGGTGCACATGATGGGCAATAGGAAGCATCATTTCGATGTGCACCTCTGGGATAGAGCCAGATTTGGGATGGCTCGTTCTCTTGTCACCCACGAGGTATGCTTTGGAGATCATGTGAATGAACCTAGCTGCTCGTGTAACAAGCTAAAACTGTTACACAAGTCATGCTCTCATGTCCTCATCGCATGCGGGATTATGGGCATGGATCTTTCGAACTTCATGTCCGAATACTTCTTCAAGGAGAGGATGATACATGTGTGGTGTGGCGAGCTTAGGGGGTTCAGGACTCTGGACAATTTTGCCACCTTGGATATTGCAGGGAGGACCTATATTCCGGATGTTAACATGTTGAAGGGTGGGAAGGGTCGTTGGCAGAGCCATCGTATTACTAATGATATGGACGAAACGTAAGCTGGGGCGCTAGGTAGACACTGCAGGTGCTACGGTCAGGAGGGCCACACAGCTAGACGATGCAAGACACCTACTAATGAGTAGGCACACCGGCACGATTTTTGCTACAATTTGTTTCAGTGTGAAAAGTGGTTTCAAGATTACAAATTATTGTACACTGTCATCTGTACTTTGGTAGTTGCCACATTTGATGTACATAGTGTCGTAGTAACCATACCATACGTTGCATGTACTGTTTACACAACCGTTGTGATATTTCTCCCTTTTCAGTACTTTTGTAAGTGTTGTCCTGGTAGCCTAGTATTATTTTGTTTATTTATTTATAAGTTAAAATTAATGATGCTTTACATTCGATGTTTTTTGTTCCACGTAAATGTTAATTTCAAGTCATTTTGCAGGTATGACTCGTGAACTTTGCAAATCGGACTGGCCTTATGACCTGCTGCATCGCGCGTCGGATGGACCCGGCAATGCGATCGCAAGTCATTTTTGCTTGTACTCAGGCCGAGCGGATGGACCTGGCAACCAACTTTGGTTTGTTGCATCGTGCATGATACTCTGTCTTATGCATGTAACCAAATCCTGTGCGTCGTGTTATTCTCAACTTTATTATGATGTCTATTTTAATTCACAAAAGCATATCTGCTCGTCTTTTCGCATTCAATTCTTGTGTACCAATACATCCAATAATATGAAAAAAAACAAATTCTCCTCTATGTATGAATTTCCGGTTGCATCATAATATCACTCACCTTCATACTTACTAATCGTTGCTATCTCAATCATCTTTAAAAAAATTCACAAAATTTCTTGCACTATAACAACATACAACAATCACAAAATGTTATTACAAATCTAACATATTTTATACCATTCATAATCTACAGAAATTACAAATAGATCAACCGACATTGTCTTCTTTTTTTTCAAAAAAAAACAACTCAGACAAATTTTTAATAAATGTTACCTACCTAGCTACAACAATTGTCGTTTACCCCTATATGCGCTCAGGGGTAGTTGAGCAAAAATAGGCTGAGTTGTAGTCACCGAACAGTCGGGCGTTGGACCTCTAGTCGCCTAACAGTAAGGCGAATGAGACCAGTCGCCTCACTGTTAGGCGACTGGATCCTGTTGTCCAGTGACGCACCGACTACATGCATGTCACACAGCTGTTGGGCGGCAGGGTCTAGTCGTCCAACGGTTGGACGACTGAATGTCATTCCTGTAAAAAAAATTTGTGCAGTTATATTTCTGTAATTTTGAATAAAAATATATTATTTTAAAATAAATCAATTGACTCCTGGTATCTTTTTCTCTGCCCAAACCAACCAAAAACTCAGGCCACGGCCGGCCTGCCCGGGAGACTGTTGCCGAAATATCTGAGTGCCAGCTTGTTTGCAGACTTAGGGGGTGATCGTTTCGGTTTTTTTCGGCTTCAGATTCTAGCTTCAGCTTTTTTTTCACTATTCACTACACTATCCACTAACTCAGTTACAGTGTTTTTTCAGCCAGCTACAGTGTTTTTTCAGCCAAAAGCCAAAAGTCATCGCTATTCCGATCACCCCCTTAAAGGGGACTGTTTCGTTTGAATGTGGGGGCAGAATTACCTGTTTATTCAGTCAGACCTTACGTCCTTTTTGAAACGCATACATTTTGCAGGAATCAAGATCAACACATTTTCTCTAAATTTTCTATTAGAATCCTTCATTTCAAACGAAGCCTAAATAAGGTGTGATGGGACCTTAGCTCGATGTGCTTGACATACCTCAGCACACCCCTGAACTACACATGCCAAGAGCTCTCGTGTATGCAAACCTGAGTGTTCGGCAAATTTTCTCAAAAACTCTGCGCTCTATTTTTAGGGTTTTGGGGTCTAGCCTGTGGTCGAATGGTATTTGGTGGCGTTGTGCCCCGTCCACCCGGGTTTGAATCCTAAGATCGGCTCAAGGTCTCCACAGTCTTTCTCCAGCGAATGCTTCAAGTACTGATCATTTTCCTCGAAAAATATAGGGTTTTGTCTAAGCGTTAAGGTATAGGTACGACTTTATTTCCAATACGAATAAGGCAGCGCTAAGTCTGTTTCGCGATGGCTTCCAGCATCTGCGATGGACATCTTTTTTCCTGTTTATTTTTTTTCTGTTTTTTTTCTTTTTTCCGTATTTCTTTCTATTGTCCGTTATAGGTTAACAGTTTTTTTCTATTTTATTTTTTAAAAATTAATTATATCAACTCAGCTACAGTTAAAAAAGTCAGCTACAATAAAAAAGAAGCTATAAGCCACCACCACCATTCTGAACACCTCCTGAGAGCAAACTCTTCCTTTTGTCAATTTCTCACTAGAAATCAGAAATGCCAAGAATAAAAGATGCATCAAGCATGCAATGCAACAACTGGACAGCACGGTGGATTCCTTGAACTGTCATCCTCACCGTTGCACCACCCACAGCTGCTTTCCAGCACTGCTACAGCAAAAATTACCCTCCTCTTCCTCAGTCAAAGGCACTGTTTTTCAGATCGTGGCCGATAGATTTTAGCTGCAGTTAATAGGTTTTTTACTATACTTTTCAAGATAGTCATAGACTATAAAAATATCGATATGGACGGCTCACACAATTTATCCTTGAAAAACTGTTTGAAGAGAACTGCTTAGAGAATCCATCCATTTATTTTGTCTTTCAAAAACAAAAAAGCCAAAACCAAGAGACAAAAAAAAAAACAAAAAGAACGGGCAAAACCTCACTACCCTGCAACCAAACAGCGCTAACAGCTGACGAAAAAAACGAATGTGCCAGCAGCCAGCCCAACCGCCGAGCTTACCGCGTCATCAATGGAGCAGCAGCTCAAAATGGTGATGAAAAAAAAAAAGAGAACAGCACGGATCAAATCGAACAGTGAGTATCCTGCACTCCAGACTGTGAGTGTCAGAATCTGAGCTAGCTCTCCCCACCAGACCATCAAGGGTTCAAGCGCGGCGCGCCCCACCCCCACCACCCCCTTATCTCCTCTCCCTCCATGCCTTGTCCTGGCCTCTTGCCATTTAGTATTTAGCCATGGCCCATGGCGTAGGTGGCCGGCACAGAGCGCCATTGCACCCACCCGCCTGCTCCTTGCCTGGGGACTAGGCTAGGCTACAGTGCTGCTACAGTAGAGGTATTGCCTTTTGCCCTGTTGTTTCTTGCTCTGCTCTGCTCGGCATGGCCGCGGCCGGGTTGCGGCTGGGGCGTCTTCTTGGGAGCCTCTGGTTCTTGGCGTCCTTGTGCCTGGGCGCGGCGGCCGGCGAGGTCGGCGGCGGAGGGGACGCGGCTGTCGCCTCCGTGGAGGGGCGGTACGCCATTGCGGCGACGGACGAGGACTTCGTGTGCGCGACGCTGGACTGGTGGCCGCCGGACAAGTGCGACTACGGCACCTGCAGCTGGGGCCGCGCCTCCCTGCTCAACCTGGTGACCAGCTTCTCCTTCCCCACAATTCTTGCTCCGCCTCGCAAATTTTCTTCAGTGACCCAAGAAAGCGGCGAATTGACGCTTTTTTGCATTCGCGCAGGATCTTTCCAACAAAATCTTGCTCAATGCCGTCAGAGGTAGGCGACGAGCTGCCGTTTCTCGGAGGTTTAGTGCCATGGCACCCCTGTGTAGCAGTAGCTCATCTTTACCAATGCGGTGAATTTTTTTTTCTAGCGTTCTCGCCGCTGAAGCTCCGGCTGGGCGGCTCGCTGCAGGACAAGGTGGTCTACGACACCGGCGACGCCAGGCGGTCGTGCACGCCGTTCGTCAAGAACACGACGGAGATGCACGGCTTCACGCAGGGCTGCCTGCCCCTGCGTAGGTGGGACGAGCTCAACGCCTTCTTCCAAAAATCCGGGTAAATTGCAGTCTCTGGAGCAGAAAGTTTTCATTTCCTCTGAATTATTTGGGTTGTGAGAATCGGATGATGCTACCCAATTGCAGTGCGAGGATTGTGTTCGGGCTGAATGCTCTGAACGGCCGGGTTGCTTTGCCGGATGGGTCCTTGGGAGGGCCATGGGATTACACCAATGCAGCTTCACTGATTCGTTACACCGCGAGCAAGGGCTATAAAATTCATGGATGGGAGCTTGGTATGTTCTGATAGTCCCTTAATCTTGCTTATTATTTTGACAGTGCTTCGAGATGCTTTATTCGGGTACTGTTTGGTCAGGAAGATGCAAATTTTGACACATACTGTCAACATCAGTATAGTTAATATTCAGATAACCAAGCATACCAAATAAGAACCTCCCCGTGCAATTCAATCAGATGATGAATTTGGGAACTTGCGTGCTCTCCTTGCAGGAAATGAACTGAGTGGCAGTGGTGTTGGAGCTCGAATTGGGGCTGACCAATATGCTGCAGACGTGATCAACCTGAAATCAGTAGTTGACAGCATATACCGAGGCAATCCATCAAAGCCACTGGTGCTTGCTCCTGGAGGCTTCTTCGATGCAGCGTGGTTTACCGAGCTTATAGCCAAAACCAAGCCAAATCTACTGAATGTGATCACACACCACATCTACAATTTAGGGCCAGGTACGCTCAATAGGACCAGACAATAATTTGATGCATGAATTGGAAACTGAAGAAAAAAAATGTGTCGAACACTGATCGTCGCAGGAGTGGACACACATCTGATTGAAAAGATCCTCAATCCATCTTACCTCGATGGAATGGCAAACACATTCAGCAATCTTCAGGGGATACTGAAATCCGCAGGGACATCGACTGTCGCATGGGTTGGCGAGGCTGGAGGGGCTTACAACAGTGGCCACCACCTTGTCACCGATGCATTTGTGTTCAGTTTCTGGTAAGCTAAGAACTTCTGAAGTGTTGAATTCTGTAACTGTTCTCAATGAGGTTTTTTCTTAGTGGGCTGTGATTTACAGGTTCTTGGATCAACTCGGGATGTCAGCAAAGTACGACACAAAGAGTTACTGCAGACAGAGTTTGATTGGTGGGAACTATGGCCTGCTGAACACGACAACATTCCAACCAAATCCCGACTATTACAGGTAAGATACCTGATGCTCTTGAAGCCTTAACAAGTAGGTGAAAGCACTTTAAAGGAATAACTTCCCTGGTAAGAGAGTACAAAAAAGATTTGACGCCTCTAACAAACTACAATCCTCTGTCCTAAACTAGCAGAATTATCCCAACAACTGGAACCTAATAGCTACTTAATGGCTAAGCTAAGAACTGGCTCCACTGCATATAATATTGCAGAATCGAAGTATGGAATATGTCATTTTCGTGATGTTTCTTTCTTTCCACTTTTCTTGGCCGCAGCGCTCTACTATGGCATCGCCTCATGGGAACCAAAGTTCTAGCTATAAAACTCAGTGGCACCAACATGATTCGCGCTTATGCGCAATGCGCAAGAGATTCTGTAAGCAATTCAGATAAGCCAATACCTTTTCATTAGCATAAATGTGTGGTGACATAACCTCATCCTACTAATCGCATATATGCCCAATCTTTTTCTTGTATGTTCAGCCAGGAATAACTATACTGCTGATCAACCTCAGCGGCAACACCAGATCACAAGTGTCTGTGACAAGTGAAGGTGCCCATGCACACACTGTAAAGAAGAATGGCAGAAAGATCAGGCACATCCCTGGTTTTGTTGAGTCAGCTGGAGCCATGAGAGAGGAGTACCATCTCACTCCCAAAGATGGCGACTTGCAGAGCCAAGTCATGATGCTAAATGGCAGGCCCTTGGTTACTGATGTAAATGGAAACATCCCTAGACTGGAGCCTGTCAATGTGGATGCAGCAGAGCCCATAGCTGTGGCTCCTTACTCCATTGTGTTTGCTCACATCCCCAGTTTCTCTGCCCCTGCCTGTAGTTACATTAGGTCATGATTGGTTTTGGTGTGATTTTTGTTGTGATTGTTATAGGAAAGGTGAAGTGAGTGAAGGATGGGTAGCAAAGCTTTTCCATCCCAAGATGAAGTAAGCTGCAAGGCTGAAAAGTTTGTGATTTTGTGTTCTTTTTAATTGTAAAAGGTTGGGAAAAAAAATTGATGTGATGAACAAAGAGAGGGCAAACGCCCTTTCCCACTGTGACATTGTCCTTCACTCGTTTGGATGAAAAAAAACAGTGAAAAAGGCAAAGAGAGAGGAATCGAAGGGAAGTATCACGGAATTTTGGTGATAATCGATAACGATAAGTTGATTTGCAGCTAATACTAACTACGGTGCTTTAATATATAAACTTAGTTAAACTACAGAGGACGAAGATTCAGAGTTTGGTAGCTATCTTTATATATATATCAATTCGTTTGCTACATCAGTGAAATTTTGTGCAATCGGGGGAAGCATTTCTATAGCTTGCATTACACTACACGCGACAGATACACGCAACAATCATCCAATTGCAAAGCAGAACTGATGCAGAGGAACAGACTTACCACCAGTGACATGCAACAATCATCATACCATTGTTCGAAGAGTTCGACATTATCGTCGTCATCAGGGGACGAAGAAAATTTGCCACACATACCAAAGAGAGCGGACATCTTGTCTCTTCTACATGGAGCTACAAGCCGTAAGAGTAAGACTAACGTAACACCTCCAAGTGGCCAAAGAAAAGACAAAACAGAAATGCTGAAACGACACAAGACCAAAAAAACAGCGCACAGCATACGAACTGGCAGGGAGTTATTCGTGATGTCCGCAGATCATAGTTCTTCTGCCCCTTGGTATGTTGTTTAGAGGTACTTGAACAGCAGGCCTCCGTGCGTGGCGAAGAAGGGCGCGAACACAAGGGATTCGACAGCCATGAGCTTGATGAGGATGTTGAGCGACGGGCCTGATGTGTCCTTGAGGGGGTCTCCAATGGTGTCACCGATCACAGCAGCCTTGTGGCAGTCTGATCCCTTAGGGCCCAGGGATCTCGCGTGGTCGCTGGCACCAGCCTGAAACAAGGAAGAAGTTGATGACAAAGTTAGACTCACGATGGATGCTGACTCATAAATCATGATCAATCAGGACTTCAGAACATTTACCTCAATGTACTTCTTTGCGTTATCCCATGCACCACCAGTGTTGGAAGCAGAGATGGCAATCTGTCGACGAGGAAATACATAAATCCCTTGAACTAACGGATTCACCGAGTGCACAACGGAAGAAAAAGGAAGTGATGGGTACCTGTACTCCAGAAACAAGAGCACCAGCCAGCACACCGGAGAGAGTCTCCACACCAAAGAGGGTTCCAACAATGAGGGGGGTGAGCATGACCAAGGCACCAGGAGGAATCATCTCCTTGATGGAAGCATCAGTAGAGATCTTGACACAGGTGGCATAGTCAGGCTTGGCAGTTCCCTCCATCAGCCCAGGAATGGTGTTGAACTGCCTGCGAACCTCCTCAACCATTTTGAGAGCAGCACTTCCAACACTCTTCATGGTCATGGCAGAGAACCAGTATGGAAGCATGGCTCCAACAATCAAACCAATGAAGACCTTTGGAGACAGGACATCAACGACCTTCACTCCCGCTCTGCTGACAAAGGCGCCAAAAAGTGCCAGGGACACCAAAGCAGCTGATCCAATGGCGAAACCCTACAAAAGAATATGGATGGTTGAGTTATCAACGAATACAATGACCTCTAAGAAACCACAAAATCCAAATGCCCAAATGCCTACTAATCTAATAGCTCATGTATTATGAGATGCTTAACTTACCTGCAGTGCCAAAAATCAACAACAATAACGTACAGTGAAGTAAATAATTTTAACCAATAAATGTACATTGCGCAGTTTTACCTTTCCAATAGCAGCAGTTGTGTTGCCAGCAGCATCAAGAGCATCAGTTCTCTCACGGATTCTGTGGCTCATACCGGCCATCTCAGCAATTCCACCAGCATTGTCACTAATGGGACCATAAGCATCAATAGCAAGACCAGTTGCTATTGTGCTAAGCATGCCAAGAGCAGCAACTGCTATGCCGTACATTGCAGCAATAGAGAAACTGACATAGATGCTGACAGCAATAGCGAAAATTGGGATAATAACTGACTTGTATCCTAGAGCAAGACCGAATATGACATTAGTTGCAGCACCAGTTCTGCAGGAATCTGCAACATCTTGCACAGGGCTGCCACAAAGAAGAAACACGTAAGGGTTAAAAACACTGTAACATAGAAATGATGAAAGAGAAACATAATTAGAAACTAACAGGTTTCTTACCTGTACGCATTGCTAGTGTAGTATTCTGTCACAAAACCAATAATCAGACCAGCCCACAGACCAATTGCAACACAGAAGAACAAGCCCCTGAGAAGTCATGACAATTTAATCAGAAGAGTACATTTCACAAACGAATATCAAAGAATGACAAATAACTTACCAGTTGGTCACTTCCTTCTGAGCACCGAAATTAAAGATTGTGAACTTAGCTGGGAGGGCCAACCAGCTGATTATCGCAATACCAACAGTCATTAAAGCAGTGGAGATGATGAGCTGCTTCTTTAGAGCAGGTTCAATTTCTTTCACAGCCTTTATCTCAAAAAAATCGGTTGCAAAGAGTGTAGTGATCAAGCAGACGATGATGCCGACAGAGCTCACAAGCAGTGGGTAGCACATCCCAGTGAAATCATGGTTAATTCCAAAAGATGAGATAGATGCAACAACTAGAGCAGCACAGGAAGATTCTGCGTATGACCCAAAGAGATCTGATCCCATTCCGGCGATATCACCAACATTGTCACCAACGTTGTCAGCAATCACCTGCAAACAAGACTTTAAGTTCAGCAAAGAAAGTCCCATGAACAATAATAGTCATCATATAATTTCTAGGATTGTCTGCTAATTTTCCTAAAACACCTAGCCCAAAACAAAGAAGAAAACTCACAGCTGGATTCCTAGGATCATCTTCAGGAATGTTCCTTTCAACTTTGCCAACAAGATCAGCACCCACATCAGCAGCCTTTGTGTAAATACCTCCACCAACTCTACCGAAGAGAGCCATGGAAGACCCACCAAGACCATAACCAGTGATGGACTCGAAAAGACCCTCCCAGTCATCACCGTAATACAACTTAAATATATTAATGGCAATGTAAAGAACCACAAGACCACTTGATGCCAGCAAAAATCCCATGACTGCACCAGAGCGGAAAGCAGTGATAAATGCCTTCCCAACACCCTTCCTTGCTTCCAGGGTAGTTCTGGCATTGGCATATGTGGCGATCTTCATTCCCAGGAAACCAGACACCAGAGAGGTGATCGCTCCAAGCAAGAAAGACGTGGTGCTAAAGAGCGCATTGAAAAGAGCTGGCTTACAGTACTTGTCCTTGCTATAGGTGCAGGGCTGGCTCTTTGTGCTGAATCCCTCAACTGAACCAAGGAAGAGGAAGATCACGACAGCAAAGATTGACATGAAAATACCAACATATTGGTACTCAGTGAAAAGAAATGATGTTGCTCCTGTTCATAGAAGAAAGTCAATTGTTACATATAAATCATATGATCAAACTCAATAGGATTCAGTAGCAGAAGTGTTTTATTACATTACACAATGCACATATTAGATTGCAATTCCCATACAAACTATGATAATAAAATAACTTATTTCGTCAAACCACACGAGACTGAATGCTATTACCTTCGGTCCAATTTTATCTTTTGAAGCCAGTAAATAATGAAATACATAGGTAAACCGTAAACCTACAGAGTGACACACCCAAAATGTTACCCCACCCACTGCTGCTTTACATGTAGGAAAAAATAACAAACCCCATGCCCAAATCCTAGCCAGATATTTCCAGAAATAGCTCTTCATGTGTCCCCATCGCTATCAAAGAAAAAAGGGATCAGGTCAAGATTGGTGACACATAATCAAACAAACCCCCACAAATGGGACACGTATCCGACGAGAATTAGGCCATCCATACTGATCAAGATGGCAAGCTCACAAGTCTAGGGATAAACGACAGACACATCGGTGACAGATGGCAGATATCCTTATCCAAGAACCAGGCGTTCCAGGTCTAGATCTACCTAGCACCAGGACCAGGACGTTGGAGTCCAGTTATATTAATTAAGGTAAGCTCAAGTCAGCCAAATCACGTCGCGTTCAACCTGCTACGTTCGACGGATCCATCACGCACCTTCCACTACCAAGCTATGATCTACAGAAAGATACAGCATGCTCTACCAGAACATGTTCACTGAAAGCTACATCTTTACTACAGCACCGACACAGGGCAAGAGCACCGCTTGCAGCATTAAAAGAACACATTATTGATGCCACAATTTAGTACAACCACAAGCATCTAAAATCAATTTTCAGATTTACAAGTTCAAGGGGGGGGGAGGAAAAGATTTGCGAGCCCCACCCCACTTGGGGTCGCATAAACCAAAATCTAGTAACAAACAACAGTAACGCAATAGCCCCCCACTTGAAAAAAAATACAGATTTAGGGCAAGCCAGGAGTGACTGAACTATCGCAAAAGAACATGGTTTGGAGAAAAGTAACACTATTTGGCAACCCCACAAAGGAACCAAAAGCTCCAACGCAAGGATTTGGCTTCCATTGCACAAAAACTCCAGTTTTTAACATCACTTCAGTCCAGCTTTTTCACGATTTTCTTGATCCAAAAAATCCATAAAGTGCAAAAATATTTGAGGAGCTCAATAAGCTAAAATTTGGAAGTTTCCCATAAGACCAGCATTAGAATCAACCAATGGAAGGAACGGACAACCAAAACCCGAACCATTCACCCCTGAAAGATCCCACCTTTGGACAAAATTCTACTATCTAAAATACGAAAAGGTTAGCATTATCCCCGCCAAAAACGCGCGGAAGCCGCGTCTTTCTCCGCCAAAACGGCCACGAAACGCGCTGATCTAAACGAAACAAGCGATGCCCCCCAGATCTGGGAGAGACCCCCGCGCTCACCTTCGGAGATGGCGTTCTGGATCTCGGCGCACTTGACGACGACGTTGTGGTCGTTGAGGCCCTCCTCCTCCTCGATGAGGTAGTCCCCGTACCCGCCGTTCTTGCTACCGCCTGACGCGGCCGCGGCCGGCGAGAGCTTCACCCGCGAGACGAGCACCCACTGCACGACGGCGAAGGTGATGCCGACGGCGGCGGCGACGGGGATGAACACCTCGGTGGCGAGCGCCGAGAGGATCGCCATGGCGCGCGCTCGGCGGCCAAAACCCTAACCCTACGTGGGAACGGACGCGGGCGGGAGGCGGCGGCGGATTGGGGAAAGGTGGGAGGAGTGACGCGTCTCGCTGTGCACGCTCTCCTGTGTGCTCGGGAGGTGCTTATAGAGCGGCGGACGTGTGCGCGATGCGAGTAGCGAGGAGAGAGAAACGGGGTGGATCGCGATTGTGAGGGATCAGAAGGGGTTAAGTGTAAAAAAGCTTGCTTTGTGTGGAACTGTTGGGTTGGTTTGGTTGGAAAACGGCTTCCTTGTCCGTGGTGATGTTTCTCTTATTTTCTTTCAATTTAGACCGCTCGTTATTAATCTAACGGTTCATCGACATAAGTTTTAGACCGTTGGATCGATCGGTCCAGATCAAAGGAACACCGGTGTGGGAACAGAGAAGCTCCGTTCGTTTGGTTAGTCTTATGATTTAATTTGCTATAACTAGTTTTTAAATTAAGTGTTTTTAAGTAAGATTTATATGTTAATTGTAGTAGACTGGACCGACTTTATCTATATCAACTAAAATCGCATACGAGTATCTATCTCTATACTCCCTCATAAACATTCTGAATTCAAAAAATTAAACCAAAAAAATCATAAGTCGCAGTACAAAAAAACTCGCTCATTCTCACAAATGGCACAATAGCCATTTTTTGGATCCGTTCTTTTTTGTTTCAACTTATAATTTTTGAGTTATTCGTGAGAGAGAGTAAATAGTAACAGAAACCTGTGTGCAATTTTAGCTGATATAAATGAAATCGCTACAATGTGTATTACAATTAACTTATAAATTCCACCTTAAAAGGACACTCAATTTGAAAGTTAGTTACTGTAAAAAAAAGTTAAAAACTGTTTTTAGAAGTTGAAAAAAAAAGAGACCATTTTTCAAATTTAATTATCATACGTTCGTTTTTGCAAATCTAGTTTCCTTCGTAGATCTACCAAAAGATCAGCAGTATCAGACGCTCATATTGATTAGGTACAGCTTGCACTAATGTTTAACTTAACTATCTCATATTGATCCTGACAAGTTTGGTTTGGCCTGAAGCCTAAACTCACGGATATTTGTAGGTAGAAAAAACCACATAAGTTAGTGGTCATTTCCAGATTCAACTAGTTTCATTTTTTTTAAAAAAAACAATCAACTAGTTTCAATTTCAGTGCAAGATAGAAGGGTTATCTTCCCCTGTTGAGCTGACTCATGGCTACGAAGATGAGAATTCCCCCTCTTATCAAAACCAAATCATGGAGTCATGACATGTCACCGCTTCACATATATCGCAGAGCATCTCGAAGTAAGGTATCGCTTCTCGGATTGCCTTCTTATGTTCAGAAATCTTCATCGATTATGAACATGTTTGGATTTGGAAATCTTATAAAGAAATCTAGGGCCCGGTTGAAAATAGCTCAATTTTCGCATGGAAGGGGCTCTGTTCCTTCGAAACTCGTGAGGAATTTAGGCGATGGGTATGAGAAGATTTCATCCGCGCTATCTTATATGGGATGGGATTACCTCCCCAACCTATTTTTCACTATACCCTGATATATAAATTTATACATGTAGATTGATGCATCTACATATCTAAAACATATGGATTTAGTCCTTACCATTACGTATTGTTGTATAATCTATCATATATAACCCATTTAGTATTATCTTATCACATCTTTTATAACAAATTTACTTATGAAATTACCTCAATCTTGTTGAAATTGAGGTAGATTTTAGACATTATTCGTATTAGTTTCTAAAAGCTGCTTTTCTACATTACCTATCTTTTAAACGAAGTGTCTCATAAGATCTACTAATCAATTGTAATACATATTATAACAACTTTATTTATATCGATCAAAATTGTACATAGATATCTTTCTTTATAAAGTTATCTATAAACTATTACTATTTATAAGCTAAAATCAAAATCATGTATGAACAGACCCTTTCCCCTGTCCCCAACTAATCCCCGGTGAGGGTGGGGGCCAAAAGAGGAATTGCCTCCCATAGCTAAGTATGGAATAGGGATGGGAGAGCATCCTCATGGTAACAGCCCAGTTATCATCCCTACTTTGAAGGAACTTAGGGGGCGTTCGTTTTAGCGATGACTTCTGGTTTTTGACTGAAATTTCACTGTAGCTGGCTTTTTTTACTGTAGCTGATTTAGTTTTTTAGGTATAATTAAATTTTAAAAAATATAAATAGAAAAAATATGTTAGCCCATCCGGACAATGCAAAGGAACACGAAAAAAAAAGAAAAATACAAAAAAATCCAAAAAATAAAATAAAAAATCAAAAAAAGACGAATTACTAAATAGTGAAAAAAAAGCTGAAACTAGAAACTAAAACTGAAAAAAAACTGAAATGAGCATGCCTATATACTGCTTCCAACAAAAAACCATTGTAAATTTTTTTCAACATCCGTACGTTTCAAACTGGTATTTGCTTTATTACAGTGAAGAGCAAGTGAGAGACACGTCAAAAACGGGCCCCACCGTTTCGAAAGAAAATCGCGCGTAGCTCTAGCGCGTCGAGGAAGCCCGATCCGTGTCAACTTGCGGGCGTTCGGTCCAACTAACGAGGCCCACAATAACAGCATGCCTTCATTTTCGCACTAGCGCCCTGAAGGTGCAGCTTGCTCTCCTGTTTTCTCTACACATTTAAAACAAAATTCTGACTAAATCCTGATCATCCAGATAGGCATGCATCTCCGCTGGATATTATATGATAAGAGTAGAGACAAATGCTACCAAGCAGTCCAGCAAGCATAATTTTGAGTGCCTCTACAGCTGGAGAGAATTAAAACGAAAATGATCAGGATTCACCACTTCATTATATATAACAATATATATAATTTCAAATAATATTATGCTAAATAGTAATATGTTTGGTAAATTTTAGTATCAATACTTTAATGTAACCGATAACAACGTATGGTGATAAAAAAGTAGTGATTGAAATGCTTATAAAAATAACAAAAAGCCTGACAAACATATTAATTAGTTGCAGCAAATTAAAAAGAACTAAGAGCAAAACCATAGACAAAAATTGATCGGCATTGATAAAATAACACTATTCAATCTCAATGATCTGTTAAAAAACAAAATTACTTAAAATTTTCAAGTAAAAAAAGTAAAATGATCAAAGGTAAGTTAATACATTATCTTCTAGTATTTACGTTCTTTTAAGTTTATAAAGCGATGAACTATAATATAATTAGTAATTTTTGTCAATTCTTATTTCTCTACATAGCAAATAAGTGTATCATCCACGAAATTATCACCAGTTAATTAAAAAGTCAGTTACATATTTTCATGGTTAATGGTTCAAAAATAATATAATAGAAAAACACGTCCAGTGGTTTACTTACTTGACATTGCGGTTAAATACTATAATTTTTCTTCTTATTTGTGATGAGCTAGGATGATATTTCAAAAATCAAAATTGAAACTCTAAGTCTTAATCTTACACTTCGATAAAAATCAATCAACAATCACCACATTAAAATACTAACTCATAAATTGGAATAATTGAAAGAAATTTAAACTAAAGTACATACTGATCGGTGGACCTAAGCTTCCTTTGATCAGCGAGGTGTAGAGGTGTAAGCGGGCGGGCGGGAAGCCTCCGCGCCCCGCCCGCCCGCCCGCTTAGCCTCGCGGGAGATTGCCCCGTCCCCGATCCTCATGGGACCCGACTTCACGGGTCCTCATGGGGATTAAAAAATTAAATTTATTGTTTAAAAATAAATTTTTAATTTTATTTATTAATTTATAATTACTTAAGCATATTATTTTTAAAAATATAGCTTCAAAATATATATTCTAACATATAAATTCAAGTTTTAGTCTAAATATACAAGAAAAGAATACAATCTCTTATATTAAAAATAATAATCTATTATTAAATATATTTATTTTTATTTTTATCGGTCCTCGTGGACTGGCAGCGAGGATGACCCCATCCCCGCCCGCTTCCCATGGGGATATTACCCCGCCCCGCCCACGGGATATTCCCGTGGGGCCCGTCCCTCGCTGGGGAATTGCCACCCCTAGCGAGATGTAAGGCAATAGGGACTAGGTGATGCCATGACAAGATGGTAGGCGAGGGCGGTCGGTGGTGCCGATTTCTCCTATTCTCTGGTGACCAGTCATTGCCTAGCTGGGTGCAGTTGTGCGGCAGACGTGGTGCACATCTCTTAGCTAACCATGCGAAATGAACAAGCATCGAGACTGTTGCGAGGTGATATGTTTCAGGATCGTCAAATGGATGCCCTGGCCTATTGCAGTCCTCCCTCTTATGCTGGCTTAAGGGCTGACTTGACTTGCTATAGTTGCCTCATAGAATAAGAGAAGCGGAGGTTTCTCGTGAACTACTACTAGTTATTAGGAATTTGGGCTACTAGTGCTCTTTTTATTGGGTTTCAAGGAAAGAACTGGGTGTATTGAGTTTAGCCCGGAGGGTTTCACATAAGCTGAAAGTGCTAATCCTTGCTAAATTTTTTTGGACCTAATGTCCTGTGACACCGGGACCCACTACTTAGTTCCGCCTATGGCTAGAGGAATACTATCTGTCGAGTTAAAAAAAGGTTAAGCTATGGAGTAGTAACTTCTTCAGTTATTGATATGAATAGACTCGATACTAGCTAACATAAAAAAATACTCGGATTAATTCGCTTTTGGATGAGTTCTTTTTGGCTGTATCTAATGGTTTTTTGTCTTAGCGTGAGCGTTTGTACGAATTAACCGAATACTGATGTGCCGGTAAAACTCTTTAAAAGTATTGATTCGATAAATTACTTCATAAACAAAACAAAAAAAATCATCTATCTGTATATTCGAGAAAAGCTACAAGCTATAATATTAGAAGAACCTACTCTTTACTTTCCCGAAAGCCATGTAGCTATCCGAATAGCAACATTTTTTTGAAGTCACGGACTGCCTGGTTAGTTTAAGGAGACCTTTCTCTTGTAGCTGGGCTGTTTGGTGCACTCTAATGCTTGACAGGGATCTTCTATCCTACCAGCTCGCTGTTGGTGATCATAATTCGGTGGTTTGCACATAACTACAACCAGGCATGTCCTTTTTGTGTTACAGATTTGCAGGTTAGTTGAGGAGTTGGTTAATTAGGTCCGCTTATTTTGGTTTAAAACCAGTTTCTGTTTCTGCTTTCTACTTTTTTTCACTATTCAGTAATTTTATCTTTTTCTGTTTTTTTAGTTTTTAGGTTTTTTATCTTTTTTTTCTTGTATTCCTTTGCATTGTTTGTGATGGGTTAACATATTTTTTCTATTTTTAAATTTTTTAAATTTAATTATGCTAAATAAGCCAACTCAGTTACAGTAAAAAATAAGCTGACTACAGTAAAAAAAGTCATAAACCAACGCTATTCCAAACGCCCCCTCCCCTCTTGAGAATTGCAAGCTCCGTTAATTAGCATATTGTTCAGAAAAAGAAAATCCTTTAATTAAACTAACTTTATGTCTTTATGGGTGTGAGATCTCCAATCTTCATCAATCAGTCTTAACTGCTATGACATTTTATGGTTTCTCAAGAACACACTACTTTTCCAGTGGAGTGAAAGATAAACAACCACGTATAGGATGTGAAGACTGAAGAGACATGTGGTAATGGAGTTGTAAGAAGCATGAATTAGCTGATTTTTGAAAACCTAAATTGCTACTTCCTCGGTTACAATGAACATATTTAGAAATTGTATAGTTGAACTCTTCAAACTTAAGCAGTAATAAACAGAAAAACGTTTAGATTAGTCATAAAGCACTTTTATAATGCCACGTCCTCTTATTGCTAGCAACATATAACTAGAACATCCACGGTGAAGGTAAGTATAACAACAGTGCATATTAGAGACAGCATGATGTTTGAAACGAAGGCTCTGCTCAGAATGGAGATTTTTTCACTGTTAAGCGATCAAAACACTGTAGCAACGGATAAAATCACTGTAGTACTTTTGTCACGTAGTGAATTTTTTTTGTTTTTTGGTTTTTTTGCGTTCCGTTTTTTTTCTCGTATTCCTTTGCATTGTCCGCACTAGACTAGCGAGCCATTTTTATTTTTACATTTTTTAAAATTTAATTATGTCTAATATGCCACTCAGCTACAGTAAAAAATCAGCCAGCTACAGTGAAATTTCAGCAAAAACCAAAAGTCATCGTTATTCCGAACGCCCCCGAAGTCCAATTAGCACGATCGAGCCGAATCAGATGGGATCTCATATATAGCCTAGCACCAAATCCAATCCAGCGTTCCATCAGCCAATCAACTCCTCCAGGTTTCTGTGTTCGGCAGCAGAAGCCAGCGATGCATTTATTGTACCTTTTTTTTGTTTTTTGTTTTTGGTTTTTTGTGTTTTGTTTTGTTTATTTCTTTGCATTGTATGTGATAGGTTAACATGTCATTTTTATTTTTATATTTTTAGATTTAATTATATCCAATAAATCAACTCAACTATATTAAAAATTTAACTAACTAAGTAAAAACTTCAGTTAAAAACTATAAATCATCGCTCTTGCGAACGCCCTGAACCACCAGAGCTGCGTGTACAGCTGCATGATCCCTGTCACGCAGTACATAGCTACACCATTCTCGTGGCCAAGGTCCCATCACACCCCCGGCTGTCACAGCATCTGGAAAATCTCAACAGCGAGCCGAGAAATCAGAAGATACTTCGCGTGGATTGGGATGCCTGGCCATGGCTGGTAGTACAATTGTGCTAGCTCAATCAGCCGAGACGGCATGATTGGAGTTGGTGCGCGGGGGAAAAGGGGGCTCGAACCGACGCGCGCGGCCCCGGCCTTGCGGTTCCATTGTGCCGCGCGTGAATGCGTGCGCGCGGCCGCGGATTCCGCAATCATGCGCGAGCCGGTACCGTGCGGCGGTGACGGATCGATCGGCGGCGCCGCGCCCTCTCCCTTGCCCCTGCGTCCGGCCGGTTCGGTCCGGGCTTAGGTTAGGCTCCGCTTTAACTAGTTTTTTACTTAATTTTCTGGCTATAGATTTTATCTTTGAGCTGAAATTGTATTATCGTAGCTATTAATTTTTTTAATAAAAAATAATAAACAAATAACATGTCATAATAATTAATCCCAATATATATGTTATGAAAGTTATAGCAAGTTTTACGACTAGGTTCGCCTCGAGATTCTCAGTGCTTCATTCCTCGCGTGTTCTTAGTTTGTACCGGGCTACGACTGGAGAATGATCGATCGAGCATGATAAATCAGATCGCCAATTTTCAGTTGTGAACTTTCTAGATTTTTTTCACTCTGATTTCGAATGCCGAATTCTTGATGTGAACATGCAGCCGTTGCCACTGCACGATTTCAAAAATGACATGGGCAGGCTGACCGGGGGTAACGTGGTCTCACAGCTCGCACCTCGCAAGCGCCAAACAGACATCACTGTCGACGACGAGGAGAGGAGGCGCCAACTTGCAAAAGTTGCACGTAAGTTGGTGGAGCGCTAATTGTCCACTCTTTGCAGTATGTGACCTGTGATTTGTTACTAATTAATTATTGCAAAGATATACATGTGGGTTTGGATATTAGCTCAATGATAATAGTGGCCTATTACTGAAATTGGATATTTAAATTTGAGCTCTGAAATTGTCATTGTTACTGTCATTTGTTAATCTTGCACTCTGTTACTTTCAGAAGCGTTGGCTACTTAGTGCTGTGACCCTTAGTACTCTATGATATATGCTTTAGTTGTTGATAAATTCTATTGGCTATCAATCTTGTTAAATCTACGATTGTTCACTGTGAGTATATTAAATTGAAGCACTGTGCTGTGGTCATTTGCTTCGCCTTCCTACTGGCCAAAAGTATAAATTGGTCTGACAGTTAAATACCTTGTTGTTTAAGAGCTCAATATTTGAATTTCATTTGACATATCCAATTAGTATAAAGTATAGACCATAGTAGCGGGACGACCAAGATTTATTCTGGTGTAATCTTGCATCTGAGAGCACTAATCATTAAACTAAAAATTGAGCTCTATATTAATTTTAATTAATTCTCTGTATATGAAAATGCTCTTTATGCTCATTTCAACCGTCATCATGATTCATGTTTTAAGTTTGTACTTTTATATAAATGATATAGTAGAATTACATGTTTAATGTAATTTTTGTCATTTATATACTGCTGGAAATGCGTTTTAATTGTATTTATTTATACTAGAATTAAGTCGGAATATATGCTTATACCGTAATTTTTATAACAGTATCACCCACCCACTCCTCTTGCTTTTGTCACACGCATATCTCTCCCTCTTTTTTACACCGCCCATCCTCTTTTTCTAAAATCCAATTCTTTCAATCATTACTATTCATTTTCAGCCAAAAATCATAAATCATAGCCAAAAGTCATTAGCAAAAACCAATACAAATACCCCCATACTACTTGTTCATATCCAGCATTATTTCGTTGGCTCTTATCTGTCGCGATTCTTGAATGACTGCTGGTAAACTACCGTGCCTACACTGGAGATCTCAGTTTCTTTTCTACACTAGTGACTAAACGCTCGCATGATTTCTGAACAACTCTAACTACCGTAGACCGTCCCAATCACATGGAAATGACTTATGATCAATGACCAAAGAGCCTTTTAAAAGTATAGATTGATTAAGAAGTTGGCATGCATTTCCCGCAATGTCTCAAGTGCAGCGTTAGACAATGTCCTAATCTATATGGCTTCCCTTCTTGCCATTCTGGTGGAGGTCTCGTCTGATTTCCCAAGAATCACTCCTCAGATCCCATTCCTGCACAGCTAGATCCACCATAGTAGGAGCAAGAACAACAACAAAAAAAAAGTCTAGTTGGATGTATAGATCCAGAAACATCACTGCCTCCTGCATGTTCAAACTTGCTGCAAGTTGCCTGGATCATATAAAAATGCTAGTAGCTCTTCAGCTAGAAATTAATAGCGACCATGCTTGGCAGCTTGCCCGGGGGTACCGTCCGATCTGACCTGAGCGATCTCTTTAAATTGTGTGAGTTGCGACACTGTGGAATGTTGGAGCATCAGCAACGCACATTTTTCTGTAATTCTCTTGGCTCTTGAGTCTTCACCCCCAACAGTAACGATCAATGAGTAGCGCACATCTCGCTTCATTTCTTCTCCTCTTGGTATGGTCGAAATTCCGAAGGACACCAGACGTACTGCTGGCTGCCACTGACGTTGGTTTGGGCGAGACGCACTTGTAGCTTTGTTCCGTCGTTTCTTTCCCTTGTCCGCATTTGCAGAGGAAAGAATAGTACACCGCCGTGGGTTAGTCACGGGCACGGGCCAGCTCGGAATATCTCGGCATATGCCGCACAACAGCGTGACGCTACACACGGAGCGTATATTCCGCGGCAGTTTGCGTTCACTCGGCTGCGTTCCAGACACAGTAACCCCGCAAGCCGCAGCACTGGCACGTATGCGCATGGGGCACTAGGGGTGGCACCGGGGGGGTTTGGGGGTGGTCGGGGAGAACCCCACGGCTCCGCCTCTATCCCCGTTAGCCCAACCCTGTTAGGCTAAATTGGGGAGGTTCATCGTCCCTCTTCCGTGGTTTTTGTGGAGGCTTGACCTCATAGGAATTGAAAAAGGTTAAAATATTTTTTTAAAAGTAATAATATAATTTTCATTTATTAATTTATTATTATTTATGTATATATATTTTAAAATATCTAACATATAGATTTAAGTTTTAGGTTAAATATATAAAAATACAAACTCTCACATTAAAAAACTATAATCTATTGTAAACAAATATTGTTTTATTTTTACTGGGGCTCTGTAGGGCCCTATGGGGGTAGGGTGATCCCCATTCCTCCGTGGGGGAGATCGGCCCTGCCCTCCAACATTGTTTGGAGTATATATCTCCATTCAACCATATAAAAAATTAGTTAAAGTAAAAGAAACATTTCCATTCAACAATTGAAATTTATGTCAAATATATTTCTGTTTTTTAGTATGTTATAAGTTTCTATAGTAGAAACTGGGGAAATGCATGCCAAATGCTAAGAAATTGGTGTGCAAAGTGTCAAAATGGGATAGACAATAAACACATGTCATAATATGATCCAATAAACACTTAAAGTATAGTCTAGCAACTTGAAAATTTGAAAGTGACCAGAATGGAATGACAGAAGCAGCTCATGGTTAGTCATTGCTGTCACTACCAAACTCATAAAATAGAACATACAAGAATATCCGCTATTTAAGTTTAAGCAATTCCTCTGACTTGCAACTTAAGAAAATTCTCCTAGCAACTTAAAATGAAAGCCTCACACAAGTGTGCATTAATCCAATGACTTCCATCGCAACTGAAAAAGAGGAAAACACTAAAAATTTTGTTTGAATGTTTGGTTTCTAGTTTAGTCGGCTGGAAACAAGCATGTCGCAGCAACATAAGAATTAAGCTATTCTGATTGAGCAATACTTCAATTTTTGTTTCGAAAAAAGACACTTCAAATTTCTTTCTGCTTTATCAAACAAATAATTAGTTATTAATTCGTTCCAGGAGGATAGGAAAAAATATCGGTGAATATCAAATATCATCAGTAGGCGGTAGTAGTATACTGAAAGCATAGAAGATGGACTGCAATCTGAGTAAATCAAATAGTTCCTACATCTTCATGTTACACAACTTCTTGGATAGCTAAGTGCCCAAATCAAATTCAATGGTGACGTAGAAAATTCACAATGATCCAAACATCAGTATCTTATTATAATCTCCAGCAAACAAAACTGTGGAGTGAGGAGTAAGGACACATCTACAACCAACTGTGGACATAAAATTCACATATATGGTAAACAGATCAATTGATTTAGTGGAACTAGAAGAACAAAATGAGAAGGAACCTGTCAATTTAGTTGGTCTGTAACTGCACATGCTCAGATTAGTAGCAAATCTATGAAAAGAAACAAAAAATAACGTTTCAACCATCATAAGCGGACAGCTAAAATTTTTGAGAGCGCCAGTCCAGGGTCCAACAGGGATCTAGTCCAGCACAGCCACACGGATGCAAGCAGAAACATAAAACTAGATCCATCATTCAACCCCTCTCTCAAAATAAAAGTTATGATGGAACTCATGCATAGCCAGCGATCACATGTGTGGTCTCCTTGTAGCCATTTGTGCAAACACCGTATCTGCATTACCTACTGCGTTCATAGCAAGGGGGACAGTTACTAACCAAAAACACCCAAGATCGAAGGCGATTTGGGCTCAAGACCGGAGTCAGGCAGCGAGAGTAGAGCGGTGGGCGGCCGCGGCCGTGGAAGGCGATGGGCGAACAGAACGATGAGCGCGACGGCATGGTCTACCACCATTCCCGATCAAGGATTGGAGTTCCCCGTCTTGCGGGCGCGCAACGAAGGGTGTCACCGAAATGCCGGATTCGCTGTGAAAGCTGGCCGGTTCCGTGGTTGGAGGTTTGAAGCGGGGGAAGAGACGCTGCGATGGGGCCCATGAGATTCAGCCAGCCCCTCACTGAAGTACTGAACTGAACTTTGGGGTGCAATTGACACGTACGGTCATAGGCACAGTACTGTTGACCTAGGTACGGCATGGCACGAATGTTTACGAACAACGGTACGGTCCGGTTGAATATACTGTGCTTAGACCGGCACGATAGATCGTGGTGCAGTAAAATTATTTATAGTTGATAGTAAAATTATTTGAATTATGATTATTGTACACTGAACAGATAAGTTGACAGTAAAAATCTTTACGACTGACAGTAAAATTACTTACGACTGATAGTAAAATTAACATACTATCGGTAGCTCATTTAGCTAAACGTGCCTAAGCAGACCTGACACGGTCCGACTTCTCTCTGTATCATATCTGGATTGAAGGGTAGACACGTGAACTAACTCAATATGATATGATAACTTATTCGGGTAGCCGTACCAAACCTAATCGAGCCGGACCCGTGCCAAGCGACCTGTCTGGCCAGGTTGACCATGTACATTAGTGTTGGACATACCAACCCAAAAAAGAAAATGCTCCCAAAGTTGGCAATAAATCTCCATTAGACAGCGTAGCAACGCCAAACTGACCCTTGTCTAAACAAGAGTTGATGACACTATGGAGTGCCTCACTTATATAAAGAGTTTCAATACAAATTGCGATAGGTAAAATCCACAATCACAAAGATAAAACAGCTCCTTATTCTTCATGGCCACAGGTAGCTACTACCTTAAATCTTCAGAGAGTCGATACATCTCGTTCCTCGAGAAAAATGTTCGGAGAGCCCAACCATGAAATCCGTGGCCTTCAGCTTCATGTATCTTGCAGGTCGCTTCTCGTCCAGTAAACCAGGCGCTGGCTCAAGCATTTTTTCAGCATCCACACAATAGAACATGGCCAGTGAGATCCTCTCTTTCTCGGCACTCGTCACAACCCTGTGCACTGGGCTCCTGAAGATCCCGTTGTTCATTATCTGTGTCAAAATTTTACAGCCAAATTAAGCAGCAGGATTCAGGAACTTGGATATGCATCACAGCAGATTCAAGAGAGGAAGTGGCTTGGATTTGTAGATGCCTACCTCCATCAAGTCTCCTAAGTTAATCAGCAGTGTGTGAGGACTAGTTGGGACACTGTACCAGCTGCCATCTCTCTGAACTTGCAGGCCACCAACACCTTTGTCGACGAGAAGGATCGTAAGAACACTGGCATCGGAGTGAGGCCTGACGCCAAAGACAAGGTCAGGCCTCGGACAGGGAGGGTAGTAGTTGAATCTAGCAAATGTGGGAGCCTTGTCTGTAATTTGGTCGATGAAGTAATCCTCGTCAAGCTCCAGAAGCTTGGCCATTGCCCGAATGATATCGTCTCTTATTCTCTTGGTTCTTGATGCGTACTGATGCAGAACATCCCTGCAGAAAGGTTCTAGAATAGTTCAGTCAAAACCAATTTTGGCTGACTAATGTCAGGTTTTTTTTCAGTTTTTTTCCTGAAAATCTCCCAAAGGGAGTACTATTGACTGCTTCTATGCTTCATGCTAGGGGTGTGTCAAACATATATGAATTATCCGTATTTTTTGCGGTGAGAATTATTCGTATTATTTGACTACCATATTCGACAGGTTACATATATGGTATAGATTTTAGGATTGTTAGAGGAATAATTTTACTCCTCTAACAAGGGGTCCGCTCTATAGAAGATACTCACATGGAGGTCCATGAAATATGACTACACTCACAAAGGACGATTATACCTCTTATTTGTACCTATAGGGTAGCTACACCTAAAGGGCATTTTGGTCATTTGTACAGACTCAAGAGTTTATAAATATTCCATGTAACTCTCATTTGGAGGGAGCTCTCATGAGCAATAAAGAAGCATATTCAACTGATGAGCCCTCGAGGGCTATTTTCTCGGAGGTAACCCCCGCTGGCTCACCAACAGAAATAGGGCAGTCCTCTCGGACCCCCGAATCTGTATAAATACTCGTGTCATTTTTACTCTTATGGACAACGGCTCATAAGACGACCGACGTCTACCCTCTCACTTGTGTTTGGTTTTCACACCTACAATAAGGATTTTTCTATCAAAGTAACAATTTCTTCCCCATTTGTATTCAAATTCACATAAAAAAAATTATGGATGAAAAGTAGAACACTGGAAGGTGAGCATATGACCTGAAAGAATCAGGATGATTGGGCCAATGAGCAAGATTTCTCTCACCCTCTGGCTCCACTCTGAGATGCAGCCGATCGGACCAGTCCAGTACCTGATCTTGGGTCATCACCCGGTCGTTTCCATACCCTTCCACCTGGAAGTGCTTGCCATCTATCAAGTTGCTGCATTTTTGCTTCTCTTCGATCGGCTGGCGAAAGAACTCTCCTGATGCGTTCATCACAGCATCCATCAGAGAGGCTTCTAATCCATGATTAGTAACCTGGATACACACATAGGCTGCTGCACATCTCAAAAGAGCAAGTACTCCATGATTCCATAAAGTGGAACAGAAATTAGGTGTAAGAAGCTGACCAGGAAGAGCCCCCAGCTATGCAGAGCAGCCCGGAGCTTGTCGACCTCGTCGGCGGCGGACAGACGGCTGAGATCAATGACAGGGATGGGCTCCGGCATCTCGCCGGCTACCAGCAGGCCCCCGGCACGGTCTTGCTCCCGCAGCACGTACCGGCTCGGCGGCTCCTCGACGCCGGCCGCCAGCTCTTGCACTATCGTCGGCACCCTCCATGCCTCGTCAGCCATTGGTGTAATTGGATATTTCTTTCCTTACTTCTGCTCACTTATAGCCAGGAGTACGTCTTTGACTTGCACTAGGCAGCGACTTGTCTTGCTCACAATCAACACATGTGACGGAAAAGTACTCGGCCAATCTCTCACACACACAAAACGAATGAGAGGACACAGTAGTATACTTGTGGCACTTGTGCTTCTACGGAACTGCTATTAGAACAGAGAACACGAATGAGCACAGGAGACTTTCTATTGCTGCAGAACTGCTGCTTTCTGGCTTTGCTTCTTCTCTTTATATAGCAAATACACAATAGAAACTGAAGTATTAAGGACCTAAAACTGAACTAGTAATGACAAAGAAACTGCTCGCTAATTACTTTGACCCACTACACCCTGTTTTCAAGATGTATCAAGATGGCAACCATGCAGACTGAAACTGACAATTAACTATATGAGAAAACTGACATGCAGACTAAAGAAAATGACTAGATTAACTAACAATAACATGGTCATCAAGGAATAGCCCAGCTATAGTTAAAAAAAATTGGAAGATGTGTTGAGATACGAATAAACTATATTAGCATAAATTAAAATTTCGATCACGTAAATTAGAAAGTCATGTGAGTAAAAGATCATAGATCATTACAACTAGACGTGCAGTACAGCGAAAAAACAGCTGAAACAGCTTGGTTCAATATAGCATGCATCGATGCAGTCGAAGTAATCGATCGTCTATGAGCCTATCACTTTTCCTCGTTATCATCTCGATCAGTGCCACAATCACAACAGCGTCTCTACCGAAATCCATACATCTGGGAATGGAATACCATGTGTTGGTGTGCTAACATTAGTGTGCACAGCAGGGGTTTCGAGAGGTGATGACTAGGGGGTGCGTCTTAGATCTTCTCTGATCCTCGATTTCTCGTCTGACCCTCAGCCCCGCGCATCTCTCAATATATAGTGTTCTATCAGATTCTTATCCGATACGATTAGAGATTGTATTCAACTTGAAAAATCTTTGATCGAATCATCATTTAATATGAGTAGAGATTGTATCCTACTCGGAGTCTATCATCCGGACTCTTACTGTTCCAACCCATTAAATGTGTGACCCTATAGGTTCATGTACATTTGGTTGTAATCCAGAAATATCTTTCTAATCACTTGGTTGATAGTGGTCCTTAGCAGAACATATCAACCTTCAAATATACACAAAGATCAATGAGAACGAACCTTATATAATGTGATATGTAACCAGGTACTAGTCACTCACGATCAGTTCATAACTCCTTACGACCAGATTGCAGACCAATCTATGACATGTCCGACTGGGTCATGACTAGTTAGTATACTCATATTACGTACCAGTACGCATCCGGTCGAACATATTGACCTATTTATATATTCTTTTTTTGCCCCACGATACCCGATCAAACTCCAAGTAAGAAATGTGTAATATATGGATTGTTCAATATTTATCCGATCTAGTGATGAATACCTTCATGTGATAGACTCTTCGACCACTCATGACATGGCTACGTACTTTCTTTATTTGACTATATCGAGGGGTCTAAGGATATTTCTCTTATTATGTAGGAGGGGCAAATCAGTCATATTCCTCCGCATGTTTCATAATATATCCGTTTCATAATATACCCGAAAACTACTTTTATAACTACCCAATTACGATGTAGTATTTGGTAACCTCTAAGTGTACTATTACATATATAGAAAACTATGCTGATCTCAGGTACACGGATTATACATCATCATTACTTGAGATTGACTGATGACATATAAAATATAACAATCTTAACAGTGTCTTAAAGTAGATCAATCCAACACCATATTCTCTAATATGTGTTCATATTATTGATTTGATATCCTCATATCTTTGACTAATGAAATATGGCCATCAATTAATATATATACTAGTCTGTAAGTCACTAGTGTTTCGACCATCCGATTAGAAATTCTTTTAAAATGATATCACATAACAAATAAAGAGCTTCATCAACAAGTCACATATCTACTAACATTTATGAATAATAATTTATTTTAAGGAACATAATAATATTTATTATAAATATAGAAGTGATATAATTATTTTTATGATTGTCTTTAGGACATATCACTAACAGGATAGACTAGGAGAAAGAAACAATTAGAGAAGAGACCTAATACAAAGAAAGAAAAGGTCTAGATGTCGAAGGGGGAAAACACTCGAGCTAAAAGAGATTGACTGGGTTAAATTCCATTGCTTACATCTCCTTCGAGATGATCTAGTTGACATATCGGCACAAAAATTCTAGAGATTGATTGGGTTAAATTCCATTGCTTACATCTCCTTCGAGATGATCTAGTTGACTATCGGCACAAAAAAATCTTAACTCTCTTTCTAGATGTTTTAGAAAGTATATTTTAGTCCCATCTTCCTAGTGCCGGTCAGCTTATCATCTAGCAGTCCATCTGCTGGATCAATCTCTTGCAAACGATCCAGGGCATGGAGCATTGGAGCTAAAACAGATTGATTGGATTAAATTCCATTGCTTACATCTCCTTCGAGATGATCTAGTTGACATATCGGCACAAAAATTCTAGAGATTGACTGGGTTAAATTCCATTGCTTACATCTCCTTCGAGATGATCTAGTTGACATGTCGGCACAAAAATTCTAGAGATTGATTGGGTTAAATTCCATTGCTTACATCTCCTTCGAGATGATCTAGTTGACATATCGGCACAAAAATTCTTCCTCTCTATCTAGATGTTTTAGAAAGTATATTTTAGTCCCATCTTCCTAGTGCCGGTCAGCTTATCATCTAGCAGTCCATCTGCTGGATCAATCTCTTGCAAACGATCCAGAGCATGGAGCATAGCCAATGAGATCCCATTATCTTCATTGCGAAAAAAATTCAGTGTATCAGGGACATGGATATAATGAAGCCAACCTCAATTTGGTTACTTAAGTTGAATAGTTTCAAGTCACTTAAAACAACGGTCTGGTGACTCTGGTCAAGTTGCAACTCGGAGAGTCTGTCATGCACACGATGTTTATACTCCAAACGTTACAAAGTTTGTGAACAGGTGGTCATTTACAGGTAACAACTTGTCCACGCTAACTAAGCATCAAATTCTCTCCACAAGTTCTTCGCATGAAACCACGGTACCCGCGCTTAGGGCCTGTTTGGATGGCAGGAAAATGGATGGCTCTGGTTCCCATAGGATTTTTCTACTGTTTGCATGAAAATAACAAGAACAAACCTCCAACGAGGAGGTTTAACATGAAAATAAATCAAGGGCTGGCCCGAGTGCAACGTCATCGAGGAGGAGGGCCTCGCCGGCGACAGCGGCCTCTCCCGGCGGTGCCAGATCGTACTGGGCTTCATAAGCTTCGTCGTCGTCTTCACTGTCTTCTGCCTCATCATCTGGGGCGCCGCGCGCCCGTACGAGCGCGATGTCATCGTCAAGGTGTATCATTCGGGATTCATGGAGCTTAACTTACTTCTTCAACAGATGAAGTGTTCTTCTTAATTTGGTTTCATATCCAACGCATATTGCGAATTGAAAGGTTAATTGCTTAATTTGACTTATGTCTCGCAGCTATTGAATTGATTGGGTTTTAGTTAGACAATGAAACGGTGGAAATAAGGAATAAGCAAAGAATGTAGTTTACGATTTAAGAGTGGCGAGTTGGGTGGTTTTGTTTTTGTTGTTTCGAGGTGATTATGTGTTATTCTTAGTAGTAACACGGTAAAATTGGCATAATTTTTGGTGGTAGATAAGCTTTTGGTTACAACAGGTTGGGTGAAGCTTGTTGATTGGCATAACTACTTCAAAATTTGCGCTTACTCTTGTTGGTTCCTTGTTTTGAACAAGAAACCAGTAAGTATTTCTTTTCGCACCATTAGAAATGTAAATCTGCTAGGCTGCGAGGTGAAGGGTAGCCAAAGCAGCAGAAGTAGCTTAGTTGGACGTTTGTAATAAAAAAGTAAATATAAAGAGAAACAAAAAAGAATGACCACAAGGCAAAAGGTTTTTTTTTTGGGGGTTCTGTCTCTGATAGAGATGTTGTGGGCTGCCACTGCATCCAGCATGTCCACTGTCTGTGCTACATTTACTAACCGTTGGCCACACCACTGTCCATAAAAAAGAAATTGCTATAATAATTAATATGCATTTATGATCTGCACTAGTTTGGCATAGTAAACTTGCTACTAACAGTCTAACACTGTTTACAAGCCTCACAAGTTTCCCCAGATCTGAATGACCTAATCTGCCGGTTCTATCAAATTTGTTCTAACCAGAAAGTTCTTCTACTTTGTTTTGCGCAGAGCTTGGCAGTGGACGACTTCTATGCCGGGGAGGGCACAGACCATAGTGGGGTTCCAACCAAATTGGTCACACTGAATTGCTCTCTGAACATAGCTGTATACAACCCTGCTACAATGTTTGGAATTCATGTCACTTCGGGCCCTATTCGTCTGCTCTATTCAGAGATCTCAATCGGTGCTGGACAGGTATGCCTATCAACAGACCTTGCCTTTTTGTAACAACTTATCAGTGTTGTCCATGCCTGTTTATGACAACTTATTAGTGTTGTCTATATGTTGTCTAATAACGCTACTTCACTTGTTACCAAGAATGTTAACTGCATGACTAACTGAATCTCCTCTTTTCCGCTCTTTAAGACAACTTATTCAGTCTTTACTTTTCACCACTAAGTGAATACCGAACTAGCGAACCGTTTTCGAAAGACTTGACTTAGTGAGACATTATCTTGTGTGCCTGACTCTTTTTATCCATTTCTTTCTCTACGCATTGTACCAAAGTTCCTACAGGTTTCAGCTAGGCAATACAGAACAATTTTGAGTCAAGTAGACAAAATGCATATAATAGTTAAAGGGAAAAGAAGGGGTAAATGGATTGATGGGGACGAAAATTCAGCACAAGACATGAAGACAACTAAATAGCAAGGAAGCTACAAATATTGGGGAATAAGACAATGAAAAATATTCCAGCGATTGTGCATATGTTGTTTACCTGAATCCATGATCCATGCCTTCGTTTCATGAGCATACATATTTGTCTTCAATGGTGGACCCAGAATTCCCGGTAAATTCCAGAACAACCGACGAAGTTAGCATCTCCTGTGATCGCAGGTCCGCAGGTACTACCAACCGAGGAAGAGCCACCGGGTTGTGACAGCGGTAATCCACGGCGAGAAGGCCCCCCTCTACGGAGCCTATCCCTGTCGAACACGGGCAAGTCGGCGCCATTGACGCTGGACTTCGACCTGATCTCGCGGGGCTACGTCATCGGCAAGCTCGGGAGGGTGACGCACAAGGTGCACGTAATGTGCCCCATCGTCATCGACACCAAGACGACGAAGCCCATCAGGTTCTCCAAGAAGGCCTGCGCCGTGTACAAGGTCTGATAAGGACAGAGGGGCCGGTGGCTGCTCCCCTGTTGTGATCAACGAGTCAATTCTGTTCTTGGAAATTAAGTGTCTGTATTTACCGTGCTGGTGAAGAACAATAATCCCCCCCCCCCCCCTGATCATTTGTTTGAGCTTCGATTTTGTTGATAAATCCTCTTGTACTTACGGTAGTGTTTTTGCTTGAGGAAAAATGCTGTACCTACGTGTGGTATTAGAGATAGTTATACGATTGCCCTGTTTGCAATTTCACATGTGGAATTACTGCATTATGTTTTGAAACATCAGCGCTCAGAATCTTTTTTCGAAAAGAAATAGGATCCATTCAGTGCTCCAAATCCTAGCGGCAACCGACCGGTTATCTAAAATGCTTTACCAGAAACCGACGGTTACCTCCCGGCGGGCTTCGGGATTTTTATCGGAACTAGTAACTCGATTATCCTTAGATCCAACACTACAGCCTCCTTTCTCAATTTATGGCTTATAACTTTCTTCGAACAAATAAATGAAACAATTTTTTCGTCACCTTTTCGAATAAATTTATTAGGACAACTCTTTTAAAACGATTTATCAGTATTCAGTTTATTTATATAAATATTTATATTAGAACAAAAAACCATCACTCGTAGCAAAAAAAACCCACCCTGCTTCCTGCATTCCAACCAGCCGTGTAGCGTGCGAAGAGAAGTGCTGAAATCTAAGCTATAATCACATGCAGATGCAGCTCCAAAGCTTTGCTTAAATCCTAATTACATGGCTGCAATCCCCACCCTATGTGCTCCTATCCGTCTCACGAGTCACGACACGGCCGACACGTCCTCCATGCTACCCACTGATAGGTGGCCCCGTTGTTCACGTGGCCCTAGGCCAGTCTCCACGTGCCACCTCCCCTCTATCCCATGAAAGCGGACATGTGGAGGGATAGACGGCAGCCTACAGGTAGGCCAACAGGAGGCGCAAGGCGGCCAGCGGTGGTGCGCGGCAAGGGCCTAGGGCACGTATGAAAGTCGGTAGCGGTAGGATGTAGCGCGCAAGGCGCATGGCAATGTGGCAAGGGGCAAGCTGGCTGTTAGCCTATTATGTATATAATGTCTTGATTCACTGCATATATATATGACACCTTGATTTAAAATGATGTTATATACATTCACTTTACCATTAATGTATGCATTTGCATTACTAATGCTACATGTATTCATATTAGTGTTATCATTGTATATATATCTTTGTATATCAATAAATTAGTTAAATGCTTTATTTCTATAAGCTTTCACTGGCAAGGGCCAAGGTGCAAGGGCGAAGCCAGGGGAGGCTTGGTAAGGATTAAACCTCACCTCCCCCTGTAGTAAGACTTCTCTTTCCCCTCAATTTTTCTATTCGGCTGGATGATTCTCCCTCTCCTCAATTAGTTCGGCCAAAGCCTCAGACTACCACTTTTTTTTATGCCTTCTCTCTCCTCCAATACCTTATCTTCTTGCTTTTTCTGGTTTGCTCTCTTCTAGCCAAAGCTTCATGCGTTGGCTCCCATGACCGGTTGCTTCCCTCTGTGACTTCTCCTTCTTCTGTGTGTGCAACCGGTCTCCAGCGCCACCTCATGCCTACGGCCTTGCGCAACCTTCAACCCAAGCTTGGCCCCGAGCCTCTTCGCTTCCACTTAGCTCTAACTCCAGCCTACGACCCGACGCCGCCTCAACTCGCTCTCCCTACACCGGCCGTCGGTTCAGCTCCTCGCCGCCGGCGCCAACCCTCCAATGGCTCCTCTTCCTTCATATCTCTCTACTCTCACCTCCTTCCTCTAACCCCCTTCTGTTCTTGATTTCATTAAGTTTATTTTCTTACATTTTGCAATGCCTTTTTTTGATTTGCCTGGGCGAGGGTGGTGCTGCGCGGTTGCTATGGCGTGGCTCGAGATCATTCCACGGGCTCGAGATACCTATGTTCTTACTGCTCTACGCTCTAGCTCAGGCACGCTGGGCCGGCTCTTCATCTAGACATGCACGGATTTACCCCACGGGCCACGGCCCAGGCGAACGAGACGAGAGACAGGCACACAGCCAGCCGCCACGGGACCATGCACAATCACATAGACCACAGTCCACAATCCACAGACGCACACGGGCCACGGCACACGCACAGGAGAGACGAGGGGGGATGCACTTTGTATTTCTGAGGTATTGTTGTATTTATCTTGTTTTACTTTGTTTTTTTTCTGTTCATATATAAATTTGAATTAAACAAGAGTAAAATATTTTGTTTGTGATATTAGCTTAACGTTTTAGACCATTCATAATTTTATTTCTAGTTTCGCGACTGCCAAGTGTGTGGTTTAGGTTAATTTTGATGCGGGGCAGCGTTCGAGCGTAGTGCGGTCTCCCTGTTGGTGCGTGTCCGATTAGGCAGCGATTCACTGAGAATATATGCGCTTGAGCTCTTGTAGCAGATTACGTGTCGGAATTGAGCGCTGCGTTTGGTGGGAAAGGCGGGTCCTTCAAGATTCCTTCGATTGAGCCGTGAATCTTCCTTCGTTCCATTCAGTTCAGACTACTTTCTGTTCATTCAAAATTGCAAATGGCCATATTTACCTATACACGGATTAGGCATGAAATACGCTCTATTTCATTACACTATTACGGTATATTAATTTTGCTTATGTCATGTGTATATGTGGATATGACAAAGCATCATTAGATTTGGCGTGAGCTACTGAGAAAACTGAGATCCCACTCGTTTCAGCTTTTTTTCGGCTTCAATTTCTAACTTCAACTTTTTTTTACTGTTCAGTAATTCGTCTTTTTCTGAATTTTTAAAGATTTTTTGAGCTTTTTTGTATTTTTTTTCTGTGTTCCTTTGCATTATCCGTCCACTCGTTTCAGCTTTTTTTTACTTCAACTTCTAGTTTTAGCTTTTTTTTCACTATTCAGTAATTCGTTTTTTCTAAATTTTTAAAGATTTTTTAAGCTTTTTTGTAATTTTTTTTCTGTATTTTTTTTAATTTTTTCTTTTTTCCCTGTATTCTTTTACATTATCCACGATAGATTAACATATTTTTTCTATTTTTTAAATTTAATTATAAAAAAACCAAATCAGCATACTCGCCGGGCATTCGGACAGAGCTGGGAAACGAACCACCAGTATTAACCCGGAACCACACACCCCCCCAACGTAGTACTGTAAGCATCAACACGCAGAACTCGGAATTTCTTGGCCCGTCATGTTTTTGGGCTGAATAAATGAAAATTTTTGACCTCAAGAATTGTAGGGCTTTACCCTCCCGGGAGAGGGAACCCTTCCAGAAATTCTCAGTGACCCGGGTGGGCCAAAGAGGGGTTTTGGAAATAGTTTTCAACCAGCAATTGACGCGCCTCGGTATTACCTCACTAGCTGCGTCATTGCCCCAAGCGCAAAGATGAGTATCTTCCTGCGCCCACCGCCCCTCTTATAGTCGCCTCCCTCTCACATGCCACGCTCGGCTAGCGATGTGGGACAAAACAAACCGAAGTATTCCACAAGCTCGAGTTCTCCCGACCTGGGCTCTTACTGCGCTCTCTTTACATTAGGCCGCGCTCTCCTCATGGACCTGGGCCGTGATTTGACCAGGCCCAAATTAAGATTAGGCTGTATAATTCATTAATTAATTAATTACCATCGATAGATTCTAGGACGATCTACGGTAAATGAACCGAGTTCTCAAAGCTGCATTAATTGCTCTCTTCTCCGCAGTTAATTTAGCCTCTCTCTCTCTAGACCCACGCATTTCCGGCGAGCCACCGCGCGGGCCGCCGATCTCCGGCACTCGCCTCCCGGCTCGCCGCTGCCGTTTCGTATCTTATGGCGTCCGAGAAGCGGCTCGCGTACGCGGCCTTCCTCCCGTTCCTCCTCCTCACGCTGCCTATCCTCCCCTCCGACTCCCCGAGCGGCCGCGTCGGGGGCGAAGGCGGGGGGTCAAACCCTAGCCCCGCCCGCCGACAAGTACGTCGTGCGGTTCGTCGAGTACCGCCCCGCCGGCGACCACCGGGACTACGTGGAGGCCGTCCTCCGTGGGGCCGAGTCGCCGCCGCCCGCCGCGTCGTGGCGGTGGGTGGAGCGGCAGAACCCCGCGGCCGCGTTCCCCACCGACTTCGCCGTGCTCGAGATCCTCGACGCGCACCGCGACGCCGTTGTCGCGGCCGTCCGGGCGCTCGGCCGCGTCCGGGACGTGCACGCCGACGCCAGCTACTCACGGGGCGTCCTGTCGGCGGATCGGCCGCCGCGGCGGGGGAAGCTGTTCACTGCCATGTCGTTCGAGGGGGAGGAGGAGGGAGGGGGAGATAAGGGAGTGGTCTGCAGCCTGAAGAGTAATTTTTCTTCTGCTAGTTGGAGGCGGAAGCTTCTCATGCAGGTACATTTTTCTTGGTACTCATGGTGGAAACATCTATGCAAGATCATCTCTTTCGGGTTATCATGTCATTGACAGTATCTTGCAATTGAACCAGAATGATCGTTACAACTATCTCTGAAAAGGAATAAACCTGTTAATTGATTCGAAGACCATTTTTTACATTTTTTATATGTCTTGATGGTCAACTTATTGAGAAACCGAAAAACATTGGTATAGGAGTGAGGGTATTCCATGTATAACTTCAACTTATTGAGAAACTGAAAAGCATTGGTATAGGAGCGAGGGTATTCCATGTATAACTTTCATGTAGTTAGTGAAAATCGGTGAGGGTGACTGTCTACGCGCGACGTACCGGGCTGGCACGTCGGCCGCGCCGAGGCCGGCAAGCTCAAATGCGCGGCCCCAACGGCCCAAGTTCCAACCCAAATGGCCCCAAGTGGCCATGAACATCCTGCAGGTCGCAGCCCCACCCAAGCGGCCGAAGTTCCGGCCATGACCATCTCTCTGAAAAAAATATATATGACCATGACTTTACTCATACCTCTTTTTTTACTTTTTTTTCATGACTTTTAATTTCAATTTCTTTGGAAGCTGGTTCTTCAAGTGGTTTTTCAAAACAAATTCTCTAACTGGTTTTCTAAATCTAAAATCGTATGTATGATCTATATTGACATCTTCGTTGTCTGCTGCTATCTCAAAAAGTATAACAAAAAATCATCAACTATAGCAAAAATTTATCCACTACAGTCTACAAGAACATCACCTCATTCTCTCTCTGACCCTCCCGAGCGACACCTCAGACGGCGGTGGCGCACGTGCTGGAGAGGGCGAGCAGCCAACTGGGCGCGGCCAGCCGCGGCAGGCAGGGATCCAGGCGCATCGACGGTGCGGCAGGCAGCAACTGAGCGTCCGGCAAGGGGACAGGTGCATCTCGCTCGCAAGTCCCAAATTTTAGTGTTATGTTGATTTGTAAGTAATAGGTGAACCGTGTCTTTTGAAACGTGGACTGTTGAACATTCAAAACTAAAGAGGAAATCTGTACATTTGAAATCTTTTTGGGGTCGAGATGAAAAGACGTTTGCCTGCAAGTTTCTCAAGTCAGTATTAATCCTTCCATTAGTTCCATGAAACAATATTTTATGAAGAATAAGCTAATAAATAACAGCAGGATAAATAGTTAATTGATTATTTGGTTATATTTCACGAGCGTGAATTTTCTACGCGAGTTGAAGACGATGATGTGATATCTCGATTCTAGCACAAATAATTTTATTTTAACTTTCGCTATCGTAAACCTTTATATTTTATATTAAATATTATATTATTAACTCTAAACATTTATGTTAGAAATCTTAGATTCACCGCTGGTAAGATAAGATGGCAATGCGATGAATGGACAAAACTTTGCAGTCGCACGTTGGTCATTCTTCCTACATGTTGCCGTCGCCTGCCGTCCTTTCTTATCAGGATAAGGGAGCAAGTTGGTCACGTACGGCGCTAGCTTCAATTCCACTCGGCCAGGCGGAGGAAAGAAGAATCGAGCCGATTCCACAGCAAATCCATACGCAAGGACTCGGGGCGTCCGGCCCACCAATAGAACCGGCGGTTAATGGACGGATTAACTCGGAATTAACTCTTTTTTTAAGGTAAGAGTATATATAACAGTAGATATCTATAATATCTTTCATATTACCTATAGATGATACTAAAAAATAGTTTATATAATAGATTATTTTTTATATGTCTTCATAGACAGTTTCTCTATGATACAATATATTTTGTTTATCGTGTTATAGTTGGCTACTACACGAGAGATGGCCTAATTCTATATGCTCTCTCCTTTTCCTTCACAACAACTTGTGTCCTACATGGTAAAGTTTATAGATAACTAATATCACACTATTCTACATGGCCTAAGGAATAATTTAGTTCATCACTAACTTATCCTTAATAAGCAAAGATTAATACAAAATATCATCCACAAAATTTTCAAGCTATTCTAGCATGAGGTGGTCTTCAAACCGAACACTTCGAATTTGGTAGCGCTCAGTTTGACATTAGTTTAAGATTTTTTATACTGTAACTGGCTTAAATTTTTTTTATTACAGCTGAGTTGGCTTATTTAACATAATTAAATTTAAAAAATATATTTAAAAAATATGTTAGCCCATCACAGATAATGCAAAGGAATATGAAAAAAAGAAAAGACAAAAATCCCAAAAAATCTAAAAAAATCAGAAAAAGATGAAATTACTAAATAATGAAAAAAATAGAAACCAGAAGCCCACGTGTGACTTACCGGGTTGGTACGTCGGCCACGCAATTATACATGTTGCAAGTTGCAACGTCGCTGCATGAAGCCTGTGAGCTGCACCCACTACTAAAGAAAATCGTATTAAAGACGGTTTAAAAATATCATCACAGATGGTTTTCTGAACCGTCTGAATTTATGGATTAGTGATAATCGAAGGTTATCACAGATGGTTTTCGATCCGTCTGTGGTGTAAATATCAGAGACGGTTTGTAACTAAAAACCGTCTGTGATATTCTTTTCTACCCCTAAATCTATTTCTGTTTATTAGCTAGCCTCAGGAAATTCTAGTCATGCCTTCTGAAACAAGCAGATCAACATGTACATGTATACATACAATTCACATCTCAATGCATTTCACAAACATAAAACATCCAATTTACATCTCAATTCATTTCACAAACATAAAACATCCAATTCACATCGCACTTCATTTCACAAACATAAAATATCCATTTCGCAAATCAATTAATTGAAATAAAATAAAATATCCATTAACAAATACACAATTACAAAAGATTTACATTGCATTTGTACTTAGATGGTAACATTGCATTTGCACTTAGATGGTAACATTGCATTTTGTATTGCTCTATCACTTCGGAATCAAGGTCTCGCGAAAGAAACATATGCATAATCAACGAACTTATCAGGCTACACAAGCAATACTTGGATGGTGCATGATTGCCATCCAAATATTGCTTGTGCAGCCTGACAAGTTCGTTGATTATAAACTGTTTCTTTCGTGAGATCTCGATTCCGGAGTGATAAGAGCAATAAAAAATTATTCTACATTGTGAAACTCTCCATCTGAGTTTATGACTTTGGCCACCAAAAAGTACGCGCACTCTGCTCGAATTTATGAAAAGTCGGGCTGTTTCAATGCAGTTGACGGGATGGACGCAGCCTGTCGATAGGAATATCAATGATATAACCTGATAAGTATGAAGTAATTATGGAAAAATCAACAAACTTTAGAATTGGTGATCCTCGAGGAATTGAGGAGTAATTTCATATGATGGCAAACGTAGAATCCACACGTGTTACTCGACGACTGCTGGTGGTACTGCAAAAAATAGAATATGTTAATTCAAGAGGCATTACTATCAACTGTTGCATAGGATTAATAAATGTGTAATAGCGAATGCCTTAAATTTTCGAACATGTGTCAGGCCTTTGGCCCCTTGCGTTGAGACACTTGCCATTGCAATGTACATTGTGAACGCCCTACGTGATTCGAAAAAGTTGATCTTAGTCATTCAGCAGTAAAGAAAGAGTACAATATAAGTATGTATAGAGAAAACGTACTTACCTATCGATTATTTGGCCGATAACTGTGTAGTTCGTTTTTTTCTTACTTAGAGAATCAAGATATATTGCCTTATTCTATTTTGGTATAATTACTATTAAAATCCAATGAAACTCCTGATTGTAGCGCATAAGTACATATTCCTTATCGTGGTAAGCCACAAGTGCTGCTGCAATGTACCACTCGACGAAAGGTGTATCCTCGTTGATGGTTGCATGGCGACCAAGTGTGAGTCCAAGAAACGAACCGATGATTCGGATGATCTAGCTTTAGTCACCATGTGTCTATATATACACACGAAAGCTACAAATTATATATGACATTTATCGGTATGATATGAACGGAGACTGTGATTGTACACACTTACAGCGTCCAGCATCGAATGAGAGAGGCGTTGAGAGCATTGAGTGTGTAAAGATCAAATAAATCCTCAAAGGTCACTCCGAAGACATAATCTTGAATATTGTGCTGTAAATGATCCGGCCTGAATTTGACAGTGATACCTGAGCGTCGTTCTCCTTCTGGCTTATTGGACTGTTCCATATACCACATGTGTAATTGTAGGCAACTAATTGGTAGGGTTTAGAGGCGCGTTACCGGGTCAACCAGCGGCTCGCCAAGCACGAATTTACCGGCCAATGGCAGGTACGGGATATCATCATCAGTCTTGTTTGCTTTGCCCTTACTGCCTCGGCTGTAGGTCGACTGTAAAGGTTCCACCGGTGGAAGTTACTGCACCGGGAATAACTACCGTGGACATGACACCAGTGCAGGTAGTGGTGGTGGAGATAGGCTTTGTGGAGATGGCACCAGTGCAAGTAGCTCTGATTTGGATTGCCCATGTGGACCTGCCACCGGTGAAGAAGTCTCTAGGCAGATGTCACGTTTGGGCCACTGAATGAAGGTTCCAATGGCTTACCCTAGAGTCACGAGCTCATCGTTGGGGGCTTCGGTAGCAGGACGACCTCGAAATGGGCATGCACACCATCTATATTCACTTTTCCGAAGCATGGCGCTAAAGGTGCACCGTGCACCCTAACCCCTTGTCCGGACAGATATGCCAGGCCCCAAGCAGCGCATAAGACAACGGAGGCATATCTCACTTGGAGTTTGCACTTCGTAGTCACTTGGATGTCGTCCACAGGAAATCTGCCATCGCTTTCCGTCGTAGGATTGGATGTACAGCTACTCCAACGATTGGGGGGCTGGCTAGCACAGGAGCGGCGACGGCGGCGGCCTGCTAATTTTCTTCTATAAATCTTCGCACCTCATCTCTGACATAATCAGCAAGCTCCTCTCTAAGAGATGCCTTGATCTCTTCTCGTAGCCGTGTGTCACGCTCGGCTTTGTTTCTCTTCCTACTCCGATACAATTCGGAGTTATCTGAGAAATCTTGTTTCCAAGGAACATAAAGCCCAAGGCCTCTCGTATGACCTATGTGCTCCTTATTTTTCAGTGCTGTAGAGAGTATATCTTTCTCCCTAGTTGACTGGAATGATCCCTAGAAAGAGCCCGATATGTCATTTCACTTCATACGAAGTTGTGGAGTAATTACAATATACATAGTTCGATATCTTACCAAGCGGTGGGACACTTTCTCGTTTGCAGGGTTCCGGAAGGAGATGTCCACCGACGACGTGGTAGATGACCTCGCTCTAATCCAATTTCGAGCGCGCTCATCCGGGATCATGGCAAATGGCGGGGCGGTGTCCTGTAGAATTGCCTATTCGTCCTCCTGTCTCCACTGTGGGATTTTACCAGTATACCCAGCTGTGCCGAGTCTGTGAGGGTGTATGTTTTTTACTTGGAGGGCCCTATGCACCGCACTTGCACTTCTGAAAGCTTCGGTCGTCTTCATCGCCTTAAACTCTTCCCATTGTGATTCTAGGAATGGGTATTTGTCAAACGGCGTTAGATCCTTCTTCACATACTGCTTGACAAGTACGCCCTTGAAGTTCTTCTATGTTTTGCACGCCACTAGCAAGGCATGTTGTTGCACGGAGTAGTGGTGTTCTTCTGGGATCTCGAACGATGCAAAAATATCTATCAGCAGCTCACGTTTCTGAGTCTCACTTATGCTCTTGCACGAATCGAATGTGATCTCAATTTGTTCTCGTGCAACTATTCCGATCGTTCTTCGAAATGCGCCCACTGTTTGGCGAGGAAGGAAAGGGGTCCCAGATCTATCGACCTCTGTGATGGTAAATCGGCCCTCAGACTTTTTCGATAGTACTCTTCCTTTGTGTGTTGATTTTGGAGCGGACGCATCCGGCGATGATGTTGAAGAATACGCGGATAACATGTTGGCTTTCTCATATATGAAAAGTAAGCACAATGTAGCATATACGTAAATACTGCGGTATAAGCATATACTTAAATTTAATTCCAATATAAACAATAATGACAAAGACGATTTCTGAGAACACTCAATTCCATTCGTTGGAGCTGGTTGGAAGCTTCCTACTTGCTAAGATTTAACAACATATGTATACATACACATATACATAACAGTAAGATTTAACAACAGTAAGATTTATGAAACAACAATAATATATGTTTACATATATTCAAGTATAGATATACATATCTATGTTCATTAGCAACATGTATATACATATACATAACAGTAAGATTTAATAACAATAAGATTTATGAAACAACAACAATATATGCATACATATATTCAAGTATACATATACATATCTATGTTCATTAGCAACATATATATATATATATATATATATACATATACATAACAATAATATTTAACAACAATAAGATTTATGAAACAACAATAATATATGTATACATATATTCAAGTATACATGTACATATCTATGTTCATTAGCAACATATATATACACACACACACACACACACACACACACACACATACATACATACATACATACATTCCTAGGGCTCTGCTAAGTAAAAGCATTATTTTGAAGTGCATATTCTTTCCAAGATATACATCATTAATTACAGATCAATGGCCATTACTTAGATATACAACATTACTTACAACAATAACACAAATGGACATTTCAACTGCATCTAAAAAACCAAAATTGAAGGACTTACCGAGGGGATTTTGGCGATGTTAGAGAAGCTCAAGCGTGGACAAAGGCGGCCAACAGGCTTGAGCGTTGACGGAGGCGGACGGCGACGGGCCCGAGGGAGGAGGAGGGCAACGGGCTCGGGGGCTCGACGGAGACGACCGGCGACAGGCTCGGGGCACGGCGACGGCCTTGGGGTGACGGAGGCGGCCGGCGATGGGCTCGGGGACCAGAGGTGGCCGACGACGGGCTCGGGGGACGGCGGCGGCGACGGGCTCGATCGGGAGAGCGACTAAGTCTCTGTGCTTAGTTGGTATTGCTAATAACTGCAGTGTACGCGCAAAACCCTAACTGAGGGTTATATACAAAGGCTTATTGCAGACGGTTCTAAACTTAGAACCATCTGTGATATCAATATCACAGACAGTTCTTAAATAGAACCGTCTGTAATAAGCCTTTGCCCCCCCGACTGCAGTTATTAATATAACTACACCAACCAGCATTCAATATGACCTCACAGTATATTTCTTTACAACAGTCCAATGAACATAGAGATACATTTGCATGACTCATTCTCAAAATTCACCTATATATCACACATTTTCACATATACATAAAAGCAAATTCACAAATACATCACACACATGCATTGTTGTATACATAAATGACAATTCACATATACATCACATACATATATTGTTATATACATAAATGCAAAGGCACATATATATGTCGCACATTCTCATTTTACTTGTTTATTTTTTAAAAAAATTAGCTCTTCATGATGATCAATGCGTACGTAACTAGTTTCGTCACGTTGTTCGTCGTCGACCCTTATGCTATTTCCAAAAGGAGGTAACTCGTCAAATTTATTCTATTCTTTCTCGTCCACTACATTCTCTACTCCGACAATTCTCCTTTTTCCATGAAGAACTATATGACGTTTCTTATTTGCCGGGTCGGTTACATAGAAAATTTGAACAACTTGGTTGGCGAGTACGTATGGTTCGTCTTTGTACCCGACACGTTGGAGGTCCACGGTACTGGCACCGCACTTGTCAACCTTCATCAATGGGAGATGCACCCAACGGCAGCAAAATAAGAGGATCTTGAAAATCACGTAGTCGAGCTTCCAAATCTCTTCTATGAACCCATAGTACGAGTTTCTCAACCCATCGATATTGAACGCATCTATGCGAACACCGCTGTTCTGGTTAATGCTCTTTACATCCTGAGCTTGTGCATAGAATATGTATATATTTATATCATATCATTGCCATGTCACAACTGTAAATGTTGGCCCTTTTGCCAACCATATCAGCATCTCACTTGATGAGCTCTTAGCGATTTACTCCTTCAACTATTGGTTGAACCGACTATTGTGTTATCTTATGATACAAACATTCTTATGCTGGTCGACATAAGGGGCCACTTCAGTCATGTGTTGTAAAACCGTGAAATAGGCTTGAGCATACGCGTCCAAATCTGGAGTGATTGCTTTCCTTCTGATAGTTCCGATACCCTTGAGCCCCCCTCATGACGAGATTGAGGCACACCTATCGGTTGAATCTGAGCCATATAATCGACACAAAACTCAATGACTTCTTTGCTTGCATAACCTTCAACGATGCTGCCTTCCGGTCAAGATCGATTCCGTACATAGGATTTGAGAATTCCTATGAACCTCTCAACCGGGTACATGCTACGTAGGAATACGGGCCCGCACATTTTTATCTCTCACACAATATGAACAATGAGATGGACCATGATATCGAAAAACGAAGGAGGGAAATACATCTCAAGATGACATAGAGTCATCACCACCTCGTTCTGCAAAGCTTCTTGTTCTTCAGGATCGATGACCTTCTGAGTAATTGTGTTAAAATAATAACATAATCTCATGATTATCTCTCGGACTTTCATCGATAAAATATTTGAAATTGCAATAGGGAGCATCTGTGTCATCAGCACATGACAATCATGTGACTTCATACCATTTAACTTCAAATATTGCATCGAAACAAGTTTCTTCACGTTACCGGAGTAACCAGACGGAACTTTGACACCATGTAAGCACTGGTACAGTTCTGTTTTCTCGACTTTGAAGAGAGTGTAACTCGCAGGGGGAAGGAACGTTCGTCCATTATCTGTTTCTATCGATTCTAACTCAGGCCTGTTGTACATATCAGCCAAGTCAACCCGTGCATTGACGTTGTCTTTTGTTTTATCACGAATGTTCAGTAAGAGACCAATCAAGCTGTCACACATATTCTTTTCTACGTGCATGACGTCGATGCAGTGTCGAACATCTAGGTACTCCCAATAAGATAAGTTCCAAAATATTGATCTCTTTTTTCAGATGTTCTTCTCACGAGCCCTCAATTTACGTCTCTTTCCGAGGACAACATCTAAATCCTTAACCATATTATCAACCTCTTTTCCGCTTAAATGCCTTGGAACTGAACCGTCCTCCTTCTCTCCATCAAATTGTTTCTTTATCTTGCGGTATGGGTGAGCCCTCCGATCAAGGATGACCGATTAGAGGGGTGTGAATAGGAGATTTTTGAAAATCTTACCTAATTAAACAACTTATAACTAAGATTGCTAGGCAATTATGCTGAGACAACTAAGCTTACTCAATTCTATCAATATTAAAGCAATTAATATAATAACAAATCTCAAGCACTACTAATATAATTAAATTGCTGATCGAAAGTAAATGCTAAAGCAGACAAAGCAGTGATCACAATGAGACACGCGATGTTTTCCCGTGGTATCGAAGACTTGCCGGTCTTCACTAGTCCATGTTGAGTAAAGCCCAAGCGCTCTTGGACCGACTCCACAAATTAAACCTTACTCCTCAATCACTAGTTGTATTTCTTCCTCCGCTCTAGAGATGGTGAGCTTCAAACCACTCACAACTTGGTTCGGGCTTCTTCACAATCTTCCTTGAAGAAGTCACCGGGCAATCAACCTTCCCGCCGTCTAGGTACCGGCAAGTACCAAGAGAATAGACCGATCATTCCGCTTGACGACGCTCAGGTGCAATTGAATCAACTACAATTAAATGCACTTGAAAATGTCTCCACTACTCGAAAATGAGTGCGTAAGTGAGAAAAGATAGTGGAATGAATGCTCTAGGGCTTAAGATGATCAATACAAGCTCAGCAATCTACCCAAAGGCAGGTGGAAGGGTATTTATACTCTCACTAACCAAAAATAGCTGTTGCTAAAAATTAATCTGAAAAATTCAGAGAAATCGGAACTACCACCATTGTAAATACGGAACTACCGCACTTTACTGTAGCACACAGTAACGGCTATATCAGACGATTCAGAACTAGCCGTTGGAATTTAGCGCGGTACTACCGCGGTTATAAGTGCGGTACTACCGCACAACAGTAGTTCCGTAAGTCGATGCGGTACTACCGCACTGCGGTTGTTTCGCCGTGCTATTTCTGGTACATCCGATTTCTGGCCAGTAAAGTTTTTCTCGGGGTGTTATCTGGAAATAACATACCGGAAATCAGTAGTTCCGCAGTACCGTGTGATACTATCGCATTGCGGTAGTTCCACCATTGAAAATCCAATACTACCGATTCCTGTTGAGTCTAAGTCCCCGGAAGGGTGCTCTCTGGAAAAAACGTACCGCACAAAACCGGTACTACCGCACTGTGGTAGTTCCGCTGTTTGTACGTCGGAACTACCGCACTGCGGTAGTTCCGCAGTTTGAAGCAGTACTACCATTTTTACTGACAGAATACAGTGAGTTTTTTAAACTTATTTTCAAATGCATGCATGATCCTAAATTGATCCAACATGCACCAAAACATGCTATCAAGCTACTTTCAAGAATCCCTCTTAATAGTACGGCATCTAACCTATAATCCGGTTTTCCGCCATTTCTCTTAAGACTAGTAAAATAAAAACGATCCTATATTTCACATACCTTGGCTCTTGGTTCTTCTCGAGTCCATTTCTCATGCAGCTTGTTCTTGTCTATTGCACATATGAGAGTTTGTTTATACAATCTTGGCACATGCATCAGTCCCATATTCATAAATCGTCATTAATTACCAAAATCCTTATCTTAGAGGCCTAGATACTTTCACCCTTCGAAGGAACCGGTGGTGACGCATGTACACTATTTTGTGTGAGTGTTTCAGCCACACACTCTCGGTACCATCTAAGTAGTGAGTACAATCTTTGGTATTTTTTGTACTCTGGCTTGACAGGTTAGCAAGAGTAGGATAATCATTTATGGCGTAGAACAATAAGGAGTGCAAAGTGAAGTTCTCTCGTTTGTATGCATCCCATATCTGTACCCCTTCGTTCCACAGTACTTTTAGATCTTCCACCAACGGTGCTAGGTACATATCAATATCATTCCTAGGTTGCTTTGACTCTTGGTTAAATTTTGACATCAAAATATACTTTCACTTCATACACAACTAAGGAGGAAGATTATAGATACACAGAGTCATGGGCCAAGTGCTATATCGGCTGTCATGCTACTGAAAAGATTCATTCCATCTGTACTCAATCTAAATCTTATATTCCTCGGTTCTGCACCGAAATCTGCAAAACCCCTATCGATATTTCTCCATTGGCTGGAATCAGCAAGGTGTCTCAGCATTCCATCCTTCTTGCTCTCCTCCGAGTGCCAATGCAGCAGTTTTGCCTCCTTTGGATTCATAAAAAACTGCTTCAACCGGGAAATTATAGGAACATACCATGCCATATTTGCAGGAGGTCTTTTTCTTTAGCTCTGTTCCCTCGCTATCATCATCTGATTGATTGTTACGTTTGTATCGGGATGCGTTACACACCGGACAGGCATGTATGTTTGCACACTCTTTACAGTAGAGAATACAGTCGTTTGGACATGCATGTATTCCTTCTATTTCCATTCCCAGTGGACAAAAAATCTTCTTGACTTTATACGTGGTTTTAGGCAACTCATTTTCCTCCGGAAGCATGTCCGCTAAAAGACCTAGAAGAGCCGTGAAACTCTTGTCGGACCAACCGTTGCTTGCCTTTAATTTCAATAGTTCAAGCACAGCTGACAACTTCGTGTACTTTGACCTGCAGCACGTGAACAAAGGTTTCTCTGAGTCCTTCATCAAGCCTCGAAATTTAATATACTCTCTCTCATCATAGTTCTCTTCTACATCACGAAGCATCTGATCCAGATTATCATCGTGTAGTCTATCCGAATCCGAACTATAATCATCATCCGGCGGCATATCATTGACTTCACTGGCGATGTCATCCGGCGGTATGTCATTAACTTCGCCATGACTGGTCCAACACGTATACCCCTTTTTGAAACCCCTCCGAATCAAGTGCGCTTCAATCTGCTCTCAATTCTTAAACATCTTTAAATTCTCGCAGTTGGTGCATAGACAATACATATATTCAACCCCGTTATTCAATATATCCTCCTCGGCAGCTCTTGTAAAAGGAGACACGCCATTAATGTACTCTTTACTCACACGGTTTGCGGTATACATGCAGCTATTACTACATCCCTTTATTCTATATTATGCACATATATAACAATTTAGTATTAAAATTAATTTAATTAATTATTACTACATATATACCACATGTATTGAGGCTAGCTAAATCTAAATTAGCAAGATCTTGAAAGTATATATATAACAGTCACCGAAAATTAGCTAGATCTAAATTTTGATGTAACGAAAAATAAATTTCATTACTAACCATATCTAGGACAACCAAGAACTTGATGAATTTTCAAAACTTTCCTGCCAAATATGCCTCCTTACACCAAATAAAATGGTCTAAAAGTCTTGCCGCCTCCAGCTGCAGCATCGGCTAGATCTGAATTGAAATGAAGACATATGCGGTCTGAGCAGCGCAATAAATACATAACAAGATTATCACAAACAGCTTTTAACAAAAATCATCTATGATACTGGAATATCACAAACGATTTTTAGTTACAAACCGTCTGTGATAATCTAGAATATCACAGATAATTTTTAGTTACTGTCTGTGATATTCCAGTACCATAGACGATTCATCGATAAGAACCGTCTGTGATACTCCTTCAGCAATACAGACGGTCTCCAAATTAAAACTGTCTGTGATAGTGTACATCACAGACGTTTTTAAAAAACCGTCTGTGATTTGACATCTAGTATTAGGCTTTCTGTAGTACTGACCTCTCCTTGTCGCTCGTCACCACGCGGTGTATGTCGTGTATGGGTGCCATGAGCAGTTGCTGTTGAGCACTAGACCGCACTGCACATGATCTATCAAAGCTGCTGAACTTTTTTCCCCGGAAAGGTGTAGTTAGTCACACGAGTTAGGTCCCGCTCACAAGCGCGGCCAGCGTCCACGTTCGACGTTCAGCCAGCGTTTAGGGTACTGTAGCTTGTAGCTTTGTTGTTTGTTAGCCTTTTTTTTTGTATTTTTGTGTTTTATTTTTTTTCGTATTCATTTGCATTGTCTGTGATACGTTAGCATACTATTTTTATTTTTATATTTTTTTAATTTAGTTATGTCTAATAAGCTAACTTAGATATATTAAAAAAATCATTCAGTTACAGTAAAATCAAAAATCAGAAATTATCGCTATTCCGAACACGCTCTTAGCCTTAGTAAGGCTCCAACCCTAACCGCGATGTCACATAATTAAAATCCGAAAAAAAATCACCAATAAACACTCTTAACGTGTAATTAGTGCGACTCAAAACTGTGGCCATTGTTCACAAGCCATAAGTGACGTACCAGTTAGACTAGCCACTGGTCGGTTGGCCTATCGCGTCCCGACAACTTGGGTCCGTGGCCCATTTGCAGGAGAACGTGTCCTTTCTCCCCCGGGGCCCGGCCAGTCGCCATGGGCGCCGAACCTAAGCATCAGAGCAGAGGCTGGACGGAGGATCTTCTGCACCGGCTCCGGGGAACTCAAGGGAATTCTGCATGGGTTCTTGCCGGCGGACAAGCCGGCGTGTTCGTTCTTGCATCGCTTCTTCAGGCGGTTGGTTGGCTGAAATGTCTCGATCTTGACGACGCGTCCGTCAGCTCGTCCAATGCTTGGTGATTGATTATTGTGTGCATTTCGTATTCGTGAAGGGACAGGCAAGGGCGGCTGCGCATTGATAAGGGAGTGCTTTTCACATCCTACAGTATGCCATCAGCCTAGCTACAACTGTTGTTTTCTGAATTTATTTCATCTCATCAGTTCCATTCAGCTTGCTTGATGTACAGAAACTCTTACTGTTAATACTTCGACGATAACGGGAACGAGAGATGAACAACACGGATACGTTGTTCACGGCACTGACACAACACACTGACTCAAGCATAGCGGCAACACATGTAATCTACATGTAGGTAGGATAGTATAATCTTTCGTGCACGGATGCACCCAAACCGCATGCAGTACTTCTTGTTCGTGGAGGCTTCAAGCACTGGGAACCGCCGCCTCATGTTCCACCTTCACCTTGAGGAAGTCGATGGTCCGTTCGCCCAGCGCAAACGCGTCCCAGAAGCCGTCGGCGAAGGTCTTGGCGTTGAGCTTCCTGTACAGCGCCGGCCGCTTCTCGTCGACCAGCTCCTCGGACGGCACCAGATCCCTGTGCGGCTCCGGCTGGTAGAACAGCACCAGCGACATCCTCTCCTTCTCGCTCGTCACCACGCGGTGTATCGGCGCCTTGAACACCGCATTGGTCATGATCTGCACGCGTAAAGGTACAGGCAATAAACAGTTTAAGGACCTGTGTGCGAATGCTACAGTAATCAACCTTTGAACGGTGTGTTTTTTTAATGTAAGATCAACATAAATATTGTAATAAAAAGTGTTCTGGATTTAGCTATGCTGGCTAAAATTATATACGACTATTTTTCGCTGTATACTACTTCTCACAAATAATCAGAATTTAAAATTTTAAATCACAAATCACAGCTCAAAAGAATTCACTCATATGCAGTTGGGTACCTATGTATACATACCTCCATCTCCTCACCGACGACGACCAGCAGGTCGTGACCGAGCACTGGTACGTCGACCCAGTGGCCGTCCTTGAGAACCTGGAGGCCGCCGACGTCCTTGTCGAGGAGGAGGACGGTGACGACGGAGTTGTCGGTGTGGGGTTTGAGCCCGTAGACGAGGTCCGGCCGTGGGCAGGGAGGGTAGTAGGTGAACCTCGCGTCCGTCCCGATCCTCTCGCCGACCTGGTCGACGAAGAACTCCTCCTTGAAGCCCAGGATCTTCGCCATGGCCCTCAGCACGTGCTTGGCCACCTGCTCGCTCTTCAGGGTGTACTCATGCAGAAGCTCCCTGAGAGAGGGCGGGTGGGTTGGCCAGAACTGGAGCCGCCTCTGGTCCTCCGGCTGGACGTGGAGGTACAGGCGGTCGCACCAGTCGAGGATCTGCTCGTCGGTGTCGACGCGGTCGATGCCGTAGCCTTCGGGCTGGAACTTGTCGCCGTCGATCACGTTGCTGTACTTCTGCTTCTCCTCCACCGGGAGGTGGAAGAACTCCCTCGTCGCGTCGAGGATCTCGTCCAGGAACGCCTCCGGCATGCCATGGCCGGTCACCTGAAGAGTTGAGATGCTGACATGTTGTTGATCGTACTTAAAAGTCATGCCTAAAACAACCTATATGCATGGCGCGCGATGCGTACCACGAAGAGGCCCCAGGACTGGAGCGCCGACCGGAGCTTGCCGGCCTCCTCGACGTCGCCGGGCTCGGCCAGTCGACTCACGTCCACAGTGGGGATGACCAGCTCTGTCGGCTGCGCGACGCCGCCAGTGGGACGGGCCTCTTCCCTCAGCACGTACCTGCTCGGCGGCGCCGGGAGACCGCCGTCGGCGGCCGCCAACTCCTGCACCAGCTGCCCCTGAGCCCGATGCACCATGCTGATACTGAGCACTGACGCTTTTGTGGGCTTCTACAAATTATCTGTTGGACTTCACTTGCGCGTCTACTTCAGGGTGGTGGTGCTACGGTGCATCACTTATAAAGGGGAGCTAGCTCACAAGTAAACGGATTCTCTACTCCCACTAGCATGTCCTCCCACCTGATCTGTCGTCCAAGTATCCGAAGAACATCTTGAGATTCGTGCGTGTATATCAGTCAAATAAGAAATATGGTTTCAAATACGTTTTCCTTACTCATCAAAAATGCATGGAGCTCAGAAACACCTTCACTTCTACCACCTCATTTCACCTCTACTGCTTCGCCTCACTTCCAGAGATCAACAATGCCACCGCCTCGCTCCGGCTCTAGTAATAAGGGCATCTACAGTGTATGAAAATAGAGGGTTTTAAGCCATCTTAAGATCAATCTTATACATTACAGGGTCGACCTTAAACAGACCATAAATAAAAAAAGCTTAAGACCAGTCTTCAAGCTAAAGACCTGGCCATAACCATTAAAATACAATTTTTCTTTCAAATCCTATGTTCTCTCTTCCCCCACCAGCCAATCACCGTGGCATGAGAGATATTAGGTGGAACCATCCTTAAAGGCCGAGCGGTGGCTTTAAATATAACAAAGTCGACCTTAACAATTAGGTGAGACTCACCTTAAGACCTATTATGATATATACACTAGGGATGCCCTAACACACCACCACTCCGCCCCCCAAATCCGCAATCTCCATAAATCCCTAGCCTTTGTCGTTTCTCCCCAAAATGATATTTCCTCAATCATCCTCACCTATTGTGATCCCATTTCACCCCTTATTTTGCTCCAATTCCTCTCGAGTTGCCACCGCCCAAGCTCCATGAGCACAACACCAGCACAATGCCGAGATCCTCCGCCCAAATCAAGCATGTGCGGAGTTTCGTCTTGACCCAGTGATACTTGTGCTCCCCTATGTTCGCACGTGCTATCGTTGGAAGCCTGCTGTCGCGGGAGAAGAAGGGTTCCGTGGCACCGCCACTGATGCTAGCCCACCTCAGCCTCGTTCTTGCCTCACCATCTATGTCACCAGAACCGCCTCAATGCCCTGGTGATCATCGTCACCTCCTCTGGCTAGTACCGCCGCTGGAGAAGCCACCACCAACCTCCCCTATTTTGCATCTACCGCAACCATCATGTCCTCGTTCTGGCCACCTCTGACCTCTCCATTCACCGTCACCACTCCTAGCTTCCACACGTCACATTATACGCCATGCTCTCTCGGCCTTAGCAAAATCATTTCCCGAGCTCGTCATCGTCCATGGCCGAGCCATTCCTTGTCTTCCTTCCTCGCTGCTACTCACACGCTCTATACCATCTAAGGTCGAGTGCATGTCGTGTTCCACCCCCACAGTCTCAAAAACGCCATCATCTTCCCAAAAATCAGATCTATGTCACCGGCGTCCATTGTCTTTGTCATTGTCGTTGTGTTCTGCTCGTTTCAGACCTATTCAGGCTTATTTTGGCCAAGTCCATCCCATTCCCCTCCTTACTGCCCATGTTTGACCGAATCTTGACCAGTTATGTACAGTACAACCTCTATTTAGTATTGTTACATCTCTGTTTGTTCCAGTGATGCTATCTTTACGCTTTCCATCACCCCTGGCACCACTTCATTCTTTCAAAGTATGTTTTTGCTTTAAAATTCGTATTGTTGTCAACTCGCATTCAAAAGTATAACATGCAAATGTTTATTTGGTGTTATTTGGTTGCATTCGATAGGTGCCGAGGTTAGGCTAGCAGGAGCAAAATAGGAGGCATGAGGAGCTGAAGGAGTGTTCGATGACTTTGAGTAAGAAGGCAAATCACGTCCTTGAACATATTGAACCCATATGCTATTATATATGCATTATTATGTGGTCGTACAAATTATTTCATGTCTAGTTTAATAATGTTGCCATCCATGTTAATTTTAAGGCATATTCATCTTGACAAGCTTATTACTATTAGGTTAATATAATAATTCTGTTGGTAATAACCATGTTATAGTTAGGACCATGACACACTTGTTTTATATGATATATGCAAATGCTAGTTGGTTATGGTGGCTTTATTAAAATGGTTAATGCCCAGGGCAAGAATGGAAGCTAATAGTGAGTTCCTTGTGAACCTGGTTGTGGTTGCTCTTGCCTAAAGCACATAAGGACTACAAAACATTTTGCCAAGATTGAATAACATAGTTCTCACCCATCTGTATAATAGTTTATTCGGACTTAGATTATGTACTACTTTGACTAAGCGACTGTTCGCAAGACATAGGCTTGTGACTAGTGTACATTTATGGTTATAGAGACCCAATAGTTGTAGGTTGTTATCGGGAGTGGGCATAGACTGGCCTCTGTATTATTGGTTGAACTTAACAATAGTACCAATTAGTGGTGGATGATTTGGCTTGATTGGCCTGGTAGGTTTCTGTTCTTTAAATGAATGAGTCATCTATTGGCGGACATTAGGAAAGCAAGGTAACACTATGATCATGGTACCCCGACTCTATACAAGTTGTGGGTATAGTGCAGGTAAAGTTAGGTAAACTCTGTAGAGGTTAATTAAAGTGTCGATATATCGTGTTTCTAGTTAATAAAGTTATGTTAATGAATGATACCAAATATCATGGCAATTGTAGGTGTCTTCGGTAATGGAAATGTGGGTGTGGTGATTATGGGGGTGATCGTTTCGGTTTTTTTCGGTTTCAGCTTTTAGCTTCAGCTTTTTTTTTACTATTCACTACACTATCCACTAACTCATTACATGTGTTTTTCACCAAATTCAGTGTTTTTCACCAAAAGCCATCGCTATTCCGATCACCCCCTATGTTGTTATTGCCACTCAATTGCAGCTGTGTGACGGGTGTCCCCATAGTGGTGGTGTTTAGTTGGTGTGTTTTGGTTGTTTATTCCTTCGGTCAGTCCACTGACAACTATATGTATATTTTTTAGGCCACCGTGCATAGTAGGATTTTTTTATACCACTCTGCAGTCTATATATGGTTGTATTTGTTCCTTATGAATTTTTAGTGTGTCCTCGCCGGATGACATGTAGCTTGCAAATTTATATCGGTTTATGTAATGCAACTTGTGGTTGCTGTAGATCGTTGCAGCCAAGTTTCTACGACTGCCGATGAGCGGAGCTCGTGGATGGCAGCTGTTGGACCCAACGATACGATCTGATACACCTTCACGGGTGGCGGAAAGCGAAAGATGCGGCCAACGGCAGCAACCTGCCGTGATCTGTGCTATGGAGATACGAGCGACACGCTAGTAGAGAAAAATGAGAGATTATTCGGTTTCTTCAACGGGAAGCTAGCACGTGCTAAGATATTTCAGCGGCAATAATGGAGTGTCTGTTCTTGAAAGGTACGTTTTTATTTATTTTTTTTCGGCCTCTCGGGTGCAAACCTTGCATTATTCTGTTGGGTTCTGGGTTGATAGTTGAGATGGCAAATCAAGGCTTCAGATCGTTCACTGGTGGACCAGGCAACGTCTATAGGTCATGGTGATCGAAGCAAGAAGGATTTCTTCGTGACATCCATGCAGTGACGAAGAACCTGGCCTCAATAATTCAATTTTCCTTTATTTCAACTTTTGTATTGGTCCCAGGCTCCAGTACATGCACTAGAGTGTACATACTAGAAGCAAGATTCAGTAAGTGCTTAAATAACAAGGTATAGATCAGCCTATGCTAATTTAAAGGTATGTACAGTGGTACAGATAACTAATTTCCATAATATTCTTTTATATCATATGTAGACAACATTAAAGACATCTAAATTATCTATAATAGATTGTCTGTAAGTTGTTTATAATAAGATATCTGTAAAATATAGACAATATTGATATAATAGCATAAAAACCATCTATAGCAAATTATTTTCTTGCGTTTATACCTTCTATAAAATTACAGTTGACCTTCTACTCTCTCCTATTTCTCTTTCATCCACCTTAGTAAAATTCTTATGTGGCACCTTTTATAGACAGCTTATATTACTCTATTAGAGATGCTCGGTTTCAAGAAATAAGTGCAGGAATGGAGTCGTCAACAAGGAATTTCATTAAGCTAAGCTTTTATGGCCGGGTCAAGACGACGTTTTATCTGATAGTATTTTTTTTTCATTCACAAAGGCTGCTCGGTGTATAGAATAATGGCACAGATACAACACCACCATCTCTTCGTTAGGACACCGCTGTCAGAACCAGTCCTTCGCAACTCAAGCATTCGAACATACTTTCTCTGGAAAGGACAGTAGAAATATAGCATTAGCAAAGAAAAAAAGGCCATCAAAATTGCCCAAAGCAGATAAATTGTTTTAAAGATGAGCTTCTACCTTGTCTAGAACTGCTGCAGCATAAACGGTCGTCGTCAACATAAGTTGCATTCAGTCCCATCATCCATGAACCTACTGATATGTCATCATGGGCATAGCTCTGCAGCGACGCACTGCATGTTGAATAGAAAAGTTGTATTCGAATCAAAACATAGAAGACCAGAATGGATCATTTTGGTCCTAAAAAATTTTGGCAACACATTTTTTACTAGAAATATCTATTGCTCTGCTTTTGACGAGGGAACTAGAAAGCATTCTTATGTCTTCAAGATCAACGGATAGACGGCACATGAAATTTTTTTGTGTCAGGCAGTAATAGCATTTCAATGAATGGTACTTCTCAAATACAATAAATGCATTCAACCCTATAGGACATTCAGTGATAATTATTTGGCTAAAATGCTAAAGATACCATTAGTGATGGATTTGGCACGTGGTCATGCACAGATTACCATGGAGTGTCTTCAGGAAATTAGATATAAGAGAGAAACTCCAACAAGCAAATTAACTGATCTTTCAAGACACCAAGAAAGATGCAACTTAATTGCAACATTCAATCTGCAGTAATCTAAGTAATACATATCACATTAACCAAATTCAAAAATCAGGCCATCAGGGGATGTCACACATTGCCATTGCTCTGAGGAACTTGGTTTCTGTTGCTCAAAGCTGGTTTAGCTTAGCATGGCTTAACATGATAGATACAAACCAATTACCTGTTTATATTGATGTAGCGAGCCAAATTGTTTGAGAGGATGAACAAAGAACCAGAAGCATGGCGAAAATACCTGACAATTAAAAATCATAGTCAATGAAAATAAAAAACAATAAGCTAGAAAATGAAACGTAGTGAAAAAAGCACAAATTTCTTTAGAATGTCCATTTACCAAACAATATCACTGAATATCAGCACTTACAACTTACAAGTGCAGGGGTGCAAAATGTAATGTAACTTATATTTCTTATAGGTCTATTAGGTTTAAACATGAACCAGAATGGACTTCGCAAGATTGGCAACGCTTAGTCCACAGAACACAGGGCAACTTGATCTGAGTAGAGGAGCCCCTGTTATTAGCACTAAACAGAATTCTGGTGACATTGTCTGCCAACAACACAGGTCGCAGGGTCATGACAATGAGTATGACACAAGTACCACCGAAGTTTCATTCTTAGGTTCACATCACAGGTTGAAACAGAAACTAAACGAAATTTTTTTATGTGTTGCCTCCTGTTCCTGATTCCGGATCAATAAAAAAATATTTTGGTGATCGAACATAATCTGTAGCATATGAGCTCTTTTAGCACTACTTCATCTAGCCAGGATATCAGGAGGTTGAATAGCATATGAGCTCTTTTAGACTCAGTCACCCAGATCCTCAGGAACAAAATGAGATAGGAATGGGATGTTTTCTTATCAACATCCACATCATGTTTAGTCACATACTCTAGGCACAGAGTTATTATCAGTCACCCAGCATGATGCTAATAAAGTACTCCCACCAATCACAAATACATGTCATTTTAGAATACATGCAGTCAAACACTCAAAACTTTGGTTATTGATATCTTTTTAAATATTCAGATTAATACATGAAAACATATGTATAGAGTTGTCTTGAAAAGCGTCTTCATAATATTATAATTTTAGTGGGTGTTATAACTATATTACAATAGAAATCAGTGGTCAAAGTTGCGTTTTGGCGACCGTACCAATGTCCAAAATAACATGTATTTGTGAATTGTGACAGGGGGAGTAATAAGAGTATAAGACACAACTAGGCTAATTGCCAAATGGTAAGAACATGGTATGAAGTCCAGAAAAGATATCTAACTAGTCAAAGGAAACAAAAATACAGGGTATGAATATGTCAGTTTACTCACGATTTTGAATCTCCAAATTTCCACCATTCGGGTTCATACCATTGTTGGCCCCTGAAATTAAAGTTGTCTTCAGAATTGCTTTAATAATGATTAACAAAGGGGGCAAAGCAACCAAAATTCAAAATGCAATATTATCCCTCAATATAACAATGAAGCAATGCAATTAAGAGTATACAATGCACATATTTTCTCAAGTTCATGGAACGGTAGCACCTAAGGTATTTGCTATTCCTCGAAATTATAAGTTAATTAACGAAACTGAACTCAAAAGCTTGTCACCATAATATGGTTCCTGCATCGGAGAAAATGCTTCAGGTGCTCAATGCACTCCACTACATGTCCAAAACTTAGGAAGGATATCGGCATGGAAGGATCACTGCTAAATTCACCCCAAAAAGTAGAAGCTACTTCCACTTATGAATGGATGATCTAGTTGGAGTTTAAGAGATACCATACGTGTTGTCCAAATAATAAACACCTAATGATGATGGGAAGGAAAGCACGTACTCTTCACTTACGACAACTCCTGATTTCATGCAACCCATGTACAGTCCTTGGTTACCTCGACGGCCTTCAAGCATCTCAATTAACCCAGCTAATGGACAATTGTAATGGACAATTGTAAGGAGTCAAAAAAAAGCTGAAATAAACAATAGGTATAACAATTTCTAAAAAAATGAAAAAACAATTTACCCAAGTCAAGATTAATGTTATCGTCAACTTTGACATAGAACTCTGCATCCCAAGCTTCAATTGCCGCGCCGACAAAAAACTTAACTTTGCTAGGTAACTCCTCCGCAGCTTCCTCGTGACTTTCCTGAATGGTCATTTGTTGATTATTTAAATTCAAACATTCTGTTATCCACACATACAAGCTATTTATTTACAAGTCACATTAATTACTTTGACAAATGAACATCACAAAATATTTTTGAGATCTTCTCAAGCTATATGGATTTACGTGACACATTCAAAACCACATTCAGATGAAACAGGAAAATATGAGAATTAACATGGCCTGCTCTTTTCGGCTTCTAAAAACGGTTTTTGGCTTTTGCTAAAGTACATAATTTTTAAACGGGGTATTTTTTTCAAAACAGGATCTACAAGTTAATTGTAATACATATTAAAAACCCAACATCTGTATAATCCAAAATCGTGAGCGATTATCTCTCTGTCCATAATCTTTATCGCAAACAGCTAAAATTCAAAAATTTCAGCCAGAAACCAGAAGCCACAGCCATATCAAACAGGCATATAGGTCTTTTGTGTTACTATAGGTACATTAATAAAAGAAATGTATAAGATTTCAAGGATGCAACATAGTCTTCCATGCCAGCAAGCAAGCAATGGCAAAAGTCTTGTGCAGGTACTACAGATTGTGAAGGACAATTGAAAATAGTTATAATATTAGGTATTAGCAGAACCTTACAAGAATAAAGAAATCCTTTGTCCGGCGATTTTCGTCATCAATATTACGGTCCAAACTATCACCTCGATTTGCACTGCAGGGTCCAAACAGTACATTTCAGCATTAAAAAATGAACAAACAAGAGAGGGAACAATTAATACAAAAAAACATGACTGCATGAGAATAACAAAGCCAAATTCTAAACTAAGAACTTAGATATGCTGTAGCTCAAAAGTCTGGATCCAGAAGAAAACCTCCGACCAATAACAAAACGAATAACCACACCCTTTTCCTCAAGCTTCTTCAAAGCATCACCTGCAATTTACAGTGAGGTAGAAGAATAGAGTTATGACATGGGTTGAAGGGGATCCTAGTTTACATTCAGCAATCTTAGTTAGAGAAACCCTAGCTTGCATTCAGCAATTTCGACCATTCACCAATTACTTTAACATGCAGTCTCAAATTAGTGCAGTTATCGATCACAATCGGTCTAATTTTTTGGTCAGTGAGAACTGGAAAACAAAAGAACAAGGCAAGCAAACCTCTTGGCATCCACGAGCCACGGAAGATGTTCCTCTTGAGCCGAGACCCAAAACCAGTATAAACTCCAATGACGGCAAGGAGCTTCTTCTTGTCGGAATCCCTAGTACCTGTCCCATTCCCCCACAAGTACCCCTCGCTCTTCGCCTTTGTAAGGTCCATCTCCGCCTCAGCTATCTTCCTCCCGATCTCACTGCCACCAAACGACCCATTCCGAATCAAGAAACCAGAACCGACAAAGCCAAATCAAAAATCCTCAGTACAGAACCAAGAAATTACGTGCATCCAAGATTCCTCAGCTTGTCCTCCACCGAGAGCACCTTCGGGAGCTGCAATTAGGCGCTGGTGTCAGGGCAAATCAAGAAAAACGAGAGACAGGCGGAGAGGGAAAAGGAGAGATCCGCACATTGCCGGTGTTCTTCTCGAGGAGGCTGGACAGGACCATCCGGGTCTGCGCGTCCTGCCATAACCTGCGCCCCAATCGAGGAAAGATCAGGGAACTCGACGGAGCTAAGAAACGGGGGGCGGCGGTTGGGATCTGAGCGGGTGGGTGCGTACCGGCCGGCGATGTAGAGCCACGCGAGGCAGGAGAGGAAGGCCATGACGAGCGGCGCCCTGCCCGAGGAGCCGGCGGCGGAGGAGGAGAACGAGGGTTTGAAGCGGCGGTTCTCCCGCCGCATGGCGCTGGCAAGCGTCTGCGTCTCCATGGCGATCTCCGAGCCTGGACTCGCCGCCTACCTGCCGTTAATGGAAGCTTTGTTGCACACTGCGGCCGGCGTGTGTTTTGTGTCTTAATCAATGAGAAAAAATTGAAGGGAGCACCCAATCATGGGCCGTAGAAGACCAAGATGGGCCGAGCTTAGTAGAACAGATCTATTTAGCAAACTTTGAAGAAAAGGAAAGATTGAAAGGGAGCCCAATCTTGGCCCGCAACTTGGACAGAACTAGGCCGAGCTCAGAAGTTGAGCTGGCTGAACTCCAGCTTCTAGGCTTTGAAGTTAGAAGCTAGCTTCAGTGAAACTGACCTGAGTAGAAGCCAGAGTGGTGTTTTGGCCACGTATTGGGTCTCAAGTCTGAACTTCACAACACTGGGATTCCTCCCTATGGCTCCGTAAGCGGAGAAGTCAGCGAACACTATCGCCGGCCAAAAAAATATATCATCGGTTCCATTTTTTTGCGGGACACTAGTTCCATATTTATGGTGTTTGTTTGGCTAAGCTCTGGCTCCTAGCTTCTGGGGAGAAGCCAGAGTCGACCGACCAAACACTTTGGACTCTATCCATGTGAGTCCAATCTGTACTAGGAGGATGGAGAGAGCCAGAGTAGCATCACTGGCTCGGAGAAGCCTAAGGGGTGATCGGAATAGCGATGGTTTCTTTGAAAAATATCATGGTATTGAAAAAACATCAGAAATGAGTTGGTTTATTGAGTATAATTAAATATAGAAAAATGTAAAAAAACTGAAAACGAAAAACGAAAAAAAAGTATACGTAAATTTAAAAAAAAACAAAAAAATAAAAAATAAAATTTTACTGTAGCAGATATTGTAGCTAAAGTACCTGCTACAGTAAAAAAATCACCACCGCCGCGTTCACAGAAGCTAACTTGAGCGAGCTGTAAAAGTAAGCAACTTCTTATGGAGCTAGATTCTTGTAAAGCAATCTCTTGGGAGCCCGAAAGTTACAGCCAGAGCCTAGCCAAGACCATAGGAGCTGGGTAAAACACAGGCAACACATGTTTACTTAGCTAGGCAAAAATGATCAAGCTCATACTATACTATTAGAGAGTTGTGATCAAGACATGACGAGCAACTGAGAAACGTCTGAATATCTGATCATGCAATCACTAGGCTAACTGCCAGTCTAGTGTCTGTCTTGCATGTCAAATTGCACTAGCAAATATCCCGGTTTCCTCTCCACCTTGCTGCGTCCATCGATGCGATGCGCTCCGCTCGTGTAACGGTGTGCCAAACTGGTATGCGTGAGATCCACAACCAAGGAGCGCCGCGCGCGGCCGGCTGGAGGCTGATACCGGGACGTCAACGAGTGAAGAGACAGCTGGCAGTTCGCGGTTTTGGGACGATTTGTATTGCAAGAGTTTGTGACAAAGGTTTAAGAGAAAACTATCCATTCATTCATTGATTCTAAAACTTGTACACTTATTTATACATGATGAAAATGTGTCTGTTTGGACAGACACCTGTACATTAGACACTGTTTACTTTTTCAGTTTGTAACACTTCCCCTTGACCAATGTGTCTTCATATGATCACCTTGATTTATCATCTTAGAAAGACTCCTTCAAAACCCTGTTGAAAAAAATATGAGGAGAATCTGAAGAGTAGATATGCCATGAAAAACTCCTTTAAAATCTAGTGGGAAAAGTTAAGGAGAAAAATGATATATCATATATTTGATTATATCTTTAAAAACCCCTGTGGAGAAAATAGAGATATAATATATGTATGATTACGTTGTTATATTACCTCATTAAAAATCTTGATGAGAAAACTTAGAGGAAAACTCATAAAGAGAAAAGAGTATAATATTTATATTTGAACGGGTTGAGTCTTAGAAGATTTCTCCCCCTGACGCTTGCAAATCACGTAGTCTTCGCATACCAATTCCATGAACACATTTCTGGAATGTGAAAGTTGGTAATAACTTAGTGAATAAGTCTGCGAGATTATCACAAGACTTAGTTTGCAGAATAGTTATTTCCCCACTCTCTTGCAATTCATGTGGGTAATAGTTTAGGTGCAATATGTTTTGTGATATTGCTCTTTATGTAACCCGTTTGCATTTAAACAACGCAAGCAGCATTATCTTCGTAGATAATGGTGGGTGATGCGATAGCACCTATACCACATGATTGTTGTATGTAGTTAATCATTCTGTGAAGCCATACACATTCACGTGATGCTTCATATAATGCAATTATTTCAGAATGATTAGTGGATGTAGCCACTAGAGTCTGTTTTTAAGACTTCCAAGATATGACTGTTCCACTATGTAAAAACACAAAACTTGTTTGAGATCTGGCATTATGGGGATCTGATAAATAGCCAGAATCTGTATATCCTATTAAATCCATACGTTTATTCTTCTGGAAGAATAGACCAAGATCTTTAGTGCCTTGAAGATATCTAAAGATATTCTTCACTCCTACCTAATGTCTTTTGGTTGGAGCAGCGCTATGTCTAGCAAGTATATTTACTGCAAATGCAATATCCGGTCAGGTGCAATTTGCAAGGTACATAAACGCTCCAATGGCACTAAGATATGGAACCTCGGGTCCCAATAGATCTTCATTGTCATCTCGGGGTCTAAATAGATCTTTGTCCCTGTCTAGAGATCGAACAACCATGGGGGTTTTCGATGGATATGCTTTGTCCATACTGTATTTCTCCAATATTTTATGGACATAGGCTGATTGATGCACTAGTATGCCTATATGAAGGTGCTCAAGTTATATACCTAAGCAAAATTTGGTTTTACCCAAATCGTTCATTTCAAATTCCGTCGTCAGATGATTATGTGCTTCATCTATATCTTGTGTATTACCAATTATATTCAGATCATCAACATACACAGATACAATGCAAAATCCTGTTGAGGATCTTTTGATGAACACGCATGGGCAATCATCATTGTTGGAGTATCCCTTTTTGGTTAGAACTCACTTAGTCGGTTGTACCACATTCTACCAGACTGTTTCAAGCCGTATAGAGACTTGTTCAATTTTACACAATATATATTGCGATTTGCGCTTGGATTCGGAACTGGAATTCCATCGGGAACTTTCATATATATGTCCGAATCAAGTGACCCATAAAGATATGCAGTCACTACATCCATCAACTGCAAAGATAGATGATTTTGTACTGCCAATGAAATTAAGTATCGGAATGTTATTCCACTCATTACTGGAGAATAAGTTTCATTGAAATCAATGCCGGGTCTCTTTGTGAACCATTGTGCTACAAGTCTTGCTTTGTATCTCACCACCTTATTGTTTTCATTCCATTTGTGGATGAAAACCCATTTGAAACCGACAGGGAATACATTGAGAGGTGTATGTATCACATTGGTGAATACATTTCTTTTCTTAAGCAAGGTTAACTCCGCTTGAATTGCATTCTTCCATTGATTCCAGTCCGAGCGTTGTTTGCACTCTGCCATGATCTTGGGATCTGGATCAATTTGAAGATTGTTTGCAATTGTTGTGGAGAAATAAATGTCGAAAAGTGTAGTTTTACGATCATATGATTCTCCAGAATCAGTATAGTTAGTGGAAATTTCTTAGACTCCTGGTGACTCAATGTTATTTCCCAAAACATTTGAGTCGGGGTATTCGGATGTCCCAGGATCAGAATTTGAGGGCACTGTTGATCTGGGTTCAATGATCCTTTGGTGTCTATCAACATGAGGTTGATCTGCATTTACATTCTTTTGATTCCTTTGTCGCTTGTTAGAAGCTGTATCCGTCAATTGTGTCGTACTTCTCCCCCTCTTATTTTGAACTGGGAGTTGAGTGGTATTTTGCGGTACCTCCACTCTTTCAGGCACATTTCTGGCAGGATTATAGGATTTTGTGACACCCTTATAATCAGTAAATGCATCTAGGAGATTAGTTGTAATGTTTTGCAAATGAATGAGTTTCTGAACTTGAAGTTCAATCTCTCTGGTACGTGGATCTGAGGTGGGAATGCCTTGAACATTCCAATCAATTTCCTGGTATTTAGTTTGGTACTTGTTGTCTCCCCTTAATACCGGCAAATGTTCCTCATTAAATATGCAATCAGCGAACCGGGCCGTAAACAGGTCCCCAGTTAGGGGCTCGAGGTATTTTATAATTGACGGAGATTTATACCGAACATAGATCCCAAGTTTCCTGTGCGGTCCCATTGAGGTACGCTGCGGTGGTGAGATCGGTACGTATTTAGCGCAACCGAACTTTCGCAGATGGGAAATATCTGGTGGATTTCTACGTACTAATTGTAGCGGGGAAGTGCTATGATATGCAGTTGGGCGCAATTGAATTAAGTCAGCAGCGTGTAAAACTGCATGACCTCAATATGATGTTGGTAAGTTGCAATTCTGTAACAATGGTCTTACGATGAGCTTGATTCTCTTGATAAGAGATTCTGCTAAACCATTTTGTGTATAAACATATGGAACAGAGTGTTGAACTTATATCCTAAGAGCCATACAATAGTCATTGAAGGCATGAGATGAAAATTCAGCAGCATTGTCCATTCAAATTGATTGAATTCGATATTCAGGGTAATGTGCTCGTAATTGGATAATTTGACCAATTAACTTAGCAAATGCATGATTTCGTGTTGATAAAAGACACACATGTGACCATCTAGTAGATGCGTCAATGAGAACCATGAAATACCTGAATGATCCACACAAAGGTTGTATAGGACCACATATATCTCCTTGAATGCGTTCAAGAAATTTAAGTGGATCAGTTTTGATTTTAACATAAGAGAGTCTTAAAATCAATTTTCCGGTGGCACAGGAAGTGCACACAAAATCTGATGATTCCGGAAATTTTATTTTGAGGTATGTATGACCAATGGAATTGCTAATAATTTTTCTCATCATTCCAATGCTTGGATGGCCAAGGCGATCATGCAATGTTTGGAATGTGTTAGTGTTTTAGAAAATTACTTTGTTCGTAATATGCTGAATCGGTTTGATGTATGTATAGTACAATCTAGAGGTTAAAGATGGGATTTTTTCTAGTACTTGTTTGCCATATCCGGTGTTTTTGGTGAGGATGAGATATTCCTCTTTGTTGTCATTTTGTGTTTCAACATGGAAACCATTCTGACGGATATCTCTATAACTCAGTAGGGTACGTGTAGAATCGGGATACAAGAGTGTATCCTCAATTTCTAACTGTGTACCCATAGGGAGAGTGTTAGAGGCACGACCAGAGCCTACTATCATTGCATCGCGTCCAGCGATGGTTAAAATATTTTCTTTCCTCCTAGTAAGAGTTAGAAAATATTTTGTGTCCCTAAGTATAGAGTTTGTGTTACCACTATCCACAAGGCATAATTCCTCCTCCATTTAATTGTCTCCAAAAATCTATATACACAAAATAAGAATTTAATGAAATTCTGATAGTGGTATATATAGAATACATACAAATTCAGTTACAATACCGAATATATTCGATATATGATTGTAGCATGTAAGCTTACAATATAGATGACAACATTGTTTATTTTACAACACTGTAGTACTTAATAGCTATGGCAATAGGAGTCTAAATAAGATCTTCAAACATGTCTTGAGAAGTAAATTCTTCAAGTGTGTCCTCGGTGCTCAGGAGATCATTCTTCTTTGGAGAAGTACATGTGTCCTTGAGTTCTTGAATAAACTTTTGAAAGCATCTAGCTTCATTATTGTTGCATGAGAGATTGAAGTGCGCTTCAAATCTCTTCTCTTGAGCATACTTGCCATGAGCCAAAGAATGGAGGTAGAGGTTCGCTAGATGCTTCGGGGTGCGGCATTTCTTAGTAGGATGGTTGTAGCAACCATATTTTTGACAAACTTCAGTTTTATCAACTTACTTACCAAAATTGCCTTTACCCTTCTTGAATCCACCACGCTTTTGCTGCATATTGCGTTTGTTTTTACCTATAAAGTTTTTTGAGTGGTTTTTTTGAACCACGGAACTTAGTGTTATTCTGATTAGCATGAACTTCAGGGAGTGGAGCAGCCCCGATGGAACGTTGCTGATTGTTCTTTAAAAGAAGTTCAGCGTGCTTCTCAGTTTGAAATATAGTATGCATTAGATCAGAATAAGTTTGAAAATTTGCAGCACACCATTGCTGTTGTAGGACCCTGTCAGATGGGAGCATAGTAGAAAGAGTCTTCTCTATTTTGTCCGTATCCGTTGGTTCTTTTTCACAAAACCGCAACTTGGAGTAAATAGCATGAAGGGCATGGTTATAGGTTCCAACAGTTTTGAAGTCTTGGAGTCGAAGATGTGCCCATTCATGATTAGCCTCAGATAAAATAACAGCTTTTAGCTGTTTATATCTATTTGTGAGGGCTAACCACATATTGAGTGGATTTTCCTCATACAGATATTCCGCTTTCAAATCCGGATGTATGTGATTCCGTATTGTGCTCAAAACAGAATATTTCACAATATCCGGTGAAATTTGATCAGCTGGAGGATCGAATATCACCCTTTGCAACCCACGTGTAATGAGGTTGATTTTCAGGTCCATAGCTCATGTAGGGTAGTTGGTACCATCGAGAGCGAGAGGCTCAAAATCTTTGGTAGCCATTTAGAGCCTACATGAAAAGTACACCAGAAATGATTAATTTACATGAGGTAAATTAATATGTATAAAAGTACATCGCCGCCGCCTCCTCGCCCCCTCGGCTGTCGAACGTCGCCTCTAGCGCTACCCAGCCGCGGCGCCTCGTGGGTAGAGGAAGGGGGAAGGTCGGCCGTCGGTGGAAAGGAGGGGGAGGGAGGAGCTGCCGGTGAGGGAAGGAACAAATGAAAGAAAAAAAAGAGTCGGCCAACCAAGTAAAAATGGAAAGAAAGGAAAGAAGAGAGAAGAAAGGAAGGAAGAAGAAAAGAAAAAGAGGAAAAGGGGGAAGAAAAGAAGGAAAATCTGATCTGACGTTCGATCTGCCAGATCCGGCCAAGACAAGGGAGAAGGGGCCTGATCCAGTTATCCGGAGCTAGGGTAACGCTTTGATTCCTTTTCCTTGCTTGGTTATCGACTTTTGTAGAACTTGATTTGTCAAATAGCTAGACAGATGTAAGTTATGGTTAGATTATGGCTTGTCGTTGGGTCTCTTGTGCAGTGCGGTGGTGTTGTGCCATGTTCGTGTAGAGATAGTGAGGTACGATGGCCGGGTGGTGGTATGTCGGTGCATTTGTGACCAACCAGTGTTTAGGGAGTGCTTAGTGAACTGCTGATTAGTACCAACCTAATTAGTGAATGATTAGTGTAAGCAGGTAACAAGAGTTTGTGGTCATTGTGAAGAGCGAGTGTTTAGTAGTGGATTAAATAGTATGGGTTAATTAGTGTTGACTAATTAACATAAGCTCTTGCTAGGGCTCTATAGAAGGTCGGAATGCCGAGTTCGGTTTTTATGATTTGGATATTTTGTCTTTGGGACGACCGCAGCTGGTATGGGATACATTGACCGTTAGGACTGAAAAGAGTGGGTTATCTGATGTAGTCTGTGAATGGTGACATTCAGACCTTCGAGCGGAGATCGGGGTTTACCTGGCAATCATAGTAACCAGAATTATATGAATAGAGTTATGCAAATTTCAGATCCCGAGATAGCTATTACGTCTAGTATTAACATTGAACGCTACGGTTGTCTAACTACCGGGACAGCAGGAAGGAGTTTTATTAAATAGTGTTGTATATGACAGCTTTACACGTAAGAATGGCGTCGTTCGTCTATGTGCATGTATTGCTATGTTGTGTTGAGGTGGGTTGATGTTTGTACAGGTGACGATTCAGATCTAGTGCTGCCCACACATCGTCCGTCAGGTTAACAGGCAAGTGCATGGTAAAATGGTATATTTGGGTAGTGAATGCTATAAATTTGGTTTTAATGCACTACCTACCATGCTATTGTGAGTTGTTTATTTCTGTTGGCATATTGGCATAACGATGAATGTTGAGTTATGGCACATGTGAAGAATATCCGATGCTATTGTGTTAACGAATAATAGTTAATAGAATATGACATGTTAATCTATTTAAATGGAGAAGCTACATTGCATGCATTCATGTCATGAGAATAGACAGCCTCTGTGGCGTCTATGGTCTACTCTGTGTGGACCCTCCACGGGAGTGGAGAAAGACCTACTTCGGTAGACACCCCACAGGAGTGAGGGTTGAGGTCCCCGTATGAAAGAGAACGGGCATAAGGTCCCCGCATGAAAGAGGGCGGGCTTGAGTGAGCATCGACGGGTGCTCACTCCGCTATACCGGTATAAGCTAAAGGAAGGAAAGACATGTGCATGAGCATACGCATTTGCATGGCAACAGAGAAGTAGCAAATGTGAAAATAATGGTTGATAGAGATTGAGATAGATTGTGTGGAAATGAATGGTAGTATCTGTGTTGGATATAGAACGTTATGCGCATCTGTTGTTATTGTTTTACTTTGTACTTGCTGAGTTTTCGGACTCACCCTTACTTTGTTGTTGTTTTTAGGTGTTTGGTGAAGGCGACATGCATGGGTGAAAGTAGTACACGTATATTCCCACGTGCAACAGTAATTCACATATCATCTCTAATAGTTGTGATCCAAGTTTAATAGATGCTTTGGTAGTTAGCATTAAATTGGTGTTTTTTTGTATAGTTGTAGGGTCGTGGTAGCATTCTGGGTCCAAGGGTTTGACCGGGGTGTTACAGAAAAGGTGGCATAAAAATGTGTTTGTTTGGACAGACACCTGTACATTGAGCACTGTTTACTTTTTCAGTTTGTAACAATTTGCACGAGCCGCCAGAAAGAGCCGCGCCGCTTTCCCTTTCTGTTGCCAAGACGGGGGGCGCAACATTCCAAACCGCCGTCTTGCCAAACAATGACTTGGCTTTTGACTTATAAATGCGGCTTCCAGCTTTTGGACTTTTTATGTGAGAAAGTATCAGTTAACAGAAACTTACGAATAATTTTAACTAATATAAATAAAATTGCTACAGTGTGTATTATACACAACTTGTAAACCCCATTTTAAAAAGACTCTTCTTCTAAAAGCTAGTTCTTATAAAAAAATAAAAAATAACTTTTAAAAACTAAAAAGAACATTTCATAAGGCCCTTTCATATTGACTTTGGCTTTTAGCTTTGCTGTAACGGCTTATAAAAAAGCTTGTAGAGATAAAATCGCGTACGATTTTGATCGATACAAATAAAAGATACAAATAAAATCACTACAGTGTATATACTTCAATAGACTACTAGACTTCACCTTGAAAAAACACTCCGCTTGAAAGTTAAATACCGTAGAAAAGCAGCTTTTAGAAATCAATATGAACATCGCGTAGAATCACATAACACATCATATTTCACTAGTGTTTAGCCCACACATAAGCATAGTAAACAAGTATTCCTGAAACAAAGCAAAAGAAAGCAAACAAGCTCAGGTGAAACATCTGGTAAACCCAGCGATCTAAGGCGTGAAAAACATGTAAAACATCCAGTTAATTTGCTTTATTTTAAGTTTGCAAGTCATACATATTGCATATGCATGGAAAGATGGATAAGAGTACAAGAACTAGGAACTGAACCAAAGATGTTGTATCTTCTTGGAGAAGTATAGAACATCGTAAAAATGCCAACTGCTGGGCCTCACATTTAGTATCTGTGGGATAGCTTCTCCTGCTCCTTGTAGTACATTGCATATCTGCAAAGCCACATCAAAACATATCAGGCATCTTGCGTGTCAAATGATTGAACCATTTATTAAAAAAAGGATGTTCAATTGCTTGAAATGTGTAAGTCACTTGTTGAAAAAAAAGGGGTTCAATTGTTTATACTTCATTTTGTAAATTCTATTTTCTTCAAGCAACCATAGATCAACAGTTCAACACTAACTCTAGTTCATTCCCTACTAAATGCATTAACCACACAGAAAACATTCTTTTCTTTCCACTTTACGCACACTGAATTTGCAAGAGGGTAATTTTGCTACCAACATTACTATCAGAACTCATGCATGTGCGGATTATGTCAGTGAGACTCAGTGCTGTCACTAATTCACATACTGAGGTGAGGGTGTCCTGGTATTATCAAAACAAGCATGTCTACCATGCCAGACAAAGAAAGGTTTCTGAGTTCAGCACTAGCTGCACTACTAAGCCCAAAAACTCATGGAACTTTCTAGGAGGAGAATTATCAAGAGTTGCAAAAGCACCCTGTGACGTACCCTTAGTATACTGGAGCTAGTCAACGCTTCGCCTGGCTTTGCTTGATTGGCTAGGCTTAAGAATAATCCAAACATAATAGTGCATCAAATTAGGGCGGTTTCACCAAAAAGCTAGCTAGGTGCAAAAAGGTAAGCACCCCTCGAATGAGTTTTCAGGGCTTCTCCTACTTAGTGAGTTTTTATTGCCAACCAGGCTGGAAATTGTGCAGTTTAACAAGACCACCTAAAATTAAATTTCTGAAAAATCCAGGATGGAAGGATATTAGGCTAATTTGATCATTCATACACTTAAGCTAGTTTGCAGATTGAAAGCTACAATGTCACAAATTCAAAGCTATAATGTCATAGAGACTATCCAGGAACCTTGTGAAAGACTTATCAGAGAAGACTACCATTCGCCAGAAGGGCCCCAAACATTCAGGTCGGCAGCAATAACAAATAAACCTGGTTCCAATCCATCTAACCTTCCAACGAAGATCATTAGAATTTGAAGTACATCAACTAAACAACTCGGTGGAAGACAAGTATTATCTGCCCATATTATTACATCGCATCAAGACCCACCAACGACCAAATAGTTGATGGTTCGATTGAAACAGCGATGTCGTGGAGAAGAAAAAAAATCAAGCTACATATGCCATCTCGCGGCACAAACAATTCACATCGAATCAACTGCCCCTAAATTCCCCTTGACATATTTTTTACTCCCAAAATCCTGCCAAACTTGTTGGGTCAATGTGGACACACACAATAGCAGTTTCAAGAGGCAATCTGATAGTTCGATGCCTCAAGGAGACCATCAGAATCACTACGACCAATGGTAAAACGCCCCAAAACTGCCTGCTAATTCTAAGGAAATGGAGGCGAAACAGAATAAACAGCCCGCGTCGCAATCAAACCTAGACCTTTACCGCGCAATCGAAACTAATAATATGCGGAACCGATCAAACCCTATACGGATCACGCAGCCAAGCGAAGCCACAAGCGAACAACACTAGAGTCGACCAGATCTGCACAATACAAGAGAACATGGGGAAAAGAAGGGAGGAGAGAGGAGGGGCGCGCGGGCTCGGTGCGTACTCGTAAGTGCCGACGACGGGGGCGAGGAGTAGCGTGGCAGAGATCCAGTTCTCCGACACCTTGTGGTGGATCTTGGTGGTGATGTCCTTCCACAGCCCCGGCATCACCTTCTGCTGGAACGGCGACAGCGCGTACACCACCGCCTTCATCCGCACCGGCGCCTTCCCCATCCTCGCCGTCGCTTCGCCTTCCTCTCCTTCCTTCTCGGGGTTGCTCAGGATCCGATCACCACACGCCGATGGAGTGGCTTCTGGATCGTTCCACAGCTAGGGTTCGGTATATAGGATAGAGTCGGCACTGGGCTGGGCTTTCGTGGGCCAACGAGATGAGTAATACGGACACCTACTGGGCCACCCCAGCCTAATTATATTACGAACCCTTTTTTTTTCCTCTCGAGAGACCCTATCAAAAAACAATAAACTACCAAACCATGGACTTTACCCCCTAAGTACCAATAAATGCCATGCATGTTAACCCCAGGCGCTTCCACCCCGGTTTTGCCCTCATGTGGCGCCTAAGTATCAATCAATACCAAGCATATTACCCCAAGCAAATGTAAGCAGTTTTTGACACATAATCTCGTTTTGGATGACATAAAAACCGATCACCAAAACCGCCTCATGAGTGTCATAACCTACTATCACCTTGATGTCACGCCGACTAAAAGCCGGGTTGAATTGGCCTTGGGTATTTTGCATGGTATATTTGAAGGTTGCCACGTGTCTCTTTTATTTTTGCTAATTCTAATATACATAGATTGTACTATAAAAAGAGTATATAGATAAATTATACTATAGAAAGTAAACTTCAATGAAATTTATCATGGAACTTACTTTGCAGTATCTTATTATCATTATTAGAATACCCAAATAGATAAAGATGTGTAAAAATATTATTTAAACGGTATATGAGATGTAGGATACTCTAATAATAATTATAAGATACTTCAAAGTAGGTTCTATGAAAAAAATCTTCAAAATCTACTTTTTACAGTATAATTGTGTATATACTTCTTTTATATATGTAATGAGTATATCCCTACTACCACCACCATGTTGTCTACAAGTTCTCCAAGTATTTATGAAGCACCTAAAAGGTCCGATGACTAGAGCACGAGCTAAACTTTTTAAATAAAGAAGTGAACTTATTCATTAATGTGCAATTTAGTATTATTGATGATAGCTTTATATTATCTAAGTCTAGTGTATTAATTGTTCTCGGGTTTAAATCAAGATAAGATGGAGATCAACATGTTGCTGTTTAAAATTGTTTGATGCTACAAGTGGTTGGTGAGCAAGGAAGGATTGAAAGAAAGAAACCAGCCCAACCGAGCCGAGCACTTGATGCTACGTGCTGATTATGCTGAACAACATCACTTAGCCCATGCTGCTGTTAGTCCGTTGGATGCAAAGACCAGGTTGTCAAGCGCCAGGAACTAGGCCACTGTACATGAAGGGCCTCTTTGCGGCTTTTAAAAGTTGTTTTTGATTTTTGCTATAGTAACTAATTTTTAAACGAAGTATTTTTTTAAGATAATGTCTACAAGTTAATTGTAGTACATATTAAAAAATTAATATCTATATCATCAAAAATCACAAGCGAGTATCTCTCTTTCCGCAATCTCTGTCGCAAACAACCAAAAAGCCATCAGCCACAGTCAAAAACTATCAGCCGCAGCTAAAAAGAACATGCCCTTCATGCGTGAAGAGATTAAGGGCCTGTGAGCCAATTGGGCCGAAATCAATTAGCCATGTAACGTCCATTAGTGAACCACTTTTGCTAATTAAGTCACGAGTGTGCACGTATTGAAAGGATCGGTTTCGGTCCTAAGGCAGAATAGGAAGTCACTTCGGTTCCCTTGGGTCGAATAGAATTGGATTTGAACTTAGGCCTGTGCGTGGATGTATATATATTCGCCGGCCTTCATCAAAAACGGCAGACCAGACATGAGACTAGGAACAAAATAATATATTGAATCAGATTGCTTTGCTTGCTTCTTCTTGATGGCCCATGGCATCAATGGTGAAAATTGAGAGTTATTACTAATAAAGATCGTTCAATTTTTTCACTAGGAATTAGGAGTATGATAGGGCATCGCTTGGTAGTCGTGAAGTCCAGCACGTATGTTCTTACGAATTAAAGAGTGTTCGTTTTTGCATTGACAACGGAGGATCACTACAATTCGAGAGGCTACACGTGAGTATTTTGATCCTACATCGAGAAGACGAGCGATCCCGTATCAATATGAAAAAGGGTATTAGCAAAAATAAATGACTCTGATAAAAATTTTTTCAACCAAATCGCATTAGAGTTTATTAGAATTAGTATTTAAATATATCAAAAGTGATAAATAAGTATAACATATTTGTTTAAATGATATATTTAAAGTGAGAGTATTTACTCTCTAAAGTATGAAAAAAGTTTATATATGTGTGTATGGACACCTACGAGCCACCCATACGAGTATCCTTGCCTTAGGCCCAACCTAATTATATTAGGAACCCTTTTTTCTCTGGAGAGGCTATAGTAAAGGATAATCGATTAGAGATGATGAATAAAAGATTCTAAAAATTTTTGCCTTTTAAATTAATTACCATAAATTATAACCAGGGGAAATTTTAATGCAATTTAAACCTACACAATTTTAGTATAACTAAGGCACCACAAACACTAATCTTTACAAATATATCTCTAGCACAAGTAAATAAGATAATTTTAACAATCACAAAGCTAGAAATATAAGTGCAAAATATAAAGGCAAAGAAATGACCACAAGATGACTCAAGAAGGTTTTCCTGTAGTATCAAAGATTTGTCGGTCTTCACTAGTCCACGTTGAGAAAAACCCAAATAACTTGTATTGATTCCACGAATTAAGTCTTAACTCCTTAATCTACTAGTGGTTGCTCTTTCTTGAGCACCAAACCACTCACAAGTTGGCACCGGACCTCGATCACAATCTTCTTAAAGAGATCATTTCGTAATCTCCCACGAAGCCGTCTAGGTATTGACAAGTACCAATAGTAATAAACCAAGGCTTCGTTTGACAGCGATCAAGTGTCAAAGGATCAATCTAGATGAATACACTTGATTTTGGCTCAACTACCTCAGATGAATAGAATAAAAGCAATTTATGTGTGGAGTAAATGCTCTATACTTAAAGATGTTGCAATGTAGTGTCTTACTCTGTCCTTAAGCTAGTGGGAGAGTATTTATACACCCACCAACCAAATATAGCCGTTACAAAGCAATCCCTCTTACTAGTATGATATTTATCCTATAATTCAGTTTTTCACATTTTCTCCTAAGACCGATAAAAATAAAAAAAGATCCTATGCTACGTATATATTTGTCTTGAGCCACATTGATCTTCATATTGACACTTAGCATGCATCTCACATTCATCGTCGGGATTTAACCTTTCAAATACTCAGTAAACATATTAGTCACATATTCATTTAATATCATTAATTACCAAAACTATTTTGATGGGCTTAGATGCTTTTAGAGGCCCTAGTAAAAAACACTAAACTACTAAGCTATATACTTGACTCCCCTAAGAAGCGTGGAAAAAACTTGTTAGTGGGGCTCATTAGTTCAGTTTAAAATTACTTTAATTAGACTCGTTAATTAATTAAACATTGAAGGAGTTGATTTTAGATGAAATTAAATTTTGCTTTAGCACGGCTCGGCTCGACTCGTTAACTCAATTCTAAACATACTTTTCAAACTATCAATAAAATAATATTAAATCAAACTATATCAATATCAAAAAAAGCTCGATAAGATGTGGACCTAACTTGATATCTGCCCTAAAGTATTAATCAATGTCATGCATATTACCCCCAGGCGCTTCCACCTTGGTTTTGCCCTCATGTGGCGCCTACGTGTAAGTTATTTTTCCTAAGTATCAATCAATGCCATACCTATTACCCTCAGGTGCTTCCACCTTGGTTTTGCCCTTATATGGTGTCTATGTGTAAGTGGATTTCCTAAGGATCAATCATACCATGCATATTACTCCTAGGCGCTTCCACCTCGGTTTTGCCCTCATGTGGCGCCTATGTGTAAGTGGTTTTCCTAAGTATCAATCAATGCCATACCTATTACCCTCAGGCGCTTCCACCTCGGTTTTGCCCTCATGTGGCGCCTATGTGTAAGTGGTTTTCCTAAGTATCAATCAATACCATGCATATTACCCCAAGCACTTCCACCCCCCGGTTTTGCCCTCATGTGATGCCTACATGCAAGTGTAAGTGGTTTTTGACACATAATCAATCTCGTTATAGATGACATGGAAACCAATCAGCAAAACTACCTCACGTGTCATAACGTACTGCCACCTTGGTGTCATGTCAACTAAAAACCGAGTTGAATTGGCCTTGGGTATTTTGCAAGGTATATTTGAAGGTTGCCACGTCTAGTTTTGTAGTTTATAGTTAATTTCTAGATTTTGATAAGAGTTCAGCAGAGTAAGTCTTTTCGTACACCCGAGAGTACATATTCTTATCTTCCAATATACGACCTAAGCAATTATATTATACTTTTTTTATTACTTTTGTTATACTGAAATACTAATTTTAAGATACTATAATGCGACATAGTTGGGAAAAAAAATATTGGAATCCTTTATTTTTGCTATATACCCTTTTTCATATGTAAAAAAAGTATATGCACGCTATAAAAAGTGAACTTCAATGAACTTTTTTTTATAGAACTCACTCTGAAGTATCTTATAATTATTATTAGAATATGTTCAAAAGGATAACGATGTATAATAACAGCATTTAAACGGTATATAAGAAGTAGGAGTACGTACTCCTAGTGTGTGTGCATGTGTGTATATATATATGTATGTACATATATGTATATAGGAAAATATATGTATGTATGTGTGTAATCTCAAGGGAAATAAGCTTATTTTGGCGCAGCAAGTTTTTGTTTAAGTCCCTGCATCACCATCACAAATTGTAAAATGCAGCTCGAGGAAAGTTTTTACGAGGATCACAGAACGTTCAAATTTTTGGGATTATTGTCGAATTTTTTTTGTTCCCTCGCAACACAATACTGCTGCAGGTTCAACAATGAATCACCAGGACAAATCACATTCACATCAACAGCATTGTTAATGAGGCCACGGATTCTGTAGGCCCTACGCTGGACCCGTAGGACATGTAGAAACACATTTAGGATGATCTTTGATGCCTAGGTCTTATAAGCTTAAGTAGATCTCATTTTCACTTTTTTGTCCGGTTCTTAGCCACTCTTCCTTAAAATGGATAAAGTTGAGAACTTTGATGGCAATCTGGAATAAGTTCTTGATATCCATGATAGTTGTGTTTCAAATTTAGTGTGATTTAAACAAATAGATTAAAAGTAAGATGAAATTGACTATTTGAAATCATGCATTTTGATCTGTCAAGGGAATGGTCAGACGGCCAATCCTTTGCCGGTCAGACTGGCCTGGCAGGATGTTGTGCTTTGTTCTTCTGCCTCCGACTGCCGTAACCGATGGTACAGGCAATGCTATCGTCACATAGCTTGTTGCTTAGCGTGCGTGAGCGTGACTGTTAACCTCTCACGAAGTAAGGTTTCAGACTCGAGTTACACTTTATCCTAGTAAAAGACTGCAGCAGACTTGCAGTAAAAACTTCATCTAAGTAGGGGTGCTCATTTCGACTTCTAAAAACTTCAGCTTTTAGTTTCAATTTTTTTTTCACTATTCACTACACTATCCACTAACTCAGCTACAGTAAAAAAAGTCAGCTACAGTGAAAAAAAGCCAAAAGTCATCGCTAAAACGATCACCCTCTAAATCATAATGGTTGACGTACAAAGCTGTCGGATGTAAAAAAGAACCAGCGAGTTCATCTGGAGGAGACGAAGAGTGACTGAATCTATCCGATCAGTGCTCACCTTGTGCATATTCACGTGGTGAAGTAGCTATCAAAGACGAGTTCAGAACTGAAGAATTTGTTGGTGTTTCGGTAAAATTTCATTCTTCTGAAGAATACATCCGATTGGTGATGTTTCGCTTCACTGAACCAGGCCGATAAGACTTGCCGTAATCCACTAGTGGTATCGACTCAAGAAATGACCACAAGATACCAAGAAGATTTTCCTGTGATATCGAAGATTTATCAGTTTTCACTAGTCTATATTGAGAAAAACCCAATCAATTTGGATTGGTTCTACGAATTAAACCTTAACCCCTTAATCCACTAGTGGTTGCTCTTTCTTGAGCACCAAACCACTCACAAGTTGGCACCGGACCTCGATCACAATCTTCTTGAAGAGGTCACTTCGTAATCTCCCACGAAGCCGTCTAGGTGTTGGTAAGTATCAAGAGTAATAAACCAAGACTTCGCTTGACGGCGATCAAATGCCGAACGATCAATCTAGATGAATACATTTGATTTTCGCTCGACTACTTTAAATAAATAGAATGAAAGCAATTTAGGTGTGGAGTAAATGCTCTATATTCAAATATGTTGCAATGTAGTGTCTTGCTCTATCCTTGAGCTAGTGGAGGAGTATTTATACACCCACCAATCAAATATAGCCGTTACAAGACAATCCCTCTTAATAGTATGATATTTATCATATAATCCAGTTTTTCATATTTTCTCCTAAGACCAGTAAAAATAAAAGGGATCATAGACTACGTATACATTTGTCTTGAGCCACATTGATCTTCATATTGACCCTTAGCATGCATCTCACATTCATCGTCGAGATTAAATCTTTCAAATACTCAGTAAATATATTAGCCACATATTTATTTAATGTCATTAATTACCAAAACTATTTTGATGGGCTTAGATGCTTTCAGAGGCCCTATTGAAAAAACACTAAACTACTAAACCATATACTTGACTCCCCTAAGTAGCGTGGAAAAAACTTGTTAATGGGGCTCACTGGCTCGGTTCAAAATTACTTTAACTACACTCATTAATTAATTAAATATTGAAGGAGTTGATTTTAGATGAAATTAAATTTTGCTTTAGCACAGCTCGGCTCAACTCGTTAACTCAATTCTAAACATACTTTTCAAACTATCAATAAAATAATATTAAATCAAACTATATCAATTTCGAAAAAAGTTTCATAAGATGAGGACCTAACTTGATATACGCCCTAAAGTATTAATCAATGTCATGCATATTACCCCCAGACGTTTCCACCTTGGTTTTGCCCTTATGTGGCATTTACGTGTAAGTGGTTTTCCTAAAGATCAATCAATACCATGCGTATTACTCCTAGGCGCTTGCACCCCGGTTTTGCCCTCATGTGGCGCCTACGTGTTTTGCCCTCATTGGCTCGGTAAAAATTTCGTTCTTCTGAAGAATATATCCGCTTGGTGATGTTTCGCTTCACTGAACCAGGCCGTCAATTGCAGTGGCGGATAGCATCTGAAGAAGACGCTTGGTGATGTTTTAGAGGTACGCCTCTCCTCAAATTTCAACGACAGCTTCTGAAGAAGACTTGTGAATCAGTGGCGTTCAACCAGAGTTTCTGGTTTTGAACACAGCTGTAATCAGGCTGTTCTTCTAGATTCTTGATCTGAGAACACAACAGGGATGTGGAAAGAACACAACATGGTGTTGCATTGTCTTGACTGGCAATTCAACAATCTGACTCTTCAAAGAGAAAATGCTGCACCCACAGTACACTGCGTGGTGATCACTGAACAGCAGATTTTCACCTCCCATCAAAGTGCAATTCAGAGTTACTGAGAGAAAAAAAAGAAGAAGAGCTGTTTTCACTTGTCTGAAAACTTTCACCCACATTGACAAAGATAATGACTTGTTAGAGAAAAGTTCAGGCAATCTACTGCAGACTATTTTTTTTCCTCGAAGACTACATGTGTTATGCTTCGACATAGTTCATGATAACACACGCAGATCACTTTTGTCACAGGTGGTACCAGCTTAAGAAGAATGATGAGAGAAAGTGTAACCGGAATCATTGTACGCAAATGCAAATACAGGGAGCAGAGACAACTCCATCAGAGAATGTCGGCACTGCATCATCCTGCTGCTCGCTCTGGCAGCTGATGCTGATCTAGGATGGATGCTTTACCCAATTTTGACTTTTGCGTCCCTCCCTTCCCTTTTCCTCTCTCTCTCTGCAGCTTCCTCCCCCACATTCTACTCAACAAACCTCTCCCCCATGATCCCATCTCGATCGTTTTCTTGCCCTGGTAGCCAGCCTCCCGTTTGTTTATTCGGTTAATCATCTCGCCAACTCACATGTAAATTATAGGCACAAGGGACAACTGGAGTTAGGTAAAGGTCGGGTTTTCGCGTTCTAGACCCTGGATTTTTTGTTTAAAACGTTCAACACCTTGAGATTGTAGGTAAGACAGATGGACCGATCCGAGCGTAGGAATAGGAAAAAAGCGTAAACCACCGCGGTTGAAGCTTACCAGAACTCTTTTGAGCATGTTACCTGGTGAAATAGAGCGCAAGGTCCCCTAACCCCTAAGGCCGTCTAAAATGCATAGTGAACCCTGAAAAATAAATATATATATATGCATATGTATATATCAATTATCAAATTGTACCAAGCAAAGTACCATGCTATCCCTACTCCAAATTCATATCTAAGGGGCAAGATGAAGAATTGCATCCCCATCTCCTCTCTATATATATATGACCTCAAGGGTACTTGTAAGGGAGAGCTCATTCATCTGCAATGATATGATCCTCTCATGACAAATAGTACGAGAATACTGTTTATCCTTAATGCTAAAACACTCCTACAAAATTACTATCTAATTCAAACTTTCCAGACTGGGCCTAGCAATTCATGCAGCTCAGTCAGATGCTAAGCTAGGATGTACAACTTCAGCACACCGAGGACCTATGTGCAACTCTGCCGTGGCACTGTAGTAGAAAAGACCGTACATGCGCGTGTACCGAAATGGAGAAAACGTGGGGCACTTGTGTAAAAAAAGGCAAGCCCACCGGTGGAAATGGAGAAAAGGGAAGCCCAGACAAGTAAGTCCTACTCAACAATCAAAATGCCCCACCATTATTTATTCCACTCCCCTCGGCCTGACGGGTACGGTGGACTACCAATAATTCCACATCCATACACCCGTGAATAGAATTAGGAGCGTAATTCTGGCTGATTAATTACCTGGCCATTCTAATCCCCCTGCCGCTTCCGTATTGGTTGTCCCTCGTGCGTCACAGGTTTCTCCTCCTAATCATAGAGCATACGACTTGTTTAGTAAGCTGCTACGTCGTTGCCAGACATTTGTTTATAGTCTATTATATGCACCGACAAAAACACGCACTAAATCTAAGTAATACTTAATAAAAAAATAATATATATCTCTATTAAATGATATAGTATAATTATTTAATATTTTCTAAAGTATTTAAGTAGTAGTAGAGAGAGAAAAATTACAATAACTATAATCTAAATTCTCTCGTATAAATATTAAAACAGATGCTCTCGAGGCTATAGAAAAATATAGGGAAAATGGATAAAGTAGTATTCTATCCATTTAGTAGATACTCCATCTGTCTATGCCTTATCTAACCACAGAGAAAATATTACAGAAGACCGATTTACTAATGGCATTTCTGTTTTAGAAAACTAAACATTTTCTGTATTAGTATCTAAAGTTTTAAATAGTAGACCATGTATATTCTAAGACCCCATTTAAAACGCAAGAAAATAGTTCGATTTCTACGTTCTACTAGTACATAAAACAAACGTACCTCTGGTAATAACAGCAGGGATGGACAAAGTGCTAATCATTGTCTTCTTTTACGAAAACCTCAATAATCAAATTAAATTCCACAAGTATTCCTCTCCACCGACGAGGGTAGGACAATAAAATAAGAGGGCGGTGGAACAAAAAGGAGGACGAAATTAATCAAACACTTAAACAACGCAACGGGAGGCGGGTGGCCCAGCTAATGCGCGCTAATAATTAACCTGGGCGCAGATAATTAAATCAGCTAAGCTCGTACGCAAATCTGCCTGTGGCTGTGCTGTGCAGCAGCGGCAGCGTCTCGCGTTGTTTAACGGGTATCGCGTCCCTGTCCGGCCACCGGGTGGTGGTTCGGTTCCGGGTTGGCCGAGCTGCGAAAGCGACGGCCCCTCCTCCGCCTCCTACTCCTCCTCCTCTCCTCGCCAAGAACTCAGTCCACATCCTCGTGCTACTATCGCCTCCGTGCAGGAAAGGCTCTCCCTTTCCGCCGCCCTGACCCCTCATCTGGTTCTTTCTTCCGGAGATATTTGCTGTGCGGAGGTGGGTGCTGCGTTCTTCTTCTTCCCTGCAGCTCAATCGGAGCTCGTTTGGTTTGTCGCTGCTTAGTTTCGTATGGGTCAAGAGCAGGTCTACCGTTGTAGATAAGAGTATTTTTTTTTTCTCTTTGTCTTTCTTGGGATGCTGTGCTGTGGCAAGAACGCTGCTTTTGGTGATTCTGACGGCTAAAGCTTTCTTTTTCTGGGGTGTCGTGAAGGCGAGTAGAGTAATAGTCTTATTGTTTGTTTGCTTGCTTGCTTGCCCGAGGTCAGTATGAATTCTGTTCTTGGTGTTTTTGTCCTCCTAAGGATTGCTGGTCTCTGGTCGTTTCTTGATTCGTGGTTGCTCAATTGGATCCAACCTCGTGGGGACTCAGTGAGTGTGCTGGGTGCGCTTTGGGATCGAATTAGGATCACTGTAAGAGCTAGTCTTGCCTGCTTCAGTCCCAGGAACTATTGTTTGCTGGTGCACTTGGGATTGCTGATGAACTTCTTGGTAGACGCTGAATTATCCACTTCTTGGATTTAAAGTCTGAATTTGTTTCCTTCTTTTTCTGGGATAGTTTTGTACTTTCGGTGCTTTCCCGGAGAATCCGGACGTGATTCTTGCCTTGTCATATTCAATTTAGGGAATCCATTTATGTTTTTTCGATCCATTTCTTTTCTTTGTTATGGTTGTTTCGACCAAAATTGGCCAAGGATTGAAGCGACATTTCTGGACGTTTACAATCACAACAGCTCTACTTTGTTCTGTAGATGTTCTTGTGATTCTGCTCTGTAGGTGAGTAGTGTCTTGCTGGACCTTGGTACGATTGATGGTCTTGAGCTTTTTTTTTTTCAACATTTTAACTCAGTTGATCTGTGCAAGAATTCGGTATATTACGAAAGCTCATTGTGCTATCCTATTCCCGTTTATCTTGCCGAATGTATCCATTTGGGTGCGTCAGATATTTTGGTGGTGTTTGTTCGTCTGTTTCGTCCACCTCTGTTTGCAGCTCATTTGGATCCAATCTTTTTTAGGTGAAGCTCATTTGGATCCATTGTTGTACAGATCTTTCATACTTTTGCTTTAATGAATTTAGGAAGTCCTTAGATCTCTGTCGATTTGATCTTCTGCATGTTTCAGTGTCTGCGGTTGCGTGTGCAATGCGGGAAATCATATTTGTCTTAATTTGATACATGGGAGTAGTAAAATGTTTTAGTGTTTTGGTTGATTGTAAGGATTCTTAGTTTGATGCGCTGTACGGCAGTAGTGCCTTTTCTGCCCCTCCACTCTCGTTTGCTGAATCAAAGATGAAAAGTTTTTAGGCCCCATGCATTTACCATCCAACCGTTACCTTGCTTGCAGTTAGTTATTTCTGTTATCGTAATTTTCAACTGTAGATTTAATTGGACGGATTAAGATTCAGAACATGTTCTGATTGTTTCAGCATGTGACGCATAACATTTCGGTTTAAATCGAGCGGACATCTCATATTTGGTTCTTTGCTGCTCAATCAGGTCAACTAGGATATCAACTGTGAGTTGAGGAGAATGGCGGGTGGTGGCACTCAGCAGAGCCTCAGGAAGTACCTTGGTGCTCTGAAGGACACAACAACTGTGAGCTTAGCAAAAGTGAACAGTGATTATAAGGTCAAAACATTTTTGTGACTCCTCTCAATGATATTTGGAAGTTTTCATGTTCAGACCTTTACTGTTATTTGCTTCACTTACCACGGACTGATCATTGTCTACTGTTCTACAACAGGAATTGGACATTGCAATTGTGAAAGCCACAAACCATGTTGAGCGTCCATCAAAGGAAAAGTACATAAGAGGTGGTGGTTTATCCTGTCTCCTAGCGGAAATACTAGTGCAAAACCTAGCGTTGCATCCTTTGACCCACCTCCAAATTTTTTGAAATTTTCAGCACTACTGCAAATCCAACTGAACTTATGTCAGAATAAACTATTTTTAAACACTATGAAATTTTGTTGGCGGAAATCTAGCATTGTATTGGCTTCGTACTAATTTTCTTTTAGATTGTTAATACTTGTCATCTCTTGTTACTGCCATAATTCACATAATTATTGGTTTGCAGAAATTTTTCATTCCATTTCTGCTGCAAGGCCGCGGGCAGATGTAGCTTACTGCATTCATGCCCTTGCCAGACGCCTTTCAAAGACACGCAACTGGGCGGTATGGATTTCCCCCTATTTATTATAGTACTAAAGTCAAAAAGAATGTTGTCATCTTTGTTTTCTAATGCAATTCTGGTTAGAATCTAGTGTTTTTCTTTTTGTCTCGGGAACCTTCTTAACGTTTGTGGCTCTTTGTTGTTCATGGAACTGTGCTAAAATTTGTAGACTTAACTTTGTACATCAACCTAGTTGCTTTGTCGATGACATTCTCTGACAGCGTACATTCTTTCATTCTTTGTCTATGACTCCTGCATAGCTGTGTTTCAATCCTTTGTGTATTGTCTCTATGAACTACATACAATCTTTTCTATAAGAAGCATCTAGCTGATGCGAAGTCATTTTAAAAGCACATATACTTTCTATGCAATTTGCTGAACTATAAATATCTTAGGCCATTAGTTCTGTTGTCCCTGATTCATTTTTGTCTGCAACTCTCATGGGTGTACAAGTCTGGTCCTTCTTCTGTAGATTACTACATTTCTTTGACCTTATGAAAAGGAGATGCACAACTTTCTGATATAAATTACATACTGGAATTGATGATTAGGTCTAGCATGCTGGAATTTTATTGTACTTTCATCATGTAAAATGACTCTCTACAAACTTTTCCAAATTTAGTTTCAAATTCAGGAAAGGATCCCTTTTTTGTTCAAACAACTAATCAATTTTTAATGGCATGATATATTCTGGGGTCTATATATGCGTTTGAAAAATCACATTGTCAAATATTTATATTTTTTTTGAACGGGAAACATTAGAGGAGAGCCCTACTTAAATATATTAAAAAAACAAAACAAGAGTATACAAAGGAGAGACAAAGAGACATCTAAAAACAAAAAAAGACCACTAAGCCCTAGCTAACCAGTCAACTAGGAGTGGCAACATTTCCTTGGAAGCCCTTTCTTTTAAAAACTGTAAATCTTGGAATAATAGTCTCTTCCATCTTGAGGTATCCGTATCAGCAGGAGATCCTTCAATGATTTTGTTATTCCTTTGAGTCCAAATATTCCAGCAGCCTAATGTAACTATATCTCTGAAGAAAGCCTTTGTAATTGATGCTTGTGAGAGGCCAAGAGACATGTTGAGCAAGCTAAAGATTGTAATCCCAGGTTATGTTTATAGAATTCCAACATTGCTAACTGAATGAACACCCAAAAAATAGATGAGACCAATCCTCCAATTCTCCATCTCCGCAAAGAACACAGTTTACATCCTCTACAAAGAAGTTTTTCTTGAGTAGTATGCCTTTTGTGTTTAACTTCTCATGTAAACGAATCCAAAGGAACACTTTGTGCTTCATCATGCATTTATTTTTCCAAATCCAATTGAATATAGGTGAGGGTTGATTATGGCCAGAGAGTGCCAGGTACATTTTCCTGGTAGAGAAAGATTCCGAATTCCAAAAGTAAGTCCAATTGTCTATGTCTTCATTAGGAACCATTGACAGTCTAGTTTGTATGTCCTGTAATTGAGTAGAGGCAATATGAGAAAGTGGATGATGGAATAGACCATGAACATCGGGTTGAGAGATAAATTCTGAAACTAAATTATTCTTTTCTTGGCATGGGACATTAACTGAGGGTAGTCTTCACAAAGAGTAGAATTCAGCCAAAGGTCCTCCCAAAAAACAATGGACTTCCCATTATTAAAAATAGGCCTAGCCACTGCCTTATACCAAGTTAAATTTTTGAGAACATCTCTCCACCAAAATGAACCTTTAGAGCTTTCTTGTTGCAGAACTGAGTTTGAATAAAACCTCTTCCATAAAAATTCCACCCAAAGAAAGTTGAGGCTTTGCACGTCAAGGATTTCCGACCCATTAGCTTGGTAAACAGCTTTGTTAAATTAGTCACCAAAATTCTTGCCAATAGACTGGCTATCCGGCTTCACCAATTGGTTTCTCCAAATCAGAGCGCCTTCATAAAAAGACGGTTTATTCAGGACAATTTCATGTTGGTGCAGCAGTTGGCAAGGTTTCTCCATCAACAACGGCAGCCTCGTATCCTTCTCAAGTTAGACATCACAAAAGCCTTTGACTCGGTCTCTTGGTCGTTCATCCTAGAGGTTATGAGGAACTTGGGCTTTGGCTCCAATTGGTGCAACATGGTCTGTGGGCTGCTGGGTACTTCTTCTTCGCAAGTCCTTCTGAATGGGATTCCTGGGGAGGTCACCCTCCACAAGCGTGGGTTGAGGCAAGGAGATCCTCTCTCCCCAATGCTTTTCATCCTTGTTATGGACATTTTAAGCCACTTGCTCTCTAAAGCATCAAGGGAAGGTTTCCTGCAGCCCCTCTCTTCTCGAGCCTTGCAACACCGGATCTCTCTTTATGCCGATGATGTGGTCATCTTTCTTAGGCCAAACACCATGGATTTGGAGGTCACTATGGATATTCTTCTGCTGTTTGGTGAAGCTTCTGGCCTAAAAACCAGTATGCAAAATAGTAACATATTCCCCATCCACTGCTCTGAGACAGAAATTGCTATAGTCCACGAACATCTCCCCTATGAAGTGATGAATTTTCCTTGCAAATATCTTGGTGTGCCCCTCCCTTTGAAAGCTGACTAGGAATGAAATTCAGCCTATTATTGATAGGATTGCTAATCGTCTTCCGGGTTGGAAAGCGGAGTTGCTTACAAGGGTGGACAGAAAAACATTGGTACAATTTGTGTTAACCTCTATGGTGGTCTACTTGGCCATGGCAGTTGACCTTCTCCAGTGGGCGATTAAAGAAATAGACAAAATCCGTAGAAGCTTTCTGTGGAGAGGCAGAAAAGACACTAAGGGCGGCCATTGTCTTGTGGTGTAGGGCAAAACTTGCCGACCTTTTGAACTCGGTAGGCTTGGTATTTCTGATCTCCAGCGGATGAGATGGGCCCTCAGGATGAGATGACTTTGGCTTCAGAAGACTGAACCTGACAGGTCTTGGGCCACCTTTCCGATCCAGATTCACCATTGTGTTCGGTCCTTCTTTTCTATAGCAACTTGCACTGAAGTTGGTAATGGCGCCCGCGCCCTCTTCTGGATAGATAGATGGATTCATGGAAAAAGGATCGTTGATCTGGCACCCCGTCTTTTTGCTTTGGTTACCAAGAGACAGGCCAATAAGCGCACAGTGAGGGAGGCTCTCACGGGTCATAGCTGGATTGTGGATCTTATAGGAGCGATGCCGGTTGGGGCCATTGCTGAGTTTTTAGATCTCTGGGATCTCCTTTCACAGGTGGTGCTGCAGCCTGAATTAGAAGATCAACACATTTGGCGCTTCACTGCCAATGGAAAATATTCAGCAAAATCAGCATATGAAAGCTTCTTTCAGGGAGGCATCGAGTTTAGCCCTTGGGAGCGAATTTGGAGATCTTGGGCCCCAAATAAATGTCGGTTCTTTATGTGACTGGCTGCACATGATAAGTGCTGGACTGCGGACCGTCTCGCACGTCGAGGACTGCAACACCCTCCCCGCTGCTTACTTTGTGATTAAGAAGAGAAAACCATTAACCATCTCTTGATCTCTTGTGTGTTTGCCCGCCAATTTTGGTTTGACTTGCTTTAAAAGGTGAGATTACAGAACCTCTCTCCTCAACCGGGTGAGCCTTCCTTTGAAGAATGGTGGTCCAAATCACACAATGCAGTTGATGGCCAGGTCCGATAAGGCCTTAATTCCATCATCATTTTGGGGGCATGGTCTCTTTGGAATCTCCGCAATCGCTGCATCTTTGATGGGGCTACACCAGACATTAGGTCTCTCTTGTCTCTTGTTAGTGAGGAGATGAGGATTTGGGGACTAGCCGGAGCAAAGGGTATTTTATACCTAACTGCTTCGCCACAGGACTTGGTCTAGATCCTTTCTTGGTTGAGGTCGATCTTATTTCCTGTAACATAGGCTAGAATAGGTGCTAGATGTGTTGGGCGTGTTGGGACTGTAAGGTTATTTTCAAACTCTTCTTAATATAAAGATACGTAGCTCTCCTGCGTGTTCGAGAAAAAAATTTTATGAATAGACTTAATGAGAAGAGCTTCATTCTGTCTTTTGATTTTCAAAATTCCTAGACCACCAGCTTTCTTAGGCAAACATGCCTTATTCCAAGCTACTAGGCAAGAGCCTCCATGACAAGAGGATTCACTGGTCCAAAAGAAGCTTCCCCTTAATTTGTTTATTTGGTCAATGACTTCTTTTGGTAACAAAAACTCATATTAAACATGGGTTGAGCTGTGAGCACTGAATTAATCAAAGTTAGCCTGCCTCCCTTGGATAATTTAGAGGCCTCCCAACCAGCAAGTCTATTAGAGCATTTATGAATAAGAGGAAGAGCAGCAAAATCTTTCACTTTTGGCTTAACAACAGACAAAGGTAAGTCAAGGTATTTGAAGGGGGAACTGTTCTACTTTGCAACCCAAGATATTAGCAAGCTGCTCAGCAATTTCTCCTGGCAGGTTAATAGGAACTAAAAAAGATTTAGCAAAATTTACCTTCAAGCCTGTTGATATAGGAAAGGAATCAAGTGTGCTCTTTAGAAGGTACAGATCCTTTTTGCAAGCTTTTATGATCACTACGGTGTCATCCGCATATTGATATATATGGAAGTCTAGATCAAAGGCTTCACCATATGGCATAGATATTAAATCTCGATGTAAAGCTGAGTTAAGCATGTCTTGTAGTAGATCAGCCACTAACACAAAAAGTAGGGGAAATAGAGGATCTCCTTGTGTAAGGCCTCTTTTACAAAGAAATTTCTTCCCAGGTACACCATTAAGCAAAACAGAAGAGGTTGCACTTTCTAGGATAATTTTATCCAATTTAGCCATCTATTTCCAAAGCCTTTTGCTTCCAATATAAAAAGGGCTGCATGCTCAACTGTATCAAATGCTTTTTCGAAATCTAGTTTCAGAACTACCACTTCCTTTTTTGCTTTTTATAAGCATGAATGTTTTCCACAGCTGATGCAAAACAATCTTGAATGGTCCTAGACTTAATAAACCCAAATTGGTTTTTATGGACAAGTTTAGGCATATTAGGCTACAATCTGTTAGCCATTATCTTTGTAAAAATTTTCAATGATTCACAAACAAGAGAGATGGGCCTAAAATCAGATACTTCTTCTGGAGATGATTTTTTTGGAACTAGAATCACAAATGAATCATTAATAGATCTCAGATTTGCTTTTTGCAAGTAGAGTTGCTCACATAGTTGTGTGAAGTCATATTTTAAGATGTTTCAACATTTTTTTAAGAAAAGACTATTAAAGCTGTCAGGACTAGGGGCGATGTCAGGTGACTTACTTTTGATAACACTCTCCATTTCTTCAACTGAGAAAGCTCTTTCCAAGTCCAGAAAATTAATATAATCATTGATATATGTGTTGGATAAGTCAAACTGCATAGAAGTGAAAGAAGATTGCCCCATTCTATTCTTGAAAGAATTCCAGAATAAAGTAGCTTTCTGCTCATGGTCATATATGAAATTCCCCTCATTATCTTTAATAGCAGCAAATATTTATATGATTAGAAGGATTAATACTTTGCCACAACACTACTTACACTTTCATTTCAATTGAGAATGATTTCCTTTTACTTCTTTTATTGATAATGCTTTTCATGGGTGTTGGAAGTTATGAAGAACTTATGAACATTCTTTGCTTGATTATTTATCCCTCAGGTTGCACTCAAGACATTAATTGTCATACATCGTGCCCTTCGTGAAGTTGATCCCACTTTTCGTGAAGAGCTTATTAATTATGGCAGATCTAGATCCCATATGCTAAACCTGGCCTACTTTAAGGATGATTCTAGTGCAGGAGGTACTAGTTACTAGTTTGATCCTAGTGCTGTCACTTGTATTAGAAATCCAGATTTAGAATTTATCATGATTATTTGCTCTTGACTTGTTCGTTCAGCTTGGGATTATTCTGCATGGATACGTACTTATGCTTTATATTTAGAAGAGAGACTTGAATGCTTCCGAGTGCTGAAGTATGATGTGGAGACAGATCCTCCGGTATGTAATCCAATGCTCTTGAATTTTCATTTTAAATTTTGTTTCAGTCCATATAATCACGTCGAACATGTTACATGTGTGGATTGTTACTAGACCAAAAATTTCACTGCATGATATAGTGTTGAATGACACCATATGCACATTTTTTATTTGAATGCTCCAGCTCTGTCCTGATCTGGTTTCACTTTAGGCCCTATGGATGCATATGCCCTGAAGTCAAATTCTTTTATTTACACCACATGCAACATATGCTACCACAGAAAATGAGTGTGTTACAGTTATTTTACAGCAATTTAATTTCACATCTGAGTGTAAGAAATGCCACCCATGTTTCTTTGAGCAACTTAATTGAACTTGTGCGAATGTGCCGCAGTAAGGAAACCATGTGATTTTATACTGTTGTATTTCATGAGATCCTTGGTAAACTTTTATCAACTCTGTTCGTATTTCCTTTCTTTTTCTCTCCTGGAACATTTCTTGCATCCATCTAACTTAGTAGTTTTGATTTTTCTTTTTTTATGGAATTGAAGTTTGTTAGCATGAGATATTAAGTGTCAACTGTAGTTTATGAACAATTCTGATCTCCGCAGAGGACTCGGGATCTTGATACTGTTGATTTGCTTGATCATCTGCCACCATTGCAGCAACTTCTTTTTCGGCTTCTTGCTTGCCAGGTAATTAGCCTTTTTGCCTACCACCATGTCTTCAATTTCACTAGTTTCTGTCTTCATGCGATGTCATTGACATGTTAAATGTGAGTTACTGCAATTTTTGTAGCCACAAGGGGCGTCATCTTACAATATTATAATCCAGCACGTACTTTCAATGGTAAGTAGCATGCCCGCTTCCTTCCTTCCTCTGAGATCGCATGCTTCTTTCATTTTTAAGCAGTATATGAGTGGTTTGGCATTCATTTACTTTGTTTTATGCGTTACTGGAAGGTTGCTTTAGAGAGTGTTAAGATCTACACCGCTATTAGTGATGGGACGATCAATCTTGTTGACAAGGTGAACTTTCTTGTGCTTACCACTTAGGATAAGTTTGTAAACCTGCAAATCACTAGCTATTTTTGTTTATTTTGGTCATCCAATCTACACCTTATTCCCTATTGCAGTTCTTTGAGATGCAAAGAAATGATGCTATTAGGGCACTTGATATATACAAAAGAGCAACTAACCAGGTAAATTGCTATCCCTTTTCTGTTTCTGGGAAATGTAGGCTGACTGATATTGCTGGGTTTTCATCTTTTTAAATTTCCGTTTCCCAGGCTGAAAGACTATCAGAATTTTTTGAAGTGTGTAAAACTATACACGTTGGGCGTGGTGAGAAGTTCTTAAAAATCGAACAGGTTCGATAAATATTTTATTTGCAAATCATTGGTATTTGTTATCTAAGCTAGCAAGCTACTGACAACATTCTATGGATAACTTCTGCAGCCCCCAGCATCATTCTTACAAACTATGGAGGAATATGTGAGAGATGCTCCTGCGACAAAAGAAAAGGTCTGCAGACTGTTAAAACCTGTACTCAGTTATGGATAGTGATGTTTAAAGCTCAAATAAGACATCTTCCTTGAAATATTACAATGCCCACAATCAAGAAGATGATGAACGTAGTTCAAAACCAGTTCTACCAAACTAACTATGCCTTGTTTGTGTACTTCTGTTATCAGGGATTGCTAGTTAGTTATGTATACTTTGTGTAGTTAGCTGTTAAAATATGTTTCATGGAATCTGTCAGGAGGCCGTTTAACCATCTTGTTCATTTAGTCTTTCATTTTCGTTCCTTATTGAGTTTGCTCTGAGCATATTTTATTTGTTTTTAGGTCATATTGGCGATAGAATACAAAAAAGAGCCAGAGGAGGAAGAAAAGCCAACTTCACCTCCTCCCGCTCCAGAACCCGAACCAGAACAAGAACCGGAGCCAGAACCAGAACCAGAACCAGTAAAAGAGGAAGCACCTGTAGCTGAACCGACGGATTTGCTGGTAACATTCTGTGCCCTTCACATGCAGTCACAATTTTGTATTCTCCAGCTAATACTTTTATCTTGTTAGGGTCTGAATGAAACGAACCCCGCTGTAGCTGAGATAGATGAGAAGAATGCTTTAGCACTGGCAATTGTTCCAATAGGTAAATTTCTTGTGAACGAAACTCTGCCACTTTTTTTTCACCACTTGAAGTTGGTGAAGTGAAGGGCATGTCCTTAACTCTTGTTTATTGTGGCAGACGATGCACGTAAAGCTACTCCATTTGTTGCCGAAAATGGAGTCACAGGCTGGGAATTGGCCCTTGTCACTGCACCCAGTTCAAACGAAACTGCTATTACTTCAAGCAAAAAGCTGGTACGGTGATCAACACTTGAATTCTCGATAAGCAGCACGTTGCAGATAGATGATCAACGCTAACACTAACACTATGGCCTTGCTAATCATCCTTTGCTCCCTGCAGGCCGGTGGACTGGACTTGCTCACCCTTGACAGCTTATACGACGACGCGAACCGGCGAGCGAGCCAGCCCACAAGCTACAACCCCTGGGAGGTCACCCCAGCAGCCGCCGCCGCCCCAATGATGCGGCCACCAATGCACGATCCGTTCTACGCCTCGAACGGGTTCACGGCGCCCCACACCGTGCAGATGGCCGCCATGGCCCAGCAGCAGCAAGCCTTCATGCTCCAGCAGCAGATGATGATGGCCGGCCCTCAGGTCCACCAAATCCAAGCCCCGGCGAACCCGTTCGGGAACCCGTTCGCGCCCGCTGGTGCCCACCACCCTTACGGCGCCGGGATGCCCCTCCACGCCGGGCCGGGCAACGCGTACACGGGGCTGATCTAGGCGGCAAGCCCGGTGGTCTACGATTCTTCCATGTTCCTTCTCTTTGTCCTCTGTCTTTCTTGTCGCCACTGTGATGATGGTCTGCAGCACAGGTAGAAGAAAGGTTGTAGCGTCGATCGTCAGGGACGAGAGTGTAGGTGATCTCTGCAGTGGTGTCTGTCATTCGATCGGGGTTGGGTGCTTGCGTATTGTATGTGGCGTTTTTCATGTGCAGGCGAGTGTCATTCGTGGAGCGGGAGAAGGGATACGTCGTCGGGGATTGGATTATTCTTGGACACGATTCTTTGTAGCGTAATCATCCATCCCGCATTGGTATGCGTGCGAGCCGTTTGATCGGCCAGTAGTGTCAATCTGCGCCGTTCGATCATGCTTGTTGGTTGCCGCGAAGAGCTCTTGGTAGTCTATGCGGTGTTGACGGTTCACCGTTCGTGATGGGAGACAACCCGTCCTCCGTCCGCATCAGGAGCATTTGGGAAAGCCGAGCTCTCTCCACGGGTGGGAAATCGCATCGCACCGCACCAGAATCCCGAAACCCAACCCGCTGCCGATGCCGCCACGCCACTTGACAGCCATCCCACCTGGCTGCACCCACGCCGTGCGGCGGGCACGACACGAACCCACCGTTCGCTCGTCGCTTCTACCGTGCGCCTCCAGAAAACGAAAGCCAGACCTGGCCGACAGGACACGGCCTGATTAGGTCCGATATAGCTGGGCTAAATAAATGACCGTGTCTCACAGTGTTGGTCTACGTATCTGTACTCAGACCTAGGTATGGCATAGAGAAAGGTCAGGCTGTATCAGGCCGGTTCGGTCACGTTTAGCCAAACGGGTTACAGATAGGCTGTTGATTTTACTGTCAGTTACAAGTGATTTTACTACCAATCATAAGTGATTTTACTGCTAGTCGCTGAGTAGTAAGTATTTTTATTGTCAGTTATAAGTAATTTTACTTACAGTCGTAAGTAAATTTACTACTAAGTTATGTGTCCGTATTTAGAAGAGTGTACTAATCTTAACAAAAATAACTTTACTGTTAACTGTAAGTAATTTTACTACACTACTATAGAATAGTTATTGTACGTGCCATGCTGGATTGGCCTGCCTTCTCGACCTAAACACAACACCTTCGATCAGATCGAGCCGGTATGACTCGTTTATTGTTCGTACCATGTCTGAGCTAAGCTAATAGTACTGTGCTTCGGGCCGGCACAATTAATCCAACCCATTTGGCTAGACCTTTCGAAAACCTGGTCTCGACATCACCAACGTCACACCCAACCAACACCAAGGCGGCCCGAACCCAAGAGCCACACGATACGGGAAGCGAGCGAAAACTTACAACAAACCTAGTCTGAGATGGGTAATTTATTCTTTTTAGCTTTTACTTTTATTTTTATAAAAATTAAAACAAACGGTATAACCTATTAAAACGATTTTTTCAAATAATTTTGTGAACTTAAAACCGTATGACCCGCCCGCATTCACGTCCCACTAGTCAGCTGCTGTCTTCTTGAAAAGATGGAAAATCCAACACCCCACCCCAACCCGAGCGAGCAAAGCAAACAAACAATCCCGCAAGCAAAGCGAACCGAGCGGCCGCAGCCACCACCCCCCGCACCGAGGGCGTCGCGTCGCGTCGAGCACTCGAGCCGAGCCGGACGGAACCCTAGAGGAGCGGCGGGCGGATGGCGCGCGGGCTGCGCGGCGTCCGCGACGACCTTTCGGAGCTGGGGCGCCACCTGCTCGACATCGCCTGCTTCCTCCACCCACTGCTCGGCCCCGCGCACACCGACTCCCCGCCGGCGACCCCCACCCGCCGCCGCCGCTCCCCCTCCCCGCGCCCCGTCACGCCGCCCTCCCCCTCCCTCCTCGCCGACCTCGCCGAGATCGGCGGCCCCCTCCGCGGCGGCTTCTCCCTCCGGGCCTTCCCCGGCCACCCGCAGCACCTGCCACTCCCCGCCTCCGCTGCCGCCGCGGATTCTCCGCAGACTTCGCCCCCGCCTGCTTCCCCGCCGCCCACTGCTGCTAGTGTCGCAGATGATGTCGTGGGAGCAGTGCGCGCCCTTGCGGCGCGGCCCGAGGCGTGGATTGACTTCCCCGTGCTCGCGCTTGACGAGAGTAATGCTCTTTTCTGAATTCTGATGTGATCGTTGCGAATTGTGCAAATATCAGTAGCTATTTTCCATAAATTGCGGGCGTCTTGGAGTGGATTTGTGGTGTCAACGTTGGTTAAGTAGAGATGGGTGTAAAGGTTGCTAATTTTAGAATCGTGGGATTTAGAGCTGTGATTTAAGTCAAATTGAGAGGGAAGGGTACTAACTCAGGAAGTCAACTAGGACTAGGGAGGCCGAAGTGCAGTGCTATGTGGTGATGGGATAGTAGTGCGCCAGTGGTGTTATGATTGTTTTGGCTTCGTATTTCAAGTTTACTCGTATTCTTGTTGTTTATGTCGGTTTCGGGGTGTAGTAGTTTCCCGGTGGATGTCATGAAGTGAAATGAGAAGCATGGATCGAAGCCAAGTGGTCATCTTAAGTTTATTTACAGCTGGGAGTGTGGTAGAACTTTTTGTTGCTTAGGTTGTGCTAAAGGACTTTAAAGTTGCTTGGAATAAGCTGGAACGAACTGAATAAACTCTTATGATGTACTATACTTAAGTGTAGGGAGTTTGTTTTTAATGCTATTGATTACAAGTTCCTCAGAGCTCTCATGGTTTTGTTCTGAACCATGTGCTATCCATGATTGCTTAGAATAATGAGAATGTTTGCATGCTCTGTGTGAAATTTTGATGACGATAGGTGAATATAAGGAAATCATTTATGTTGCTCAGCTAAATTGAAGAAAATCAGTTACTCATTTAAGAACACACAGGGTCATTAATACAAAGAATGCAGAGTAAGAAGAATAGTACAAGGGAATACAGGTTGTAAGGGGTTAACTTCTCATTATTATAGCCAGACTTTGTATAAATTGGATGCATTATTATAGAATTGAAGAATGGTTTAATCTTTATAGCTATAACAGGGAATGTTTAAATATAGATAGCAAGTAGCATTTAATGAATTGTTGAAATTACAGATAATAAACATATCTTGTTTGTGCTGTGCTTTCTGCTGATTCGGGTTCTAGTCATGCTTGCCTTTTATCCTCCTTAGGATCACTTAAGTTTGACAAAATCGTATCGTAATTTTTGAAATCTTGAATGTAGGTTTACTATTACTGTGAGTTGTTTTATTTAGCTCCCCCTTATAAGAATCATTTGCAGCTATTGTGTTGCTGCGCTATAACCATCATTTTGTTTTTTTACTGTTTGCAGATTCTACAATCTCTGATATCCATAGAGAACTTGTGGAAGCCACTGAAAAACTTGTCCCTGATTTAGCATCTCTACGAGCTAGGCTCTGCCCTTCTTACATGGATGAAGATGTATTCTGGAAGATATACTTTAGGCTGCTTGAGTCGAACCTAAATGAACATAATTCAGAGGTATGTTAGGACATACATTTTCTATGCAGTGATCTCTACTAACATGCTTTCCATGGTAGAACAGATTTTCTATACTAGTTTTAATTTCATCAGTTTCTTGTTTTGAACTAAGATGTTATTGCAGCATGGCCTGTAAGCAAATAGAACTAGAAGCATGTTTAGTCTAGTTCTCTTTTCCTTTTTTAGTTAATATATACTAGACATATTATTCTATTGTTGTTATTATGGAAAACCCCTGCTTCCAAAGAAGTCTAAATACTAGACATACTCTTTTATTGTTATTACAGAAATCTCCAACTTCTAAATAAGCGTAAATTACTAGACACACTCTTTCACAAGTCATGTTGTTCTTTTTGAACTAGGGATATCAACACCTCATTCTATATACTTGGGAACCATCGTTGTGAATTCACGAGTCAAAATATATAGCAAATCTTTGTATTGTTCTCTGGATTCTGGGGCACATTAGGTTGAGCTGCTACAATTGCTTGGCATATCCTGTGAGCTTGTTGGTCATCTATATAGTTAAGCTTCTAGTTTGGGGCTTTGGGCAGCAAAAACATTTAAGCATAGAGGATTATTATTCCTGAACTGATTGTATTTACTTGTTTGTGTGATTTATCCTACCCATTTTTGCCCTAAGGTTATATTGAAGTGCTGAATATGGTCCCTATAATTTTGGGGCTTAAGCACATTTTTAAAGAAACACTAATAATACACTGAGCTGTCTGTTATGGATATGCTAATTGTTTTGCTTGTTAGTCTTACCAAATTGTACTTGCAGGAAGATAACCAGAATGCGACATGTTCTGTGCATCGCGTCAATAATGAGATAGAGTCAGATTCTGTGCCTAATGTCTGTGAGATAGAAAGTGAGAAAAGCATTCACGAGGGTTATCAATCTTCAGATGGTCGTGCTTTGACCAAAACAAGATCTGAGCAGAGCATTGACCAGTGGGTGTTTGCAAAGTCTAAATCTGAGCAAAGCATGGATCAGTGGTCCGAAATTCCTTCTGATGTAGAATCTTTTAGAGAAGGTAAAAGATACCTTAGCAGCGAGGAGCTGAGCGATGTTGATGGTGCCAATGTTGTTGTCATGGACAAGTATATGGATTCACTTCTGTCAGATCGCAAGAATCTCCCATGTGCTAGTTCCTCTGTCCGACGGGACTCAGTGAGAAGAAAACCTACTTCTTCTTCTGACTATAGCCACCGGCCTCCACAACCTACCCAACCTGCATCGCTGTCGAAGAAGGAATCATGGGATGTCTTTGAAGATTCAGAGTTTGAGATACTTGACAGTTAGTAACAGGGATCTTTGCGATCTCTGGGCTGTTTATCCTTCTATTTTTCTTCGTTTCCCTACCGTTCACCTGGTTTGTAAATGACGACCTTCAGGTGGTGCCAATTATCGCAAAATAAGATCTTTACCAATATATTATTGGCCCTGTTATTTTGGCTTTTTGGTTTCTCCGAAAGTCGAAATAAATAGGGCGGTTTCTTGAAGTGGGTTGTCCAAACAGTTTTTCGAGCCTAAAATCATGCATGTTGTCTGTGTTCGCGTCTTTGTTATCGGCACTTGTCTTAAAAAGCGCAGATAAAAGCCATCAGTCGTAGTTCAAAAGCAATCACATTGTGTGCATACATCTCTGTGTGTATCTTGAGTATATCCTCGCATCTCACATCATGTAACATATGAAAATTGTAATGGATATGTCAAAGAGTGAGGCTAGGTTACTGGTCTCCCCACTCTGGAAAATTTGTGTTCCATACCGTATGTTGCATGGTGGCCAGCTGGCCATTCTGTGGCCTGGTGGGTTTCTGAGAATTCTTCAGTGCAGAGAACATTAAACCGGGGGGCGCATTGCTCTTGTAGTTTGCTTGCAATTGAGATCACAACACTGGCAAATCCAATCAAGGGTTTAGTTGTCTCACCATCGGTATATGAGATGATATATTTGACATACATAGTCTGATGCAAATTTTCACAATAAAATGATCCATCTAATCAAATGCAGATGATAGCGATGAGAAGGCCCAAAACGTCTGAAATTAGCTTAGCAGCGCATCCCAAAGAATTGCAAATTAACGTGGACATTGGACGGCCTTACGGCGCGCGCGCACGCGCTAAGGAGGTCCGTCCGGCGGCACGACGAGCCACGCCGGGTCGAGGCGCAGCTCGACGCGCTTCATGTCCTCCATCATTGCACAATATATTCTATCCTTTTTTAACAATAACCACAAATGTTGACACCTCTTACATGATTAGTGCAGAAAAATACTACATTATAGACTTTAGCTATCTGAACAGGCCGGAGTACCTCGCTTCTTATCGAACCATAGGTACCATATTTCAGAGTTTCAAAATAACAATTAACCCGATGGGATACAAGAGGTATTTAACTTCCATCATTTCTCCCTCCACAACATCATCTAGTGGGCATTTGACGTGTAAGAAGAAGTGGCGTATCCTAAACAACATCCCTAGCTACAACACACAGAATAGATAGCCATAATTGTTGCAATGATGGTACTACACAATTTCATTCTGATTGCGAATTGCAGGATGTAGGTCAAGCACAAGGCCTTGCAAACGAAGTGGCTAATGGAGGGGAGGCTATAGATATGGACATCATATGAGATGTGATTGCAGCATCGTTAGTGGCTTGACATACATGCCGCAATTATTACGCTTTTATGTACATTACAAATGTCAACTTGGCATGTGTAATTTTTCTGTAAGTACCTTTGTACGTGAACATGGCCACAACTTCCATCAATATTTTTGTTACATGCGATCTCTTTACGTGTTCAATACAATGCTTCGAAAATCAATTCAACAAAAAAACCAAAAGACAACCACCGAATTGAACATCTTCAGTTTCAGTCGTAGCTTCTTGCAACCACTATAGTGCCATTACAGCCAAAAGTTAAAAGCTACATCCCATTTGAACATAGCCATAGACTCTATTCTTTTATGCTGTGGCTGATAGTTTTTAGTTGTGTTTTTCGAGGTAATGACAAAACGGCAAAGGCACTGAAGTTGGCAGCGCATGTGCAGACGAGCTCAGAAAGCTGTTGGAAAAAACAAAAGTTATTTAGAAAAATCATCTTATTTATTTTAGTTTTTAGAGAAGCTAAAATTAAAAGCTTAAAAAGAACGTGGCATAGGCTAGAAGAGATACCGTCTGCAGCTGGGACGGTCGGAAACGAAACGATCAACCGTCCAACCCAGCCGCGCGCGCCCGCGGCACGAAACGACCGCCATCGTGAGCAACCCAAACCAGCCAGCCACGCCCAAACACAACAGAACAGCTCAGCTCAAAATCAAAACGGCCGAGGCGGTCCCCACCGCCAATTAAACAACGATACCATCTCGCCACCCGGTCGCCAACTAGCCTTCCCCTGCATCCCACAGGCTAACCTGTCCATGCCAGATCATACCCCACCTTTCTTTTCTTTTCCCCTCCCCTTTTCCGCAGCCGTCCTCCTATTAACCTTCTCCTTCCTCCGGCGGAGGGGGATGGCGATCCTGTACGCGCTGGTGGCGCGGGGCACGGTGGTTCTGGCGGAGCACAGCGCGGCGGCGACCAACGCCGGCGCCGTCGCGCGGCAGGTCCTCGAGCGCCTCCCCGACGGAGGCGCCGATAGCCACGTCTCCTACACCCAGGACCGCTACGTCTTCCACGCTAAGCGCACCGACGGCATCACCGCGCTCTGCATGGCCGACGACTCCGCCGGACGTAAGCCCCCCCCCCCCCCCACACACACACACACAACCAATTCCCTCCCCTTGTTGCCACCCCCCCCCCCCCCTCTCGCACGCGCACTTCTCTGTACCGCGCGTTTCTTGGAACGATCGGAGGGGGGATTTTTTGAACTTGGTTGGTGTTCGGGCTCCATAGGTGGGCGGAATCTTGGAGGGTTTGTCGGTATGTGCGTCTCCGATGTTTGTTGCTGCATACAGGGTGGCCTCAGGGGATTGGTGGATCGGGACAAACCGGGGAGATGCAGTCGGATTGAGTTAGAGCTAGGCAATTGTCATCTGACAATAGATTAGATTGGAGTGGACGAGTTGAGCTTTTGGACTGGCTGCCCGAGTTTTGCAGCTGTTGACTTTGGGATCAAACGCTTTTGATGCTAGTACAGTACTCATTTAGGCCAGTAAACCAGAATTAAGGCTATATAGTCTAGCTCCTGCCGAGAGTGATTTGTGGAAACCAAGAGCAAATTTGTTCTATTGTGTGTACCTGAGAGTTTGCCTTAAGCACTAGTGTGTGCTTTCTGTTTGTGCAAACCACGTCTTTAAGTATCAACTAAAGGTCAACCTAGAATTCTGTCTCAGCGTGGCTTGCTGTGCCTCTCTTGTGATGTGAATTGCTTAACATGGACTTAGTTGCTTAACAACGGCTTATTAGCTTCATTTTATTGCAGGGAGAATCCCCTTTGCGTTCCTTGAGGATATTCATGGAAGATTTGTGAAGACATATGGTCGTGTTGCACTGACAGCTCTTGCTTATGCGATGAATGATGAGTTTTCAAGGGTCTTGAGCCAACAAATGGACTACTATTCAAATGACCCTAATGCAGATAGAATAAACCGCATGAGAGGCGAAATCAATCAAGTATTCACCTCTTTTTTTCAGTTGTTATTGTGTGAACATGACTTGCATCCACAACTTGCCGATTCACATGTATTTTCTGGCGCACAATCCTGCAAAACATTTCATCCTCAACTTAAAAATAAGCGCATGTTGTGTTTTCCGATCTTGTTAACTAAAAGAGGTGATCATTTGGATTCATGCATGGAGTAATTGAACTAGTATTCAAAATGATATTTACTGCTTATTATTCTCTTGCAGGTCCGTAGTGTTATGATTGATAATATTGATAAAGTCCTTGAAAGAGGTGATCGTTTGGAACTGCTGGTTGACAAGACTTCAAATATGCAAGGAAATACTGTTCGATTTAAACGACAAGCTCGCCGTTTCAGAAACACTGTTTGGTGGAGAAATGTTAAACTCACGTATGCATTCTTCCTACTAAAAATTCTTTGATACCACATTTTAGCTTGTATCTTCGTGTTTGCTTCCATAAGTACTATTGTTTTGGTTCATGAACTTCTTTACACTGAACTTTTATATCCAGCATGAAATTGGCTTAATTGTGTTCCTTAATATATTCACCTCAATCTATAATTATTGAGAGCTGTAATTTTGTGTAAAAAATAATGCAGTAGCAGGCTTGCATTCCAACATATTTGCATGCAGTAGATTTGAATGCAAATTTATGGATATGGTATATTGTGTGCTGTGTGCAATAAATACTGACATTAGGCCATCAATTATGATTTTTAGTTGTTATGCATAATTTTGCATCCATGTACTTGTCTTGTTATTTCTGTCAATAGTAGTATGAGCAGCAAAAATTCAAACATTGAATGTCCTCAGGCTGAAGCAAAGTTTGGAAATTGCACTCTATGAATTTCAAGCATAGGTTTAATCTGTTTCTCGCTTTTATTATGCCAAGCAGCGTTCTGACATGGCTTACACTTCTGAATATTGAATATATATGAAGGGTGTATACCTTAACCAACAGATTACAAAATTCTCTCTATGCTGGCGAGCTCTTCGTATGATGTTTTGTTTACTTGACTGCTGTTTGTGCCCTTCGTCTGCAATGAACATAGCTTTTCCTTTTCTGTTTTGCAGGGCCGCATTGATATTCCTACTCCTGGTAATCATATATGTCGTGCTCGTCTTCGTGTGCCATGGCTTCACATTACCAACTTGTATCCGATAAGCTATGATCTGCGCATCCATTCTTGTGGTGTGCCTGTATTTGGCTTGTTTCCCTCCAGGGACCAGGGGAGCAACTATTGCAATACCATTTCCCTCCAGGGGAGCAACTATTGCAAAACCATTGCAATTGGAAGGAAGCTTGCTATTTATCGTGTAATTGTGCTGTGTTTATTGTGAATGCTTTTGGAATTTGTACGACCATACGAACCTAACAACAATATCAGTGTTCAGTGCTCTTCACTGTCACTGCAGCAGCTGCGCCTGCATGCTGCGGACCTTGTGGTTTATGGCTAATGCGTCGCTCTGAAAGAACTCGGTATTCATCTTGTGTTTATTCCGTAGATAGTACTGTTCTTGCGGCTGTACATGAGCTCAGTTACCTGTACTACACTACTTAACATTCGATAATATGTTCCGGGCAGTACTACTCTACAGTCTAATGTTAACTGTCGAAGTTGACAAGATCATATACGGTATGTGGAGATTGTTTGTCTTGAAACGTGTTGTTTCTCGAGCAGAATCGCTCGGCCGGCGGTTGCCATCATCCAGGCGAAGCGCGCGTCGGATGCTGGCCGCCCTCCTAAGAACGCCCGCGTCGTCGTCCTTCCACGTGGCGCACGGGCTGGCGCGGCCGTGGTGCGCGCGCCTCCCGCTCCGCAACCCACCCACGTTGCCGCGGTGCAGCGTAGCGTACAGATCGACGACGGCGTGGCAGCCACGGCCCGCGCGTCCCTCGAAAGCCAGATCCCATCCCGCGCACGCGGTTGCTTCGCCATGCTTCATTCTTTTTTAGGTAGGTTCCTTTGAACTATGACTTACGATTTATAACTTAAAATTTTGAATTATATCTGTTCGTGAGAGGTAGTATACATAGAAAAATAGTCACATACGATTTTGACTAATACAGCTGTAACTGAGTATGCTTTTTACTACAATATTCATGTTGACCATACCTTGAAAAAACACATTGTTCAAAAGCCAGTTACTGTAGCAAATGCAATAAACCGAAGCCGGAAGTCCGGCCGAACCAACCCTTTGTCCACGCCACACGTATGGTCACATTGCGTGTGTCCGCCTGAGCCATCTCACCCCTCCACGTGCCATGCCATGTAGTAGGCGTCACTGCGATGCTAGGCACCGCCGCAATAGTAGCCTAGCGTCGACAATCATGTGCAGAAACTAAGAGGACACAGACTCGACCTTTTCTCTCGTTCTCTGCCAGACTCCCCCTCCCCTTCTCCCTCCCTAGCCTCTTCTGCAATCTAGCTAGAAGTTGATTTTGGTTTGCCATCAGTTGGGCCCATTTTGGTCCGGCTACAGGCGGAGGAATGGGGGCGGACTGGCTTCCCTGAGCTTCGATATTGGCGTTGTCGTTGACGTTCCTCTGGGTGTTCACCATCTGCTGGATTCTTTCAGGCTTAGAGAAGAGGAAAAGGGACTAAGATAGGAACTTTTGTAACATCCCCACCACAAGGATAAAGAAACAATCAAATTCAAATGGAATCCACACACTTTATTGAATATTATAATTATAACGTTGAGGCTGTCGACAAGGGAATAACAGCTCACAAGTATCGTTCTATCACATAAACTTAGGGTTTCTATGGGCTAGGGCTACTCAAATACATCATATGTTTCTTTGGGGTGGTTCAGTAACTGAGGAACCTTCATCTCCTAGGCTGTACTTGGCTAGTTCTTCTTGCGCGGCACGGAGTCTCTGCATCATGAAGTTCATCTCCTCCAAGGTGACTTGGTACACATAGTTCAAGGACTTGGTGTACTACACTTGTTGAACCAGCTGTGGGTTATTCTCAAATTCTGTGGAGAGAAAGGCGCTGCTGGAGCTGACAGGAAATTTGCTGGGGTAATAGTGAAATGTGTTGTGTCGTAGCTCTAGTGCGTAGATGTCTCTCATCCGACGGATTGCTTCACGGGCTGCATCTTGGATACCGTTGAAGAAGGTCTCTCGTGGTAGAGGAGCGTCGAAGGTGTGGAATGCTGCATCATCTCCAATTTTTGCGTAGATTAGCATTTTTACCCTTCAACATTCTTGATCTCCATAGATGCCCAAGTATCCCTAATAAATAGGGCATGCATGGAAGTCCAATTCTTGAAGAAGATCCCAAAGGCAGTCAGCTAGGTGGCCAGCAAGGATTCTATGGGTAACTTGGATAGGATGTTCGGCCATCTACAATTTTTGAAAAGTAGAAAAGTTAGTAAACCATTTTTGAAAAAAAAAAATAGCTAAGTGAGAGAGTAAATAAGATTCGATTCAGAGAACTGTTTGAAATAGCTTTCTTGTAAAAATATGTCCTTAGGTTTTATTCATTCTATTCTACTTATGGTCACGTCTTAGAGTCATTATAGTTCTGATATCATCTCTGTTGGATCCCAGAACAACAACTCCAGAACCTTCTATGTAAATTGCACTATACTAAAAAAAGCTAGTGCACACAAGGTTAACAGGGATACATATCATACATAACAACCATACTTTATTATGAAATAAATGTATGGACCTTATGGACAATTTTACAAATAAAGGCTCATAGCCAACAAAGATAAAACAGCGGAAGATGAATCATAAAGAATCAGCCCATCTTGCCTGCTCACAGGCGAATGACTGTAAGACGTGGCCTATTCATCGCAGTCCTCACCATAATCGATGACGTCATCTTCTGGCAACAGAATTAAGCAAGGTGAGCACATAAAGTACTCCACAAGTTACACCAGAAAGTTTAACAAAGTGAATGCATGCATAAGGATTTACAAAGAAAGGCATAATAAGATTATTTGTGCGAAAAGCGATATTGATGTAAATACCGTAAAGTAAGTACAAAAGTTGAATTTAATATAGTAGATAAAATAATATTTTAATGAAAGTAATATCGTTAGTGTAGGCTCCAATCTAACACTAACCTAATTACGGGTATCCCACCTGGACCATCTTCAAAAAAGTTTTTATTTGTCCACAAACCAGATTTTGTAAAATCAAAATCTAATCCGTGAAAAACTATACTCAGCATATCTATGACCGTAGACACGGTTATCTAAGATAGTTTATTACTCTGCAGAAGTGTATAACTTTACCCACAAGACATGTCCTCCTATTGTGCCACGCAATTAACACACTACCTTAGGTGTACGGTGGAAAGTTCATGACAAGACTGTTACAATGTTCCGTAGTCAAAATAGTTACGTCACCACTAAGATTTCACCACAACTTGAATCCACAAGTTGGAGCCCTCTCTTGTGCCATGTGAGACTTCTCGTAGCCTACGCCACGCTCACATCCAGCCTATAGCGAAATTAAGTTTGGAACTTCACAAATTACTTATCCAGGTCTGTCACATACCAAACTTGTGGTAGGACAGTATGACTTTGCAATAGTAGCTCACAGACCGGTCCTTAAGGTGACTTAGACCCAACCACATACCCCTTGTGCCTAACAATCAACATTGTGTCACCAAATAGCAATGTATACCAGCACCGGCCTCCATACCAATGTCTAACTCTAAACTAGATTTTGTAACTTTATTTTATCAAAATTTCATTAACCTTCTTGACTCACCGAAGCCAAGAATAGATTTTAGAATTCAATAATTTATGTGAAACAGATATTTTCACCTAAATTATTCTAAGCATGGCTAAAAAAATCTATAAAATTTCTAGTCAATACTATTGTACTTACTAGATTTTCATCTAAGATGACAAAGCATAAGAATTTTAAGATAAAGTTTAGCCATACACAAAGGATTTGAGTATAACTAGAATTTAAATCGACTTTAAATTAGGTTTGAATAAAAGTACGTATGCATAATAATTTTAAAAACAACATAAATAATTTAAATTACTAAGAGCAACATGATCAAATGTGTAACTTGCTTTGCTCAAAGTCTTGGTGTTGCGAATCGTCGAAATCGAACTCTTCGGAGTCGTCGTAATCTATACGCGAAGATCGAAAACAAAATAAAATTCAAATAAAATTCCAAAAAGAATCTAGAAATGAGTAGTTTAGGGTTTTAGAAGAATTTAGAAATTTGAACGTGTCCAATCAGAGTTAGGATGAAAGAGAACGTCTTCTGGTAGTTTGAACTTCCAAAAGAATGAATAAAAGGAATTGTTCAAATTATTTTTGTGAAGAAAAAGTAGTTGAAGGTACAATATTTGTGTGTGGTCGAAATCATAATCGATGGCGTAGTCAAAGTCGTGGTCGAAACCATGATTGAATCAACGGTTGAGATTGTGAAGGTCAAAGTCGAAGACAGAGACACCAAGTCCGGGTGAAGTCGAAGTTGGAGATTTGGTCGAAGATCTGGTCGGAACTGTACAATGGTTAAAGAATACTGTAGCAGTTAAGAATCAATGGTAGTCGGAGTCGAGCGGTCGGGACAGCGATGAACGACAGTGGTCGAAAACGACTAGGGTGGAAAGAAAAGGTGGTCAGAAACAGCGGTGGTCAAAGGCTTAGAGCGAAGAATGACAGCAGTCGGAAGAATCGGACGCCTTCGAGTGCTCGGTGAGATCAGACGATTGGGAGAGATCAGAGGCATCGGACGGTTTGGAGAGGTCGGAAGTCGGACGGCTTGGAGAAGTCGGAAGTCATGATCGACTTTGAGTACTTTCGCCTTCTACAAGAATACTCGGTAGTCGGAGTCGTGATTAACTTCGAGTAGTACTCGGTAGTCGAAGTCATGATCGACTTCAAGTAGTACTCGATAGTCGGAGTTTCTGGGTGTCGTGGCCTTGGTCGGTCGGGGCAGTGCTTGGGACCCGAGGGTTGTTGGAGCTTCGGCGCTCGGCAACGGCCGATGAGGGGTGAGTGAGAGAGAGGGCGATGAGAGAACTCGACGGTACCTTGTGCACAAGTGGAGGAAGGATGTAGGTGGTCGGCGATGAAGAGGGGTGGCGGCGGAGCTTGGTCATCGGTGAAGATGGTTTTTTGATGGAGGGATCTCTCAGCGGAGGGGCAGAGGAGATTTGCACGGGTGCAAGGAAGCTCCTGGAGTCGTCGGAGTAGCTCGAGCGGGGTCGAGACAACTGGAATTCCTCGTCGGAGGTGATCGACAGCGCGGGGAAAAGGTGGCACACAGTGCAGGGGATTGCTCGAGCGCTGAGGAAAAGAATTGAGGGTGGAGAGTGGTGGTGTGGGTTTCGGAGGAGGTGTAGGGGGGTTTTATAGTGCTGAGGAGGGGAGGGGTGGCGTTAATTGCTCGCCGGAGTAACAGCGGCGGGATTTCGAGGAGGAGCCAATAAGGTAAGGCTGGGGTTTTAAAAGGAATGAAGTATGACATTAAAGCGGATTGATCACAGGGATCAATTTCCTTTTGGTCGGTGGGAAAGAAACGGAAAGGAGGGGGTGACTTGGGTGGACTCGGTGGCGCGATTGTGGCAGGGGTGGCGGCGTCAGGAGGAAGAAGGAAAGGTCCAACGGGTGGTCCCCACATGTCGGTGAGAGAGAAGAGGAGAGAGGGAGAAGCGGATGGTCAGATGAATGCCACGTGGTTAAGTAAAAAGGTCTCGGCCGTCGGATGAAGAGCGAAGGGTTAAGTGAGGGTGAGCGGTCGGGATTTGATCGTGCGAGGGTGGATTGAACCATGGCGTGACACTTCTCGGCCCGAGGTGGGTTGGAGTTTAAATCTTCATTTATGCTTTTCAGAAATATTAGATGGCTTCTAAAAGTTTCAGAAAAATTCTCAAAAATACTATAAATCTAGGGAAACTCAAAAAAAAACTATATTTTACTTTTAGAAAATAGATAAATTTAGTTTTCCTCACTCTAGGCTTTGAAATAAAATCTAGAAAAATCCAAATAAAATCTAATAAATCAAATAAATTTTTTTTGGGGATATTATATCACCCCAATCTCTGCGCGAATTCAAGGAAAAGGCCTTGCCAACAAGAATTTGGATCTCTAGCAAAGCTTCTGTGACAAGATTATTGTTGGACTGTCCACAATCTTTCACAGCTGTCCATCTTACTCATCACCGTTACACTCTAACTCCATATTCTTTAAGAAGACCTGCTTTTAATTTTTTTTACTTTACGTTGTCCTTTCTTGTAACTGTCATGGGGATGCATCATCTTTTGCCTATCATTAAATAGGGTTGGGCCCATAATGGGCTTTATTTCCCTCAAAAAAAAAAAAAGAAGACACGAACTTAAGGAGCCCAGTAAGCTGAAGTCATGGAACTGCAAATCCAGACATGAGTACGTGATGCACATATTTACCAATCAACGAGGATATTCGAGAAATCCAACCCAAATGACGGTGTCAAGTTGGAACATCATGGGCTCACATCAGTCGTAACTCGAAAAGGTCAATTAGCAAATGGACTGACATGGATTGTGGAAGAGAATCGACAGCAAAGCAGAAACATGGCTCAGATCTTGGATCGAACCATGATATTTCTCATCAAGATGGTCTTATTCTAGCACAAGAAGCTATCAATCAATAGCAGTATGACTAGGTGAGTGAGATAGGTCATTTCCACATCTCATGCAGGCAGATTTGACAATGCAAAGATAACTCGGGGTTTTTCTTTTACCATGTGGCATATATGAAAACATGTCTAGAGAGTAACAGAAAGTACAAAACCCAGTTAGGGTTACAATAGTCCTAGTAATTTTTCCTAGTTTGCTGAAATACTTAACAGGGAACAATATTCCAATGGCAAAAAAGGGCAGTTCACTCTCACTGCGAAAGTAAGTTTGGTGATCTGGTGGATAAACTCCTAAGTTATGTTGCTGCAGATTGTGGATGCAGGATTGGTCAATGTGTTTCATCTCTTCTCCAAGATCATGTTGAAGTATGGTCATCCCTGTGGAGACTTTTGATCCATTGACATTTTGTTCCAAATTTTTTTCACTCCTCAATGCAGAAGTACTAAAGTTCTCAGCACATTCACTTGAAGAGTCATTGAAGAACCTTGTCCTGGACTCCGAGTTCGTTCCAAGAAGATCAGTAACCAGATAGCTAAAGGTTCTATCAGCTGACATCCCACTCTTGCTTTGGCAACCTACAACACAGACTGCAAAGGAATCCATAGAATTGGAGTTTTCATGGGCTACTTCAGGTCCGCTTTGAAAATTTTGGTATTGCACCTCCTAATGCGACACTACTTTGCTGAATTCCTGATCATCAAGAGGCACGCAACATTGACTACCATTAGATAACAACGTGCAGGTAGTATTTCCATGATCTTCAGAACCTGTCACTGAGTACATAATTTCATCATCCTTCTGATCAAAGGACTTCTTGTGTTTATTATCTCCACATATACTTGTGTCCATAGTGCAATATTCCAAAACAGTCAAATTATCTTTAAAATAAAACATGTACTTGTGTTCACCTGTACTTATGTACTTGTGTTCTGATGTGGCCAAGAGTGTGAATGCTACATTGATTTGTGCTTCATCCATGCAATCCGAAGTTACAAGTCTTAGTGCTGAATTGAGCAAGAAGAAAGAAGCAATCGGTTATAGGAGAGAAAAGAAAATCCTAGTCCATGCAGATATTTATGTGATTCCTCCTTTGCGTAATACAAACAAGATAGCAATATATGGAATTGGAGGTGTGGGTGGTGAAGAAAGAAAGCTAGTTTGGTTCAAGCGGAAGACACAAGAACAATCAAATTTTTGTGTTTGCAGTTCTATGCACAAGGTTCATGAAGCATTCAACGCCAATTTTGAGGTTTTTAGTGCACAAAAAACACATATTTGAAAAGCTAATGAAGTCTATTTTTCAACGAATCAAACGGCACTTGATTTAGAGTATTCTACACAAAGATATGGCAACTTCATTGGACGCTACACAAGCTATCCGGAGAGACGCACGAGAGATGCCAAACATAATGAATTCGTGCGTTACAAGGCAAGTGTGGATAATATTGGGCTACAACATGACTTTACTAAGGTTGAGAAGGTTTCCTTTCTATCTATCAATCGGATTTAGAAGCCTCCCAAACCGAGAAAAGAAAGATATGAAGATTTGAATGTAACTTAGACTTGGTTCGGAACAGCCAGCAAGGCTAACATTAAAACACCTATAACTTTCACAAACGGAGTCTGATTTGAGTGTTGTTGGACTCGTTGGCAAGCTAATTTAAATCCCTATACAATTCAATACAATTCAATAGGTGCATTATAAGCTCCTTGATCTATTCTATTAAAAACCAAAAACTACTGCAGCTTGAATAGGTGGTGCTTGACATCAGTATCAAATAAAACTAATTCATTATTCAATTAGATATCCTAAGTTCTATTGTCAAATTAATACTTGCTGCCTTGCATGACTAAGTTGTGGAAGGTTGGTATTTCATTATAAGTTCAGAACCATTTTGTGAACAGAGACAACAAGTAGAAGCTGACACAACATGGCGGTAGAATCGAAAGAGAACGCAATATACTAAAGATTCACATGAACAGAATCAAAAAAACAAAAGGAGGTTTATTTGGCTGACCTTAGAAGGAATCGTTTAGTAATCTCCACTGGTACAACTCGAAGCTGTTCCACTATCGCTAAACAACAATGTCTTCGTTTAGTATTTTCTCAATGAAGGCAAAGAAAGAATTTTTGCGCTCGAACTGAACATGGCAAGGAACAAAAGGAGACGAAGAAGGGTAGAAGGAGAAGTGGACAAAAAAGTCGTTTACCTACTGTAATGTTGAAGTAGGCAAATGTGGAGCGCACACGTTCATTCCTTGCAACCGCCGTGCATTCAAGTTGGGCGGTTTGCAAAGGACGTCTTTGTCGATCAAGGTCGGCGATTGGCGAGGAGTTGTGATAGCGGCATCGCGGAGGATGGTTGGCGAGGAACGCGCGAGGAGGGCAGCGCGCGCGGAGCGGAGGGGTGGGGAGGAGGCGGCGGCGCGCAGGTGGCGCGCGGGGCGGGAGAAGGGAGGAGGCGGCGGCGGCGCGGGGGGAGGGAGGAGGAGGCGGCGGTGCGGCGGGCGGGGTGGGGAGGAGGCGGCGGAGCGGGGCGGCGAGAGGTGGGGCGCGGAGGAGTGGCGGCGGGGGGGCGGAGGAGGAGGACGCGAGGGCGGCGCGGCGGCGGAGGAGGGAGAGGGGTGGGGGGAGTAGTCGGCGGCGGTGCGGGGGATGGGGTTGGGGGAGTAGCGCGGGGGCGGAGGAAATGAGGTTGGGGAGGCAGCCGGCGCGGGGGGAATTCGGTGGGGGGAGCAGCGCACGAAATTCGAGGCGGGAGGGTCCACACGTCAGTCAGTATAATTTTTTTATGAGAAAAAGGTGGGAGGCCGTACCAACCACCAACTCCTTCTTTTATAATAGTAAAGATTTACGTTAGGCTTCTTTCCGCGAGAGTCTACAATAGCCTTGATTGATAAGACGGTTAATCGGTAGTGCCGTCTCTTTCTTTCTTTCTTTTTTTTTGCGAGGAACCGATTGTTTATAGGATAGCACTTTTAATTATTTGGTCATGGTTACTATAGGACGACATGGTTGTTATGAAATTAATATTTACTCATGTATAGGTTAATTTTTGCCATAAATATACATCCGCACCGTGAAATCAAATGGACCTGTTTTGAGTTTTTCATAATTAATTAACAAACACGTGTTGTTGAAATAACTAGAATTTTGTACAAATCCCTATAGATGAAATTTCACCAAAAATCTTAATTCTCCAATCACTTGATATCCTAAGGGGGGGTTTTTTTTTTTTGCTTGGGTGAACATACTTCCTATTCATAACCAGTTATTGCTTCAACAAAATTTAAAAGAAAAAAAAGTAGATAATCTGTTTCTCTTTTGATCAACAAGCTGACTTCTTCAACTTGGATGACATTGCAGCCTGCGCGTCTTCGGGCGCGGCAAATGCAAGAGCACATCCAAGCACCTCGTCACCAGCAGGACTCCGGTCCGAATCGCCAGCCGCGCGCAGAAATACTACCAGAAGATGGAGAGGAACACCGCCACCGCCGAGAGACGTTCGCCTTCAACTACGACCCGTGCCTCGGCCTGCCTCCGAACCCCTCCTTGGAGGATCTAGCGAAGATCTGGTCGCCTTTGCTCGAAGGGGCAGGGAGCTTCTCTTCCTCGGCCGCTTTTGCTGCACCGCCCTCAGGCCAGGCAGGCATGGGAGTGAGCAGGTGATGTCTTTTCATGCCTCACGAGTCCATGGCGATCATGACTAGTAGCATGCAAAACTATAACAGAAGCCACAGCATTACGCCATTACCCATGTAAACCCAGTCCTCTAAAATTTCACGGGGCATGGCTGGTGCCGCTTATTCGCTTCGTTCATCCGTACATGCACACACTCATGGTGTCGAAGCCAACATCCATGGGTGCCCCCTGTATCATTTAATTCATTTCTCGTCCAACATCCATGGTGAATAAGCAAACATTTTTGTTTCGTCAAATAAGATGCTGACGTAAAGATATGCCAGTGTTAAAACTTACATTCTTAGATTATCCAAACAGTACTGTTACAAACAACTACAGGGTCCTGAGAATTTCTAGCATAATTTATTAAGCGTAGTAGTTTAAGCTCGACTTTTTCTTGGCCTGCACTTGGATAATCCCTTCATTGAAATCCTCATGCGTCACCTGCGCAAGAAACGATCATGGTCAGAAACCACAAGCGGTGATCAGCAATAATCACAACATAAAGCTCATCTAAGAATGCAAAGTAGAGCACCACAATTTCCTGTGATGGAACTGCCAGAAAGAAACTAAACATGCTGTGGAAATATTGCCTATTAAAAACTACTGAATGTAAGTCCGGATTCTAGTTTGGGTTACGTGCAAGGACAATCATCACAGAAATTTGCATTGTAAAAACTAGTTTCTGTGAGCAGAAACCATAAACCATGATATACTTTGCAAGGACAAAGCAACACGAAGCCAAAAGCAGAATGCTACTTGAGTGATACCGCAAATGATATCACAAGAACACAAACGATAACTGAGGCAGATTTTGAGTAGGCAGCGTTTAACTTGAGAGCCCTGTGATATCTATAGCCAATATTGCTAACATTCCCATTTTAGCTTTACTTAGTCCACCTGTCACCTCTTAACAATACTAACGGTCTGGTCCAAACCACCGGTTCAAAAGGTTCTAGAACGAAGGCGGTTTTGAAAACCGCCAAAACAACATGGTCAGTATCTAAAAAATTGAGATTGGAAACCAAACACTCCTGGATCCTTCCTCACTGAAGGCTGGTCAGGTTGCACCCTGATAAGTGATAACTAGCATACCACTCATTTATTTTACTTTTGCCAGCACTGCCATCTTCCAGCTATGGACTATTGTTGTGCTTCCATAACCATAAAAAGCACATATCATGGAATTACGAGAATGAACAGGAAGTCACACCTCTGTAGCATCTCGCCGTAGCGCAAGCATACCAGCTTCTACACAAACAGCCTTCAGCTGCGCTCCATTAAAATCATCTGTTGAGCGAGCCAACTCTTCAAAATTCACATCTGGATTTACATTCATTTTTCTTGAGTGAATCTACAGACCACCACACACAACACATTTGTTAAACCATGATTCACTGAGTAAAGCAAACGGACAAACAAACGTCGGCAAATTAGACACAAGTTCTGGAAACCTACTTGCAAGATTCTAGCTCTTGCTTCTTCAGAAGGATGAGGAAACTCGATCTTTCGGTCCAAACGACCAGACCTCATCAGCGCAGGATCGAGGATGTCTGCACGGTTTGTTGCAGCTATGACCTGCAAGTTAACCAACAATACACCATCAAGCAGATGACATTATTAAAAACACTGACAAACTAACTTCTAAAATGGATTCAAAGTATTGCTAGCAAAAAGGTACTGATATATGCAATTTCAGAAGCTCAATAAAATTATGGCAACACAACTAATGCTCAAGTATATCTGGTGCAACCATTTAAAAAAGTAATTGTCAATGGTGGTACGTCGTGTTCGTGAAAGCAACATAAGCATGCATTTGGCTTCTCCATTTGCAAGGCAACACCATCCATTCTTGAATTATATAACAAATTGAAAAGATCAACCAAACCATCAGGGCAGGAACAATCAGCAGCTTATCCAAACCATCAGGGCAGGAGCAATCAGGTGATGCACAGCAGCATGCAACCAAGAAACAAATATTAACACATCCTAACCTTTATTCTCTCATCGCTGCTAAATCCATCCAGTTGATTCAGCAATTCCAACATAGTCCGCTGAACTTCTCTATCACCACTAACTTCACTGTCATGAAATGAAGCAAACTTGTTGTCACCATACGGTAGAAATGTATGTTCCCATTTTACAATATAAGAATGTTTTGTTTATACTAAATTAAAAGGCCGCCGAGAATTCTAGCTTTTGCAGTCTTATGCAGAAAATTAACATGTCTTCATCACAGTAAAACCATCAACCTAAAACAATGCAAGAATAAAAACCAAGTACAGGGTACAATCATCATACAAGACGTACCTGTCAAACCTCTTGGTCCCAATTGCATCAATCTCGTCAATAAAAATGATGCAAGGAGCTTTCTCTTTCGCAAGCTGAAAAGCATCCCGCACAAGCTTTGCTCCATCACCAATGAACATCTGACCAAGCCCACAAGAATATTGTTACGCCTCTACTAGAAACTATATCCAAGTAAACTACAGAATAAATAAAATAGACTTACGCATGACAAGGCAACATTTCATATCTGATTCTTGGATGATGACAGATCAAATGGAAATAAAACCAAACTGACATTTTACCATACCACTAACAATGCTAAACCATGTAACTTTTGTTTCAATACATGGAATGAATACATTGAAGAAAATAATGAGGCGATAGATGATAGCCAAACCCCTGAATCAAAACATCAAAAGCATCATAGAACTGACAAAACTTCAACACAAAACCTAACGAATTAAAACTCTTGAATGACAGAAAGATGAAAACCACTGGTCGGGACTATAACAATATTATATTATTATATGCAAAAGATGCTTACTAAGAGATTCGGGAACATATATTCTACCTTAGCACGTAAACAACACACATTTGTATCTATGTCCAGAAGGTATCGAGACATTTAAGAACTAGTTTTTGAGAATCTTAACATTAGAAAAGTTTTGCTCTAGGAACCAGACAGCCACGTTACAAGAAACATGTTATGCTGAAAAATCTGATGCTTCACAAGAAAGAAGATGTTCTTCCATTTAGAAAAATTGGTTTTCCTAGATATTTTATGCAGTAAATAAAATTGAGAGTGACTACAGTAGATGTGTATGTGTTTTATGCACTTTATGTACACTTTTCCCACCATCCACTAATCACCACACAAGAGGAGTGGTGGGGAATGCAAAGAATGTTGTGGGGGTAAAATGTGTAAAAACTTTTTGTAAAAATGTTGTATGTACCATAGCTATCCCCAATAAACTCTCTTTTAGATCAACACAGTACATATAGAGCATGCCAGCAATGGGTTTGAACATTTTGTAAAGCCAGCAATGGGCTTGCACGTTTTGTAAAGTGACAACTAAAAACAAGAAAATAATCATTCATGCACACATAGAAATGCAACCATATGGAGGACTCGGTGAAGACATGTATTGCTATTGAACAGATAACTCCAGGAATGAACAAACAGAAACAAGAAGTTGTGAGTATTAACAAGGTCATACAAAAAGAAACCACACAATGATACACAATGGAGCTTCTCAAGTGAAATAATTACTTGGACGAGTTGGGGACCCGCCAATTTCAGGAACGTTGCATTGGTTTGCGCAGCACATGCACGAGCCATCAGTGTCTTCCCAGTTCCTGGTGGTCCATATAAAAGAACTCCTTTTGGGGGACGAATACCCAGCTTTTGGAACCGGTCTTTGTGCGTCATGGGCAACACAATTGCCTCCACAAGCTCTTGAATCTATATCAATAGCATAAGATGCAAAGGATAAGAGATAATAGAAAAGCAAATGGGCACAGAAACATTGCATTCTTGTTTTATGAAGTGATGCAAATTACGCCAACATTCCCTAAAGAACAATTTGGTTATAAACTTGCCATTTACCAGATAAGAAACTAAAAACTTCCAACATTTATTCAGCAAACTACCTGCTTTTCAAGACCTCCAATGTCATTGTAATCTTCAGTGGGTTTTTCATCCACCTCCATTGCCTTTACTCGTGAATCATACTCTGAAGGTAGTGTATCTAGTATAAGGTAGCTATCTTTGTTGACTCCAACCAAATCACCAGGTTTGAGCTTGTCAGGGTCAACTAGCCCAACCACAGGAAGGAATATAGTCTGCAATCAAGATATAAACAAAGAAAATTTTACAATGAGTTTGATTTCTTATTTTCTTGAACTAAAAATCATGCTTAAGAGATTTAAAAAATGCAGTTCATAAATCGGTTCATTACTTTTAAGTACTAATCTAAAACATGATTCATGCAGATTTGTGGAAGTAAGCAGTTGAGACAGTGTGCGATTCACAATCCCACACATGCAAAGCAGACACTATTGCACTAAACCAAAGACATTAATTGAGAGCGCACTCTTCTTGCTGGAAATACATACAATTGCAGTATAGAACTGTTCATTTTTGTAAGACTTCAACCAATTAAACTTGCTTCAACAAATTGTGCTTTGGAATTACATTCATTTGACACCATCTTTGCACCCAAACTATTCCATTCCAACATAAAGCTGACTTCAACAGCCGACATGGCAATACCTAATATGTTAGATGCTTTTCATTATGTAATCAAACTTAACTATTTGCGAACAAAAGAAGCAGTTGATTCATATGATGTAAAAGCTAGGAATCAAATGAACAGACAAATAAGTTCTTACCTGTCTGGTGGAGGTCTTCAGGACAACACATTTTCCTTTCCTTTGCGAGTCTAAATCAATGTTGGCACCATCCTCCTCAGCTTCATCCTCAGGGTTCATTTCCAAAATCTAAAAGAGTTGAGAAAAGTAGAAACCACATGAGTAGACCATACACAAATTATTCCAAAAATAAAAGGCTACATGAATATTCTGATCAAATGCTAAAGCACAGGGAAACGGCAGTTTCTGGAAGTAACACTAAGCTATCACATTGTCTAAGCAAGAGGGAGTGCAGTAGCAGTATATTTGCATACTTCAGCTACTAGAAATCTGACTTCAGCTACTAGAAATCTAAAATACACCCTAATGTATTCTAAATCAAATAGGAGTGCATTATTTTTTTAATATTTGAGATACCTGACTGCACCATAGGCCACATTCTCAACAAAACTATCAGAGGTTAACTTGATTATGCAAGTTTATGTTAATCTGCTCAAGACATACTCAGTTTGGACATTGAAAGTCTTCAAAGTTAAGAGGCGCTGAAGTAAACCAGTAATTAAGTTCCAACATTATTGAATGTGAGTGGTCCTAACCAGATCAGTTGTTACTGATCAAAGTCATAATATTTAAAGAATTACTACTGCAAAGACGAACTACCTCCTAGCAAATGGAAGGAATCAACCAGAAATAATAGAAGCAAAGTTACAAGAGAACAAAAGGAACAAGTTATTTCTTACAAAGAATTACGGCCTTTCTTCGCACAAGGAGCTAAGATAAATTACAAAATAATATTGAGTTGAATCAGAATAAAAGATATCAGACGCAGTTCTACTAGTATGCTGAAGCTTATAGTTATACCAAACCATGCCATACTAAAGCACCAGTAACGCACAAGAAAATTTCACCTATTTCACTTATTCACTTCCCTTGATCTCAGATTAACCTAAAAGACGGCTAAACACACCAACAAATGCGATCTAACAATCTAGGAGGAAAAAAATGAGAAGAAATAGCAGACGCTACAGGATGCATATATTTCTACCTCAACGATGTTGCCGACGAGATAGGGAAGCTGCTTGTTGAGCTTAATCTTCTCCTGGTTCTCCTTAATTTTCTCCTTGAAAGACTCCAGCTCCAGGTTCGTCCGCTGCAGCTCGTCCTGCGCATCGACAGAAAAAAAACAACCAATCAGACCCAGACCCAACCAAAACCCTAACACCAAAACTTCGAAATCCCGCGAGATCCCTCGCTCCCGTGGAGGTAGACCTCGAGGGGGATCTAGGGTTAGGAGTGCATGGCTTGCCTTGAGGACGCGGATCTCGTTGTCAAGGAGGCGGGAGGCCCGGACGATGTCATCCGTGGACATGGAGGCGAGCTGGTCGTCCTCCACGTCGTCCACGGCCATCGCCGCCGCCGCCGGCGGGGCGGCGGATGACGACATCGGCGTAGGGTTTCGGTTGCTTCGCTCGCTCGCGTCGCGTCGGGTGGGAAAGTAGTCTCTCGACACAAAGGAGGCGATCGACTGCGAGTCGTGTCTCTTGGACAGTGAGGCTTTGGCTTCTCGGGGGCTGTACAGAGGGTGCCCACCTGTCCAAATAGACGCCACGGGACGGACCCGATTTGGCGCGAGCCAGTTAGGTAGTGTTGACCCGCGGGCGGAGACGGCGGCTCAGCCACGGCCCAGCAGGCGTGTCATGCCATGTCGAGTTGGCACGGAGCCGTTTAGCCTAACAGATAGACACGATTAGTCCATTTAGGCTTGAAATTTTTTAAAAATATATAGAATTCAAAAAAGATAAAATAAACTATAGAAATATAATAATTAGCTTTACTAATATTTAAATGGCTACCTTGTTAAAAAACATTGTTAAGTAAAAACTCAATTTGAAAAAAATTAAGCAAAGAAAAAAGAGTATAGTCTGTAACTCAATATTACAGGTAAAAGTTAGAAAAGGTACAATGTATATATGGACACTCTAAGAAACATTGGTGTCACCGCCGTTTAGATAGAGATAATTGAACATGTGTTCTAACTCTGTATTCATCATGCAGTATTGAACTTGCGAATCAGCTTGTTTTCGGTCATTTATTATGAGAATTACTTTCACCATTCACTCATGAGATTTGTTCTTCTCTCCTTCAATATTCCTCCAGAAAGACTAAAAGCATATTCGGAAGAAATCGTCACGACAGAAACGATTAACACATCCGTGCTACTAATATAGATAGCACCAAATATGTTAACTTGTGCTTGTACCACCATTCCAAAATATTGAAGTCCTCTACGGTGAGGCACGGAATAATAATACAAAAGAGCTAATAGTTCCCTACTAGCCCTGGTATGGATTGTTCCAGCATTTGACGGTGCAGAGCTTGATCTTCTGGAGGATTCTGGTGCACCAAAAATGTTGCCCTGCATATTTGTCTTGTTACTTGTGGTAGGAGCTGGTGAAGGTCGTTGCAAGCAAACTCCCTAAAATTTATGCTCGTATTTCTGATAAACTTCAGACAATTTAGAACAAACAACTGAAAAAATAGTTAGAATAATTTACTCATACAACCTCACCTATAAAATGAAAGAACATTAGTGAATCCTGTAATTTTCGCTCTTATATTTAGAATAAATGCAAATACGTATAAGTACAGAATCTCGTTCTAATATTTTAAATATTTATTTTCATAGCGCACACATCATCTCTTAACACTATGTCATTTTCATTAGTTTTCAAATGAGTCATAATAGCAAGAATATGATGCATAATTAAAGGAGATATTGGATAGTACACTTCGGATAAAGAAACAGTGGTTTCGTAAAAGAGTTCCAAAAATGCTAGCAACTTCTCAGTAACATACTAGTATTGCTTAGTCAGTAGTGTGTTGCCAGTATGGCTGTGATAGTGTATATGGATAAAAACCGAAAATGAGAGCTTATAGAGTAAAATATTTTGTAGCATAAGATAAATTGAGTTTCACCTTACCCACATCCACACTAAACTTTCGTGGACATACACCCATCGCAATGTAGTAGTTCTTATATTCTGTAATTCGTTGATTAAAATTATTTATAAAAAAATTACATCGAGAAAAGCTTAAAGATATGGATCTAACCTCTTTAAACTATATTTAACTATAAGATTAATAATATGGCAAACGCATCACTAATATAGCAAGAAGGATTCGGTGTATGTGCTAAATAACGGAGTGAGAATATCCATTGATGTGGAATTTACTACAGCATTGTCCAGCGTAATTGCAAAAAATCTATTTGTAAAACCAAAATCGTCCATAATTTTGATAATATATTCTGCTATATTCTCACCCGTATGTGCTATATCAATTAGATTAAAGCCTATTATTCTCTTTTCCAATACCATGTCATCATTTACGTAATGAGCAACTACACTAAGATAATCTCTAGTCGTTGTCTATCTAGAAATGTGAGTAAATCTAGAATTATGAGCAGTTCTAATGTACTTTTCAAACGTTTCAGACTCACAAAAGTTTAAAGGAAGATTTTGTGTAGCAATTAAACAGAATAAATATTCTCAAGCTACCTTAGGATTATAATCCCAGTTATGTATCGTACCATCAGGGTTGTACTGCAGCTGTGCTTGCCTCATGACTATGTCTTGTTTTTTTACATCTTTGAGCATGTATGTACAAATGTCCAACTCTGTCTAAAGACTTTGCAGACAATTCATGATAACATATTTTACAAACAACAACTCTTACCTAAGATCTGGCTACGTCTCGCTTCACTAGCTTATCGAAATCTTGCCACAGCAATGACGTGCTGGGTTTTAACCTCTTTGCTCTAGAGCTTGTTGACACAGCGGCACTCATAGAGCCAGATGATGGTACAACCAAGGTTTGTTCTGCTATGTGAGGTGGAGGTGGAGGCGGAGATGTTTCATTTCCGATGGATGAAAAATCTTTCATATCAATACCATATTCACTCACAGAAAAATTGTTAAAATTTTTTATGGAGAAATGTGAAAACTACAAATAAAAAATTACACTATGACCTATTTTACATGACAACAAAGAAAAGTAAAAGCAACATAAGTATATGAAAATTGGTGTTGTTATCTCTTTTGTTGACTATAGGCCGAATTTCGAATTTTCGGATTCTTAGTAAAATTATTTTGAATTTTGCTAAATAATCATAAAGTGTATCAAAATTTTCACATAAGAATTCAGAGAAGAGATAGAATGTTTGAGTGTGGCTGAATGAGGAGGTATGTTGCTTATTTATAGAGAAATAATTAAGATTTTTTTTGAAATTTTTCATATTTTAAACTCCAAACTGCCACAAAATGGCTAGAATTTTCAAAAATCTGGCTGTTGATCGTGCTACCATGTTCATACCAAACAGGCATGTCCACTATTCCATGTTGAGCCAATCGTGCATGACTGTCGGATTTTCGTGCCTAACGGGTCATGCCAATCGAGCTACACGTGCTAACTAGGTCAACTATGCCCACCGAGGCACCGTGCCGTGCTATACCATGCCCATGTCATGCCGGCACACTGGGCCGGGGTGATGGCCCAAACACGGCACACTGCCTCGTGTCGAACGTGACGTGCATATAGTAGCGGGCTGTGGATGGCCTGGCAGGCACAACCCATTTAGCCACCTCTAGAGTGTGGGGTGTACCATGTACGTGTATTGTAGGTTGTACTGAGTTCAAGTCCATATACGGTATACATATATGAAGTAGGAGTAGTTTCGATTTTGTTCAGCAAGCATGTACCAAATAGGTGAGAAACTATAAGCCAGATGAGTAAAAACCTAAACTGTACTCATGTTCTATGATTTTGGGTGTCGAACAATACGACTATTTTTCATATTTTCTATGTCCCTTCTTCTTGTATAGCACAAGTTTTTATATGTTGACCATACAATTCAAGCCTTCTTTGTATCCCATACATATATGAGCTGAAATTTGAAGTTGGGGACTATGTATACCTGAAGGTATCGCCATTGCGTGGGGTTCATCGATTCGGATTGAAAGAAAAACTGAATCCATGGTATGTGGGATCTTTTCGGATTTTGGAGCATAAAGACGTCTTCCATGTTTCCCAACTCCGAAAATGCCTACAAAAACCCTCACAGCATCTAACCAACCTAGACATTCCCCTTTAAGCCGATTTGACCTATGAAGAGCATCCAGTAAAGATTCTAGAAATAGAAGATCAACGGCTACGGAAGTAAAGTATACGTTTCTGCAAGGTACTATAGAAGAATCACTTAGTGCGTGAAGCGACATGGGAGAAAGAAGAGGAGCGACGCAAGGCCTACCCTGACCTATTCAAGTGAGCACCCGATTTCAGGGACGAAATCGCCCTAAGGGGGGCTAAAAGGACCTTAACTTTAATTAACTCACAACAGTACAATTAGCAATAATTAAAAATAAAAGAATTATTACAACTCATTAATTACAAGAATGAATTACAGCTCTCAATTTCAAAATCTCAAAGAGTTGAATTAAAACTAATTATTACAACCCCTTTTACAAAAATAGTGCATAAAGAAAACTAGTTTCTAAAGTTGCAATTGCATTAAACTAAATGCTGAGTCGAGTGGTGCATCACCTTTCAGTGCCATGTCCTCACGTTTAGGCATCGTTAGAGTCCCAAGCCGGCCGCCCCTCATTTTTCTTTTGCAATCGGAGAGCAAATCAAATAACAATCCAAGGGAGAATAAAAAGAAGAGAGAAATAAAATTACCGTCAGTACCCTCAGGCTACTAGAGCCAATTAGAGTGGTGTTCATTAAGGTTCCCAGACCGTCCCAGGCTAGTCAGCACCTCTCACCATTAGTGGGCCTCATCATCCAATATTTAAAATCCAAAGTCCACATTTTCCCCACTTACCTTAGACCCCAAAGAATCCCAAAATAGTGCACAGTCCACATTTAGGACCTTCTGTCCAAAGCCACAGGAAGCCAAGACTCAGGGAAGGATAAGAATAGAGCTGCCCAACTGTGCATAGCTGAGACCCAGCCAAAACCGAGAAGAGGAGGTTGAAAACCCCCTCATATATAAGCCAACAATCCAGCCTCATTGCCACTGCATTCTAAGAAACTACCAAAAGCAGCAGACCAGCTGAGAGCTTAGATGCCCACAAAAGCACCTAAGTCCCTCACAAGTCAAGAACACCCAAGAATATCCAAGAGCATCCGAGCCCCAAGCCAAACCAAAAACCATCCCCATCCATCTCTACCCTCGGACGAAGGCCAGAGAGCTAACTCCACTGAAGCCACAACACACCGAGTGAGAAGAGAGGAGTGCTGGAGAAGGGGAGGCAGAACGTAGAGAAAGGTGAAAGAGAGCGAGGACTATAGGACAAGGAGGCTGATAGGGTGGACCAGCACAACGCGATGACCACCACAAGACGACATCCCCGATCACGACAAGTACCTCAGCCACATCTTCGTCCACGTCTACAACCGTGTGAGGACCACACCACAACCTCCACCAACTAGATAGCACTTTCCATTCTCAGCCCGACATAAGTAGGCCCACATTTCCTCCCACCTTTCTTCTTTCTATTTTCGATTCTTCCCATTTAAGGCACACAAATGCTCGGCACTACTCCTCCTTGACATGTTCGGTTGAACCAGGCAGCTGAGAAGGTGGGAGAACCCACCCAGCCCAACCGGTGGCTACCACAGTGACCAGCGGCCATCCTAGCACCGTGAGCGCCCTCGGCCTAAGTGGCCATCCTAGCACCGTGAGTGCCCTCGGCCTAAGGGAACCGCTAGGATCCCCAAAATTGGGTGTGGTAAAATATGTGCAAATGTAATGAAAAACATCAACTAAAATCAAAGCGAGTAAGTTCAGATAGAGATGGAAGCGGAAGGTGGAACTGGAGAGCGAACGAAGCCAAACCCATCAGCCATAACCACCAGCCAAGCCTAAGCTCACTGTAGCATCTACCCTGGCCAGCGGCATCCTCCTTGAGGGTGAAGAGGAGGTCGAGGGAGCCGCTGCGTAGCCGAGTAGTCGGAGCAGTCGAGTAGTCGGAGCAGCCACATAGCAGGAGTAGCTAGAGTAGTAGTTGGAGTAGCCAAGCAGTCAGAACCAATGAACCGCAAGTCCAGTAGATCATTGTAGATTCGAGGAGTAGCCGCCAAATCCAGCGAGTAACTACTGGATCCGATGAAGGGAAACGGTAGAAGCCGTCAGATCCGACAAGAGCAACCCGGAGGAGGAGAGATCCACCCGAAATGAACCGAAATGGGACGAGTGCGCCAGGTAGCCAAGCAAGAGAGAAAAGCCGCAAGCCTCAAGGGGATAGAGAGGAGGAAGCAAGCGCCAGCGCTGAGAGGAGAGTACGGAGGAAGGAGGAGAGCGACCAGGAGCCGAGGCGTTGGCCGAAGGGAGGAGCGTTTCCATTGGCCGAGAGGAACCGAGTGATATAGGTGAGGAGGGCAGGAGTACGAAGCTTCGGCCGGATGGAAGAGGAGTGTGAAGCATCAACTGAATGGGAGAGGAGGCGAAGCGTTTTGTCGGCTGCTTGGCCATGGCCGAGAGTTTGACTGGGCCAAAAAGCCTAGGCTTTTAGGGTTATTTTATCAATCCATTTGGTAGGCTAACAATTAGACTTTAACCTATTATATAGGTTAGAAATCCACCAAAGCGGGGAAGGGAAAAAAATTTTAATCTACTAATACCTTAATTAAATAATTTCTTACAGTAGAGCGTCTGCCTGTAATGCAAAAATCGAGTAAGCTCAAGTCGAGGTAACAGAACCAGTTGTCATTAATTCCAGCACCTACTACTACTCAGGTAGGCTAATTCTTGATCACAAGTATAGTCATATTAAATGTACAAATTATTTTATATACCATTATGATATACTTGCATTAGAAAACATTTTTGAAAAGTTAAACGGATTAGGAAAATGAAGAGTTAAGGATGAGAAAAGAAAAGAGGGGAAAAAGAAATAGAAAGATAGAAGAGTATGAGTTAGAGTCTATGGTCTGGCTAAAAGGAGCAACATGACTACATATGTATGTAACTAGGAGGGTAAAGGGGGCCTTGAGAAGGCAGAGAGAGGGCAGGCAGAACCCCTTTATATATGGATAGAATATGAGGACCCACCAAACTCTTACTCGGATCGAGGACCGTAAGTAAAGTGCCGACCATTTTTTCCATCTTGGATGGGCAAAAATTAGTACCCTATTACGTTATTTATCTCTTCATATTGGGTAAGTAAATAAGTGTGAGTAGAGATAGATGAAGCTCAAGACCAGTAAGACTAGTCTAAAAGTGAGTAAGTTCCGAGGCGCTATATGTGTAGGTGGAGTGTTGAGCCAGCAGTCGATCCAACCAAACATTATTGGAAGTCAGTAGAACCCAGGTGAGTAACCCGGTATACCGGTGAAAAATAGATGGACTGGAGAATTGAGAAATGTAACCTAGAAAATGTTCTGTGTTTTGAACTTGACCCCACACCAAAGGAAGAGTGAAAAACCTAGTTATGATGGTTCAAAATAGCTATGGATACAGTGGCACAAGTCAGCGCAATGTTAAATAAAATCATGAATTCATGTCAGTCTCTTGAATTGGAGACTACGGCGATCACTAGAGATCTTTATTCACCCAAGTGAAAAGTAGAATCTTTATAGGTTAAAAGATGTATATTTAGTTTGGTAATGCTATTTTTGAGAAGTAAAATCTACAAGCTTTAATAACCCAGGAAGAGAGACATATAGTGTATTTTTCCATTACAATGCTTGCTGAGTACGTCAGTGCTCACCCCTGCTATTATTTTTCTTTGTTAGACCCTACTCTGATCGGAGAGTACTCCGAGCTGGATGAAAGGGTAACAGGCACAATCGAGCTCACTGGGAGGAGGATGACAGTTGAGAGGAGCCAGGAGAGGTGGACCCCTTATACAGTAATTGGGACGAGTAGACGACCGACGAAGCCGAGTAGGAGAGTTATAGGGTATCAGTTTGTACCTTTTGTCCCCTATGTATTTGTATTTAAGACCATAGTCCTTGTGGCAAGTGCTGTAATAATAGTACATTTTCTACATTATTATTCTACTGCACGACTTTGATAGAGACTTATTATTCATCGAAACAGTGCTCTATTGATTAGGCGAATAATAATCTATTGCTTAAGTGTGATTATCCTTGGGATAATTACACAGAGCGACATAGCAATTCAGTCGCCCAGAATCACAACAGTCTTAGCTCAGTCACCCAAAAGCTAAGTAAAGCACTAAGTAGTAAGAGAAAAAGGCTAATCAACTTAGGATAGTTGGTATAGCGTGTTTGTAGGCCCTCATTAATGTGGATATTAGGGCCACCCCGATTCCTAATAAATTGGTATCAAAGTAGGCGGTCTGAGACCATCACGCGTGGGAGGAATCTTGGGTAAATGTTGGACACTTACATTGGTCAGTGCAATCTTTGATAGGCACAGTGCGCTTACATTGCTCGGTGGCACCGAGAGGCGCTAAGGAGAGATTCTACGGAGATCACAATCTGGGATTATGAAGATTGTTGGTTTAGGACCAAGTGAAGTTGACGCCAAGCGTCCTTTGAGATGGTAGATCTCATGAGCACAAGCAATAGAATGAAGAGGCTCAATAGCTACAACTATGGTTATTGGCAGACCTACATAGAATCCTATCTATAGGGTTAGGACTTATGGACATCGTTGTGCGCACCAAGACAACTTCTCTACCGAAGGAGAGTGTAGAAGCCTTGCGAAAGTGGCGCATCAAGACAGACAAGGCTATGTTCGTGTTGAAGACGATAGTCGAGGATGACCTAGTGAAGCATATCCATGATGTGGAGACACCGAAGGTGGCTTAGGAGATATTGATGAAGCTGGTCTCAAAGAAGAATGAGGTGCAAATCTAGCTCCTAAAGAATGAGCTGGCAAGTATCACAAGGCACTCTGAGTATAAGTCAGTACTTTACAAAAGTGAATAATATTTGTTGTAAGGTATCTCAGTTGGACCCTGAGGGGAAGGTCAGTAAGGTAAGGATGAAGAGGATCATCATCTATAGTCTAAGACCCAAGTATAGTGGGTTTATGGTCGCAGTAAAGGATAACTAAAGTAGCCATCATTGATAGAGTTAGAAAATTTGTTGGCTAATCAAGAGGCATTAACCAAGCATATGAGTAGAGTCACCTCAAAGAAGAAGATGGAGATGAGACGCTCTTTATCAGGAGTAAGAGTCCACTTGAGATGAAGGAGACGTGAACAAGAGGAGAAAGGTGTTGCACAAAGGAGTGCAGCTATTTAGGGAGAGCTCAACAAGGAAGAGAAGATCAGCAAGAGCTAATAGAAGAAAAAGGAAAGTGAGGTGAGTTATGAAGTAAAGTGTTACATCCATGTATATTTCTAGTTATCTAGAACTATTAGCCACATTGTTACATCCATATATCCTTTGAGTTATGAATTGTTCATACATGATGGATGCCCAATGAAGTCATACTGAATGGGTGGTTAAGTTGCTCAATTAAATTATGTTATACTAAATGCGTGGTTCAGGTTGCTCAATTAAATTATGCTAAATTGATTATGCATGATGGATGCGCAGTACATTCTCGGTCAAAGCCTTTGGATCGAAAAAATGAAGTCACGGGCCTATTTGATAATGTAGTAGTTTAAAGTTCGTAGCATCAGATGACATAGCATATTATTGTAACACATAATTGGTAAGTTGATCTTTGGATAGGATGGCTATAATTCACTCACTTTGAGATCTAGAAATTTCCATATAATCCATTAAAATATCCAATAAATTGTCTGAGGAAAAAATCTAAACCACTTCTTTTAATAAAATGATATTATAATGGTACAGATTAACTACATATAGATATTATTGTATAATAAATATGACTATTTCACAGACAATTCGTCTAGCACGGTTCTATCTCTTTCTCTTAAGCATTTCCAGTATTAATTCTGGTTTCCTACGCACTTTACTTTCTACATGATGCGGTGAGAATGCACCAGTATCTGCCTTAGAGCTAAAACCACTACGATGAACCGTATTTTTGCCAAGCTCCTTCGGCTTAGTTGAGTACTTCATAATCTTCAGCCTCTTCTTCCCCATACCCACAGAAATCTTGGAAGATTCACAACTCCTATCGGTGTACTCAGTTGAATTTGATGTAATAATTCTTTTCTCCGACGTTGGCAATGCAAACTTCCTTGAAATGTCGAGTTCTTCCAGTGCAATGGCTCTGTCAGCGTCGCTGGAGCCATCAAGACCCTTCCTTCTTTCCATCAATAACTCGTCCAACTTAGACACTGAGCATCCGGAGTGCTGCAAGCTTGTGTTGCCAGATCTTAATGCTCTCCAAATTGAAGTAGTTGCAACTGAAATGAGGTAATGTGGGTGATCAACTGCCGCTTGGAAAAGCAGATGCTGCTTTTGAAGAAAGGAACCATCACTGATGAGCTGGCTTATCTTCAGGCAGCCGACAGTCTTGAGCCAAAGTTTCTCAAGCTGATCAATGGTTTCTCCTTGTTGCATTTCAGAGTACAGTGTGCCAGATAAAGAGAGCCATTCAGTAAGTTGATCCCCAATAATCTGCAAGGACGGGATGATGTTTTTCATGCAGTTAGCATAAAGTCTATGTGCTTGTATTATAACAAAGATGAAGTTGATGCTCTTGGATACATTAACAACTACGCATGTAGTTTGTACTGGAAAGACGCCACAAACCTCAAAGAGTAGAAGAATGTCTTTCTTCAATATAAGATGCCCAACAAAAGTACACAAAGATGAAAAAACCCTGAAGCATAACCAAAGTAAAAGAAAGGAATGAGATACATTACAAAAAGAACAAAAAGCAGCTTAGTGACATTGAAATTAACCTACAAAATTGCAATTATTGTAAATCATGTTACCTGCTTGTGACTTGGTGCTGTTCAGCTGGATTTGCTTTGAAACCAAAACGTGACAGCCTCATAAACCTGCATATATCGTGAAATGGTTGGAGATTATTGAAACAGCATGAAAGCATCACCATGGTTTCCATTTTTCTAATGTTAGGCAGGACATTTTACATATGTTTCATCTAGAAATGTAATTCAACACACCTGTTAACAAGCTTCAAGCAACTCAAGAAAAGGTTAGGTTGTCCGCGTCCAACAGACTCTTCACTTGTTTCTTTCAACTCATGGTTAGCATAGTTCAAAATTTGGGCATTCTCTAATAGTCCAATAACTACTTCGCCAACAGCAGAAAGGATAGCAATATTCTTAAATTTCTTCTCTGAGCAATACTCAAGGTTGGCTTGGAATGCGGACATGTTTTCATCAATTATGCTAACCAAATATTCATAAAAGTGCTCTAGGAAAACCTTGTAAGCAGCCTCTGAACCACAATTGGAGTTTGCACAAAGGGATCTATAAACCTCAATAGCCAGTCCCACCTCTAGGTCTTGTGTCACAGGAAGGTATGACTCAGAACTATTTTGAGTATTCCAAAGAGTAGATATCCTCTCAGAGGATAGGAAAGCGAAAAATGGATAACAGAAGAACTGATAGAGTACATCACCGCCACTTGCACCACAGCTAAATTTCAAGTAAGGGATAATTTGCTCATTCAAGCGCTTTGCAATTTTATTCCACACCATCAACCATTTTATTCTTAGTCTATTATCTACTGGACGCAAGATCTGCATATACAAAAAAGCAACAGCAGCATGAAAATTCTCCGGGAAATCAGATGAACAGAAAACTAAAGCTAATTGATCAGCATGTCCATGTGACAGCTCTCCTGTAAACTGAGCTACCATTGACAGAGATACTGCAGTCATGTAAACTGCTGGAGAAACCATCTCCATGTAAGAAAGTGGCCTGATTTCTGGATAATATACATTTGGACTGCATTCTGCATATTGCATCTCCTTTATGTGTTCGATGTCTAAGCATATCTCATACTTTCCAGCAGCCAACAATGAATGATCCAATTCTTCTGCAGTAACTTTCATAAACTGAAGACCAAATTGCACTAACACTGCACAACTGTCACTGTTTTGCTTTCCTACGAGATCCAGAAACACCTTCTTTACAAACTGGCATGCTTTAGTAATGCATATCTGGATGTTGCTATAAGTAAACTTTGCTTTACAGTCAACTCGAACTCCCTGTAGAAGCAGCCTAAAAATCTGTGTTGCAGAATCCATAACAGTCACCACCATTTCAAGAGTCATGTTCTGAAGTAGCTCTGGATTCACAATTGAGCCAAGGATCTCCAACTGAAAATCAAAGGAAGTAACATCCCATGGTAACCATTTGATATGCTGAACATCCAACAAGGCCTTGAGATGCATACAAGATTGGGATAGCAAGTTCTGATTCAGTGGAACGCACAAATACTCTCCAGGTGAGGCCATATGTCTAAATTTTACTGAAATAAAATCATGAAACAGATTGATGCAAAATGACCAAAGTGGCTTGTTTGCATTATCAAGTCCAATGGAGAAAATTATTTTGAGTACCGGCACAAAAGCAGCCTCCAGAATAGATAGATGGTTTATCAAATCACCAAGTTTATATAGAAGGTAATGCCATGTGCTCAAACAGGAAGAACTCAAAGCAATATTACGACTTCTTGACAGAACTCGACATAAAGGCATCATAATTAGCCTTATCTTTTTCAGCTGAGCACTTGCATGTGCTCTGGGTTCAATGGGAGAAACCATTTTCCCTTGATCCATAGTCTCTGAAGCCTGAGGCGCAAAAAATGCATCCACCAAATTTCTCCAGGTACCCTGTAAATCTGATAATATTATCATATTATAATGGAATGAATTTTGCCTTACTAGAAAACAATTTTTACTTCAGAAAAAATATTTAACTCACTACTGTGGCAATCTGAACTTGTGGATCAGGATCAATGAACATCTTCTCAGGGACCTTAAGGATTTTATTAAGTAGAGGTCTAGCACTCACTGCACTTGAGCCAAGTAAGGATATGAACCATCCCCATGACTTCACTGCTTGAACTTTCTTTAAAGGATCATCAAGCATATTCATCATACAAGAGAGTAGATTTTGCTCAAGGTCTGAAGCTACTGCCTACACAGAAAGCATCAGAGTAGAACTAGAATGAGAAGCTGTCGATACATAGAGGACCAGAAATTGGATTACACTAGCAAGTAAAATGGTACGACAAGTGGTTGGTAAATAACATAAGCAGCATTGCAACATGCGAAGTTGCAGGGAGATAGCACTAAATCATTTAATGAGACAAATCTAGGGATCACAAAAAATATGTAAATATTCACATGTCAAATGCCACCCAAACATTAACGTAGCATTGAAGCACTGTTGTCCAGTGCCAGATATACATTGGCATAAACCAATCTGTTAATAACTTTCAGTGTGCTTTGGTGCATGGCTTCTATAATCATTTCATACTAAATAGAACTGCAGGTCATTACAGTACAACACAGGTAGGCCAATGTTGGTTTTTGTTTGCCTATGAAGCTTCCAGGGCATATCAGTACCAACTCAATGTAAAATATTTTCGAAGTTAATATGCTAAGTGATTGGTGGCAAATAAGTTATGTGAGATCTTACTTATGGGCTTATGGTTACCAAAGACACAGTCTGGGTACTGTAATGTGTGACAACCAGGACAATAATATATCACCAATTAGAAGCAGCTCGTGAGACATTCACAATAGGAGCAATTTTTCGGTTACCTTAGAAAGAGGAAACTGGGGTGGTAAAACAACGGATAACACTTTAGTGAGGCATCTTTCCGCCATATCCCTTTCTGGCTTATCAGCACTTAAGAGTCTTCGGTATATCGGTGGAACCCATATGTTTGATAGGCCCCTCATTCTTTCCGGATTTTGACTAGCAAGTTTCATGGTAGCCTTCAGTAGGAGTTTTCCAAAGCAGTGTTAGTTCAAGTAGTATTAGCAGGTAATACATAACAAGACAAAAGGAGAATCAAGTACATGCTTTATACTCAGGCCAAAGGTGCTCATATTAACAAATAAAATCCTCCAACTTAGATGATTGTCTAATTGGTGTGAAGCCGACATGGAAAAAAAGCTAATGAGGTAATCTATGAGCAATTTATTGTCCTACTATATTGAGAAAAAATTATATATAGGAGTAATGACCTCTAGTATGAAGGAGATATTGTAAATGGACATATTTGTTAAGCAACACTGTTGCCACTGCAAGAGTATATGTAAATACAAAAAAATAAATTCACCTAAAATTTCACAAGAAAAGAGAGATAATGCATCTATTAATTAGTATCCTAGCAATCTTTAGTCCGGGAGGGAAAGTTATACAGATGTTTCAATTATATGATTTTTGCAGGGTTTGAAGTGAACGTCTATCAATTAGAAAACTGTGAAAGATGTTGATTATTTAGTCACTGACATCACATCATGCTGCACAGAAATTATTTACATGAATTATTTTGTTGTTGTTATTATGACATAATTCCTAAACAACTTTGATCATGCAAGAATCATATGCTCAGATTAATTTACTGTGTTCACCAAACTAATGGTGGGTAATGAAATAGAGCTCGGTTTAAGTGTGCAGAATAACCTGAGCGGCCTCAAATGTTGTAGACAAAGAACCAAATGGATTGTCAAGGGCATAAACAATAGCAGTCAGCAAGGGAGTTACTCTATCTTCTATAATCAAAGCCTCCAATTGTTGAACAGAAATGCACCAGACTCCCAGATTACAAATAGCCTGTAATAGCAAATTAAAAAGGAGAACATAGGAACCAAATTACTGAAAGAACGTAGATGAATTCTCCACACTAAAATTGAACAACAGAAACACTTAAAAACAGAAGAATAGTAAGCACAATCAACCTTCATCCTAGTAGCCATGATCAGCTGAACCAAACTATCCAATACCAATTGAGCCATCTGTCCTGCAGGACAAAAATAAATAAATATTATCACTGTCCTTCAAACCAACAAACAGTATCAAGGACATGTATGACTATGAACAAATTGAATAAGTTGAGAGGGACAATGAACTGGTAAGGGATGGCAATGGATAATGATTTACAAAATAGCAAGAATGAATTTTTTTTATAGAACCCCTTTCATTATTGAAAAGCATGAAGTATGAAAAACAGAAGTTTATCAGTCCTAGCATCATGTACTCAGAATACCTTACAGGACAGAATCAAAATTGTCAATCTTCATAGAAGGGCCAATATGTGGACAAGATACAGCTAGATCAGAGGAAAATGGATTTTGACCCAATAGCTTATTAACCATATATTAATGGAGGATGAACCTACAACCGTGCGAGTAGATGGACGGACAGAAGGACATGAGTATTAGCACCAAGGGCATGTCAGTATTGTTAGTATAGGAGATAGAGTAGCATTGCTATTCGTTTCCATGTATGCTTCTGTATCTGTATATGGCATACCCCCTGTACTCCTCTGTATATATATGGCCCCTTGGACCTCATGGCAATACACAATACAATATTTATAATATGGTATCAAAGCCAAGAGGTCTTGAGTTCGAGACCTGACAGCTTTTGAGGAAAGGTGGGCAATTCACTTATATTTCAACACTCTCCCTCACGTGTAGGCCCCCTCAGGCCTAAGACGTGGAATAGAAGTGGGCTGCAATTATTTTTTTTAATTACGCCAGTCAGGTCTCGAACTCAAGACCTCTTGGCTCTGATACCACTGATCTTGGTTTGCTTACGTACATCCTTGGGATTGAGATTTCTTCCACGTCTAAGGGCTACTAACTTTCCCAGCAGAAGTATGTCCAGGATCTTTTTGATCGGTCTGGTCTGACTGATACTCGCACTACTGATACTTCTATGGAGCTCTCCCTTCAGTTTCGAGCTACTGATGGTGCTTCTCTTGATGATCCTACTCGTTATCGCCATCTTGTTGGGAGTCTGGTCTATCTTATGAGCACTCGCCCTGATATTGCTTATGTTGTCTATATCTTGAGTCAGTTCATAGCCCGTCCTACTCATATTCACTACAGCCACCTTCTTCGTGTTCTTCGCTACTTGCGTGGAACCATCTCTCGTCGTTTGTTTTTCCCTAGCTCCACCTCACTACAGCTTCAGGCCTACTCCGATGCAACCTAGGCTAGTGACCTTTCTGATCGCCATTCGCTTTCTGCTTACTGTGTTTTTCTTGCCTCATCCTTGATTGCCTGGAAGACAAAGCGGCATGCGATTTCTTGTTAGTCAGAGGTGAATTGAGAGCTTTGGCGCGATGATGTGCAGAGATAACTTGGTTGAGGTGATTACTTGCAGATTTTGGAGTGCGGTGAGGACCTCGCCCCTTATGTCGGCGATGCAGTGCCATCGGTATGCTCGAGATCCAATGAAGCATGAGCTCACCAAGCACATTGGTGTGGATGCTTCATACACTCGCTCACAGGTGCATGAGGGAGTACTTGCTCTTCAGTTTGTGCCGTCTGAATTACAGCTTGTTGATTTCTTCACGAAGCCGCAGACCAGAGCACAACACTTGTATTTTCTTTCCTAACTCAGTGTGTGTGATCCACCATGAGTTTGAGGGGGGGTGTTAGAGATAGAAACGAATAGGAGATAGAGTAGGATTGCTATTCGTTTTCATGTATGCTTCTGTATCTGTATATAGCATACCCCTGTACTTCTCTGTATATATATATGGCCCCTTGGGCCTCATGGCAATACACAATACAATATTCATAACAAGTATGAACAATGAAAAAAATGGCCCTAATTAAAGTATCTAAATCAATCTCCAGGGCACCAGTAGAATGCAGAGTTACAGCCTGCAAAATGTCGAATTGACAATCATGCCGGTGGAGTTCAAACTCAGGATCTTAATATGTGTAGGCCAAGGTGCAAGTTGTGCCGCTAAATCGCACAGTTAAAGTCCAATTTACGGGAGTTATTTCACAGTTAAACGTAAAAATCACCTGGTAGGCTTCGTCGCACAAACCTAAATCACACGATGGAAGTCTAAAACTGTGCATGAATCATGCAGAATCGAATAGGTTCCACCTAGATTTCTTCACTAACCCAAACTCAGCCCAACCAAAACTGCAAATTTAACAGACGAGATGGATACGGGGAAGCACCACTACCTGAGATGGTGGAGACGAGGACGGGGTGGTAGAGCTCGAAGCCGAGGCACTTGAGGGCCGAGGCGGCGACGGCCTCGTTATCAGCAGCAGCGTCGCGGATGAGGAGCGGGAGGATGGCGGAAGGGGAAACGGCGGCGAGGTCGGCGGCGGAGGAGGGGTCGTCGGCGCAGCCGCGCTGCAGGTGGAGGAGGCGCGCGTACGCGGCAGCGCGGTCCGGCTCGTCCGCGATCTCCGCCACCTGCCGCTCCACGGACGACGGCAGCGGCCGCATGGAGGCGGAGGTGGAGACCTAGGTTTCTCTTTTTTTTTTTTTTTTGGCGCGAAGGGGAAGCGACGGCGTTCGCGCGCGCTATAAATTTGGGGGAGCGGCCGAAGTGACAGTTGGGGGGGAGTCATCGCGAACGCGCTATCCAACATTACGCCAAGGCAGAAGCGGAAACGATTTATTAATATACGTATGTACTCTATCTAACACGGCTACAAGGAAATGGGATGCTCGAGCGGTCGTGCCGTTTGGGTCATTAGAGGGATCACGGTTGATCCATTGACTTCAAGAAGAAGATGAAGCTGAAGGCGGGCCAAACGTTTGTAAGCGAATTCTTGCTACTCAATATCACTTGAACAGTGACGCAAATGATATGGCTTTGTTTCGGGTACACGTAGGAGGATGGAGATTTGAGATAGCCAATTAATGACTCAAATGAGAGCACAATTTCATCAAGCACCATTCAAGCCTGTTTGGGACACAGAAAATCTTTCCAACTCTTACGGGAATTGAACTATTTCTTTTGTAAAATTCCTGCGCCTCAAATGGGCGTTAGTGCATAAAACATTAACTCACATAGCCAAGTTAGTATTATTTTTTAAAAAATATAACTGTTATAGTTACAGACCAAACAGTGGATAATGAGGCTAAGTGAGATCGCAGAGGAGCTGTCCAAAACCCGAGATTAGAAGTGAGGAGTGGATGTAGAAGATGTTTATTATGCTTGTGCTTCTGTATAACCCTTTCTTTGAAAATGAATCCTCTCTCCACCATGGTACCCTTATGGATGTATTTATAGCTATGCGGAGGTTATTTACACAAATACCCTCTTAGAGGTTACATTAGTAAAGGTAAATATGTTTTTCCTTGGTATAGACATTTTGAGCTTGCCATAGTTACAAACATAATAGGACTTTGAACATAGTGAGCTAATTGGGCCAAGGTGGAGGCCACTCTCTCAATAGCAACCTCTCATGGTAAAGGGATTTGTTATCGGTAGGCCGAAACCATATTGCTTACTCCTTGACCCCTCCATCCCTTTGGCTCACTAGTTATTTCTCCATTCGGTTTCCCCGCCTTTTTTCGATCGATGTCGTGGGGTGAGTGACGTGCAGGACCAGGATCCAACATGGCAACCATGGCATTGTTGTTCGTGCAACGTAGGCCCACGCACTGGTTATGGGTGAACGCACGTCCCCCGAAAAGGAACCATTAATTGAGCCTGTCACATTGGTACTTAAGCATCATGGTGTTTGGGTTTCAATTATGCTTCTTCTTTCTCGCACTTTCTCATCGCCGCTTGCAATTCCTTTGCTCGTCGTCGCCCTTTTATCGTTACGCTTTCATTGTTTAGGATAGGCCATGAAAGTGAGCGCGCCGGTCACGGTGGCACGTCGGCCACCTTTAGCAATTACGGTGGTGAAGATGAGCGGTCTAAGCCCACCACTGGCAAGCGATGAAAGGCATTGGAGAATGTGGTCGGCATGTGCATGAACACTTTTGGCTAATTGATTACAATGAACGAGTTCCTTGATGCCCTTGTGCACGATGGGAAGGTCTCTGATTGTGAGCTTGTTTGCCTTCCGGCTGATGCTGAGGTCGTCCCGCTGCCGCAGGTAGGTGAAATGCTGGTCTTTGCAGCTTTGACACTGGGCTTCACATTCCTGCGGTGCGCTTTGTGGGTGAGGTTCTCTGCGCGTATGAATTGGAGCTCCTGCAACTTTGAGCAAACTCCATCACTTGCCTTAAAGTATACTCCTAGGCGGCCCGTTCGAACATCGTCAGTCCCAGCACACCAGTCTTTGTCTCCCAGCACGACGCGTGGTGCTAGCTAAAGCGACTAGGTAACAGGCAATAGTCGAACATAGGCAGCGTCAACTTCCAGGTTCGGTCTAGCTGTTTAAAGGATTTCCCTGCAAATTCAATACGGACAAAGTAGGAGTTCAACTGGCTCAGAAGGTGGTTCTACCACAAGGTTGAGCCCAGGAGCAGCCTTCACTGGATTGGGTGCATCGTGGACTTCATCTCCTCGTCACGCTTGAAGCTCGACCAAGACGATGAGACGCGCGCAAGGAGGCTTATTAGGGTCATACTTCGAATGAATATGTGTGACCTCACGAAGGAGTTTTGCATGGTCTACATCTCTCCACTAGCTCATTGGTAGGACTTGCAGACCAGGCCTATCCAGGATGATGGCATTCACCCCTCCATGATGTCCCTGGCAAAGCCTACCAATCTGGGTAAGTCTATTGTGTTCCATCTCATATATGTGCTTTGATCGTCCCTCTATCCTCTTGGTACACTAACTGACCGTGCGACAGTGGTGTTCTTAGGGCCATGCATTTCAAAAGAGCACAGCCTTGGGAAATCACTACATCAAACGGTATGTGCATCAACTGCGTGTGCGAAGCTCTTAGGCTCCTTATGCCCGATCAACCTATTCCTACCGCGAGCAGAGGCCATGATCGTGGCTCACGCGGTAGCAATGACAAAGCTGGTAGCGACCGTAATAACTCCAAAGGATGCAAAGGCTCTCGTCCAACCAACGTTGCCTTACCTTTGGCCTCATCCCCCTACCCCGCTAGAGACCGATGCCATCCCAGATGAATTCAGAGGTGGCACCGACGCTGAGATAGCGGGGGACAATGGGGCGATGTAGGGAGTGGTGACAAAGTGCACCAAGTTAACAAAGTTGAGGGGCGAAGCACATGTGACGACAAATTTTGGGATTCTGAAGATGATGAAGGGTGTGTCGTAGAGGACGATGAGAGGCGTGAGGTGGATGACCCTAAGTCGTGCATGTCAGGAGTTGTGGAAGGCAATGTGGCAGATGCCACTCTATCCCTTGTTGGTCTGAAAGCCATCATGGAGCCCGCTTCATCCTCGTTGCCTGTTCGCCCTATGAAGTGTGCTCGGTTGGAGCCATCTCCCATGATCTGTGAGACAGGGTATCGCATTGCGATGGGCGTATTGGAGGAGGACTCAAGCTTCGAGGCCGGGATGCCTCCACCCCCTTCGGGCATCACCATGGACTCTCTACCGACATCGACTCCTGTGGAAACCCTTGTGCATGATGCAGACAATGCCCCCGTGCATGCCTCTTGCAGGCCTATCACGTGTTTGAGCCTCATATCTTGAGGGTGTCTCCGATATGCTCCCTCACGCTGTCTCCATCAACAACAACACTGTATCTCTGACAATGGGAACACAGCAGTCTGACAACGGCTTTGCTTGGGGACTCAAAGGTACCGTTGGTGCGGAAGACGCTTCACATACCGGCATGACAGAGGCTACGGTCATAGAGGCATAATAACTATCCATTAGGGACTTCATCCCTCGGTCGAAAGCACTTTGTGCCGTGCGTGCCATGGCAAACTGCGTTGATGCCACCCTGGTTCAAAGGCCCCTACATTCGTGCAGTATGGAGCTCCTCTTTAGCACTTTCAAAATGATCAAGTCAAAGGTAGGTTGGCCCTTATTTTCTCCTCCTCCGTTTTATTTGTTTATTTGATGCGCACGTGCCACTATCGACCGTTGATGTACAAACGATGGCCTTGACGTGGATGCTATAGGCGGCCATGCTCGCGAGTCCGTGAACCTACAGGAGAAGCTTAGTGCTGCCTAGGCGAAGCTCGTCACTGCCCACAAGGCCAAGGAGGATGCCCAAGCGGAGCTGGATGGTACTCACAAAGCCGAGGAGAATGGATCAACTCTTGCTGTCGAGCGTGTGAAGTGCATACGCTTCCTCAAAATGGACATTGCACTACATGCTAGTGCCTAGGCGATCGAAGAGAGGGACAATTTCCTGCAACAAATTGTGGCCCTCGAGCAAGATAAGGACCATCGCCTTTACACCATTTCCGCCCGGGGATCCATGAAGGCTTTGAAGACCACGTTGACAGACCTGGCGACCGAAGTTTCCCCAAGGTCACATAGGCTGGAGGACCTAGTGAGCAGCATCTAGCGCATACGTGACACTTCAATGCTTTCATTGAACACAGCTCGGGTGTACGGCAAGCACTGCTCGCGAGCTACGACACAAATACTCCTTGGGTTGCTACTTGTTCGTGGATGTGGACACGTGGGCGAGCTAGCAAATCCCCTACTCGACCTCCCACCGGAAACACGATGATGTTGCATGCTCTTCACGCGATGAGGAAGTCTATTTGCGCCTTGCATGAACGTGTCTGGGGGTACTTCGACGAGGATGTGGCGAAGGTATCATTGGGTTGCATGCTTGGCATGGTGACGAACCTAGGGACATGGCTTGAAGAAATGCAGTGATGAACCACTCCTAGTATAGCTGCCGTGGAGGCCTAGTCCTTGGATCGGCAGGTGTGAAGTTGGTGAACCCCTGCTTCACGCTTGCCCTTGTGCATAGGTTGTAGGGTGCTACGTGCCATCGCCTTATTTATGTTTCTCTTTTTTTATCTTTGTTATGTCTTTTGGGAAGACAGTGGTGGATGCCCTCTACGCATGTAGTGGAGTAGTATTTTGAGGACTTGATTTATTGTTCGCTGACAATTTGTTTACTATGTCTCATTTGTGCAGGTGCTAGACAAGGACCGGTTGCCTTTTGCAGAGCGTCTTCTTCATCGCAGGCTTTGCCATTGGGATTGAGAAGAGGAGTCATTGTGCTTTGAGAAAATTTTTTGCCCCAGCCGCATGTTCACCCTATGAACTTTATAAACATAAATAGCTCCAATGAGGGTGATTAGCCTTCTGCCTACTTTGTGATTCATGAGTCTGTCGCGGCCTTCGCGCTTGCGAGGACCTTGGTAGAACATTGTAGGGTCCATCTAGGAAACACAAACGTTGGCTCACTCCGCCCTTCTCACAGAACATGCGTAGTTCACGCACGTGTTCCATCCCTCATCCTTCGAACGTACGTCGATGAAGTCAGCAGCTAAGCAAAGTAGGCTTTGCGCGCCCATCTTAATTGTCGTAGCCTGTAGAATGGATGGATGCTCATAAGCAAGAGCATAGGTAACCTCATATTATCTTTGCATATGGTTAGCTCTGGCTGTCAACTTGGCATTTTGAACGAGCTTCGATGCAATGGGTGGTAGAACAAGTAGTTGTGTCCTCCCCCCTGACTTGCAGCCTCAAGAGAACTTAAATTCTAAGAGAAGTTCACTTCATGGATGCAAACATGCAATGGGACTAGAAAAGCTCTCCCCACCCTTGGGACAAACGTCAACGAAGTTGGTGGTTGGTCAAGCAAGTTTGTGTAAACTCCGTCTTGCACCAAACAAAATCCCTGTGACTAGTGACTGAGTGGTTGAAGAGGATATGGATGCAAATGAGAGGGCCTCCTACCGCAAATGGGCAAGCATGATGCGGCATCTGAGGAAGAGGATGTCTAGTTTTGTGTGCGCACCATCCCCCATAGTTCGAACGAGCGTCAACGAGGTTGGCTATTGGATGATTGGTTTTGCATGCGCTCAGTCCCCTACTCTTCGAATGAGCATCGCAAAGTCAATGGTTGGACAATTGGTTTCGCGCACGCTCTATCCCCCACCCTTCACATGGGCATGGACAAAATCGGCAGTTAGATGAGTAGGTTCTTGTGTGCTCTATCCCCCACCCTTCGAACGAGCGTCGATGAAATCAACGATTGGACAAGTAGTTTCATGTGCGCTTTGTCCACTACCCTTCAAACCAATGTTGATGAAGTCGACGGTTGGACGCGTAGGTTTGTACACGCTCTGTCTCATCCTTCGAATGAGCGTCAACAAAGTCAGCGTTAGAGTGCAAGTAGGATTGGCCTAGGTGTGGAGAGCGCGCACTTGCTGCCTCCTAGTCAAAAGCGTGGGGGAATGCCATCACGTGCAATCACAGTCAAGCAAGCTAGCTCTGATACCACTTTGTAATGATCATATTTCTGAGGTCGTCGATTTTTTCGTAATTGCTAAGGACGATCAATTGCGGAGTGTCAAAGATGAGTGTGCATCAAACTTGATCATACTTTATACTTAAAAGCCAAACTTTTATTACAGGGGAATATGGCATAACAATTGAGTTTACAACACAAAAGATATTACAACTGAACCACAGGCGAGCTTAAGCGTAGACAAGACCTAAAACCAATAATCGTCTTCTTCTAAAGGATCATCAAAGTCTCCCTCGAAGGATTTTTCCATTGTGTTCCTCGACTAGATCTACTCCTATGTCCTGATTGACTCCTTCTGTCGTCTGATCGACAAATTTGGGTGCTAACACAACGAAAAGAGGTAGTGATGAAAAGCCTACGGTGATGAAATACGGTAAAAAAGGTAGTGATGAAATCTCTTGGCTTAGCTTTAAAGCCAATAAAGGCGGTGGCGCCAAGGGCAAGGTGACGGCATGATTAGCGCGTGGATGGTCAAGGCACTTTGGTGGTGTAGAAGCGGTGCTAGCAGTTGTGTTGGCGACGAGGGGTGCTTGGTGTCTCACTGGCGCAAACGTGCGAGCTAGCAAGGAGAATTGCGGTGTCGCGTGCGTGTTGAATGGCTGGTGACGAGGGTGGTAGCGGTGAGGTCTAGCAGTGGTGAAGGATGGGGCATGGCCTGCTGCGGTGTTATGGCGTGGTGCGGTTGGTTGGCAAGGTGGCATGGCTACTGTGCTATCGTTGACGAGGTTTGCAGAAATGAGCGGCGAGGGCGCATTGGCGGTGCGCGAACGGTGTGCTAACATGCGACAGCAGAAGCAGTGGAGGTGGCACTAGGGCAAAAAAAGCATCAAGGCAAAGTGAGCGCGGGCTTTCCCAAAGGAGAAAGCGGCAAATTGAGAAGAGTTTTCAAATTTGGTCGAATTCTCGAATTCAAACAAATTTTAAATAGACTACCAAAATTTTGAAATTTTGGTTCGTTTGGAAACCCTCGTGTCCTGCTCAGTGCCTGAAAAAAAGATTGCAATATATACCTGTACGTACGTACGTACGTACCTCTGCTGCTCCTGTCCTTTTAACTTCGTAATACACTGTAAGTAATCACCCTTTTATAACTTCGTAATCGACCTTAGTCACTCTGTGAGTAATCACGCTTGGCGGATTAATCACAAGCATCTGACGCATACCTGGGTGGAAACAAACAGTAGAGGACCGTGCGTGCATGCACGCATAGCCAGGTCCTTCCATGCCGTATCTGACATGCTCTGCTTTTGCTTGCAGCTGCTCGATGGTTCATCCGTGCCTGCCCACCCAGACAGGCAGTGACACAAGGCAGCTTTCATCCTCCCCTCACACCCTGTACGAAAGCTTCTATGCCCCGTCCATCAGACAGTGGCAGGCCAGGACGACGGCACATGCTTGCCCGCGCTATCGCCGCGACGACGACACTGGGGGATGAGTGGCTGACTCCTGGGCCAACACTTGCACCGTGGCCGGCCGGCCCCACATGCAGTGCGGCAGCTCGTGCTCGATCTGACAGGTAATTTAATTGTTTGGTCCGTTTCGTCAGTGGTTAAACTTTTACTCGCTTTTAACTTGCAGTTTCTTCGGATCCTGTGGCGGTTCACGGTTCCAGCTTAGATTTTATCTGTCTAAAGATAATATTAAAAATAACATCTTTAATAATAAATTATTTCTTTAATTATTTTATACTGTTTTTATCATTACGTTAGGGTTTAACCAGAAAACTATACTTGTGAGGGGAGGACATCTTGGCTAGGTTCTTTTTTATTTTAGTGTTGGTTTTGGTTTATCAAGGTAAAGTCTACAAGTAGATTGTAATAGATATTATACCGAGTTCAGCTATATTGGTCAAAATCGCATGTGAGTGTTTTTCTCTGCGTACCGAGTTCAGCTATATTGACCAAATTCACATGTGAGTGTTTTTCTCTGCGTATTATCTCTCGTAAATAGTTAGAATTAAAAAACCATAAACCAAAAATCAGAGCCAGAGCCCAAAAGATTAATTAGTGTATATACAGAATTAGTATATGTGACGAGATGTGTCCTGTGCGGTTAGCTGATGCAGATGCTTTGTGTCTGCTCAATTTAGGCCCGGAAGGGGGAATCAGGCTGATCAGTTTGTCAATTCAAGCAGGATTAGGTGATGAGATTCATGATTTAGTATAATGTATTGCAGTTACCATATATATATTTCGCATACATTTCGAACAACAGTAAATGTTGCAATGCTAGCTGCGTCTCGGAAAACTGAACAAATCATAGGGTTAGGGAGATCAGATAATGGAATACACAACACTGTTAGAAACAACAGGTACTTGCTAGCTTCATGGTGTCTTGAGTTTGCTTTCAGGAGAGTATGTATTATGTAATCCTGGATACAAATAATCCTCATAGCGCATTAACGTCAGTATACATGCTATCGACTTCACTATAATACACTTAAGTGTGCTCTCATGTTCAGCAGTAAACCATTGCTCTCACTTTTACTTCCACCAATAGCATGAACATATATGCCAACGTGGCGTTGCAGTATTGCTACCTGCTTCTCTACATGGGTCCTAATACCACATGAAAGCATGCAAACCATGTTCAGACTTTCAGTTTTTGAAGCCATGTTCAGGCTAAATTAGAGATCACTACAAGCGACCACATGCTAATCTGTACACGCAGGGGAGACAGGGGCCCTCATGTAAATACAATGCAGCACTGTCTGCATCAAACTGACTGCACATTCCCCCCTCCATATGTTACTGCATTAATTGAACCAAATGATATGCAGCTGACATATGCTCCTGAATCCTAAATGGCCATCCTGAAACGCCACTTGCCGGTTTCTGCACCATCTTTCTGTGAATGGCTACAGTACTTCAGGGTGAAAAGATGCATCCATACTGAACCAGATCACAGACACATGCGTCTCCCACGACATCAGATCTTATGGCTCAGAATGCACTGTTCAGGGGTAAGAGGCCATGTCAGTGTGCCCAAGACCACACACAAAGCACAGCACACGGAGGCAGTGAAAAGAACAATCAATGGCAAGGGCATGCAGTGCATGACTATTTAAGGAAACCTCCTTGACCTCACCAGTGGTTGGGATGAGGTGAGGCCATGGCAATGGCATCTCCAGGAATACAAGTCCCATCAGTGGCCTTGCTTGTCCACTAGGCGTAAAGGTGGAGCAGTACAAGACTCTCCTCTCCCTTGCAGCACAGAACGGGGAAACAAGTACTGGTATGATTTGAGGTTTCATGCTCTTTGGCAGTATCTTTTTCTTTCACCACCAAAAGATCTACTTATTGCACCCCCTCAGGAACATCTTTCAAGTTTCACCAGGCCAGCATGGCCATCAGTTTTGTTTTCAGAAAGTTGCTTTCCTATTTCTTTCTTTTTCTACTTGCAAAAACATTTACTGATGTAAATAAGTAACAATAGAAAATAGGGAAAATCAGTATAGCGCCACTGCAAAATACTGTGGTTCTGAAAAATATGTGAAGGCAGCAGGAAATTTCAAGAAAGCTAGCTAATTTAGTTTATTCATCATCCAAAGTATAAGTGTATAACATATTGTCATGAGAAAAAAAGAAATTAACAAGAATGCACTATTATACAATACAGTATAGTAACGTGGTACATGGAACCTTAAAGAATGCTAGAGTATTAATCAGAAGGAATTGATTACACCAACTTATTGGGAAAATAGCAATTAAAAAGCAACATGGAGAAATGGAAGAAACTAGCTCGACCGTAGTTAATTGACGAACACAAGACATAGTAAGAAATTATAGAAACTAAATCTTGTGGCATAATAGAGAGATCCATATGTATCTCAGTGTATACCTTCTCATGATGTAGAGTTCTCTCTAGGCACCATCCATCTACAACCTGAAGTTGATGAATGCTCCACCAAACTGCCCAATTGGTCTCTCTGCAATTTCCCACAGCTTTATTGAACTGCACTATTGCAAGTAGAAGCCAGAAGAGTACTACTATCCATTGCATATGCAGTTCAAGAAAGCTGTGGAAGACCGCAAAGAGGGCCATCTCTTTCTAGATATATGCACAACCACAAACATGCAATTAACCAACCATTTAGAGAAATGGAAAGAAGCTAATGGTTCTCCACTTCTTGTAGCTCATATACTGGAGGAAGCCGAAGATTGAATCACTGAATGAAAATGCAAGAAGCTAGCAGGTGTTTCTTCTAGGCTTCAGAGGAGCATATAAGGGGGTTGAGGAAGAAGACGGAGACTGGAGGGCTATTTTACCAGCAGGACGAGGGGAAGAGGGGGAGGAGGAGGGCAGTATGGGGTTTGTGAGAGGTTGGACCCAATCCCAAGAAGAATATAGCCCTCATTTTTTGAACAGGGAGACTTTTTGTGCACATCAATCCAAGCAGCGGCGGAGAGAGGGGCCCTAACCTTTATTAGCGCTTAATTAGCATTGGTCCCTACTAACAAACATACGTGCAATATGGATGGAGCTAAAATGCCTACGAATTAACTCAAGACCCATGAACTTATCTTATTATTACCGGATTCTATTATGATTCAATATTACAAGATGAAATATAGTATATTTTGTAACTATCCATAGTAAGTATACTTATGATACACGATGTTTCATCTCTTTATGTGTTTATGGCGTCAAGTACTTATTCCTTGTATTTGGTTTTTAGTATTTCCATGGGGCGACCAAACAAAAATCATATAAATCATATTCCATTGTTCTATTGTTTTAGTATAGTCCAAGCTATAAGTATTTTATGATATGAAGATTTTTATAGCAACTTAGATGATAGACTGATGGTAAATTAACAAAACGAACATAAGAGTGTTGTGTTAGGAGATGTCATAGCTCACTATGTAAAAGATAATGCTTTTACTACTATGGGCTTCTTCATAGAGGGATCAACGGAAAAACATGATTTGAACTATTAAACCATGCAACCCCCACGGTTCACACATGGATGTCCATCACAGTTTTAAAAATAGCTTCTTTTTCAAAACATCGATCCAAAAATTATACCTTCTATCGATACTTTATAAGATCATTGTAAACTTATGCCTTTTCTTTGCCCCCTATGGTCTAATCCTGGCTCTGCCCCGGAATCCAAGAGATGTTGTAAATCACAGGGAAGACCAGGGCCAAATACGTTATTTAACACTTGGAGCAAATGTGCCACTGGCTGCTTAGAAAAAATAGTTGGTTTTTTCTTTTTGTGTCTTTTAACTTCGGCTTCTTCAAAAGTCGAAATAAATAGGGTGGATTCTCAAAGCAGTTTCTCCAAATGGCTTCTCTAACCTAAAACCGTATGTGCCGTTCGCATTGATGTTTTTATCGTTCATTGTTGTCTTGAAAAATGTAGAAAAAAATCATTAGCCATAGTCTAAAAAAACGGGCCTAGCCAATGCTTCTGTTTTCTTTCGGTTGGTGGTTTTGAGGTGGGGTGCACAAAACATGTTTGATGGTCTCTTCTTTCCAGCTTCTAAAAGTTACTTTCGGTTTTTCTACAGTAACTAGTTTTTAAACGGAGTGTCTTTTTAAGATGAGATTCACAAGTTGATTGTAGTACACACCGTAGCGACTTTATTTATATCGGCCAAAATCACACGTGTGTTTATGTTAATACATACTCTCTATTACGAATATCTTAGAAGTCACAAATCACTATCATAAACCGATGCAAAAAATACAGGCCCTTAGACGATGCTGAAAGCAGTGGAAAGATGGAGGTTTTCTGCCTTCCTGGCAGTATAAGCGCAACTTAACCCACGGACGGGTGATCAGCAATTAAGTGGGGTACAGTTCACCATCGATAATGTGCCAATATTTTGTTGAACAATCCTAAAGCAAGATTTTGCATGGGGCATTTGAAGATCCTACTTGATTTGATCGCTTAAAATATGTAGGCAACGATCTTGATCGTCTGATCTACTACTTTCTTTTTTCAAAAATAAATGTTCTTTGTTATCGTCGTGCGACAAAGCTAGATGGCTGAAAACACCCGCGCGGCGCGTCTTGAGCATTGGTTACCTCCGAAATTGGCGCAGATTCTGGTGTTAGTGAAAGTGCACGATCCATCTATAAACTCGGACAAAGAAAAAGATGCATTTCGAACATTGACTACCTCTAGATTAACACAGATTCGGGTAGTGGAAGTGAAAGTGCACATCTACTTAGATGCCATCGTTAAAGTTATACCATTTCGAGATTTCACACTAATGTTTTATTGATATATAACTCTAAGACCTATATATCAGTGAAATATAGAGTAGTAAATTTTAAAGTACATGTTTTTACAGTGATAAATAATGAAATTTCCTAACAAATAAAATTGCGTGTTTTGAATAACAGTTACCACCAGAATTCTAGATTGACGCAAATTCTGGCAGCGAAATGAAGGGTGCGATGGTTGAAAATGTGGTGTTTTGACACCTGAGTTTAACCTGGTCCGTCTCCGGGCATAGAAAATGGGGGGAAAGCTAGCATGTGCGCGCTCGACGCGAAGGTCAAACCGATCTGCCATGAACAGGGGCCTGCCTGCGTGCCTGCCATCTCTTGGCCCTTTCTGGGGCTCGCTACCAAGCAGCCAAGTCTCGAAAGGAGGAGAGAGATCTTGGGACCTCTAGAGACATGCATAATAGTTTATTTTTAAAATTTTTTATTATCTAAAATAGCACTAAATATAATCATTTCAATAGTAAATTATTCATCTAAATATTTTATACTATTTTACTATAACTTCTTATATCACGCTCTTTTATTATTTGTATTGGTTTATAGGTTCAAATCGTCTCTCGCATAAGAGACATCATATTATTTCTTCTCACATCATCTCTTCTCTATATAGAATTTTATTAATTTAATATAGCTAAGAGATAAACAGACAGCTAAAAAATATTACTGGAGACGACCTAATAGCTACTACTGCTTCATCAACTCCAACATAGTCGATCTACCCGTCCATGCACGCATGCATCTGCGATGTGCTGAAGAAAGGTTAATTTCCTTTCCTCTGGCCTATTAGTTCTCCTTAATTTGACCAGCAGCGATCGAATGGAGCAGCAAGATGCAGGCACGCGGTAGTGCAGATGTTTGGGGGTAGTAGCGACGTGTGAAAGCTACAACGATGGAGCTCGGCCACATCTGCAGGTTGGATGTTTCCTTTCGGGGTTTCTGACATGCACACCCTCTCATCTCCACCCTTTGGAGGCTGGCCTGTGCGTGCATGCGGGGGCAGAACGGTGTCAGAACCGATCAGAGCTGAGAGGCCTCGATCGGGAAGGAGGCGCGCGGATCGGAGGGCCGTGATTCTCTCCCACGCCCGGATCAGACGGCGGCCTGAGCGCTGCCCGGGGGGCACGCGTGTCCTCTGACCACGGACGACTAGAGTTTTCCTTCCAAGGCCGGGCGGCCTAGCTTCTTGGTCAGTCAGTTTGACGTGGTTTGGAAGCAAATTAACCTGTCAGAATGTCAGGCCTTTCTCTACGGAACAGCATGGACCACGGAGGCTTACGGACCGACTCGACGATACTTTGGTGCTTGATCACCTGAATTTAACTTCAAGGCTAGCATCTTAGGACCACGTAGGTTAAGTTGAATGTAGTTGGCCTCTTGCTCGAAGGAACCAGTGTAGACCGCTCGAGCAATCGGGAGCGGATCCAAGGGTCACCATACAGCACTAGTAACATATACACAAATCTTTTTCTACGCAAAAGGACTAGAAGAGTGTCATCTTGAGTTGGCGAATCTCACTGGGGTCGGTCACGGACCCGGTCCGGTGCTCATTTAGATTTTTAAATTTGAACTTCTATTTTTTTTTATAGTAAGGTACTTCAATGCTTTTCTTAACAGTAATTTGCATAATTTTTAAAGTATGATAAATGGTGGATAGATGTTACTTACCTCTTTATTTGCTTTGAGACTAGTGCTACTTTTATTAGAGAGGAAAGTATAGAAACACTGCTCTCTTTTTTATATTATAGTGACTTTTTTCTCACTATAGCTACTTATAGTTTTTTTAATATAATTAACTTTTAAAAATAAAAATTATATCATTATAAATAATACAAAGAATAAAAAAAAGCTAAAAAAGATAAAATTAAGAAGGTAAAAGACAGAAGCAGATGGATGGGCACTGCGGCAGCAGTGCAGCATGGATCGTTCGCGAGGCCGCGCGCGTGCGTGCGTGCCCCGGCATGTCGAATTTGGTTAACGATGCGGTGGTCGCAGTCGTCAAAGCGACGTGATTTGGCAACAGACACGGGCCATCAGCTGTCAGGAGGAGGGGGGTGGACGGCCGGGGCGTGCAGGCGGAATCGCAGTCAGATGAGATGCGACCGAAGCCCGGAATTGCCAGTCAGGGGAAGGGAAAAGCCGAACAGGGGGGCTCGCGCCCGTGCAACGAATCTTGGACGCTAGCGCGTACTGATGACAGGAGGCCGTGTCCCACCACGAGTCCACGGCCACCGCCCGCTAGGCTGCTTGCCGGCCACGAGGAGCAGGGGCAGCTTGTGCGCGGTCTGTCGCGGCATGGCATGCCCTCCAGCGTGAATCGGGGGGGTTACAGCCACTAAAAAAATCAACCAGCATTGATCGCCTTCGACAAGTGTCCACGGTGCTCCTTAGGTGTCCGAACGAGCCACACATGACAAACGGGAATTGAACCCGCGCGTGGTGGATTCACAGTCCCGTCTTTATCCATTTGGCTACATCCACTCCTTTATCGAGTTAAAAGATTTTTTCTCTTTATTCCGTTCATCGTTATTCTATTTATTTTGGTCTACATACTTCGGTCGAGAGATTGTACATAGAATGCCACTCTTTAAAATGGGAAAGAGTTTTTAATCGCTTCTGCAAGAAAGTATTGCGGAAACAATTAGGGGATTCCAACTAGTCCTTTCCGCAAAATTAAACGGCCTACTCAAACAGGCTTTCTATTCGGTGTGTAACATCGGTGGGGGTGGATTTCGCCCCCTAGATGCGCCGCATGCTGGGGGGCCGAATCGGGAGACACCGCGTGAATCGTCTCTGGATGGGCCCAAATTGCACACGCGGCCATTGACAAGAAAACGTTTTTGATGGGCCCTGTCGACGTTGCGGTGACCCCTTTGTGCTGGCCCGACCGCTATGGAGCGTCCACGGTGCCTCATAGGTGCCCGAACGGGCCACACGTGGTTCCGCTGACCAAAAAAACACTGTCGAGTGGCCCCATTATCAAGCGTTGACGTTGCCGGTAGCCGATTTCCTGCCTAAACTGTCGCTGTGACTTGCTAACAAAGAACGCATTCCATACGGTGGTGTGCCGTCGATCGCTGTGATAGAAACGAAACGAGCCATGGCTCCCTCTGCCGGCAACCTGCTGCCGCCTGCTGGCATAAGTGGCTGCTGAAAATTGACACGTAAATTACCAGGCACATGAAGGCAGTGATTCCCTCAGGCTAGCAGAGCGTTTCTCTCTCAGGCTCAGACAGAAAAAAAAAACTTCGCCCCAGTTCAAGCTGGACTTCGCAATGAACAGAGTAGATTGTAGCTTACAGAGAAAAGCGGCAGCACAAGATACAACTCCTTACAGAGAGACGATCAATAAGCCCTCAAATATCATGGGGAAGAATGCCAATAGTTGAATTGTGTTCAACAAGGTCACCCGAACTAATTTTTGGTGGCAGGGTTATAAACAACAGATATTTTGCATCCTAACAGTAACTGCTTACAGTCAGCCTTGCTTTCCAGTCAGACTGCTTACAGAACAAAGATGATATGATCAATAAGCTCTAGATATCCAATATCGGGTGAAGATGTGCAGCTACACCCAAAAGTTTCAGGAGTAGGATTCCGGACAGTGTTCAGAGATGATCAACAACATCAACTCATTTTTGGTGGAGGGGTAACTTCTACGCGACAGAAATTTGCATCCTACACCGCTGAAGAAACAAAAGAGCTACTACCTATAGGTGTTAACAGATCAAGGATGAGATGCAATTTTCACCTTACTTCAAGCGTGTCGTCTAATTTTCAATCGAACAAATCTTGCAAATATCATTCCATCAACCTAAAAAGAACACCTATCCAAAACAATGCATTCTAATTTCACATTGATAAGCTGCCAGGGACGGCTTCTACTTTCTAGAACTAGAATTCATTGCTCCCATCAATGGAATAGCTGGCCTATTTCACCATTACCGCAACCAAGTGCACAAACAACATGCTTACTGCAGCCATTGCGGAACATCATGCACCAACACTGGACAAGATTGATCAAATGATGCCATTACTACTCTAAACAAATGAGCGTTTATCAATCAAGCAATGAATTCTACGAACCTGAAGTTCGCAATGACTAGTATAGATACAACCCAACAATGTCAGACGACATGAACCGATGAACCACAGAACCAAACCAGGCGCAAATTTGCATATTTTCCACATCAAAGGAAGCCAAAACATGCAACCATAATCAAATCTAAGCCATGAACTCGTATCATCATATCTCAAATTCTCAACTAAACGAGGCAGGCATACTTCAACACTTCAGTTCGATCCCATCCATCACACGAACAGTGAACTCATACTACCACAAAAGGTTCTTCCTTCCATTGCATAATACTAAACGAAACTACCACTACCAAAATATCATAGGCATATCAAGAACGAAACGGAACCAGGGCGAAGCGACGGCGGCGCGCCTACTTCTCGGAGGAGTTGGGCCCGCGCTTCTTGCCGAAGCCGACGACGGCGGTGACGAAGCGGCGGTTGTACTGCATCCTCTTGTGCGCGCGGCCGCGGGGCTTCTTCTTCTTGTCCTGCTTCGCCACCTTGGGCGTCTGGCCGCGAACCTTCCCGGCGCGAGCCAGCGATCCGTGCACCTTACCTGCGCGCCGTCCACCCACAAAGCAACACGAAGATCCCGTCAATACAGAAGAAATCCACGACAGGAGGAGTGAGTACAGAAGAAATCCACGACAGGAGGAGTGAGAGGGATTTCGAGAGGAGGAGGTTACCCATGGCGGCGGCGGCGGCGGCTTCGAGGGCGAGGGGGCAAGGAGCTGCGGCGCGGCGGCGGTCGTGGGGGAGAGGAGAGGAAACCCTAGGTGAGGGTCAGGGCTTTTATAGACGCGCGGTTATTTGGGTTCGAGCGGAAGTCGCTTGGACAAGAGGGCCGGATAAGTTTGGGCCGCGGCTACTAGTTCTATGGTCCTTGGGTAGTGGGGTCGGCCAGAAAATGGGCCTGAGAGTTTGGGGTTGCGTTTGCTAAGTTGTTTGGGCCTCGCGCAAGTGTCGTCTCCTCCGTCATTTGGCCTCCATTAATTAATTATGCAATTCCACAGGATAAGTAGAAGTACTAGTATTTAGGGTATTTTATTAATTAATCTTTAAAGATAGCCGTGTTTAGATAGATTAATTATGCATCATCTAGTAATAAATTTAAATATTTTATTATGTTATATTATTACAAATAATACAAAGAAATAAATGAAAAAAAGAAAAACCAGAAAAGCTAAAAAGAAAAATAAAATAAAAAGCAGAAGCAAAAGCTCATTGGAGCAGAGTTAAAGTCTTTTTTTCTCCTTTGCTCGGGAAAGATCAATCCGCTTCTTTTTTGTGATTCTTCTTCCTCCTTTACCAGCCAGGCTATATTGATCGCCTCCGTTCATTTGCGGAGCTACTCACTCGTCTATATTCCCTGCGAAAAAGGGTATTTCCTTTTCCTTGACGTGGGAAGATAGGATCGAACCATATTCCACCTGTATGTATGTATGCACTCCTCCTATTTGATCTGCGTCCATTTTCCATCATTTGTTTCGCGATTGGTGCCGAGCACATGTTTTGCCTCTGTACAGACCGACTGTCGCGAATCTTGCTGTCCATGTTGTTTTCTATCGACTCAAATTCCTGTTATTGTTGATGCTGCCGCCAAATAATTAATCACATAAATCCACAATTATCTTTGTCTCACAAAAGTCTGTAGCCAGCTGAATTATTATTATTACTAGTCATGTGCCCGTGCGTTGCAACGGAAAAACTTTAGCAGTTAGATCGTGAGAGAGAGAGAGGGGGGAGAGGAAAGGGGCGGTTAAGATTTTATTGTTCAGATCAAATGGCTGAGAAGAGATATGGGAGAGGACTCATCAACCACCAACTCCTTCTTTTAAAGTAGTAAAGATAAAGATTATTTGGACAACGTAGTCAGCTGAATTAGTGGTTCTACGCAGGTTATCGAATCAACTAAATATATGGCCCGCTCGTTTTAGCTTTTTTTCAACTTAAGTTTTTTTACTATTAAATAATTTATCTTTTTCTAAAATCTTTTAGATTTTTTAGGTTTTTTTGTATTTTTCTTTTTTTCCGTATTCCTTTTGTATTGTCCATGATGGGCTAACATATTTTTTCTATTTTTATAATTTTTTAAATCTAATATATTCAAAAAGCCAAATCAGCTACAATAAAAAAAATCAGTTACAGTAAAATTTCAACCAAAAACTAAAAAATATTGCTAAAACGAACACCCCTAATCCCTCCGTTTCAAAATATAAATCATACTGTGACCATGCACAAGGGTTAACGAGACTGACGGAGCAAGTACAACCTAACGAAGCAGAAAGATAGGCTTTTATAACTTCTGTCAACTGTTCGAGCGTCACAGTTAATTTAAGTACGCATTAGGTTAAGATCGCGAGTAAAGTCCGGATTAAAAAAACAAGCATAATTGCACCAATCCACTTGTCAGCCATGCAAAACAATGGATCATTACGCCTCCACTTGCACTACTCCTGGTGGTCGATTTGGCAGCCCCGCATGGACACCAAAGTAAAGAAAAGACCTTTAACGCATCAATTTCTCGCTCGCTCAAGCCTGACATCTTCTACAGAACGGAGCTTCTCTGTCTCTTTATGGATGTTTCTCTCTATATCCCCTCGATCTGGACCACTCGCTGATCACAGCGAGCGATCCAGATCAAAAGAACACGGAGAGAAACACCCACAAGAGGACAGGCAAGCCATTTTCCTTCTTGCACGGGTGGACTCATGGATTGTATAATATTGCAGGCCCTAGATCTAATCCAAGCATGGAATTCTTAAACCGTGGTAGAGATCTGAAAAGTAAAGCATCTTCAGTGCTGCTTTGAAATGCCATTTCATTGACTTGTGGGGCAGTTTTAACGGGTCTAAGATCAGAGCGAGGCGGCAAGGCGAGGCTTTCAGAAAATAATGTCAGGTCAGTTTCTTGCAATTAGTTTTAGTAGGTTTACTCTTTCTCGTATTGTAAGGGTAGCGTAAGCAGCTTACAAGATTCAGGCTGACGACAGCTGCTTCACGTATTTTGCAGAATATCACGCAGTGTGTATTGATAAATTCATGCTAGGTAGTAGTAGACAAGTAGTGGGTTGTTTTCACGAGATGAGAAGGGCAGAATAGATCGTCGCCAATGTTTTCACACAAAAACTTTGGCATTTTGTTGGGATGTTCATGGATCAAAGCTTTCTTCAGAGAAAAACAAAGGAGTAGTCTACTCCTCGGGATTTTTTTACTTTCAATTTTTTTTTTTTGAAAGCTAGCCCTTGGAAATTAGTTCTTCCCCCGAGAGACTGACCGGGTAAAAATAGCATGCCAAAGACCACATCAAATCTCTGCCCATTAAATTTTTCAAGGAAAACACATCCAAACTAGAACACATATGAACCTATATGTCATACAAGTGCGTAGTCTTTTTGACGTTAAAAAACAGAGTTAAAAGCCAAACCTTGTACACAAAGACAAGAACTTTCTTTGTCTTTCTTCACGCTGAAGCGAACTTTACAATGCTAGAAGCCTAGAATCCAACTGTCCACTGTTTAGACATTTCAAACTTTGATCCCAGAAAAATGGCATATGGAATTGCAAATCAGTAGGCAATTCTCAAACACAACACCAAATTGACAACTCTTATCCATTGAGACTTCCATTCACCCGAGATTAATTAACCAGACAGCGAGCAAGAACTAATATTTACATGCGTACTTGGTAGAGTACTTGTCAGACGTCAAAAGTACGGAATTAATTAGACTACAAAAAAGAAAGAGAACAAAGAAACGAAAGAAACCGCGGTAATCAAGAACAGGGGAGAAACACAGAGCAAGGAGCAGATCTAGCTTTCAACCCCCGATAAACAAGCACGCGCCCTTGGTGTTAATTGACTGCTTCTTCTACCTCTATGTCGTCTCTTCCAATCCAAGAACAAATCAACGTTACTGGCCTTCGCGAATCCGCTCCAAATTTTGTTTTTTGATCCGTGTTGGGTTCGTGTGTGATCTTTGAGGAGGAGGAGCTATGCCTTGACGACGGTCATCATGCGCTTGAACTCTTCGAAGCTGACCATGCCGTCGCCATCGCTGTCGACGAGGCGTATCATGTCGCGGCACTCGGCCACGGCCGGCCGGCCGCCGGGCCGGCGCAGGCCGAGCGAGCCCAGCACGGTGCCGAGCTCCTCGGCTGAGATGAGCCCGTCCTTGTTGCCGTCGAACACGTCGAACGCCTCCCTCAAGTCCCTCTCCTCTTCCTCGGCTTCTTCCGCCCCCGCGTCCTCCGCGCCGCAGCCATCGCCGGCGGCGGGGAGCTGCTGCTTCCTCCTCTTCTTGGGGATGGAGTCGTAGAGCTCGCGGAACTCGTGGGTATCGATGAGCCCATCGCTGTTGGCGTCGACGCGCGCCACCATGGCCGCGGCCTCGGCGGCAGACACAGCGATGCCGAGCCGCTTCAGCGACTCCTCCAGCTCCCCCGCCGTGATAAATCCGTCGCCGTCGTGGTCGAACGTCGAGAAGACGATCCCCAGGTCCGCATCCGGGTCCGACCGGCCCTTCCTCTCCTGCTTCATCTTAGCCCCCTCTTCTTGCTCCCCGTAGTTCTTGGCTTCCTCGGTGCCGTGGCCGCCGTCGTCGCACTTCTTGTTGGTCCGTGAGGAGGCGAGGGAGAAGAGGGCGCAGAGGCCGCCGAGGAGGAAGAGCAGGAGGAGAGGCGCCATGGACGGAGGCTGGCTTTGCGTGCAAGTGAGCGCGTGTGCGTTTGTGTGAGTGTGTGTGAATGTGCGATTGAGGATTGAGGAAGACGGAGTAGGTAATTTATGAGGAGACGACGATTGAGGAAGAAGAAAGAAGAGGAGGTGTGGAGAGGCGGTTGGTCAGTTGCCGACCGTGCGACCTGGTACATCGTGGGGGTGGTTTAGTTGAAGGGCAAGTTACACTGGAGTCCCTGCACATACAAATATTACACATCTCAACCCCTGAGTACTGGTTTACTACCTCTGTGTTGCACGTTTACGTCTCTGCTGCGGTGAAATATTGTTGATGCGGTATACCTATGATATACAAGTCGATATTTTCATGTTAAGTTGCTATGCTAGCACGTCCGACTGAGAGTGTAGGAACTGGGGAAGCATATAATAGGATCATCGCACATGTGTGCCATGGCCTTGGATTAATTCGAAAAGCCACTTAAGCTCGCTCAAAGGCTCCACTGCCTCAATGCCATTTTTGTACCATATGTCTCTTTAAGGTTTCACGAGCATGCAAGAAGAAATCCCACAATATTTTGGTCCTATTTTTTAGGTTACAATTGATGGCTTTTATCTGTGTTTTTCGAGACGACAGTGAACGGTAGAACCGCCAACGCAAATAGCGCACACAGTTTTGAACGAGGGGAAACCGTTTGGAGAAACTGCTTCGAGAAGCCACCTCCTTTATTTCAGCTTTGTTTCAACTTCTAAAAAAAGTTAAAACCAAAAACCACAACATGTTCCAAAGAATTTGGGGTTTGTGTGAAAAAGGAGAAATGTTTCGATTCATATATGCCCCTCACGCGAAGGGATTCTGAAGAATTTGAATAACTCCACGGGCCAATTTGTAATTCGCGTCGTTCTGGAGCAGCGGCAGTGCAGGACGTATTAAAAAAGCGGGGCGGGGCGCGGGCGTGATGGGGTGGAAGCGCGTTGGTGGCACGCACCGAATGACGCGTGAAGTCGGCCCCGGACGGACGGACGGACGGACCAGCGCACCGCCCCCATAATTTGCAGACGAGCCGTCTGGCGAGCGACCAGTGGCACAAACGGCATTGTCCGTCTGGTCTCGTACCACGGTCATCTACGTAACCTATCTCTGCCAACCACGATGCCTGCCTGCAGAGTCGTTTTAGGGGGTGATCGGAATAGCGATGGTTTTGGTTTTGGTGAAAAAACATCAGTATTTACTGAAAAACATCAGTAGTGAGTTAGTGGATAGTGTAATGAATAGTGAAAAAAAGTGAAGCTAGAAAGTCGGCTCAAAAGCCGAAATGAGCGGGGCCCAGGCAGTACTATAGCAGTACTATAGCAGCATATAACATTTTATTTCTATTTATTTTTTTTATTTTTTTGAGTTTTTTTTGTATTTCTTTGCATTGTCTGCTTTAGATTAACGTACCGTTTTTATTTTTATATTTTTTTAGATTTAATTATGCCCAATAAGCCAACTCAGCTACAGTAAATTTTCAGCAAAAACCATCACTATTCGGAACGCTACCTTACCGCTCAGTATCGCTGCGGCGTTCGGCGTTGAGTCGGCTTTTTAATTACTTTACTTTTTTGTTTGTTTCTCTTTTTTTGTTTTTTTCGTATTTTTGTGTTTTGTTTTTTTCCTGTATTCTTTTGCATTGGTCGCTCTAGATTAGCATACCGTTTTTATTTTTATATATTTTTTAAACTTAATTATATCCAATAAGCCAACTCAGATATAGTAAAAAAAATAAGCCAGCTACAGTAAATTTTCAGCCAAAAGCCATCGCTATTCCGAACGTTACCTTAAAAGTCAGATGCTACTATTATTTAAGTTTAAAAAAATTACATACTTAACTTACTTAAGTTTATCTAGACTTTGGACTAAAAAATATCATATATTCAGAGCTGGAGTCTAGACTGCCTAAGATATAGATCAGCTCGTATGTGCCTGCCTGCCCAACAGACGATGCCATGGCTTGACAAGACGACACACCAACGATAGCTTAGACTCCCTACCGTACCTGCGGCTTTCGACAGTTAGGTTTGGGGCGTTTGGCTTTTAACCTGACCGGTAGCGTGGGCTACTGAACTAACCCCGTTTATTTGGGCTTATATTTCTAGCTTTTGGTTTATTTTGTATTATTTATAATTTTCTTTTTTCTAGTTTTTGGCATTTTTGAACTTTTTTTATCGTTCTTTTTTCATATTCGTTTGCATTATATGTGATAGGCTAATATTTTTTATTTTTAGATTTTTTAAACAATTAATTATGCTAAATAAGCCATCGTTAGTTACAGTGTAATTTCAGCCAACTACAATACAATTTTAGCTATAAGCCATTAAATTTCAGCTCAACCGAGCGGTCTCTAAAAAGGCTCTTTGTCAATTCTTAGTTTTATTTTTTTTTATCAATCAGTACTATTTATCAGATCTATTAGTTACCTAAAAGAAAGGCCTAAAGTCCATGAGCGACGTGCGCGAACGTTATTCTTCCATGAAAAACGGACTGTTCAGATTGATCGATGCGTTTTTGAATCCACACGACGGGTTTTCTTCTTTTAGTATGGACCGTAGTCTGTTTGTTTGATATGAGACACTAGAAAATGTGTCCAGTCCTACTTTTGATTTGATGATCCTAGGACTAAAGTGAAACGATGTTGGGCGCGGGGGGGCAGGTTATAAATAATTGCGATTTTTTGTTTGTGCCCTAGAATTACTCGTAAGAATTTGCGAACGATTTCGTCGGAAAAAAATACTTGAGAGGGAAACTGGCAAGGATTTGCCTGTAGCTAGTCAAACTCATCACCACAATTTCACATCATTTGCAGCTAAAAAAAAAATCAAACTCTGGGCGTTCCTAGCCATAAGACGGTTATCTCACCGCTTAGGTTACAGTTAAACTAGCTTGGTAAATTCTGCACAAGGAAACAGCTTGAGGCACTTTTCATTTCAGTTTAAAATTAGTTTCTATTTTTTACTATTTAGTAATTTTATTTTTTTAGATTTTTTTAGATTTTCTTTTTTTCGTATTTCTTTATATTATTATATTATTTGTGATGGATTAAGGTCCTGATCGTTTCGGTTTTTTTCGACTTCAGCTTCTAGCTTCAGCTTTTTTTCACTATTCACTACACTATCCACTAACTTTCATTCTGATGTTTTTCATCATTCTGATGTTTTTTTATTAAAAGCCAAAAGCCATCGCTATTCCGATCACCCCCTAACATATTTTGATGAATGCTCCCTTGTTGAACAGCAGGTATAACCAGGAAGCACAAAAAATCACAGCAATTAAAACGTAAGTACTACTACTAGAATAGACTGGTGGCTTGCCTGAACAAACAACTAATTAAGAGACGTTTGGGACTGAAATAAACGCCGGAAAACAGCGTTACAGTGACCCGTGTTCAGAGATGGTGCCCCAGCGACCACGTACTGCTCGGACCTGAAGCTTTATGCAATGCAGTATCCAGTCCTGTCTGAGAGGATTTGACAAATCTGTGTTCACGAGAACAAGTCGCTCTAGTTAATGCAGCCAGTTGATTTGGTTGGCTCAGAGTTTAGTTAGGCTAAAATTTAATAATTTATAGTTAAAATTATATTATAATCAATTAAAATTATATTATAACTGTTAATGGTTTATTTGATATAATTAATTTAAAAAAGTTTAAAAAATAGAAAAACAAGATAGCCCATCACGTATAATGAAACGAATATGGAAAAAAAGAACGGGTAAAAAGCTTAAAAAATACTAAAAAATACAAAAATTATGAATAATAAAAAATAAATTAGAAGATTAAACTTAAATGAGCGGACCTTATTCATCGTCTTCAAATAAATGACACAGAAATCAGACGCAGACAGACGGCAGATTAGTAGTAGGTGTATCGTAGTCTTTGAAACGTTCTTGGGCAATTTTTCTGGCAACCGTAGCTGCCTGTGTATCAGGGCAGAGGATTAAATTGTGACTAGTTCTGTTTTTTCCTTTTCTTTTCATTTTATTTTTAAAATGTTATCTATGCTTTTCTAGGATTTTAAATTTTAAAAACATGCAGTGCTCATTTGTATACTACTTTTCTTGTTTGTTATACGCAAGAACTGGAGCTGCTATAGTATGATTTGTATAATTATTAGGGTTAGCCTTATTAGGGAGTGTTGTATTTAGCCTAACTAACTTATTTTTATTTTTTAGTGTATAGGCTTGTAAGCTAAAATAATCCCTCAAAAACACCTAAATTAAATTTTTATTTTTTGGTGTATAGGCGTGTAAGCTAAAATAATCCCTCAAAAACACCTAAATTAAATTTTTATTTTTTGGTGTATAGGCTTGTAAGCTAAAATAATCCCTCAAAAACACCTAAATTAAAAAGTGGAAGCCAGTGGAACGGGCTTATTTGCCAATAAATTGGAACCCAAAATAAGCTGGATCTCCGGCGAAGTTTCAGCAAGGTCAAATAAGCCTTCAATTAGTCAAGCACACACATTGCACGAGCAATTCTTACCAGGTTAGTGTTCCCTCCACAAAACCAAGAACCACTCCATTTTCTCAGCCCCTCAAATCCCAACCAAGAATCACATGGAAACAGAACAAAAATCTTGGCCTGGAAATCGCAATACAATTGTACGTGTTTCTCGTTGGAATCTAGAGAGGGAACCAGGGAAGAATAGATGCCAGTTTAGCTGCCTTTGCTTTTGCTTTCAGCAACAGCTGATCTTCTCTGCGAAGTCGCTGAAGGAAAGCGACGAACGCACTGGACCTGGCTGCCCGGTAAACACTGGAAAGAGGGAAAGGATCGATGCTTGCTTTGCCTTCGCGTTCGCCTGCACCCAATTGTTCTCTCTTCTACGAGTCATCAGTTTGGCCCCACGCTAAGTTAGCTGCTTGCTGGAACAGTCAAGTCCTAACTATGAATTCCTAACAGAATATTGGGCCAACCATTTATTGAAAGCATCACTCGTGAAGGTTGTGAGGGTTTGATTCTTAGCTCCTTTTTTTTTTCTTGTGTCTATTGGCCGTTCTTGTATCAGAAAATGGGCATGTGCGGATGTGCGATGTGAGTTGGGTGTCTACTGTCCGCTTGTAATAAATTCCCTTCAAAGAATATGTAGCTAAACATGTTTTAATCTTTTCATCCAACCTAGGAAATAACAAAATCACATTGTAGTAAATAAAGTCATCTATCCGCTCGTTATATATATATATATATATATATGTATATATATATGTATGTATATATATGTATATATATATGTATGTATATATATGTATATATATATGTATGTATATATATGTATATATATATGTATATATGTATGTACATATATATGTACATATATATGTATATACATATATATGTACATATATATATACATATATATACATATATATATACATATATATACATATACATATATATACATACATATATATACATATATATATACATACATATACATATATATACATACATACATATACATATATATACATACATATAGGAAGCCTCTTTTCTACACCCGGGTGTAATTATACCTTATGTTGTATCTCATACCGTAGGGAGTATCTCGCGTAACGTAGAGTATGTTGTACATGTAGTATACGAATATTTAAGATCATCTAGGTGGTATGAACAATTTTTCAGAGGTGGTATATATATTTTTTAGACATACTCCTTTTTATGTACGTATATGAAGGTATTTATAAAATACGCTAAAAATTATGGACTCTTTTGTAATTTTTTCATGTGGTTTACATTGGAGTATCTTATATTAAGTATATGAGTATACCTAAAGTGATAAAGAAGTATTTCAAGTTTATTTAGGTGGTATATTAGAGGTGGGTATAATTACACCCGGGTGTAGAAAGTATTTTATATACACACACACACCAGTGACTTTTCAAATGGATTATTTTATTCCTTCTGTTAGGACTTAGAAATCGAGTCGGTAGTTTAATTAACCTCAATAGCAGATCATTATGGTACCTTCTACGTCTATTTCTTGAAATTTTCTGCGATTCACGTGGTGTGGTGGCATATTGGCATTAGATATTTGCCCACTATACCAAATACCACGATGCTGTGTATGATTAGATCAGTTCTTGTGCATTTTAGCTAGCACTTAGCTGTGTTTGGCCCGGCACGGTTGCAGTTGCTCCGGCTGCGTCGCCACCGACAAACCCAGAGATGGGCCTAACTGCCATGCATTTCATGTATATAGTAGCACTGATTCTTTGTGAAAGCTGGAAGATTTTGGTGCTCAGTCTTACATAGCAGTAGGGCCCGGCAATAGCAAATAGCAACAGATGTCGTTGAAAATAAGCTACTCCAGTTCAGTGCCAAACTGCCATAATCACACTGGTTTTGGAACAGAAGAAACTCCCTGAGAATGGCAAAGTTCAGAGTACATAAGAAAAATCACAAAAAAGAAAGGTTTCATGGTTCATACTTTCTTACAGATACTACTAACTTGGATCAAAATTTATACATACCATCAGATAAGTACCAGAAAATAGTAGCATAAACAGACACCCTTATCAGGTTGTTCACTATCAGTGGCTTTGCTTTGGATGGCCCACATGAACAGATCCCAGATCAGAACAGCACTGAAATTTGAATGTTCATACACCACCACAAGATCTGAGTATCAAGATAAAACTATGGACAGGTGCAATTGGTTGAAGCTTAACCATGACTGGATGTTAATATATTTTGCAAGAAATATACAGGCCAACGTATTCTTTCAAGCATTGCCGAAGTATGAAAAAACACCCAGAGTAGTCATCAGGCCACAGCAACACACAATTTGCGTGTTAGTTAATCCTTCAAAATAAAGAAGTAAAAGAACCTCTGCAGTCACTTCTGAGTTACTACAAGGCTATAATTTGATTTTCCTTTTTTACTCGTAACTGGCTTTGAACTTCCTAATGTAGATTTCTAGTGTCTGCTATCACTAGAGTTGAAAACAACAGGCTAAAGCACGCAATATAGTTAAATAAGAAGCATCTTGCTGTACAAATTCATGCACCACTGTCACATCTATGAATTTGAAATTCCCAAGTCTGACAAGCAATGAACAACTCTTCCTGGAGCTGTTAATTGGCTCACATGTGTCGAACCAAGCTACTTGAAATAAAAGCATTAGATCGTGTACAATAAAAGGGACTCCATAACACTATTGGTTTGTTTTTTTATTACTAGATTTAGAACTTTATTAACAGAACAACTATCCTAGACTAGTTATAAAACACTGAAAACTAAAAATATCAAGTGATTGATTTTTAAGATATCATGCAAAGTATTTGAGCAGCTATTTAAATGAAGAGAATGACAGTTCCACAAACCATACTTGATTCCATAACCTTTGAAACCCCTGTTGAATAAAGGCCAAGGAGAATCTCCTTTCAGAACAATTCCTTGGTCCATATGTTCGGTGGACGTTCTCTTTTTTGGAAGGACAATGGTAGCAACAATGTTAGGTGACATACCAAAGAATCACCTAAGAGTCATTTCCTAGAATTAAAAAAGTACAACACTACAACATGTAGTTTTGGTAACAGATTCAGTTTCTCTCCATCTTTGCATAAGTCAATAGTACACGTCATGTACAGCTGCACAATCGATACATCAGATCACAACAGCAAGGCAAAATCTGACTAATGCCACAAGCATTTATTGTTCCATTTGATTGACAAAAAATTAACTGTTCCTCAAGGCCTTCTTTGTATTCCTCTCTCTTGTCCAGTTTTCTTCAATCGCAAAAACTTGCTCGGATCCTTTACACACAATACTTTATTCTTGGGATGTCGTAACCATAGGCAGCTTTGTTAAACAACAGATGCTATCGGTAGCCTCACTATTGAACTCGTAAAGCAAAGTTTGTTAATGCCTCTCAAAAACTATCGCTGTTGCATGTATTCAAAATGTTTGATTCAGTAACATTCAAGTTACTCATTAAGGATATTAAAGAGCAGGTTGTGATTGATGCATCTCTGAAAACTAAGGCTCTGACACAAGTGTTCCATCTCCTTGAAAGCAGGTAATGACTGACACAATAAGTTAATCATATCTTGTGAGTAAATCTGTATCACTTCTGCCAAGTGTATAAACTATTCGGAATAGTCGTGTCCACGGTCAAAGGCATGCTGAATAAGGGTTTTCACAGATTAGACTTGATTTTTCATAAAAAAGATTTTAGCTGAAAATATGGTATTTTTTTGGAGAAGAATGGTCCGGATGGGATACCCGTGGTTAGATTGATGCTAGATCGGTGCCTATACTAGCAATAATATTTTGAATTACAATCTTTACTTTCTGTATCAAATTCAACAATTTCAATCTACTTATTGTATTTCTTTAAATGTTATTTATACTCAAATAACCATATAAGCTTTACTTTTTACTTTTTATCATTATATTGCATGTTCCGATGTGACTTGCGAAGTACAAATTTGTATTCACTTTTGCTTCATCATCTCAGAGAAGGACGACTTCGACTACAGTGAGGATCAGGACGATTAGGCCGTGTCTTACTATCGTATGCCTGTGGACAGGCTTAGGTTTCGCTTTCTTCAGTTGCTTCCACAGTTGTTTTTTTTTTTTTGCTATTTTTGCCAATGAGCATAGATGTAAATTTTCGGTCATAAGACCATACTCTTTTAGTTAATAAAGATCGTCATTTATATTTGATATTTATCTCTGTTACAACTGTGTGCACTAACTGATTCTGGACTAGTGCAATTTACATAAAGAATCCGGAGTTATTGCTTCGGGGTCCGACACCCACCCCTTCCATATGCTCTAATCAATGAACAGAGTGTAACACAGTTGGGCTTCATACGCTCATATTTCATCAATCTAAATATATATTCCATCTGTTCAAGGTCCCTAGCCCTTCCGAATGCATCAATAACTACAATGTATGTGACTATTGTCCAAGAATAATGATACTTCTACATGTACTCCATCACAGCTCCCATCTTCTCATATATTTTAGCTTTACCACAGGAATCAAGCAAAATATTGTATGTCTTAATGTTTGGGGAGATACCAGAGGCCTGGAACTTCTCATAGCAGCCTTCCTTAGTCTCAATCTGACCACTACCACCGAAAGCTCTCATAGTAGAATTCATTGTCCATACATCAGGCTTGCAATTTTCAGACAACATCTCCAGAAGAGTTGATTCCATCTCAGCAAACCTTAAACATTTTAGATAAAGGATTTATAAAATCCGGCCTCTATATCCATAAGGGATATACACAGCCAAAAGTTACACGAGCTCTTAGGCCCAAAGCCTCAACACTGAGGAGTACACAACAGCAAGAAAGATAGCTTAAGAATTATGAAAAAAAACTAGAAAGACTAAGCTTTAGAACTTCTTCCCTGTCCTTGCTTTCAACCAAGCCCCTAACCTTCTCCAATCGAGCTACCCAAACTCCAGTCTATCCTGTGTGAAGATGAACCTCCAAAGCGACGTCTTCAAAGAGGCGATGAGGGTCGCCGATGTTATGAATAGCGTTTGTATTCATCATGAGGCCAAAGGGCCAGTATATATACACGTACAGGTGTGAGCCAAACCTAATACAACACGTACAGGTATGTCATAATGTAACTACACATAGATATGGAATATATTTCTAACACCCCCCTCAAACTTATGGTGGAGTAACAACATTAAGTTTGGAGAGGTGAAAATTGTGCTGAGCTCTGGTCTGTGCCTTTATGAAGAAGTCTGCCAACTGAATCTCGGAAGGCACATACTGAAGAGTAACAACCTGATCCTGTACCTGTGTCCGCATGTATGAAGCATCAACACCAATATACTCTGTAAGCTCATGCTTCACTGGATCTTTAGCAATGCTAATAGCACCCGTACTGTCTGACAAAAGAGGAGTCGGTGCAGTAACAGAAACACCAAAATCCTCAAGTAACCACCGTAACCAAGTAACCTCCGCAGTCAACAATGCCATCGCTCGCAACTCAGCCTCAGCACTCGAACGAGAAACTGCTATCTGCTTCTTAGTCTTCCAAGCAATGAGAGAACCACCAAGAAAAATACAGTAGGCAGAAACAGACCGGCGATCAGAGGGATCACTAGCCCAAGTGGCATCATAATATGCCTGGAGCTGTAAAGAGCTGGAGCGAGGGAAAAAGAGACGACGATATATAGTTCCACGAAGGTATCGTAGAACATGAAGAAGATGACTGTAGTGGACCTATGTGAGAGCAGAAACAAACTGACTCAAAATATGCACAGGATACGAAATGTCAGGACGAGTAACACCAAGATAGACAAAGCTCCCAACAAGGTGACGATAGCGAGTAGGATCAGGAAGGAGCTCACCATCAGTAAGACAAAGATGAACATTAAGCTCCATAGGAGTCTCAGCTGTGCGCTGATCAGTAAGAGATGCACGCTCAAGAAGATCCTGAATATACTTTTCTTGGGATAAATAGAAACCCTCAGGAGTAGAGATAATCTCAATCCCAAGAAAGTAACGAAGTGGACCCAAATCAGACATAAGAAACTGCTCATGAAGATGCTCCTTAATAAAAGTGATATACTGAGAATCATCGTCAGTAATGATCATATTATCAACATATAAAAGGAGAAGCATCCGACCACGAGGCGAGATGTGAATAAAAAGAGCAGGATCATGAACACTGACATAGAAACCAGCTGCAGTGACAATAGAAGAGAAACGATTAAACCAAGCTCGAGGAGGTTGCTTGAGACCATAGAGAGAACGACGAAGACGACAAACCGTACCCTCAGGAACAGAATACCCAGGGGGAGGCCGCATGTAGACCTCCTCACGCAACTCGCCATTGAGAAAGGTATTCTTAACATCCAACTGGGAGATGGACCACTGGCGAACAGAGGCCACAGCAAGAAGAGTGCGAACAGTGGTCATGTGAGCAATAGGAGCAAAAGTCTCATCATAGTTACGACCATGCTCCTGCTGAAAACCACGTGCTACAAGACGAGCCTTGTAGCGCTCAAGAGAACCATCAGAGCAGGTCTTAACCTTATAGACCCACTTGCATGTGATAGAAGTGACACGTGGAGGAAGAGGAACAAGATCCCACGTACCAGTACGCTCAAGGGCAGCAATCTCCTCTGCCATCGCATGCTGCCACTCCTGATGAACAACAGCATTTTTACAAGAAGTCGGTTCGGCAAGAGCAGCAGCAGTAAAACCAAAACGCGCAGGAGGCCGAATAGACTGGCGATCGTGAAGAGCATAGCGAGGAGAGACCGAAGAGGACGACTCATCAGAAGAAGAGGGCACATCAAAAAAATTCTGAACCCGCGGACGACGGGTATAGTAGAGAGGATAAGAAGGAACAAAATCAGAACTATCCTCAGGAGAGGATGCTGTTGGTGAGGAAGGTGTCGACTGGGAAGGAGGCACCGGAGAGACCAAATGATGTGGTGATTGGGTGGCAACTATGGGAGTGGAAGGAAAAGTTAGGAAAGAAAGTGGCTCGACAATAGATGCTGAAGTGGAGAAAGAAGAAGGGTATGGATAGAAAGGACGAGACTCATCAAAAGTAACGTCCCAAGAAATCTGCATCCGTCGGCCAAAAGGGTCCCAACAGCGATATCCCTTGTGTTCAGTACTGTATCCCAGAAAAACACACTCAACAGACTGAGCTGTCAGCTTGGTGCGCTCACATGGTGCAAGAAGAACATAGCACACACACCCAAAGAGGCGAAGACTAGAATAATCAGGAGTCTTGCCATATAAATGCTCGACTGGAATCCCACCTTGAAGAGCAGAGGAGGGCTGAATGTTGATCAAAAAAGTGGCAGTGGAAAGAGCTTCAGCCCAGAAGTGTGGTGGAACATTAGAGGCAAGCATAAGAGCACGAGTTGTCTCAAGAAGATGGCGATGCTTGCGTTCGGCCACACCATTTTGAGCATGAGCACCAGGACAGGAAAATTGAGAGAGAGTGCCCTGCTCAGGAAGAAAGGCACGAAGAGCGCTCAGCAAATACTCCCCAGCAGAGTCAGCACGAAAAACACGAATAGAAGAGTCAAACTGAGTACGGACCATGGTGGCAAAATCCTTATAAATGGATAAAACATCACTACGAGATGACATAAAATATATCCACGTATACCGAGAAAAATCATCAATAAAAATGATATAATATCGATGACCTCCTTTTGAGACAAAAAGAACTGGTCCCCATACATCAGAATGAATAAGATCAAAAGGACGCTGAGATACTGACTCGCTAGAAGGATATGGGAGTTGAAACTGTTTGCCAAGCTTACAACCCTGACAATGGAGAGAGGCATCACCAGACACAGACCCTAAAAGACCACGACGAAGTAATGAAGACATACGTGACCCACAAAGATATCCCAAACGATGATGCCACTGAGCAAAAGAGATGGTGGAGGCTGCAGCAGATGCGGATGCAGTGGTGGAGGCGACCAGACTGGCAGGGGCAGCGGAAGGAAGTCGAAGCCAGTCAAGCTCCCAAAGCCATTGGGAATCACGGCGGCGAGGGCCAGTACCAACCAGAGTCCCCGTGCGGCGATCCTGAACACAACAAGAATCAGAATCGAGAATAACACGACAACCATGATCAGTGAGTTGGCCGGCAGATATGAGCTGCATGGTTAGTTTTGGGACATACGAAACATCAGGAACAAGAAAAGATGAATTGGAAAGAGTGACTCGTCCTGTGACAGAAAGAGAGGTACCATCTGCTGTCTGAACAGAGATAGGAGCAACTATAGAGCTAACAGAAGTAAGAGAGGTGGAATCAGATGTCATATGAAAAGAAGCTCCAGAATTAAGAATCCAAGGTGATGTACCTGAGGAAGGAGTAGAAGATGGTCTCTCAACCGAAGACTGAGTAGCAGAGTCAGCAGTACCAGACGATGCAGAAGCAACCATGCGACCTAATAATTGTAGAAACTGCTAAGTGTCAGAGGTACCAGGACTTCGCTGAGAGGGGGAGCCTCCACTGCCTCGCGGGGGACGAGTATCACGACGAAAATCCTTCTTCTTCTTGTAGCAAGACTGTTCCACATGTCCATCTTTGTTGCAATAAGTGCAATGAGGTCTCCTACCAACAGCAGCTGTCATCGGTGAAGATATGGCCGGTGAAGAAGTAACAGCGATGCAAACAGAGTAAAGTCAAGAAGCCGCCAAAAGCGAAGGAAGCGGCGATGATGACAGAGACCCGCACCACGGGCGAATCTCCTCGGTCGTCATACCGTAAGGGCCTCCAATAGAGTCACTCGTGGGTGACGAGCCAGCAACTGAGCACGAGTCTACTCAAACTCGGACCGAAGGCGTGTCAAGAAGTCATAAATGCGACGAAGCTCCAAGTGAGATTGCTGACGCTGACAACACTGACAGGTGCGACAAACATCTGGCCCCAAAGAGTCAATCTGACGCCATATCGCAGACAGCTGAGCATAGAACTCGTCCACAGTAGCATCTACCTGCTGCAGTGACTGCTCCTGACGTACAACAGCAAGGTACAAAGAATCTACAGATGGCTCGTAGCGGGTGCGCAGATGTGTCCACATCGCCTGGGCGGAAGCTAGACCAATAATATCACTGGTGAGATACACCTCTATACTGTTAACCAGAATAGCAAAAGTACGAGCATCTTCATCAATCCATGTCTTGTAAGTAGCAAACTGAGACTGAAAAGTCTTCGTGGCAACCTCAAAAACCTCAGTTGCCTTTGTACGAGTTTCTTCAGAAGCATCCTTCGGGAAGACAAGTACAGCAGGTGGAGTAGGACAAGGCGGACAGAGCAAGTCGCCGGTAAGATACTCCCAAAGACGCTGACCCCGCATGTGAAGACGCATATGCTGAAACCAATCTCGATAGTTGAGACCATCGAAGATCACTGGGCAACGAGGAACAGAAATTGAGCCTGTAGAAAAAGATATTTTTTTCTCTTTTTTTTCTTTTGTTTTTTTTTGGACTGACCGAACCTCGATCAAACTCAGTCAAAGACTCACCTGACCGAAACCTGGTCAAAAGGAACTCACTGCAAAGGGCTCGAGTGAGTCCTTATTCTTGCCGAAGGCCCGACCCAAGCGAGGAGGGTGGTGGCGGCGAGCCGACGCCGGAGACCTCCCGTGTAGGCGCGCGGCGGCGGCCCTCCGTGCAGCGGCGCGCGGCGAAGCCACCCGGCGGTGGTAGCCGCGGCCCGACGCCGGATCCCTCGCCCGAGCAGTGGTGGCCCTTGCAGGCGCGCGGCGGCCCGACGCCGGATCCCTTGCCCGAGCGGTGGCGGCGGCGGCTCGACGCCGGATCCTCCCGTCGCGCGCCGCGGCGACGGCCCCGGCTCCGAGCGGTGGTGGCGGCCGCTCGACGCCGGATGGAGGAGGCTGCGGATCCCAAGAGCGGTGCGGCGGTGCGGCCCCGAGATCAGCAGCTTTGTGGCGGCGATGGAGATGCCACGGCGGCGGATCCAGAGAGGTGGTGACCGATCTGGTCAAAGACGGGTGGATCCGACGCAGATGGGCAAGACGAAAGAGAGACCGACGACGGGAAAGAGCCGATCGGAAAAGCTGGAAAGAAAACCAGCGGTGACAACAAGCGTGATGGGGGTGGCGGCTAGTGAAAAACCTAGGTATGACGAAACCCCAAATCTGGCTTTGATACCATGTTATGAATAGCACTTATATTCATCATGATGTCAAAGGACCAGTATATATACACGTACAAGTGTGAGCCAAACCTAATACAACACGTACAGATATGTCATAATGTAACTACACATAGATATGGAATATATCTCTAACAGCCGACGCCGCCCGCCTCACCGAGACAAGGCTTTCACCTGGAGAACCGAATACATGATGGCTATGGAGTGCCATGACAACCCTTCAGGAAGGAAAAAGGCGTCCATAGGCGTCATAGTTGTCGAGACCGGTAGGAACACCGACAAGGCTTTCGTCAGCACAACCACAGCAAACCAACCTTAAACATAAAACAGCATTAGCATAATTACTTGGTCATGGAAATAACTACTTAGCATAAAATAGAAATTTCAGGATGATCTAGTGCACCATTGTGAATTGAAAGCGCGTAACATTTTCAAGACACAATTAATAACCAATACAAGGAGATAGAATATTACATGTTTAGATTATCTAAGCATAGGTTCTTAGTGCCAATTACCTTCCTGCCTTCCCATAAGCATCAATCAGGCAGCGTATTATAAGTCACGGTGTTGGGGTGGATACGCCCTTGCACCATATCCGCCAACAAATGCTTCACCTTCTCAAAATCATAGGCGTGCAAGCAGGACTCGATGAGAATGGAGTAGGTCTGGACATTGGGCCGGCAACCAGGGGTGGCCTTCATCTGATCAAGCAAGGAGAGCGCCTTGTCGAAGCGGACACTCCTGCTGTCCGCGGAGACAAGGGCCGTGCATGCCTCGAGGTTGGGGGTGCAGCCTTCGTCGAGCGTGGCCTGGAAGAGCTTGTGCGCCTTCTCCGGCTGCTTGCACTTGGCAAGCATGGTGATGAGCTTGGTGTATATGCCCACGTGAGGCCTGTACCACATAGGGGTGGCAATTCCGCGGGGGAATATCCCGTGGGGCGGGCCGAGGTAATATCTCGCGAAGCAGGGCGGGCCATGAAGCTAGCGGCGGGGGCGAAGTCATCCTCACTACACATGTTCTACTGAGGCCGATAAAAATAAAAATAAATATATTTAATAATAGATTATTATTTTTAATATAAGAGATTGTATTCTTTTCTTATATATTTAGACTAAAACTTGAATTTATATGTTAGAATATATATTTTGAAGCTATATTTTTAAAAATAATATGCTTAAGTAATTATAAATTAATAAATAAAATTAAAAATTTATTTTTAAACAATAAATTTAATTTTTTTAATCACATGAGGACCTAGAGTGGGTCCCCGAGGATCGAGACGAGGACAATCTCCCCGCTGGCTAAACGGGCGGGGCGGGCGGGTTCGTGGGGCCGCCCGCCCGCCCGTTTACACCTCTAGTACCACACCTGGTCCCGCATTAGCTCGAACACCTGGGCGGCAATGGACACAGCAAGGGAGGGCCTATTGCCCATGCTGCAACTGCAATGGAGGCGGTGGTTAGGGTGAGGTGAGAGGGGGGAGGACCTTGAGGGCGGAGTCCCAGCGGAGGGAGGCGATGCGCTCGTGGAGGTCCTCGAGGACATTTGCATACTAACCATTCGAAACACGAATTACTCTGGCTATTATATGTTCAGACATATTATTGGTCCCTGATACCACGATTTAGTAGCAAGCTGAACTATTCAGGAGGCAGACTAACATTGGACTAGTGCACTTGAACAGGCAGATACATTCCCTGAACCGCACACCAGAGCCGTCACAGAAGCCAGTGACCTACACAGGCTAAAGGCCAACACACCCAGCTGAACACCAAGTTTCTTTCTTCACATGTACGAGTCCAGGTATTCGAACGCATGGACCATTCTGTAGTGCAGCAAGCTGGCGTAGACGCGGTCGCACACTCCCACGAACAATGACTCGTCGTCCGGGCTGAGCGAGATCCCGGAGATCTCGCCGAAGAAGTCGATCTCCTGCCGCTTCCTGTAGCCCGAGGCAGCGTCGTAGACGTGCACGAAGTCAGCGGGCTCCGAGTAGAACATGAACCGGCCGTCGGAGGAGTAGCGGATGCACCGGATCGCCCCGATGTTGCCCCTCAGGACCGAGAGGGAAGTCGAGAGGTTTCGGATGTCCCAGACGCGGCACGTCTTGTCCTGGTTCCCGGTCGCAAAGGTGCGCCCGTCAGGGTGCCATGCCGAAGCGAATGAGTAATCCAGATGGCCAACCAGAGTAGAGGTTACCTGCACGGAACAAAGATTCAATGCTGATGTTACTGTCCAGATAACAAACATGACTGTAATGTCTCCCAAGTCCAAACTAGGCCTTGCTATGGCACGGTATGTTTGATGATGTATAATTTTGACAAAAAAACAACGGCCGGCAAAAGTCTTATAAAGGTAAAATGAAGGACTTAATGCCCTATGCATGGAGAGACAAGGAGAGACAAGGTCTGATGCCTTCCAATCCTTCTCCACAGCAGGAATAGAAGAGGGGTGAGAAAAGTGCACCAAGATACCTTTTTCAATATAGTCATAAATATAATTAAGGTGTTAAATATCACTTTATTAGTATACAATGATATAATTGCATCAATATAATAACTTGCCCTGTTCAATTCGGCTTTTTCTAATGACTTTTGGCTGAAATAACACTGCAGCGGCTGTTAGTTTTTTTTTTCTAAAGCATTGAATTAAAGGAAAATGAGAAAAAAAATACCGTTATGTCTCCACAAACAATGCAAAGGAAGGGGGGGAACCACGTTAAGAAATCAACACATTCCAAACAGTTTTTGGCTTCTGGAAACTAGAAGCCAAGAGCTGCTTCGAATGGGGCCAATAGCTGAGATCCCTAAAAAACAATAGCTGAGAACAAACATATACTATGCTAGACAAATACCTTCCCATTTCGTGAATCAATGAGAAGAGCATCCCGATCATCTCCAACTACTGCCAAAAGTTTTTTATCTGGGCTCACAGATGTGTGCTGCCATTGTGGGAGAGAGCAAAGTAAGGGGAACATTCCAACAAGGGTGAAAGAACCAGAAATCTTTGTGTGGATCTTGAAGAGATAGAACTTACATTCACTGGCCAGTTATAATGGAAGTGATTCAAGAGCTGAAATCTTTCCATGTCGAATTCACGAATGCCACAATCATTATTGGATACCGTAATGCGCAAGCTTCCACTACATGGGTATTTGTAGGCCTTTAGATTTCTATAACAAAATGTATATCTTCAGAGAGATGTTTAGTTTACAGGTTAGATTTTTACCTTGTGGATCTGTGTATATCTATGGCATTAGTGATAGCATTGTCACTTAAAGTAGTCCGTGTACAGAACTTAACATCATGGTCTCCCAAAACCTGTACCAAGACAGAAATGCTGAGCATGTAAGCCTGCTATTCATGATTTACCCTTTATTTTAAATCAGGGATTTTATTAAGAAAAATTAAGAAAGCCTGCTGTTCATAAATTACATCTCAGATGAACAAAAGGAGACTAAGGATGTTTTCACTTTTAACTTCCATCAACCATTGTATAACTTCAACTATATGAAATACTGAGCATGAATAGCAGAACACTGAACAAAAAAATGCAGCAGGTAAAGCTAGTTTGAGTGAAAGTTACAGTAACACTAACAATGGCTGACACCTTACCTTGCAAACTAGTTCTCCTTGAAAACCGCCAGCAACCAATAAACCCTCATTCACTGCAAGTGTGCTAACTTGAACCCCAGTGAACCCTTCTAGTAAACTGCCAGGATGTTTCTGCGTAACCAACAAAGTAACTCATATGACTTGCATTGCTATTTGCTGGTCTTACATCAAACTTGGGAGTAAAATTATCAATGAGAAAATGTGAATAACTGATCAGAAGGTTGCAAGCAGGAAATTAAACAGAAGAAAACCTGCGCTGGAGCAACATGCCCTGAGAAATCGAGAACCACTGACGAACTGTGAGACAATGACGACCAGTGGCCTACTGTGGAATTTGACATGAAATAGACATCATGCTTCGAAGTTGCCCATAATAAATTCCTAAGCTACAGAAAGAAACAGGTAGTCAGTATGGAGCAGCCTTGGGAATCATATGACAAGATACACTCAACTGGCCTCTACAGTGGAGAATGAAGCCGGTAGTAATGCAGTGCAGACAAATATATTAAGTTTACATTGTTGATTACTTATGTCCAGCCATATAGTTAAAACAGCACTTTATATAAATCACTGTAACCTTTATTTTTCATTTTCAGGAATCGGGATTATAGCTGACATCATTGCATTCTTTTAACAGTTTCATGTGAAAATTCTATATAACCACTACAACATTTCATTTGCAATATTTCGATACCATTATAAAATAAAAACCATTTTAGTGACATCCTTGAAACAGTGCCCCCACTAAAAATGGAACTAAGTTTTCCTTTTCAAACTTCTTACTAATATGGATACAAATAAGACACAAAAGATACTCAAAACATGAAATGTAACACCTTCGCGAAGAAAGCACAATAAATGCTAACAAGAAAGAAGGAAAATAGCTTATCCATGGTAACTTCCGCTCACGAAAAAATGTATACTTAGTAGTTAGTACCACATATCCTGCATCAAACAGAAGAAAGAACGCAACTCACCTGAAAATGGAGAATTGATGGTTTCACTAATCTAGTGTTGTACTGAAATTCATAATACTTGCTGGTCTTCTCCACTGGCTTGCACAACTAAAAAAATTATTAAAAAATCTTTTAGTAAATTTGATCATCTAGAACAAAAAAACCAAACATTGACAAATATACAACTTCATGGCACTTACGACCTTATCCATGAGCTCTGCGGATTGAGGGAAGTTTTCATAGTTTTTGTACTGTTCCAACCTGGCTTTTCTGTAATCCTGCCTGGTTATTTGTAAACTCTCCCATTGTATACCTTGTATATCCTTTCCTGCCTTTGCTTCAGCTGCTGATGTGTCAGTTATCCTAGTGAGCTGTAGAAAATAGTCAATTATCAATAGACTTTAACTAAAAAAACCGACCACTTAATGAACAAGTAGATCCGAACAATCTTAAGATTTGAAGCAAATTCAACATGCCTTCTATTTAGGATTCAAAATATGGAAAAGAGCAGAGAAACAACACAAATAATTCCAAAAAACATATTTTTCATTGATAAGCTCAAGTAGAGCCGCATAAGCACGAAACAGTTCTTATGCATATGTCAAACATGGCCCCACCAGAGTGTGCAATTAATTCAACAGGTAAATTGGCCCCACTCTGATTAACAAGGACAAGACATCAGTCCTATTTCCTAGTAGAAAACCATGTTTTATGTTCTATGGTCTTAGCCAATTCGAACATCACTGAAACAATGCATCTGCAATGCCGGCCCAAGATGGGCATAGAAAATTATGCACTATATCCCTGGTATGAAAACGACCTAACAGAGAGAACGGTGTGCCAAGTCATTACTGGCTGAAGATAAGCACAACTAGGCAGTAGCAATCTAGGGCTGCATGATTGGGCAAAACTAATATGCTCCACTAGCACCGTTGACATCAAGTCTCCTCTTATCATAAAGAATCCAGCAGCCAATGACTAAATGTGGAACATTCAGCCGTGCAATCTAGCCAGGAACTAAAAGTAGCTTTATATACTTATTTGATTATATCACTGGACAAAAGCTCCCCCTACGATCAACATGCGTTTTGAATAAGTAGATTACCTGTTTCCATGATATAATTGTCTGTAGATGGCAAGTTAACCTTTTCTACTTTGTCGTAAGAAAACAATCAACTGCTTGTTTTTAGCTACTTTTCCACATGTGTTTTTCCACATGGTTCACCCTAGCAGACTAGCAGTAGCACTTCCACCACGCCGGAAAACTAAGCCTGAAACTCGACACTATCAACTCTTGCTCGCGATCAGAAATTTGGAGTGAAAGATCAGCCTGGGTCCATAAAGCAATTTTGAAGAGCTCGCTCCGACACTCATCGCGACAGGCTACCCACTAATCCCTAAACAATCCCATGCTCGATTTCGCAGGACACTAAAGAAAACGAAACATTAGATAATCAGTCGAGAGCCTAAACGGAACCATCACGCGTCGGCTCGGATTTCCGAACTCGAAAACAACCAAAGCAACCACCACCAAGGAACGTCGTACCGACCAGCGCGTAATCGTCGTCACCATCGCCATCCCTCCGGTCGGCGTCGCGGGCTTGGTACTCGCTGCCCACCTCCACGTCCATCTCGCCGTCCGACGCCCCGCCGTCATGATCATCCACCACGTGTCCCGCCGCCGACGCCATCGCCGCTCCCTGCACGCGCCAACCAATCACTCAGATCACACACAAACACCCACCCACCCAAAGGCCCAAACGATCACACGCACGCACCTCGCGAGAAGCAAGCACCGCACCTAAGCGGAGCGGGAACAGAGCAGCCACCAGGAGTAGGATAAGGATCGAGGCGGCGTGGATTGGGGAAGGTTGGAGTGGAGAGCGAGAGGGGAGAGAGGGGAGGGGTGATGGGGAAGGAGCTGTGTCGGCTGCTGCTGCTGCGGATCGGAAGGAGAGCAAACGTGTGGCGAGGAGAGGGACAACACGGCGCGTCCTTTCGCTCAAACGCGGCTGCTCTCTCTCTCTCTCTCGCGGTGCGGCGAAATGAGGTTCTGACGCGCCAAGCTCGATCCGGGAACGGGATGACGGCGACAGCGCTAGGCGAGGGGATTAGAATATAAAGGAGCTCTCTTAGGCATGGCAATTCTTGATGATTATGCAACGTGTCTCATGTACTTCGGCCAATCAATTGGCCTGCTCTTTTTAGCATCGGGTTATACATTTTTGGCTACAATTTATGATTTTTAGACTATTTATAAAAAATAATAATAATAATTCATGTATGGTATTAACTGATATAAATGAGATCGCTATAATGTGTACTACAATTAATTTATAGATTTTAACTTAAAAAGATACTTTATTTAAAAACTAGTCGTTACAGAAATATCGAAAAACAGCTCTCAGAAGAAGATAAAAAGAAGCGGCAGCTGGCCATCCGTATCTTGGTATATAATTTCTTATGTCAATCATCTCACTATACCTGTTAAGATATCTATTTTTTTGTAAAACAATCGTATAATGAGTCCCGTAAGTTGAATCTGTTGTATGATCAGCAAAAGTGACAACACTGCTTTGAGATGTTCAAATATATATGTGATTTCGGTGGAGCTCAAGCAGTTATAATTGCTTAGTGGAATCGTGGAATACCCAAAAAAAAGGTGGAATAGAATTTTTTTTCAGCAACAGTAAATTGATGCCATCCAAGGCGTCTTATCGAGGCCGTGAAAAGAAGGATCGTTTTTTGTTCTGAAGCAGTGTTTAAAATTTCGGACGAAATTTCGCCGACATTTCGTTCCTTTCGTTGGCCACCGAATGAGCACAAATTCGGTCAAATTTTGGCCGAATTTATCTCTATTTAAATTTTGTTCAAATTTCATTCAAATTTCAATTAAATTTCATCAAAAAATTTAAAATTTTCGTCCGAAATTTTGAACGTCGTTGGTTACCGAAAAAATTTTGAAACCGAAAGATTAAACCCTGTTCTGAAGCAGTGTTGAAGGGGGAGAATTACACTTGCTATTGCTAGTCTGGCCTGTAGGTTTTGCTACAGTCGTGTAACGCCGCTGGCCTCAAGGTGTCTTTCAATATCGCTTGTCTCCTTGCTCTTTTTTCTCATGTTGCCCTAGTACCTACTTTTGTACTAATGCATGGGAAACTCGTGTCGTATCTTTCAAAAAAAAAAAACTTGGCGTAGAAACGCAACTCATCTCTCGTTGATTAGATAGTTCATAAGCCTGTTCGGGAATGTTTACACAAAACAGATAAATATGTATCCTTACTAATGGCAGAATGTCTCACGTCCAATTTGTACACTTTTCAACAAGCCCAGTAGAAAATGAATTTTTTGTGTGTTTGTAATGAATGATTTTGATGTGATTACTTATACCCAACCCTTTTTTTTAATTTAGCTCATATTGCAGAGAAAATATGGTTATGTGATATTGGCTATAATCGAGTAGTAGAAAGACCGAAACTCTAACTTTAGAATGTAGTGTGTAATTATGCTAACATCTCTTTTTGTATAACTTTTGTGAAAAGGGGGTAGATCCTGTGAATGCAAAATTGGAACTCAAGTTTACAAAAAAGATCATATTTAGTCGAGGCTGTACATTTCTAGTTTAGTACGTACCGTACATCTATTGTATATGACTCAATGCATATTACCTATCATCGTAGTAGTTTCAGTTTTCATGCACTTTTTATTACACTTGATTAAAAAACTTTTAGCTTCCTATTCTAATCTACAATGGTCTCCGTTATATAGGTCTAGAGAACCGATGGCCACTTGAAACGTATCGGTTTTTTAATTTTGTTTTTTGGTTTTTTTCTTTCTCTTATTTATTTGTATTGTTCTAAAAGATATAACAATGTTTTTTAATTTTTTTTCTATTATTTTAATTGTCTCTTAATTTTGATTTAGAAAAACTAATAATCATTACAGTGTAATTATAGCCAAAGATAATAGAAAAAGACAGAAGCTAGAATTTTTAAGCCGTTTGAAACCTATAAGTTTTGTTAACCTGCACGGTGCACCCAGAAACCCACCCATCGTTCCAGCTTATCCTTGAAAGCGTGAAATATTTGGGATAATCACGCAATTGATTCAAGTCACAAAGGATTACATATATATATATATATATATATATATATATATATATATATATATATATATATATATATATATATATATATATATATATATATATAGCTCTGTATGGCTAATGGGAACACATGACTAATGTGAACAGAAATGGTTAATGGGAACGCATGACTAATATGAACACAACACACGATTAATATGAACTTAAGGTTGGCTAGAGTCGAGACGACACACGGGAGCCAAGGCTGTGTGAACACACAAGACTTGCTAACACCCTCCCGCAGTATGAATGAGAGAAGGCGGAATGTTCAGACTGGAACGAAACTCGGTGAATGATAGATCTTTGTTGTCGAGGTAGCCGAGAGCGCAGTGACCATGATCGTAGCCGTGGAGAAGGAAGCCATGTCGAGGTAGCTGGTGTTGAGGTCATCGTTGTGCTTGGGGTAGCTGACGTCCAACACACATCGTCCGCCAATGTTTGAAATGTTACGGCAGCAACAGCAGAGGGGGACTCGCAACGGTAGTGGTGCGGGGTGCAGGAGGGCCACGCAAACACGGCGACTGCCGTCAAAGGACTCACGACGATGGCGGTGCGGGGGCGTCAACAATGGCAATGATGACCACAGGAAGCGACACAGCAACCCTAAGGGGTGATGCTATAGCAACCGGTGTATGTCGATGGTATGACCACAAGTACGGGCTCTCGGTGGTGCGATGGCTCGTGCTCGCGGACGACGGGCCGACGATGATGATCTGGCGTGATGACGATGGTAGACGGGGTGCTCGAAAGGCTTTGGAGGGAGGGCCATGTCGACGAGCGCACTACGGCGGACCTGCCCTTCAGGCGAGCCCGGACGACCGCCCGAGCTCCTCTCGCCGGTCGGACCCCCCCTCCCCCGCCGGCCGCGGCATCACCCCCGGTGGAACTGTGGAATAGAGTTGGTGGACAAGGCCCAAGTAAGCAACATCCAATAAACACACGGCCCAACAAAGCAAATAAGATATACTAGGTTACTAGCAGAGGACGCACGGGCCAACGCCAACACTCAACAGTCCACCTTCACAAGTCAAGAAAAGAGAGCCGGCAGCGGCGCTAACATAGATCCAGATCCTGGCCTCCCGGGCGGCAGAGGCGGAGGAGTTACGCACGGCGGCGACGGCCAGGCGGAGGAGTCGGAGGAGGGAGGACGGCACGGCGGCGCCCAGGCGGAGGAGTCAGAGCCTCGGAGGACGGCGCGGCGCGACGGTGCCCAAGTGGAGGAGTCGGAGCCTCGAAGGACGGCGCGGCAGCAGCCAGGCAGCTTGGGGAGGCCGGGAGACGGCGGTAGGGGAGTTAATGTGAAACAGAATAGCCTGGTATGGCTAATGAGAATACATGATTAATGTGAACTATGATTAATATGAACATAATATATGATTAATGTGAACTTAAAATTAACTAAAATTGAGATGTCATACAGAAATTAAAGCCGTATGAACATATAAGACTCGCTAAACAACCTGAACTTTTGTTCTAACCGCGAAATACCAAAACCGCAAAAAAAAAAAAAAAACCGCGCAGCAGTGGCCGCGACCGCGACCAGTGGCTCGACCACTTCCACCCCCCCTTCTCGCGAAATACCAGAACCGCAAAAAAAAAAATAACCGCGCCGCAGTGGCCGCGACCGCGACCAGTGGCTCGACCACTTCCACCCCCCCTTCTCGCGCCACACCACCCCCATTCCTCCCGCCCCACGCGCATTCGCGCGCCGTCACCTCCTCCTCACTTCGCCTCCCCGCTGCCGCCGGCCATGCTGACCGAGCGGGCGAGCCTGGTGCGCCTCATCAGCTGGCGCCGCCGCCCCACTCTCCCGCGCTCCCTCGCCCTCGTCCTCTCATCCTCCCCCCTACACCTCCCATCAGGTCAAAGTCAAAGCCCCAAACCCCAGACTCGCCGAACGCACCGCCGATTGAATACTACTGTCTTGCTAGATATGAAAAATGCTGCAGATGATGATGCAGTCGAAAAGGCCTCTTCTTGCATGCTTCCAAAAAGAATAGTTTCTGGCAGTATTGATGCATGTGCAGGCACTGATTCTAGCACCACGGTAGCTGTTGACACTGTCATAGTGGGCCTGAGGTTACATTTGAACTGCAAGGTGTGGGCATTATTGTTGTAAGATCCTCAGAATGGCAAGGACCCTGATGCTATCAATGTTTCCATCTTTTCTAAATATGTGTTCTGTTAATATGTCTTTCATGTAGATAACTTTTCTTAATACCATCGACAGGTGCTTTATGCAGGATCTGAATGTGAGCAGATGCTTGGATGCTTGCCTCGAGAACTGGCTAAAGTCTTGGCTCCTCTACTAGACAAACATTATATTGAAATGCAAGGTGAAATTCTCCTCGCCCATGCCCGTCTTGGCCTCCTCGGCGTCCGCGCCTTAAAATGTTGGAGCCCCTCTCGTTTTTGCATCTCCGAGCGTCCGCCATCCTCGACATCTGCGTTGTCGTCGCCGAAGTTGGTGCTTCTCATTGTCGGTTCGTCTGCCATCATCTTGTCCTCACCGATGCCGGTGAGTATTACTGTCGAACCTTGCCTTCCCTCCGTCGTCCGCTTCCGCCGTCGGTCAGTTGGGCTGTCATCCTCATGCTCTGTTGACCGAATCCGCGTCGCCTCACTCGTGCCATCCGCCGCGATGGTTCGTGTGTCCCTGCCTCGGTTCGTGCGCTGAGCTGACGTCAAGGCATGCGTTAGCACTGATGTCATAGTGCGCCACGTCACCCTTTGTTTTTTCTATAGCGCCACATCGCCCTTTGTTTTTTTTCTACAGACCCCATCCACCGTGCGCCAAGTTGCTAATGTGTAGGTGCCACACGCCATAAGCACTGTGTTGTAGCCCATAGCTTTGCCACGTTAGCAGTCCACGTCATCAAGCCATGTCATACGCCATGTTAGCTTACCACCTTGGTGTAACTGAGCCACGTATCATACCACATCAACCAAACTTCACCGGTGTCCATTGTTCCATGCGTCAAGTCCACGGTGAATCATCATTATTCCTTAAAAACGGTTCACAACACAATAGACTTTTTCAATTTTTAGTCTTTTCTCGGTCAACAATATTTCAAGAGCCCGTTCTTCTTTGTCTAAACTCTAATTGATCCAATTCTTTTTTCTAAATTCATCTAAAATTGAGCTATATCTTTTGGTTCTTATTTTGTAGTTTTTAGATTTTATTTTAATTTATTTGTGTTTCGTTCGTTTTTCTTCTCGTTAGATAACATTTTTGAAGGAGCAGAAGTAGGATCAGAAGCTCAAGAGTTGGTAAGTAAGTAAGGCCAAGGCAAGTCGTGATTTTTGATCATATTGAATCTATTTGTTCAAATTTATTATTTAATATTTTGATTTAAATTATTCTATATTGCTAATTTAATATAAACCCTTGAATCTGGTAGGTATTGACCAAATTTGATCAATTCCTCAATTGATAATTTAAATGCTATGATTTCTTTATCATAGGATGGATAATTATCTAATTATGCAATACTAGTACCTATTTGGATTGTACGTCTAATATGTTTAGCCATGCTTATAATACATTAGGTTTATCATACATGTTGATTAATTAATTAATTTTGATTTAATGAGATATTGAATCGTGATAGTCAACCATAGTTATACAATTTGTGTACCATAACATGGGTAATGTCATTCGTGTTAGCTATACAAATGGTTTTCATTTAGGCGAGTGATCGTACAGTAAAGGGGAAGTGCGGTTAGCACTTTTCAGGATGTGGATATCTCGTCTAGGTAATGTATAAGAACTTAACTTTGTACGTTATTTATCTGAGCTTTACCATACAACCACATGTCTAGTATGGATGGACTTGACTGATTAATTTGTAATGTTTCAACCTTGATTTTGTTGTTGAAATATTTCGTTGGTGCAAAAGGGGGCTTTTCTGACTAGATTGTTAACCTACTCGATAGCGAAATCTTAGCGGATCATGTCAGTTTGAGATTAAGCATTGCAAAAGCTTTGTTGTGATCTTCTTGGTCAGAATGAATAAGGAAGTATATTATATCGATGACATCACAAGATGATCATATCATGTGATTTAAGTTGTGCAATATCTGCAGAGTGTAAAACTATTCAAATAGTCGTGTCTTCGGTTATGGATAATGCTCGGTGATTTTACACGAGGGGTAGAAGTTTTATAAAAAAATTTGATTGGGTTAAGTCTGAGAAGTGAATGGTTAGTTCACTGGTGGTACATTATATGAATAGTTAGTTCATGGGTGGTTTATTGAGTGAATGGTTAGTGTACTTATAGTTTATTCAATTCCGTTGACTTAATTACTTATTATTTGTTTTCAAAGCCTGCTCTTAATCTATTTATTGTATTTATTCTAAATTATTGCTTTTTATAAAATAACCACTCAGCTATTATTTGGTAAGCCTTGCATAATTATAATGTATTTTGTTACAAATAACTTCCTGAGTACTTTATATACTCACGGTTATATCCATTACCGCTCAACTACCGAAAAGGAACCATATCAGTTAGAGGTACTTGAAGGAGATTTTTTTGATGACTTCTCGGTGTAGGAGTTCGCTTTACAGTCGATTGCCCGTGGCATGTCGAATGGTTGCTATATTTATCGTTGTTTTTCATTGCTGGTTTTTGTTAGGCTCATCAGGTTATTAATTTGTAAACTTGGCCATAAGGTCATTACTATGATTATTAATAATATTTGAGTTTTTCATAGTTAATCGTGATCATGGTTGATATTTTATCTATATTTTCGTCGTGTGCACTAGCGTGATCTAAACTTGTGTAAAATATGTAGAGAGCCCAAATTTACATATTTAGATCTGGACAGTATCGCTTGGCATTACTTCTCCGGCATGAGCTGGTCTAGCGGAATGCCCGACTTGCTGCTATGGCGTTTCCTCGATGAACAAGGTGGCGGTGAAGCTAAACCCGTGGAGGTCAATGGACCTAGGGATCAGCAATCCGAGTAACAACGTAAAGTGAGCCCAGTTCCTAAGCGGAGATAGCTCCCCCATTCAAAGTTATACTTGCTGTAATAATTTTATTTTATTGATCGCTTGTGCGGAAAGTATTCAATTGATTAAAATACCAAAAACTGTAACATGTAAAAAGCAACAATGTTCTAAGTTGAAGCCTGCACTGATGTTGTCGTCGTACTGCTTGTTTATACCGTATCATTCTAACAAAACTGTAGTTGTCGGATCTCGGAAAGATTAGGACTGATAAACTAATGATTTGTCAATTTGTGTCCCCAGTTTTGGTAATTTTCTTCAGGTTGCTGAAGTACTCCTCCGACTGGCGAATAGGTGGCGCTCGGTTGCATATCAGCAAATGGCTGGTTAATATACGCAAAGCTTGTTCGGAAAATGGATACACTCCTAAGCCAGAAAACATTCTAGAGTGGAAGGATCTGATACAAACGTAACTTTGGTTATGTTGGGATTCATATGAACTGACAATTTCCAGTTTATCATCTGAAAAGACCACAGGCTGATAAACATGATCCTTGCCCTGATCGTTTCGGTTTTTTTCGGCTTTAACTTCTAACTTCAGCTTTTTTTTCACTATTCACTACACTATCCACTAACTACTCAACTACAGTAAAATTTCTGCCAGCTACAGTGAAATTTCAGCTAAAAACCAGAAGCCATCGCTAAAACGATCACCACCTTAACTTCTCCAACAAAGAAGTGATGTTACATGGACGAATTGATACTATATTTGTGAAGAGGTGAGGCTTGAAAAACAACAAATCATGCCATTACAGAGGAACAATCACAAGTTCTCGCAACATCGGATTCAACCTGTTACAAGAATAACCCAAGCGTATCTTCTGATGAGGACAACAAAAATACTATATAATCCCCAAACTCACCTCAAGTCTCATGTGAAGGGCATTGAAACTACGGGCCAGTTTTTACATCCATTTTTTCACTAATAAACGGGGAAATAAGGATCAACATCCTGTGCCCACGACTGCAAGCCGCCAATTATATCTTTCGCTGAATGGAATCCCTTCTTGCGGAGAAGCTGGACGGCTATCTGCGAGTCATTGCCTCTTCTGCATACGACATACAAGGAAGGCTGTTTATCTGCGGCGTTTGCATCCTTTGTTTCCTTCAGTGAGGTTTCGAGCATAGGCAGCTTCTCCTCCAACATGGTGAGCGGGATATTGAGAGATTGAGAAATTGAAGTTATTTGGAAGTGATGCGCAGGTCGTACATCCAACAATACATGAGGTTCACCATTATCAATCAGCCTTTTGTAATCCCTGCAAGTGATCCGGGCACACTCTGGCAGTATGTTCAGACTTGGTGCTGACTGCATTAAACGTAACAGTAAGTGAAGCAGGCAGTATTGCATAGAAAACAATGGTATTAACTATTATACGATAGGTAGTCTGGAAATGCATACTGTCGAAAGAAATATATGCATGTAGCAAGATAGCAACACTCTTCTCTCTTTTCCTTTTCTTTTTAGCAACCGATGCAGCATGAGACCTCTAACATTTAACCTCTTGGGAGGAAGGAAGGACACAACTTTGGCACCGAACTTGTGGACAGTTTGAGACTGAACTCCGAGGAAAAGGATTGCAGCATGGTTATGTCTGACATTTAGACTAACATTTCCAGGCTTCCAGCTAAGTGATCCAGCACTAGGGGTGAAAACGGATCGGATACGGACGGATAATGCTTTTATCATATTTGTTTTCATATTTTTTTTTCGGATACGGATACGAATACGGATAACTCGAATACGAATACAAATACGAATAATATCGAATACAGATACAGATCGAATACGAATCGAAACGAATACGGTTACAAATATTTATCGGAACATGAAAACCACTTAAACTATACATCCAAAATTAACGCAAATACGTAAATAGTTTGTAACATCCTGATTTTCTGGAGTTTATAAAGCCCTGTTTATAAAAATAAATTTTCTGAAATTAAATCAAGCTTTAAAAAAATTTTAGAATTTAAAATAATTAAATATAATTAAATTAAACTTTAACATGAGCTAAAAATATTTTATTTGTGTTCCTCAGGTCTCAAGGATTTTTTTGGTATTTTTGGTGAATTTTTGGGATTTAATTGCTATTTTCTAGAGCCTTTTGGATTTTATTCGGATTTTGGAAATAAGAAAATGCAGAGATTCTAGAAAATCCGGATATCCGGTTTCGTTTTATCCGGATTATCCGTATCCGTATTCGACGGATACTAGGCTTACCATATTCGTATCCGTATCCGATAAAAAAATCCGTATCCGATCCGAGAATTATCCGAAAAAAATCCGATCCGACACAATCCGTATCCGTATTCGTTCGGATCGGTCGAAAACTATCCGATCCGTTTTCACCCCTATCCAGCACTGATGAAACTGGGTTTGCATGATTGCATTGGGCGCTGGAACTTTGCCAATTTTTGTGTGACTATGGATTAGACAAATTTTGCCTAATGGAATACTATGGATTAGCCAAATTTTGCCAAAAGGAATACTATAGTTGATTTATATTGCGAGGTACAATTTCTAAAAGACTTGCTAAATGGTAAGCATATCATTAAAGTCCAGTCTTTTTTAGTATTCAAACTCACATGTGAAATCAATGATATGTACGAAGATATTGTGACTACCGTCAGAGCATGTGGTAGCGATACTAATGACTTTTCTATTAAGATAGAACTACACCAAGAGTCAGTGCTGAACTCATACATTTTTGTCTTAGTGATGAACGAGATCACGCGAAACATACAGCGAGATATTCCTTAGCATGTAATACTAGTTGATAAAAGTAAGATAAGTGTTGATAGAAAACTGGAGTTGTGGAGGAAAACTTTATAATCGAAGGGCTTTAGACTTAGTAGAATTAAAACTGAGTATGTAAGGTGTGATTTCAAGTGTCAGGGCAGATGATGGAGATTTTTTTTTCTCGAACACGCAGGAGAGCTGCGTATCTTTGTATTAAGAAAGAGGAGAATACAGAGGGTATAAATCCTTACAGACCCAAACACAAACCACAACCAAAAACACACTTAAAACTCGCCTAGGAAGGACACTTTTCAATATTTGGAATCGATGCTACAGTGGAACAACGAGATTGATGAAGACGTGTCACAACATAAGAGCGGAGTAGGTGAAATAACACTAAGCATCAGGTGTCTTATATGATAAAAAAATCACTCAAAAGTTAAAGGGTAAATTCTATGGAACGGCGATCAGACTTGCAATGCTATATGGAGCGAATTTGTCATGGGCGTGTGCCTTAGGCCCAACCGATTCACTATTAAAAAGTTAGAGATTAGTTTTTATATGTTAGAGATACGATATTAACTTATATTTGTTAGAGATATAATTGAGATTATATTCTATCTGTTAAGGGAAACCCATCTATATAAAGGAGGCTGTCGCATGCTATTAGAACGAAGCAAGATATAATAAAGTTATTCTCATCTATAGCCTCCTCTCCTCCCTCAAAGCCGTACGCTGCCCAGCCATCCTCTCGGTGGTGTTTACCCCCTATGAACTAAGGTTAATAACAATTTAGTATCAGAACCAACGCCATAGCTTCTGCTACCGAGTTATCATGTGGCAAGATCATTGCTGGCTATAAAGAAATCATCACTGGACTCAAGAATGTAGAGAACATGCTAAAGAAGATGATGGCAGCAAAAGAGAAGGCACAAGCAGCCATGGCTGCGCGATCTGCGGCGGCACAAGGGGCAGTAGCAATGGTGGTCGTGCCACGGTAACGACGCCTCTACTGCTACTCCATCCGTCATGAGTCTAAGGGTGGACAATTGGCTTGAGGCTTGCGAGCCGGCTCGGCTCGTAACGAGCTCGAGCCGGCTTGGCTCGGGCTCGTAATATTTCAAGCCAAGCCGAGCTCAGTGTTTAGCTCGTGAGAAAAATGAGCCAAGCTCGTGCGAGCTCGTCCGATCGGCAGTGCACTCATACTTAACACTCGTTCGCTCGCACCCGCCCGCAGCTCCAACCCCGCTCGCTCTCGCTCCAACCCGCTCGCTCTCGTTGTCTCGCCTCCCGCCCCGCCTCCTCCTCCCTCCCCGCCGCCTCCCCGCTCCCCGCGCCCGCCTCCTCCACCCGCCCGCCTCCTCCTCCCGCTCCTCGCCCCACACTTTGCCTCCTCCTCTCGCCGCCGCCTCCTCTCTCCGTAGGCTCTACTCCCGGCGGCGGATCTGCATGCATGGCGACAGGCGAGGCGGATCCGGCGGAGAAGGCGGATCCCGGCGAGAAGGGCCGGATCCGGCGGCGGATCTGATCCAACGGTGGCTCCAGGAAGAAGCGGAGGCGCGATCGTCAGCGAGCACTGGGAACAGCGGGCACCAGTGGCCGCCTCCCACCCCCGCGCCACCGGTCCCCACCCCGCGCGCGGTCCCCTACTTAGGCTACACGTTCATGTTTACCCATATTACTTGCTTTGCATTTGAGAAATAATTGTATTCAGCAATGCTTTACCGAAGCAGCATATTAGGTATATTATTGTGATTTCTGTATCACTCCAATTCGGCGCTACTCTCCTTTGGGTAATATGAGTTTTGCTAGTTGCGATATGGGAGTATTCTGCTCTGTTATTTGCGACTACGAGGGAGTCACGCGCGTCGCGGCTACCTTTCCGGAGAACGTCCTCTTCAAGGCCTTCTCACGCGTGCTGAACGCCATGAACTTCTTACGCTGTGCCGTGACGTACAAACAGTGGCTGTGTCTCCTCACCGACCAGACTGTCCTCCGTTGGCACCGGCTACTACTTTGAGCAACCTCCGACGACCGCGCCCTCTTCTCCTTCATCGCGCCTGGCCCTCTGCGACCCCGACGACCAACCTCCGACGACCGCGCCCTCTCCTCCTTCGTCGTGCCCAGGTAGCCTCATTTCGGCCCTTCCGAGTCATGGTGGCCACCGGCGTCGGCGCTGCTGCAGGGCTCTCCGCCTACCGTCGCCATTGGGGTCTTCTGCCTTACTCGCCCGTAAGGCCGCGGCCTCCCGATCTGCTCCCGAGCCAGTCGCCGTCGATGCTCTTCGCCTGCATCGTCATTGAGGCTCTCCATCTGCCATCACTGTCGGTACTCTTCGCCTATTGTCGCCGTTGGAGCCGCTTGTCGTCGCCGCCGCTGCTCTGGACCGTGCGGCTCCGCCCGACCCCAAAGCAAAGCCTTGCCGCTTGCGGGGCCGTTGCTCCGACCAATGAGTTGCTGGAGTCAAGCTGTCGGAGGCGGAGCCACCACCCGCCGGTTGTCGGAGCCGCCGTTGCTCAAGCCACCAGAGCCGCCGCCCTTTTCTCTTTGGTCAAGTCTTGGCCTCTTGGGTGTGATCCGATCGATTGGTTTTGTAACCGACAACGACTTGTTAAAAAACAGGAAAAAAGAAAAACTGTTTTCTTTTGTAGGCATCGTTTAGCCGAAAGCGCTACACCCTGTCGACATGTAATTGCAACCATGGCTACCGCCTAGCAGCTCGAGGACGAGCTGCATTTCCAGGAGAGGTATAATGTCATGGGCATGGGCCTTAGGCCCAACCGATTGACTATTTGGAAGTTAGAGATTAGTTTCTATGTGTTAGAGATATGGTTAGAGATATGATATTAGTTTCTATTTGTTAGAGATATGATTGAGATTAGATTCTATCTGTTAGAGAGAGCCCATCTATATAAAGGGGGCTGTCGCATGCTATTAGAACGAGTAAGAAATAACAAAGTCATGCTCATCTAGTCTCCTCTCCTCCCTCAAAGCCGTACACCGCCGGGCCATCCTCTCGGCGGTGTTTACTCCCTATGAACTAAGGTTCATAACATATGGAGCGAAATACTAGGTGACTAAAAGACAACATATACAGAAGATGTGTAAAGCGGAGATGAGGATACTGCGGTAGATCTGTGGTCACATAAAGCGGGGTCAAATCCGCAATGATAATATACATGATAGGATAGAGGTAGCATCAATTGAAGAGAACTTGTCCAACATTACTTGAGATGGTTTGGGTATCTCCAACAGAGGACTTCTGAGGCACCGGTACGTAGTGAAATTTTAAGACTTACAGAAAACATAAGTGGTAGAGATCAATCAAGACTGACGTGGGAGAAAGCAGTTAAAAGAGACTTGATGTGGAATGTATCCAAAGAGTCGACTTTGGATAGGAGCGCATGGAAGTTAACGATCAACAAATCATAACCATGACATAAGAAAGTTTAGGGATGGTCTTTTAGGCTCTCAGTTCAGATGGCACAATGCAGGTCTTAGAGTTTTAGCCTTGTGGGTATTATTACAAGGCTTTCGTTTCTTTGGCCTTGTGGAGGTCTCATTCCTAGTCTACCCTAACTTGTTTGGGGGCAAAAGGTTTTGTTGTTGTTATAAACTCCCATGTGAATAGATTAAGAAAGACCAATTGTGCAATTCAAAGCTCCCTTGGTTTACAGAAAATTCTAAATCATATGAAAGACAAATCATGAAGTCAATGATCTGAAGCCATTTTAAGTTATTAGAAGTAAATCAAAATCACAAAAGGGGAAAAAACATACCTTATCAGACATTGGGGACTGCGTAAAATTCTCATAATCAAACGTCTGAAAATCTTCTTGTGTGAAAACTGAATTTTCTCCACAAATGGTGCAAACTGGCGAGCTTCCTCGAATCTTAACCTGCAGAAATATGTAGACTTGACAATGAACTCCGTGAAGAGACTGGAAGAAAGAACATCAGAAAGCAGGGCATGCTAAAAAGTAAAAGCAAATTATAAACAGGTTTGAAGTCTCTCCTATAAGGAAATGGTTATGACCTGCAAAGGTCAAGCAAAACTACCTTAATGGTCATAATCCACTTCACTGATGGGCCACACACAAGTGGGTCATCCTTTAACTACTATGTTTCAAGCAACAAATTGTTCTAAGTTATACATTGGTTGAAAGCAATAAAATATAAATTGCATGAACACAACCAAGTCCAAGATAATCCTAGCTTCTAGCACAAAATGTCAACAATCTAATATGTATTTCCCGGTCCAATCCTGTTACAACATACACCACAGAAACATTACATTGTTTCGAGTACCATTTTCAGGACTGGAGTCAGTGAATATGATTCTATATATGGCTACCCCAATTGACATATTATAGTTCCAGCTAGTAGTCTGTTTCTATAATAAAAGATAATAAGGGAACATGCAAGTTGGAGTAGACAGCATATGGCACTTGTGCCCATTGATCGTGCTGCAACAGCTGCAAATATATACCCTATCATATTCAATCATGACAAAATTTGCAAGTACTATGAGGAATGGACAGCAAGTTCGTCGTGCAAAATGCACATCAAGTACAATATACGGCCCTGTTTGTATTGGCTTCTGCTTCTAACTTCTACTTAGAAAAGTCAAAAGCCAATACCATGGTTGTCACAGCGGACTTGGTGACGTTATGACGTCCTCAAGGCGAAATACGGTGAGCTTCCAGAAGAACTTAGTTAATCCACAAGTTATGCAAATCATATTACAAACTATCATGTTTAGATAATAATTTAAATCTCACAATAAGAGGTTTGAACTCATTCCTGCTATCATGATTAGAAGATCACAGAAATAAAAGCTAATACATCTTGGAAGTATCACAAAGCTAAGCATCTAGTATAATCTGCAAGTGTAGATAACAGGAGATCATCACTAGGCGGTTTGTAACATCATATTTACATAAATCAGATCTGCCCTGTTTATCTTTTAATCTTGATGCAAATGCTTAGTGAAAATGTGAAATATGTATAAGGAACTTCCTTTGGACCAACGGTTAGTTGAGGTTATATCTTTACACTCTCGAAGCATTGATTTAAAGTCAGTTATGAAAGCATGCGCATTGATTGAACTTTCACTTCATAGCCTAAACCTAGCCCTGCCAGCTGGCCGAGGCGGGCGCCTAGCCGCTCGTCGTGGACACCGCAAAATCCTAGGCGTCTGCCTAGTTGGCCTAGGTGAGGCGAGCCCCCACGCCCCCCTCCAGGAAATCCAGGACGCCAAGGCAACACCGTGACAACCATGGCCAATACGAACACCCAGTTTCCTGAAGTAGCTTCTCTACTTCTCCCGCTACCGTCTCACTCCAGAGATAAAGCGGAGGTCATGGCCACGGATGCATCACGCTCTCCACTCCTCTCGCTCCCGTCATGTACACACAACTCTCCCTCACTTTTTCCGCTGCCTGTCCTCTCCTTCTAAATACCAGTTCTTTCAGTAATTACTATTTATTTTCAACTAAAAGCCATCAACAAAAGCCAATACAAACGCCCCCTACATATCACCAATTATTCAAATGGAAATGTACATTTTCTCATTAAACTGACCAATTTGTGAATAGGTAGTTCAATTAGCAAACATATTTACACCACTGTGTACAGTATACTATGGGGAAAAACAAAGCATTACTGTTGCCATCATGCATAACAACACAGCAAATGTCCAAAGTTAAGTGACGTACAGTTCTAATACGAGCAGATAGTGCATCAAAGAGTAGCATTCTTCCACATAGGGGTTCACCAACATCAGTTGCAACCTTTACAGCCTCTAGAGCTTGTAGGCAGCCAATCACTCCAGGAACTAGTAAACAAGTAGTTAGTCCACCAATGCGAAACTAATTATGCAAAATGATGGAACCAAGATATGAAGCCTATATGACATATAGTGATATATGACAAGTACCTTGTGATATATGACATATAGTTATATATGACTATCCTATTTAGTACCAACATTTTTTACACACATAGTTGTAAATGGATGCTCTATCTGGAACAGAAACATTGTTGTAGTCAACCAACCAACAGCTGTAGTCACTCAGCTGCGTGGCCAACACCAAAATTCAAATTGCATAGTATTTGAGCAACTTATTCATACTTTTAGAATTCAGTTTGGGGGTAAAACCTAGGATACAACAACAACCATGTGTATGCCCCAGAACAAATTTCACAATGAATATCCTTGTTTATGTTTCACTTTCTGTGGGGTATTTGTTATGGCCAAGAAGCATCAGTTACAACATTACTTACCAACCCCAAGAACACCACTGTCTGAGCATCTCTGGCAGGCTGCCACTGGTGGTGGATTTGGAAAAAGACACCGGTAGCATGGACTTCCGTTATGATGATAAACAGTCAACTGTCAGAGAAGCCAATGAATGAATAAATCTGTTAGAGAAGCCAATGAATGAATAAAAAATGACTAAGGTGAACCACAAGAACACACATATTTTGCAAGAAAAAACTTTACCTGTCCTTCCAAACCTAATGCTGCACCAGATATAAGAGGCTGCAAGAATTAAGCAAATATATCTCAGCATTTGATCAATGAAAGCCAATGCAACTGAAATCAACAGAACGCTATCGAAGTAACCAGCTAATGCATAATAGCCTAACAGCCTATGGGAAAAACTTTATAACTAATAAGCCAACACAGCATCATCATTGATAACAAAAACAAAAACGTTACCTTGTTTAGCAGTACACAACAATCGCTGATCATGTACCGAGTAGGAAGATTGTCGGTTGCATCAACAACTATATCATATCTGTGGTAGTTTAGAGCTGACAACAAGAGTATTGAATTTTTAAAAAGATATAGTTTTTTTTTGTTAATCATATCAGAATCCAAAAGGATACTTTCTCACAATCCCCAAAGCATTGCTTGGCTTCAGAGTATGATGATGTTCTACAACCTTAATAGAGGAATTAATCCTGATTTTTAAATAATATGTGTGAAATTAGTTCAACAGTAGCCTCTAATATGACAAAAAAAAAATCTTTGCAGCATAAACACTTTTTGAAAGGAGAGACATGTATATAGAGAATATGTTGATAAGGCAGTATCTTACGCACGGCAAGTATCAGCCGCTGACTTCACTTTTGGTCGTCCAACATATTCTTCTTTGTGGATTATCTAAGAGAGCATTCAGGACAAAAAGATTTAATATGAGTGATGATATGCACTTGACTATTACAAATTCAAATAACCAATTATTATTTGGCAATTATGTTACAAATGATTTCACATTTATCAAGCAAAACTCCCAAGAGACTATGAATTTGCTACCCAACGAGTAAATGCAAACATTTTGCTTACTACTGTCGATCAAAATAACATTTCGTCTAGATAATTCAGAAGGGAGAAGAATATAAAAATTAGAGAACAGGAGATTAGAGGGACAAAACACATTCTAAATTATTTGTACCTGTCGATGAAGGTTGTTAAGTTCAACATCGTCACCGTCAACAATGCCCAAGCAACCTAGGAAGGCAGCAGGTTATAAGCAACCAATGTGTTAGTGACTCCAACAAAGTCAGGGAACCACAACCCAGCAATCCATCCAATTTCAGCATCAGGTATACTTATATACAGCCCATAGGAATGGTTCCTCTCAACAAGGTGAAGCTCCTTGCCTAAACAGCAACTTATAAGTTCAGAACAATCTAATTGCTTCCCCATGAAACCAAAAACTAAGTTACTAACCACAGCTTCAGCAACAGACAGTAATATTACCAACACCACAGGCTGCTAGAAACAATGCCACCGGAGAGCCCAATCCTCCGGCTCCGACCACCAAAATCGATGACTGGGATAGCTTGCGCTGGCCTACCACGTAGTTAACAAAGTATGAGATGCTCCACTGAGCTGAGCCGATGTGATAGTGCACCACTGAACTGGCTAACCTTCGACTCCGAAGTCGGGGAGGAGGAGGTGGCGGCTGTAGCGATAGATCATGTCGGCCGGGAGCCCATCGGCCGGCGTAAACCTATTTCCACGGTGGTTCTGGCACGCGCCGCCGCCGCACCCGCCGTCTCCTACCCCAACCGCCTCGCTCTGTTCCGCGAGAGGAGGCGGAGCTGCGGAAGTCGTTTCGAGCTGCGACTCCAGCAGCCGTATGCGGCTATCGAGCTCCTCCCTCTCCGCCCGTAGCCTCTCGAGCTCCCCGGCTATCGCCTTCCTCCTCCCGCCGCCGCCGTCCATCTCCTCGCAGCTCGATGCGCTCTGCCGTTCGTCTAATAACTAAGGAAACTGGACACCTACGCGGTGGGCTGGGCCCACGTGGAATGCGCACATGAGGCGTGGCCCACAAGAGCCCACTTAAGAGAGGTGGCTACCCAAACCGAGGAGACCAAGCCCGATAGCGCGTCGTCTATTCGAGGTCTCCTTCCGATAGGTCGCTTGTCTCTCTGAGAGAGTCTCTCTCTCTCTCTCTCTCTCTGCGGCGGCGGAGATGGCGCACCGGCTGCTGCGGGACGCGCAGGCGGATGGGTGGGAGCGGTCGGACTTCCCCATCATCTGCGAGTCCTGCCTCGGCGACAACCCTTACGTGCGCATGGTACCGTGTCGTGCCCCAAACCCTAACCCTATCTTATCTGTTTGACTCGTGCGCTTGGTTGGTTGGTGTGGTGGCATCGGCGCGATTCGATGTGTGCCGCTGTGATCTGCTTGGCGTGATTGTTGTTTGTATGATGGGGGTAGATCGGAGACAAAGTTAGGTGTCTGTTCCGGTGGCATACATTGCAATTCGTGTGTTGTTGTAGCTGTTTCGTTCTAAAAATTTTGCTGAGAAGCATTTCGAATAAAAGATGCTCTGGTTGTTGATGGCTTTGTGATTACTCTGGGTGAATTGAGCTGCTTGGCTTCATGTGTTGTGTGTTTCTATGATCTATCATACTAATGCAGTAGGAGAATTAGATTCAAGTAAGTTAAGATAGCTGGCGATAGTAGAAGAACGTTATCAAGCAGAATGAAGTGTATGGTGCGGGGTCCATGCAAAGAGACATGGATGGGAATATCTTTACGGTCAAACGTTTATTATTGTAATAGATGCTCTATCTTTTCACATTTAGGGCCTGTTCTTTTTTGCTTCGGCTTATAGCTTATAGTTGCAGCTTATGGCTTTTGAATTATTTACGAGAGGGAGTATGAAGTACTAGAAACTCGCGTGTAGTTTTAACCGATATAAATGAAGTCACTACAGTGTGTACTACAATTAACATGTAGACTCTGTCTTGAAAAGGCACTCCGTTTGAAAGTTAGTTACCCTAGAAAAGACAGCTTTTAGAAGTTGAAAAGAAGAAGCCCTTAGTTTGCTTCGGTTCTTCATGTAGGCACAATATTTAGTGGTTATCTTGTTTGTCTTGGCAGTTAAGGGCAGAATATGACAAAGAGTGCAAAATATGTGCACGTCCTTTTACTGTCTTCCGTTGGCGACCTGGTCGGGATGCAAGGTACAAGAAGACTGAGATCTGCCAGACATGTTGCAAGCTGAAAAATGTCTGCCAGGTCTGCCTTCTTGATCTTGAATATGGTCTACCAGTTCAGGTTCGGGATACGGCGCTCTCAATCAGTTCGAATGATGCAATTCCAAGGAGTGATGTAAACCGCGAGTACTTCGCAGAAGAGCACGATCGCAAGGTATGTTTTGTTTTTCATCACTGAATCTTGTTGCCATCGTTAACTAAATTTGATAATGTTCGTAACTAGCTACTAATTATCCCTATATTCTATTTTCATTTTTTTACTGGAGTGAGCATGTCTATCCAATGCTTTTATGATAGGATATCACAATAAAGAAATCAATGGGCTATATGGCCTACCATAATATACTTTAAAAAATGAGATTGATGCACTTAAAGTATATTGATAACAAACAATACTTTTTTTTAATTGTACTCTGATCAGCCATAGTGCCTTCTGCATTGATTCTCTGCATATATCGTCCATGATCAACTTACTCTTGTCCATATCTCTCTAATGTATGTTTTGTTGTTCCTAATGGGAGTTCATGGCTTCATGCTTTATGTATATATATATATATGTAGGCCAGAGCTGGCATAGACTACGAGTCTTCCTATGGGAAGGCCCGCCCAAACGACACCATTCTAAAGCTTCAGAGGACAGCACCATATTACAAGAGGAACCGAGCTCATGTTTGCAGTTTCTATGTGCGTGGTGAATGTACAAGAGGTGCTGAGTGTCCATATCGACATGAGATGCCTGAAACTGGGGAGTTATCTCAGCAGAACATCAAAGATCGTTACTATGGGTATGTGGTTGTGATTGTTCATACAAAATTATGAGTTACATGCTTTTAGTTCTCTACATGTATTATTACATCACATTCAGAGGTAATTATTAATGATCATCATATGTGAGTTAAAACTTTCACGTGCATATGAACCTGGGACTAGCTTTTAGACATTGACAACCATGTTGATTTACCCCGTTTACTAATATTGAATCTCCTTGAAATCTTGAATATATTTCATTCTGATATTGAATCTCCTTGAAATCTTGAATATATTTCGGCGCTTGCCAGTTGTTACATTATGGAGTCTAAAGGATTTGTTACATTTCATTTAACCTTAATACTTCATATCAGTATGTTACCAATTCATGTGTTCGTAAAGTCCATTTGGAGTGTCTGGTGAGAACCATCTGATGGTTACATATTATGCAATACTTTGACCGTAGTAGCCTTGGATTTTAGCTGACCTATCCAAAGAAGCAGGTTAGCCTTTATCTATACTATTTAGACCTGTAATTTGTAGTTTCATTTTGATTTTAAGATGGTGCTGCCAAAATTAAATTTCTTCGTGGTTTCTGAGGATGACAACCAGCATCTGTGGGATTAATATTTGTACCTTTGAATATGAATTACAATTCTAATGTATATGAATGTACGAAGTGAAGGAAATCTTCATATATTTTCATCTATTTTGGCCATAAAACCATTCAAACTTAAATGAAAAACAGAGTTTGCAGCTGTTTTTGTGAAACATGGTATCTCAACCTAATTGAGCTGTAGTTATACGAAGCACCGATATTCCATAAATCAAGTTCATGAGTTGGACTGATTTATTCCTTGTTGCAAACTCTTGGGTGAATCCACTTTACTTAATCTTCTCTTCTATGTGTACTCTTTCCTCTACCTTGGTTTCTGACAGTGTCTTCTTACTCTTTGCAGAGTTAATGATCCAGTTGCTCTGAAACTTTTGGGTAAGGCTGGTGAGATGCCATCCCTGACACCACCAGATGATGAGAGTATAAGGACCCTCTACATCGGTGGCCTTGATAGCCGAATCACTGAGCAAGATTTGAGGGATCAGTTTTATGCACATGGTGAGATTGAATCCATCAGGATGGTACTCCAACGTGCTTGTGCATTTGTGACATACACAACAAGAGAAGGCGCCGAGAAAGCTGCAGAGGAGCTTGCTAACAAGCTAGTTATCAAGGGTGTGCGCCTGAAGCTCATGTGGGGCAAGCCTCAAGCACCAAAGCCAGAGGAGGATGAGGCTGCGAAGCAAGGGCATGTTGCCCATGGAGGAATGCTCCCTAGGGCTGTTATATCTCAGCAGCAGAGCAGCGACCAGCCTCAACCTCCTGGGATGGAGGGCCAACAGCAAGCGGCACCAGCATCATACTACTTCAACATCCCAGCACCACCAGCGGCGGAGCGGACAATGTACCCTTCAATGGACCCCCAGAGGATGGGTGCTCTGGTCAAGTCACAGGAGGGCGGTGGCAAACCAGGGCCACAGCAGGCAGGGCAAGGTCAGCCATCAAGCAGCTCAGGACACAGCTATCCTGTGCCCCCGCCATACTACCATGGTCAGTACCCACCATACTACCCACCGTATGGCGGTTACATGCCTCCACCTCGCATGCCTTACCCACCGCAGTATCCACCATATCAGCCGATGCTAGCGCCACCAGCACAGTCAGAAGCAAGTTCGTCCCAACAACCAGCGCCAGCAGGGCAGCACCAGGCTCAAGGCCCTCCACCTACTCAGCAGCAGCCAACCCAGAACTGAAGTCCTTACAAGACGTCAAATGTTGCTACTGTCGTTTTCCTGGACTCTTCTGCAGGAGATAGTGACCCTTGAGTTGGTTACCAGCTTTTGTATTTCCTAATTTGTGATTCAGTTAGTAAAACCTTGCTGTATTGCTTATCTAAATCGAAAACTCACAGCTTTACGGGATTTATCCAGCCTTCAGATTTTGTTTTGTCAAGTAGAAATTGCTCTTTAGTTGCTCCCGTGTCATCTCGCCTGTATCATTGAGATGCAAAGAGTAGGCCCCAAGACATCTTATATTTCAGATTAAATTGCCAGCCCAGGTGTAAAAACATTAGTAGCGAAGTTATTACCGGTCACTTCATTAGTGAGATTGGCTCATATTTGACGCCTGTATAAAATGAAACAGCACTGCACTTGTCGCAAGCATACTGTCGTTAACAGTGGCGTTCTTTTAAACTATGACTTTTGACTATAATTTATTAATATAATAAATAATAATTATTAAAAGAAGTCGGTAGAGATGGCGACTAAGGTTTTAATAGGTATGTCTCAGACGTATGCAACTCATAGCCTATACACCCCTTTATATAGGATCTATATCTAATATGAGTAGAGATCGTATCTCACTCGAAAAGCTTTGGATTGGATCCTTATCTAATATAAGTAGAGATTGTATCTCACTCGAAGTCCATCATCCGAACTCTTATTGTTCTAATCCATTTAGTGTGTAACCCTGCAGGTTCAGGAATACTTGTGTAACTTGGAAACACTTTTCCGATCACTAATCAATAGCAATCTCTAGCAGGATATCTACCTCCAAATATATACAAAGATCAATTTGGGTGAACTTTATACAATATGATATATAACCAGATTCTAGTCACTCACGATCGGCTTGTAACTCCTTATGACCGGATTGTATACGGTCACGACCAGTTCATATCCCCATACAAGCAGATCGCAGACCAATCTATGATATGTTCAACCAACTTATGACCAGTCAGTATCTCCATACGACTAATTCGTATTTGGTCGGATCTATCAACCTATTTACGTATTCTTTTTTTGCTTTACGACATCCGATCAAACTCTAGGTGAAAAATATGTTATTCATGAATTGTTCAATCTTTTCCTGATCTAGTAATAGATAACTTCATGTGGTTGACTCTTCGAGCACTCCTAGTATGGCCATGCACTTTTATTATTCGACTATATCGAGAGGCCTAGAGATATATCTCATGTTATGTAATAGGGGCATATTCTATATCCGATCAGTCACTTTACTTCATATGTTTTATAGTATACTCGAAAATTACCTTTATAACTATACAGTTACGGAGTAACATTTAGTATCCTCTAAGTGTACTATTATACATATAGGAAATTATGCTGATTTTAGATACAAGAATTATACATCATTATTACTTGAGACCAACTGATGATACATAAGACATAACAATCTCAAGAGTGTCTTGAGATGGGTTAATTCAACAACGTGTTCTCTAACATACGTCCATATTATTGATTTGATATCTCCATATATCTAAAGGCAATCATAGAAATTTCTTAGCAAGGTAAGCGTCTGAACACTCCAATCCAGGTAGTCCCTCATCATGTGAGGAAGATATCGAGATGGTCAGTGGATTCAAAGTATTTGTGCAATTAATCCCCAATTTAGCCTCTTGCTGAACGGGCCATATGGTGCGTTAACCCTTTTTGTTTAATTCGGTGCTTAAATGTATCGAGCAAGTGTAGTTGCTACTTGCTAAGAAATTTCTCCCCAAGGACCCTGCCTGTACATTCAGTACTGCATAATTTGACTGAAGCCCCCAATTAAGGCCCCGCTCATTTCAGTTTTTTTCAGTTTCAGCTTCTAGCTTTAGCTTTTTTTTCACTATTCAGTAATTCGTCTCTTTCTGAATTTTTTTAGATTTTTTAGGCTTTTTTAAATTTTTCTTTTTTTCCCGTGTTCCTTTGCATTATTCGTGATGGGCTAACATATTTTTTCTATTTTTGCATTTTTTTTAAATTTAATTATGCCCAAAAAACTAAATCAGCTACAGTAAAAAAAAGTCAGCTACGGTGAAATTTCAGCCAAAAGATAGAAACCATCGCTAAAACGATCACCCCCTAAGGAAATGCTGGCCTCTTGTCAGATCCAGTTAAATGCAAAGTATGTTTTGATGACTAGCTGAATGACAAGGGAATACACATTTTTTTGTTTCTAGTTGCAGCTTGCAAGTTTTACTTCTTCAATGCAATGGATTAAAGAATGTACAGGGAGAGCCAATGTAATTGTCAATGTCGCAATTCGCACTCGTCTCAAAAAAAATAATAGGCTGCGCGGGTACGGAGTTCGCTGAAGCTAAGGCATGTATTGGCCGAGTCATCAAAACATGACAAAGTAATCACCTAATTTGCATTAAAAAAAACTAACCAGTTAAGCTTCCAACCAAAACATATATAGAGAGAGATGTGCACTGCACATGCATCAATGCAGAAACTACTATAGCGCATCAAATCCAGCAATTGGGATTTGAGGCTCTACCAAAACTACTACTGCAAGAAGCGATGCTCTCGCTTTTGGCTGCCATATATGGATTACTACTGCTACTGCACAGGAAGCGCTCTATGGATAAACTGAAAACGGCTTTTCTGTTCTTGTGTCGGTGTTCCCTTTCGTGTTCTCTCAATTTAGACCGTTTGATCTGGACCACAAGCGATCCAGATCGAGAGAACACGAAGGGGGACACCGACACAGGAACAGGGAAGCTCCGTTCGGACAAACTACCTATGCTTCTGCTGCTGTTTGTTGTCCTCGCAGTTGCTGTGCAGTCGGGGGGTGCGTCGTCGTTGCTGGTGCTGCGTGTCCGACCAAGTGTGGCGACGTCGATATTGGCTGAGTTTTTTTTGTTTATGTTTAGACTTTGATTTTTATTTCTACAATGACATGTTATTAAACGCTGTATGTTTTAGACGAGATCTATAGGTAAATTATAGTATAAACTGTACCGAGTTCAACTGTATCGGTCAAAATCGCATATGACTTTTTTTTGCATGATGTTATCATAAACAGGCTAGAATTCAAAAACCACAGTTATAAGTCATAAATCTCAGCCCAAAAAACCCACCCATTGTATACCCATTTAGGATCGGTGACAACTGTGCAATGGAAGGCTTCAAGCTCAAGTGCAACAAAACTGAGGATGGCCGTGTAACGTGATGTTCTTCGGGAACTTGCTAGTGTTGAATATATCGCTGCTCCATAGCCAGGTTCAGATGAAGATGTACATCGCTCTAGAGGCAGACCCACCTTGATTTATGGGTATTCAATTAAATATCTAAAATTTTTAGTAAAAAATCCACTATATATAAGATAGAATATATATAAAAACTAATAATCGAGCTAACTTTGTCTTATTCATACTTAGCCTAATTTGGAGGCGTTGTTCTCCTATAGTTGACCACCGGGAAGAAGGCATTCAACCTTGAAGGGCCTGAAATCGATAGGAGCCTTTTGCTGAGCTTCTTGTGAGCTGTGAAAGAGGACAGACTGATGGACGTGATAGACAGTGGCGGATCTAGAACGAATACGATGGGGGTTCACTATTTCATGTATACATATAATATCATATATAATTTCGTCGCATCATTGAGTTAAATAGTTATGTGTTTTTAGCATCAATAAGTTAACATAACCGATGACAATATACATTGATAAAAAAAATAGCGATAAGAATGCTTACCAAAATGAAGATACCCACTAATATTATTGGTTAATTGCAACAAAAGAATTAAGAGTGAAATCACGGACAAAAGATGATCGACATTGATAAAATACGTCATCTGACCTCAATAGGCTACAAACCTACAAGAAGAGAATAAATTAAATTAAAATTCTCAAGAAAAATAATAAAAATGATCAAATGAAAGTAAATACATTACCTTTTAGTATTTGCATTCTTTCAAGTTCATAAAAACGACGAACCACTGCATCATTGGTAACTTTTTTCAATTCTTCTTTCTCCACATAACAAATTAGACTATCACTTATGAAATTATCACCGATGTGATTGCGTAAATAAGTTTTCACAATTTTCATAGCGGAAAAGCACCTCTCAACTGTAGCAGTGGCAACAGGCAAACTGAATCTCCCCTTCCCAATTAATAATCATCTATTCCTTTCCTTTTGCCTGGATCAAATTGAATCCCCCTTCCCAATTAATATCTTCTAGAGGTAAAGTCCTAGCACTAGCAATATTATCTGGTGTTTTTCTTTTCAGAAACTTCCCCATAAATTCACCTACCATTAAGATCAAACTTTTCATCATTTCACGAGAAAACTAGTTATAACTTATAAGCTAGAATTTGATAAAAAAACCGATAATCACCAGTTCATTACATTAAAATCGTAAATTATAAATTTAATCCCTCTGTCTAAATAAGGTAAGAAGAATTTGAAGAAAATAACAGACTTGCGATTCGAGAATCACGGCGAATGGGCGGCCGGCGGTCATCACCGCATCTGGCGAATGTAAACGCGTAGTGACGAGCGATTGAGCGGCGTGCCGCCGGCGAGCGAGCAAGAGCACTAGCGAGCTAGCGGCAGACTCAGGAGGGCAAGGCGTCGCCGAGCTGTAGCACTAGGCACTAGCAAGTCGCAACTAGCCAGGAGCGGTAGCACTAGGCACTAGCAAGTCGCCGAGCTGTAGCTCTAGGCACTAGTCAAGGCGTCAAGTGCAGTGCAGCAGTGCACTAACAGGCTGTAGCCTGCTACCTCATGCAGTCATGCGCAGTCACTCTGTCAGCCGAGCGGGGCAGGTCCGCAGGGTGTGGCGGTGTGCAGACGTGAGACGAGGCGACAGGAAGGGAAAAGTCAGTAGCTTTTGCTTAATTGCTCGGAACTCGGAGTCTCGGAAGACCGTTGGAACTTCGGAAGTTGTAGCAAATAACTATCTTGCGACGCGGTGACGCCTAGACTAACCGATGCGGGCCATGCGGCGAGTGCTTCGTGGGCTTCTTCGTTTTTGTTTGTTTGGTAGGTTAAGTTACCGGGTGCACAAATTTTTAGGTTGGAGGTGCACATATAGTATATATGATTTAATTAGTACTGAAAATTTTTTTGTACCCGGTGTCCTGTGACACCGGGTGGGTCTATTGGGCTCTGCCCGCTGACGAAGGTCATGCAGCACCCGTGGGCGCAGCACAATCCGGAAGGAGATGGAGACCTTGCTCGGGGAGTCGTCCATGGCCAGCTTGGAGATGGTTAGCACTGGAAATTTCAGCATGGAGAAGAGAGTCGTTCAAGGCCTTCTGGAGTCTGGGCGTTAGACTCACTTGACCCATCATATCATAGTGATCATCCCCTCTCTTTTTTTTAGTTTTTCTTTTGAGCAGATCATAGTGACCATCTTATGTGTATGCATGTATAATACATCCATTGCTTTGGGAGAAGATCATTGGGCTGATGATCTACGGCAATTAACGTGCTAAGGGACCACCGACCACCGGGCCATGGCTGGCTGAAGCTTTAGCTTAAAGCGTAAGCTCCTCCAACTAACCTTTTTTTCCAGATCCAGCCTCTCCGGGAATCTAGCTTTTTTAGTTCCTTGAAAAAAAAATAGCTTTAGGGTTTACGGTGGAAAAGCTCAAAAACACTAACCGCTCAAGAGGTTAGCTTGTAAGCAAGGGCGGAAAAGGAGCAGCAGGCAGGCGCTTGATCCCCTAATGGTCCAAAACTAACCATGTGAGGAGTGGAATTTTATTTGCAGTAGTCAAATAGAATTACATTATCTAGGGGGTGTTCAGAATGTCGATAACTTATAGCTTTTTTTACTGTAACTGAGTTAGCTTATTTGGCATAATTAAATTTTAAAAAATTTAAAAATAGAAAAAATATGTTAACCCATCACAGATAATACAAAGAAATACAAAAAACAAAAATAAAAATAAACAAAAAAGCAACAGTAAAAAAACTAGCAGCGACAACAGAAACAGCGGTTTTGAGTGCTACCCTAATTATCGCCCCCTCCTATTGCGAAATTTCTAGTTTTATCGCTTCTTACGAGGGACCAAACCTGAGTTATTAGCATCACGACCAATGTAGCGTAGTATTCTACATCTTACGATCCTGCCGGACCATTCCAATCCTTAGTAGTTATTCCATCCATTTCGCAATATAAGTTCTTATTTTTTAAAAAAAAAACATCGTTCCACAATATTGTTAGATAGAACAGTAAGATGAATCAATCTCATATATTACACAGCTCAAATGGACAATATATAGTACAAGACTTAAAAGACACCAGACTAAATCTTAAAAACTAAAAAATACTACAAATACCTTTAACACTCTCCTCAAATGTAAGGTGTATGTAATAGTATTACATTTAAAAAGGTTGACATTAAAATAGAAAATTCCAAAGTCCAAGTCTTGAAGATGTCACCATAGCATGCACACTTAGAAAATTATGTCAAGTACCAAAAAATATCACATTCAGAATCGTACAGTAGCCCATAGAACACAAAGTGCAGCGGCTGAAAAAGCGGGAGTAAAATCGACCCCGGCAACACGATGAAGAAGATGTGAAAATGGACACATATAGAGATAGAGATGTCAAATCAAGCCGAAGAAAACAGATAGAAACATAGCATTGTAGATCAAAACCCGAGACGGCGGGCGCGTGGAAGAGAAACGCGGCGGCCTTAAAAATTTGTGGCAGCAACTCAGAGAGAAGCGATGGCATTAAAAAGGCTTCTAAGATCTGTAGCGGCTTAAAGAGAAGAGCGGCGGTTGTGGCTATGTAAAAAGAAGAGGAGAACCACACTCAATCCAAGAGGATGGATAAAGGCGAGGGAGGTGACGCCAGAGCCAAGAGAACCAAGCGGCGGTGGTCCAAGAAAAGGACGGCGATGGCGGATCATGCTGAAGCCATCTAGATGTAGCGCATCGAGGCTGGAAGCAAATCGAATTCAGGAGAGGTGGTGGCCGCTGGGCTCAGGAGACAAGAGGCGACAGCGCATGCTCAAGGACGAGGAGAGGGCATCGACAATGATGGCGAAGGATGGATCTGGAGGCCTTGGAGGCAACGACGTCGAGGTGGACTCTGTTGGCTTGGATCCAAGGCCGACAGTGACAGATCTGGCTAGATCCGACGATGGGAGTTGGCGATGGGACAAAGAGCTTGCATCTCCTACCGGATCTTGTGGTGATGAGCCTAACAAGACGTCGGGGACACACGAATCAGTCGTGGATCAGGACCAGTGATGATGTGGAGAGCTCATTCTGCCCAAATCTAAGGGCTAATATGACCGACGACGTCAGATCTGGTGAAACTTGTTGCAGCTGCTACTAGAGCCACAACGGCTAGCACAAGGTGGCTACCCCTAGAAGTGAAGCTCGCTCCTCCTAGGGGTATCAACTGCGGAAAACAAGTGAAGACTAGGGTTTGAACCTAAGCTCTGATACCAAGCTAGATAGAATAGTAGGATGAATTAATCTCATGTATTGCACAACCCAAATGGTAATATATAATACAAGACTCAAATGACACAAAACTAAACCCTATAAATTAGGAAATAACACAAATACCTTTAACAAATGTAAATTTACTGCGAAGACCAAAAGTATAGTTATTATAATATTTTCATCATATACACTTATTTTAATGCTGAAAAAATAAGTAAATAGTTGTAGTATAACATTTAATAGGTGATATATTCCTAATCTTATTTTAATGCTAAAAAATAAAGAAATAAAGAGGAAAAACTGATAAACACAAAAATCTAAAAAACAAAAATAAAAAATTGGTATATTCCTAATGATTTTTAAAAATCAGAAGCCACTAAAAATTAAAAACCGAAGCTACCGAGAGCTGCCTAAGGGCATCCAAAGTGGAGAGCGTTGTGGATGCTCTAAAGCGGCTACAGCGAGTGAGGCGGGCAGCGGTGGCAGCAGCAAAAAGATCGGGGCCAAAAGGCCCTTTCCCCCTTGGCCGCATCTGCCGGTACGGGCCATCGCCGTCATCATGACGGCGACGACGGCGATCCATTACGCTGGTAGTGCCAGTGCTAGTGCTGGTGGCGGCCGTGGTGACGGCCCACTGACCCGGCCACTCCACTCCGTTCCCACTCCGCGCATTTCTTTCTCCCGCGCTGTCTTGCTTCTCGCCTTCTCCTACTTGTGTATTCCCAAGTCCCACCCCGCACCAGGTTCTCTCTCTCCCTTTCGCTTTCGCTTTTGCGCAACCGCACCGCGCGCACTTATCTTTTGAGGGGTTTGGACGGCGACGGGGAGGAGGGGGAAAGAAAAGCAGAGCGAAGAACCGTTTGTGTGGATGGATGTAGTAGTGGTAGGAGAGTAGTAGCCGCAAGAAGCGGTTTTCGGCCTCGCCGCCTGGACGGACAGGGAGAAGATGCCTCCTCCCCGGCACCGGGCGGAGCGCGGCGGCTGCGGGTGCTGGGCCGCCGTCACGCGCGGCCTCAGGGGGGGTTGCTTCCGCCCGGCGGCGGCGGCGGGCGCCGAGGCCGGGGGCGGCGTGGCCAAGGGCAGCCACGTCCACGATGCAGGTGGTTTCTTGTTCATTTCTCCCCTGTTTTTTTTACCTGGTTTTGTTTTTGGTTGGTTGGTGGGATTGGGATCTTTTATTCGGTTCTGGGAAAGATTTTGCTTGTTTGTTCGTTAGTGAGCGGAGTGTTGGTTGACGATTGCTACCGTGATGATGTGGTCTGCGATTGATACGATGTTCATCGAGGGGGAAAAGCTTCTTTTCTGTTTCCCAGGATTAATTCTTGGATTCGTGTTCATTGGGGACTGCTCTGTTGTGTATTTGATCGGATGGTTTTGCTTAGTACTGTCATGATGAAATTGACATGGAAATATTGAAAGGTGAAATGGGAAATTGTGAATAAAGTTTCAACCTTGCAATAGAAATTCAGACCAAACAGTAGTAGAGTTCTCTTATGCTGTTTATCAGTAGAAGTATCATATCCATGTCCTTACTAGTTGTGTCAAATCATGCCAATGTAGTGGCCAGCTTGTCACAAGAAGCCACTCAATTGATTTCTAACACAGCATTGGGTGAAATTTACGCTTTTTTTCTTAGAGGTAGGTGGCATGGACCTTCTACATGGAATTGGAATGTTTTTCTTTGGTACCGAGCTGACAAAGGGGCACCTGGGAGACCTAGTGATATGAAGTTATGAACCTCGCTTATTTCACTAAGTTACAGTAGACACGAACACGATTGTCGTAATCTTAAACAAATTGTGCCATAGCTTATATATGATCTTGAGCAGAGTTATGTAAACCATATGATCTTGAGCAGAGTTATGTAAACAGTGTATGTTCTTCAATAAGAGGGATGGTATGTTTTATGTTTGGGCAAAGAAAAGTTTATTTTATGTGAAATCCCCTTCAGATCAATGGTTTTTGCTCTTCGTATTTTAATACCAATTGTGTTATGCAATTCATTACGATACATTTCAACTGTCAAATGAGATTTTCTGATCCTTGTGCAATAACTGAAGAAGAACATGTGGTAAATACGACAGAAGCATGAAGTAAGTCTTTGATCCTTTTGTTCAGGAGCAAAATACATATAGTTGTGTTGCTTTCTGCTGTTATGCCGATTATATTGGCTGACATTGACACTGCGGATGATTAACCTGGATAATGTAAGAAATATACTCTCCAAGTCAACTGGATGGGTTTTGTCCTATATAGCTGAGAATGACCATTTTGGATTGTCTGCCTTGCATATAATACTCTTGGGTCAATGTCTATCTACTTGGTTCTATCTACTTGGTTGACCATTTTGGATATGTGGGGGAACCCAAGAGAGAATAAATATTGGCCTTGGTATATATGTTCCATCTTAGCTTATATACATTCAAGCTTAATTTGTGAACAGTATTCTCAAAGTGCATTTTGGAGGGTATAACCATGATATCTATTTAGTAGTTTCTGTTGGTAAATTTCCAGTTTTTGGGAGAAATGCTCAAGCATTTTTTTCTCTCTGTAGCAGTGGAGACAAGGTATCTGAATGCTAGCAATCGAGATCTTGCTGATCATTTTCAGACAAACCTTGATGATGAAAATGGTGTTAATGCAACAACTGGAAAGAAAACACCACCCAAGCTACTTCAATTTACTTTCCAAGAGTTGAAATCTGCCACTATTAACTTTAGGCCAGACAGTATTCTTGGAGAGGGTGGGTTTGGGTACGTTTTCAAGGGGTGGATTGAACCGAACAGCACAGCTCCTGCAAAACCCGGCACTGGTCTTACTGTAGCTGTCAAAAGTTTGAAGCCGGATGCTCTTCAAGGTCATAGAGAATGGGTGGTAAGCATTTTACATGCCTCATAAGTATCTTTATTTAGTTGGAGTTGTAACTTTCAAAAAATTCATATTTGCAGGCCGAAGTTGACTTTCTGGGACAATTGCATCACAAACACCTTGTTAAGCTGATTGGGTATTGTATCGAGGATGATCAAAGGCTGCTTGTATATGAATTCATGGCAAGAGGAAGTCTTGAAAATCATCTTTTCAGAAGTAAGAAATCAACTACTTGCGTTAGTATTTTAACGTTAGTGTTTTTAGATTTAGTGTTACTGTATTTAGTCCTGAAAATTGGAAATTTTCATTTGAAATGAGACTGACATCGTACTTTTAATTCATGCGGGCTATATATGTGTACTTTCATGTGGCAATGTATTAGCATAACCATTCGTTTCGTAAGAAAAAGAATATTGAGCATGTAGATATTCTCATATCTTGGGAAGCCTTTCTTGCCAAATTTAAACATATTGAAATTCTTTTTAAAAAAATCGATAACTTTTCCCAAAATGGGCAAAAATAGTCTGAAGGTGACCCTTTGGATGTTTATCTGTTTTATCTCAAGGTGATAAGCTGAATTATTTTTTTGCAGTTCAAACTTCACAATAGTTATAGCAATAAAGTTTTGGAATCCCTGTTGTTGAACCCTAAACTTGACCTCTCTACTTATTCAGGTGCTGTCCATTCAATTACTAATTGTTATTGAAAACTAGGACCTTTGATACAAATCATTACATCAACGATGATATCTATAGGGTTTCTCCTATTGTACTTGTCTATTAGATCATCCGGTCATCCCTGCCTAACCAATTTTACTGTTTATACTTTCTTGTCAAGTTTCTTGATTTGTAAGATCTTATATTATTTTCCCCACTTATGCTCCTGTCGTCTTACTTTGTTTAATCTTGAAGGGGCTCTTCCCCTACCTTGGTCCTGCAGAATGAAGATTGCTCTTGGTGCTGCTAAAGGTCTAGCCTTCCTCCATGGAGGTCCCAAACCAGTTATTTACAGGGATTTTAAGACATCAAACATTCTTCTTGATTTGGTAATATCTCTTGTCAATTTGTTTCATCTCATACTTACATGTTGCATGTTACTTTGATAACAGTGGAGTTCTCCTTCTACAGGATTATAATGCAAAACTTTCAGATTTTGGGTTAGCAAAAGCTGGTCCTCAAGGTGATAAAACTCATGTCTCTACTCGGGTTGTTGGCACCTATGGTTATGCTGCACCTGAGTATGTAATGACAGGTATCGAGCAGAAACTTTTGGTTTCTGTAGCTACTTGGATAAAAATTTCTTCGACATGCAGTCGCTAGTTTGTACTTTACAATGTTTCTCTAAGCCTCTAAGCTGTGATAATATCAACTTGGTTTCTGATTATCTTGCATTGGCTTGATTTATCTTTTCAGAACTCAGGAATACATGATGATTTTCTTACTAAATTGGATATTAAGATGGCTTAGGATTTTCTTTAAAGGCATGAAATTTCATTCAACATAAAGTTCATTCTCATATGTTCTGCCTCTGACGTTTCCCGTACTGTAGTTCATCCCACATTTCTTCTTCTTTTTGGGATTCTGCGTTATGTTTTATTCTTAATACACTGCAGTACCTAGACATGAATAGTGAAACTTATTGCTATCGCAATAGCATTGAAGGAAAACAACTGATAATTATACTAAAGTGACAAATGATTACTAGTGGTATAGATTCATACTAAAGTGACAAATGATTACTAGTGGTATAGAGTTATACTAAAGTGACAAATGCTTACTAGTGGTATAGAGAACTTTTATGTGTGCCTGTTGTGTTTCTGTTATATGCTATTATATCGTTTTATTTTGGGTATAGTGACATACGAAAGCCAGTGGTTTAGAGCACTCTTCGTCATGCATGCAGTACTGGTATTGGTACTGAACTACTGATGCTTTCGTAGCATGATTTGATGGTCCTGAATTTGTGTGACTAACCATAAAAACGCGGATAGCTGGAACTTGTTTGGTACTTTGGTATTAATTGCTTCCTTTTACATTTCTAAATAAACATTACTACTGTATGCATTCCATAAGGTTAATTTCCACAGGATCTATATTGACTGCCTAATAACTAAAAGAAGAAAGAGAAGTTGTAATGCCAAGCGTCAGTTTATGATTCTTTCTTTTAGCAACAGACATGCAAGTTCCATAGCTCATGTCAAATACACTGTTCAGGGCATTTGACATCTAAGAGTGATGTCTATAGCTTTGGAGTTGTGTTACTCGAGATGTTAACTGGTAGAAGATCAATGGACAAGAAGCGGCCTACCGGGGAGCAGAACCTAGTCGCATGGGCAAGGCCATATCTAAGTGATCGGCGAAGGCTCTATCAGCTCGTAGATCCTCGCTTGGGGCTAAACTATTCTATCAAAGGGGTGCAAAAGGTTGCTCAGATCTGCTATCACTGTCTTAGTCGTGATACTAAGTCTCGTCCACCGATGGATGAAGTTATCAAGCATCTGACACCATTGCAGGACCTAGATGACATGGCCTCTGCATCATACAGGCTTCGATCATCTCAGCGCGGTGAGTAACATATGAACAAAGAACTCATTATCACTGAAGTCACCCTAATTTTGTTTTGAACTGCAAAAAAAAAAAAGCAGGATAACAGTGCAGAAGCAGGATAATAGTGGATTGGAAGCATCAAGTTGACTATTTTTTATTTTATTTTTTAAAATAGTCAAGAACTCAAGTGGGCTAATTAAAAAGAGGAAATCTTTGCACTAGATAATGAAGCTAACAAATGTTGTTTTCATGACAGGGAAGGCACGCGGGTAATGGCCGGTTCCATTGCAACAGAAGCGGCATTTTCATGGTTCTTCGCGTTGCCGGATGATTGTTTTTGTTTTAATTGTATAGCAGAACTAGGTTTGATGTTCATCACCAATACCTGGGGATGTGACACCCCCCAGATGTCTCGTTTAGATCACTCACTTTGTTTGGCTTATTGCACAAGCAAAATAACAACGTATCTGATTGCAATATGTAATAATAAGTTAATTTCTGATGGGGGTCGATGAGATCAATGATCATGAGAATGTTTGGTGGTGTATACCCAGGCCCAGTGGTAATCTTGATGGAGTTCATGGGATCAAATGGTTGCCCTTCTGGTTCTGCTTTGTGTGTTGATGCTTGGATGAGGGCAAGGAGAGGAGGTACAGATGCTCACATCATCTCACCGTAATTTCCCAATTGTGAATACCTTTCGTCTGCATCCGTATTCCATAGGTGTGTTCTTCAACAATGTACATCTTAATATAGATTCTTTTTCCCTTTTCCCCCACTTTGCCTTCCAAATCCCAGGAAACCCAACACGAAAGCAAGGCAAGCCCGAATGCAACATGCACGCGTGTCTGTTTCAGATTGACTCTTGTACTTCCCTGAACTTGTACTCCACTGTATATCTACATTGCTGAAGATGCAGTCTACACAGCAAGCTAAACCAGAAAAGGAGTGGTTGATTTATTTTGCGATGTACGTACCATGAGGTTAGAAGGGTCTAATATAGCTCTAAAGGTGACGAGGCCTCGCATGGCCTTCGCACAAACGTGGTCACGACGGGACATGCCTAGCCAGCTGTGGTCTGCGCACGGAGATTATACTGCGCTTAAGAGTTAGCTAGAGATCACGATAGCAAACGTATGATCCCGACAAGGTGGCACGAAATGCATGGCGATCGAAGTCGATCCGGCCGTCCAGGTGCGCGCGCGCGTGCATGCCGACGACCGGGAAAGAAAGGCTCCAAGCCGTAGCAGGTCACGGGCGGGCATGGCGTTTTCTCAGAGGACAACCACCTCAGTCTCCTCCCCTGCGGCGTCGTCTCGGGCTCATCGCCTCCTACCGTGCGTGCATGGCGTGGATGGAACTGGAAGCAACGCCTCTGCGCAGGCTTGTGCCGGCCCGTGAGCTCGCCCGCGCCGTGGCATCTTGCGCGCGCGTCCTCGCCGGCGCCAGGTGGTCCCCCGGGACCGGGCGAGCGTCCGACACCTGGCGGCCACCCATGCATCCATCTACGCACGCCGCATAGCACGCTGTGCTCCATATATCCGCTCGAAATAGAGCTGCTTTACCAACGAAAATTAGGCCGACTCATCCATGATTAGTGATGAGTTTCCAGTGCAGACTGTTTCAACTATGGCCTAATTTTTTAGGATGTGTTTAAAGAATTTACGGTAACATTCGCTAAATCTTTTTTCTCTCATTACGATTACTTTAACATCGTTATTTTTGTTCTCTATCCAAGATTCATCTTCTTCGTTTTTGATACCGTGCATGTTCGTACGGTATCTCATAAACTCTGATCCGATCTACACATGAAAAGATATCATAGTGTACATGCTCGAAATAAAGCTGCATTACCAACGAAAATCAGGCCGGCTCATCCATGATTCGTAATGAGTTTAATTACAGTGCAGATTGTTTCAACTATGGCCTGTGTGTGTCTAACGCTGCAAGGGAATTATCATTTGTGCCTGTGCTAGATCACTAAAAGGCAGCAACCCCGTCACACCATCGACCATTCCTGATTCCTCTATAAAAGGCAGCAACCCCGTCACGCCATCGACCACTGTAAAGGCGGTTGGTCCAGAGTCCAGACTCCAGAGCAGCACGAGCCATGGCCACCCTGACTTGCCTTTCCCTCCTCCTCCTTGTCATCCTCCCCAGCTCGTACGCATGGTACTGCCCGCCGCCGGCGCCCGGCCACGGGGGCCGCCCGTGGTACCCGCCGCCCAGCAGGGAGCCAAGTAAACCTCCCCCCGGAACAGGCCACTACCCGCCCTTCCACGGCAAGCCGCCCAAGCACCACCCCCACAACCCCCCGATCAAATGCCCCCCGTGCCACCCACCCTACGTCCCGCCGACGCCACGGCCACCGCCCTACGTCCCGCCAACTCCACCATACGTGCCACCGACTCCGCGGCCGCCGCCCTACGTGCCGCCGACTCCACCATACGCCCCGCCAACTCCGTTTCCACCGCCCTACGTGCCGCCGACTCCACCATACGTCCCGCCAACTCCGTTTCCACCGCCGTACGCGCCACCGACTCCACCGTACGTCCCGCCGACGCCGCCGTACGTCCCGCCGTCCCCGCCGTACGTGCCACCGCCGAGTCCGCCGGCGCCGACGGGGAAGACGTGCCCGGTCGACGCTCTGAAGCTGAACGCGTGCGTGGACGTGCTGGGGGGCCTGATCCACCTGGTGATCGGGCGGGAGGCGCGGTCCAAGTGCTGCCCGCTGGTGCAGGGGGTGGCGGACCTGGACGCGGCGCTGTGCCTGTGCACCACCATCCGCGCGCGCCTCCTCAACATCAACATCTACCTCCCCGTCGCTCTCGAGCTGCTCATCACCTGCGGCAAGCACCCGCCCCCCGGGTTCAAGTGCCCGCCGCTCTACGCCTAGCTAGTTAATCAAGACCACTACGATCTTACGCTGCAAGCTTAATTAGCCATGGCTAGCTGTACGCTTAATGCATGCATGATAGGGTAATCCAGTGCGTGTGACGCTCCAGTCGTAGGTGTGTGGCAGTGGGATCAGATCAAGTGCAAGCTCTGTGTGTGTGTCTACAATTTGCATCTCAAATTTCTCCAGTGTTCGCCTACGTGTGCACTTCTTTCTTCGACCAAGTGTAGTTTAATTAAGAACATCTGCTACCTAAACTACTATTTTTTTTATTAGACAATGTTTTTATTAGCTTTTAAAAGTTGTTTTTCTATCGTAACTAACTTTTTAAACAAAGTGTCTTTTTAAGACGAGGTCTACTAGTCGATTGTAATACATATTATAAGTGATTTTATTTATATTAGATAAATCATATGTGAATATTTTTCTCTTTGTAAATTTTTCTATAAGCCGGAAGTTAGAGACCAAAATGAATGGGCTACTCTCTGTGTTGGTCTTGGGCTGCTATATATATGTTCAATCGAATTGGTTATCCACTGTGGGCTGCGCTGGGGTTTGGTCCTTTAAAAATTGGATGGCCCAATAGATAATAGGCCGGGAGGATACTGTCCGCTCGGCTATCCACTCTACTGGTCCAGGGAAGGCAGGTCCAACGTAGGGTACTGACGACGTGCATAAGCATAACGAGCGTGGCCTGGCGACGTGCATACTCTCAGTTGTTTTGTAGTTTTTACAGTAGTTCCTTAAATCTCTGCAACCTTTTCAGCAACAGCGAGGCCTTGGTATTCTCATTGCCAAGTGATATATATACTTGCAGATTGGGAACAAGAACAGATCAAGTTAATTTACTCGTGCGAAAAAACTGAAAATTAATCTATAGAAGTTTTGCTGCTTAGATAGCTCAGTTTTTTTTAAGCAAATGGCAGGATCTCTGCTAATTTTTATTAAGAAGGATGGAAAAAGAGCCTGTTTGTGATCCATGGATTGTTCCATTCTATATTTAGTTGTTTTAAGTTGACTGGTTGCAAGTTTCATTTCCCTCTTGGTACTGTTTTTCCCCAGCAGAATTGAAATATTACCAATTTGCTTAGCTAGCCATCCCCAGAAATCAACACGCAGCAGACAAGCGTATGCCTGCATGCATCCAGCACATCGATCTGACGTCAATTTGCTACATCCAGCTACTATTTCTTTTTAAAAAATGCACCAAACACGTTGTGATGTTTACCTCGTATTAGGGAAAGATGTATGCACTTCATCTCATTTTATTATATAGTAGTAAGGTGCCCGTACGTTGCAACGGAAAACCAAATAAAAGTGATGCATACTATCAAATATGATCTCAAACTGAATAATAAATATCAACTTTATCTTACGTCATCATGTTTCAAACAAAACATACATGTTCATACTCGTAAATAAATCAAACATCATATTAGTGAACCATGATAAAACAAACACCACATACAATAATATGTACAGAAATGATAGTAAACAATATTTTCTATAGTATTCTTAGTACATAAATAATCTGTCGATCGTCTTGGAGAATAACAAACCAATTGATAAATATGACATTATGCCATAAACATTAACGGGAATTGGAACCTTGACCTGAACTCAACCACCAACAAGCTATACCCAAGGAAATAATTCCATGTAAGATTTTGTAAAACAATAGTATATACACTTTCTTTATCAACAAGGGATTGTTGTTCATCTCTCAAGTACACAAAAGTCTATACCTTGCAGCTAATAGAAGAATGATAATGTAGGATTCACAATACTTTAAAACTCGTTATACTGCTCCAACAACTAATTCACCAATTGTAAGGGCCCATTTTGCATGCAAGAATTTTGTATAGAGCAATTCCTATAGAATTCCTACAAAAATCGTTGTTCCAAACAGGCACTAATTCAAAATCACCTAGTACATGGAGCTATTGTATAGAGCTAAGGATGGGCATAGTTAGAATGCATATACCTTCTCGGAGGAAATAAAGCATCATCCATTTGGCTTTGCAGATCGGTAGCTAAACGAGCTAGGAGCATGTTTTCAAGAATACCAGACCGGCAAGCACTTTGTTGTACCAAAATCTCATTTTGATTCTCTCAGACTTCCTCCGGATTATCATGTATGCATTGAGTCATATCCAGAAAAGCTTCATCGCAGCTCAAAGCCTAAATTTTGCATAACATTGTTAAGACTTGTAGATGTATATGTGGCTATCATTATGAGGGGATGTATCAACATGAATACATGCTGAGTAATGGATAATCCAAAGACAAACTCGAACCTTCTTGCAATATGTATGCAAAATACCATAGAATCGCCAAGAACCTACAATAATTCCAACATCTCAATTATAACAAAAGTAGTGTTTCAACAAAAAGTTTTTTAGGAATTGACCATCAAAAGAAGTAAACAAAAAGGCATACCTCCCCGTACGCATCAAAGTTATAAGGAACAACCATTAGATGAGGGCACCGAGCTTTGGCGTCTCTAACAAACATGCCATCCTTTATCCCTGGAATCCACAAAAGAGGACATCAACTATGTTCAAATGTGTTGACATAACCAGATTTTAAGTTCCAATTGTAACTTTGAAAAAACAATATAAAAGCACCATAGTTTCGTGCAGGATAGTTTGCAGCTGATATTTCCGCAGTTCCTTTAGGATTGTTAGAATGGCAAACTGCTACTGGCTTATCATGCAGCTCTGGCATATTTCTGATGACAACAGATACAAAAAAGCAGTCCTAGAATTACAGGTCACATCCAATCGGTAAACATAATATTCCTACAATTACAGTACAGTAGCAGACATCTATTTTGTTTATAACTATGGTATAATTCAACTAAATTTCACACATTTAGGAAGCAATTCAATTAAAAATTCCAACTTTCCCAACTTTGGGTCAATTGTACCTTGAAAGATGCTTTGAGGCGACGCTCGGGGTGCTTGTCGTGCGTAGCGCCTCGAGTCAACGAGCGACATCCGCGCGATGGCCCATCAATCGCAAGGGACTTCGTTGACGCTGCATCATTCTTCCAAAAACCAGTAAAGCTGAACAGCGAGTTGAAGCAACTCAGTGGTATTGTTTCCAGCAAGCTTGCCTTCCTGTTGAAATGTTCACCATCTAGCCAACAAACACAATACCGCCGATACCGCGAAGAGAACAACCACGAAGCTTAAGAAGAGACACACTACGACTCGCATCACAACGCGTCATTGAACGGAAACGGCATGCCGTATATGCACACATGATCCGATCAAAAGAAGCCCCAATCGGAGCACCTCCTCACCTCGGAAGCTGCGCACCAATGGCTCGCCGGCGGCGGCGCCAGAGACCGGCGGCTGCGCTCGGGTCGCCGCGAGACCTCGACCTCGACGCGTCGGGGCACGCCGCAGAGGACGCCGCCGCCGTCGATGGGCGTGTCCGCGCGCGGCCTCGCCGAGCGCCACGAGCTGCCGGCGCCCTTGCGGTAAGCGCGGTGGTCGCACCGCAGCGTCGGGTCGTGCCCCACCGCTGCAGCGCCGCCTCGTGGCGGGGCCCGCGAGGCTCATGGGCCCCTCCCACTCCTCCTCTCCCGCCTCCGCCTCAGGATCCTCAGCGATTCAGGTCGGTCGCACCAATGGAGTGGGGGCTCTGGTGTCCGCGCTGCTCATGCGCGGAGATTACGAGAGGGGAGGAAGGGAGGAGGCGGCTACGCGGGGTGGGGAGGAGGGGAGGAGGCGGCGGCGCTTGGGAGGGAGGGGGAGGAGGCGGCGGCGCGGGGGAGAGGTGGATCTGCGGAGGCGAGGGGAGAGCGAGGGGGAGGCAGGGAGAGAGCGGGGCCGGCGGGGGAAGAGCGAGGCGACGGGGGGAAAGCGAGGGGGAGGCAGGGGGAGAGCGGGGGCGGCGGGGGAGAGCGAGGGGGAGGCGGGGGTGCGAGGGGGATGCGGGGGGAGAGTGGTTCGGATTTTAGGGTTAGGGGCGTGCGGGGTGGGAGGGAGGGAGGGAGGGGAGGAGTGAACAGACGGTTCGGATTTTATCTTATATTCAGATCGAATGGCTGAGAAGAGAGAAGTGACGATGGGTCAACCACCAACTCCTTCTTTTATAATAGTAAAGATACAGACTGCAAATTGCTAGGTCGTTTGAAGTAGAGTTGTTCTCATAAGATTCGCCGTGTTCATAATACATGTGCTGTGGCTAAGCATCAGTACATTAATATCTATACCATATTTCCGAATTCTTAAAGAAAAAGACTTCTCTTTTTATATTGAAAAAGGACTCTTTTACAGCACCCAAAAATAAATGTGAGCTATCATTCCTTTTTATCCAATAGACTAGATTAGTTAGGATTTAGTTATTCTACAACCGATAGTACCGTAGTATAAACCTAAAAGAGATGTAATTGTAAAGAGAACGTATGGCGTAAGAGTAACGTCTACAAACGCCGCAACAGTGCACGTATAAGAGAGATAGTGGCAGCGGTGCAATGGAATGGATGAGAGTCTGGGCAACAATGATAGAAAGGATTAACAATAGATTTAGAAGAAAAATTTATAATATGTATAGGATCATCTATAACAATTAAAAAAAGATGAATGATTGTAATATACAAAAGAAGCTATTCCTTAAATCTATTATCTTCTAATTTTTCAATCTACAAATATAGCTAAAACACAAAAGCAAAAGGACAGCGAAAATAAAAAAAAATCACCGGCCGATGCCCTCCTCATGCTCGGTTCGGACGACGTCGTTGTCCTCTCCAACTCACGGCCAAAAACTGCAGAGGCAATCTCCTAATTACCTCTACATGTAATCACAAAAACAATACCAAGTGGCGGAGCTTTTTAGGTACTGTCGATGTTTTAAGGGGTATAATCAAAAATATAATAACGTAATAAATAAGAAAATTATTATATACTCATCGGATACACATGACGATCAAATAAGAAGCCAATACATGCTGCCCCAACTACATCTAGCAGCAGCCATGCATGACCGAAACCTCCTTTCGAATCTGCTAGAACCCTGCACAAAAAGGTATATCAGAAAAACACGTGTCCCAAGTCTTGGCCAAGCATTGCCCCATGCATGCAGAGGAAAGCCAATCACAAATAAAAAAATAAACTCTTCGCAAAGACGTCGCTGGTCCCGTTATTTTTAGCTATAACTTTTAATTTTTAATTAAATTTTTAAAATTTTATTTATCTATTACAGAGATTATTAAAAAAAGATATTTACATATAATTTTAGCTTGTACATATGATAAATTTTTAACGTATACTATAATTAACTTATAATCATATTTTTAAAAAATATTTTATTTAAAATTTAGATATTATAATAGAAATAAAAAACCATCCATAAAATTCGAAAAGACCAAGGCACAAGTTACATGCAGCCGACACACCCTGTTTTGCATCAACTCGAGAGCACCAACAAACTCTGCGCCAAGAAAATCTCAAAGTAGCCGTCGCCTACTCTTTTTCTTTATCAGCCCTAATCACGACCGCTCGCAGCAACAGATCAAGGCCGCGCTCAGCGTTCAGGGAATGCTGTCGAATACTAGTGTTTGTTTTTTTACTATTTATTTTTTATTTATTCTAATTATTTTTAATTTTAGGATTTTTTTGTATTTTTTTACATTGTTCGTGATGGATCAATATGTTTTTTTATTTGTAAATTTTTTAATTTAATTATATCAAATAAAGTAATTCAGTTACAGTAAAAAAATCATAAATCACTGTCATTATGAACACCCTAAAAGCCGAATACCAACTCTCGGCCAAACGTCCCAAAACAATAAGCCGAACTCTATTGTTATACCCACGAGACGATCCGACTAAACTCCCATCCAGACTCTCGACCAGAGCTAATACAAAGTTTTTCCTGCCGCCACCACTAAACCAAAATAAACTCATTAACCCAAATCAAGTCAGACCAATTACCAAACCCAATAGGTTTTTGGCCCACTATTTTTTAAGGGACCAAAAACCTTTACATAACACGGTTTTTTCATTTTCATCATATGTTGTAGCATCCGGACTGTATTACTGTAGCTTCAACATGCATCATCCACTTTTAATCTCCACACTCCCCAACTTGAGCACGACCGTTTTCTCCAGCATTCTTGACCCTTTAGACCATGGCTTCGCACCAAAACATCTCTTGAACCTAGGGCCGTGCCGTGAAATTTGGAGGCCCTGTACAAAGCTCTAAGTAAGGATTAAACTAAAGTACCAAATATAGCCAAAATAATGTATGTATTGCAGAGCAAATACGATATATCAAGAATAGTACCTTTTGAACTCTTGATTTGCATAATCTTTACTTGAATAACAGCAATAAGATTTACTTGAATAAGCACTAGCCTGTCCATTCATTGCTCTTTGTGAAATCAATGCCAACAATAAGATTCGAAGACTCAAGTCCCTTTGAGCTAGAGCATCAAGAACTCGCAAACAAGTTATCGATCTTCAAACCAGTTCAGGGGGATAACAGCAATAAAACAGAAACGTTTGCTTATGTGCCTGACTATTATAAATATAAACTTCTCATTGATAAGCAACCAGTTGTAGCAAGAAACTTAATGATCTTATAGTCTATGCTTCAAAAAAACAGATAGGAAAGTCTGACGTAAAGAGGGTAGTCATTTAATCAAAATAGTGAAACAGTCAAACTGCACAACTTTGTCCAACATACATGCATATACTCGTCAAATTATGGTCATTGCCATTTTGGCAGGGAGAACTTAAGACAAAAGATTATTACAGTCGCACATTCTGCCCACCAGTCAACAAGAAAGCTCTGCTCAGATGCGGTGCAGAAACTAGTCAATATTTCAAAAAAAAACATACATCTAGTAAATCTAATCCTCAATCAGACCCAAATTCCACTACAGAGTGCCGATTTCATTCAACGTCGCAACTCCTAAGTAACGAATCTGACAATGCAACCCATCTGAATCCAAGATCCACGACACTCAAGACGAGTCACCCCAAAAATCCCAATTCTCACCTTGACGGCCGCGTCGATGAGGTTCTTGCGCTGCTCTGCGTTAGAGACATGGCAGACGGGCCCGACCACGGTGATCCCCTTCGCCCTGAGCCCCTCCACCGCCTCGTCCACGTTCTTCTGCAACACCAGCTATTACTATGCACAACAACAAAACATGAACGAATTACATGATTTCTGCTGCCATTGAACAAAAAAAAAGGCAGAGAAAGAAATGTAAATTCCATTGACATGCTCCTAGAGGAGGGCGGCGGGGCGGTGGTGGGGGCGACGAGGAGGGAGGAGGCGGCGGGGAGAGGAGGCGGCGGAGGGGGCGAGAGGCGGCGGCGGGGGAGGGAGCGAGGAGGCGGCGGGGAGAGGCGGCGGGAGTGGGGCGCGGCGGGGGAGCGACGAGAGGGGAGGAGGGCGCGAGGGGGCGAGGAGGCGCGCGGGGGGAGAGGAGGCGGCGGGGCGACGAGGAGGCGGGGAGGCGGCGAGGAGGGGGCGCAGGGAGAGGAGGGACGGCGGGAGTGGGGCGGGGGGGCGATGTGAAGGGAGGAGGAGGCGAAGGGGGGCGGGAGGCGGCGGGGGAGGAGGGGCGCGGGAAGGGGCCGAGAGGGGTGGTGGTGGGCGACGAGGAGGAGGAGGCGGCGAGGGGGGCGAGGGCGGCGGGGAGAGGAGGCGCGGGGGGGCGAGAGGCGGCGGGGGGACGCGAGAGGGGTGGCAGGAGGGGGCGCGAGGAGGGGCGGCGGCGGGAGAGAGGAGGGGCGGCGGGAGAGGGGCGAGGAGGGGCGGCGGCAGGGGAGAGGAGGGGCGGTGGGAGGGGGGCGAGGAGGGGCGGCGGGGGCGACGAGGAGGGAGTCGAGGTGTATGGTGCGGTCCCGAGGCGAGGATGGGACGGGGGGTGGGGGAACGGGGTTACGGGGATCTGTAGATCCGCTCAGGCCTTCTTCTGTTGGGTTTATTTTTTGAGGCCTTAAAAATTGGGAGGCCCTGTGCGGTCGCACGGGCCGCACGCCCATGGGCCCGGCCCTGCTTGAACCTCGTCGTAGATCACAATAGCCTTCGAATTATTTTACATATGCAAAGACCAAGCCAACATGCATCATCCACTTTTAATCTCCACACGCCCCAACTTGAGCACGACCGTTTTCTCCAGCATTCTTGACCCTCTAGACCATGGCTTCGCACCAAAACATCTCTTGAACCTCGTCGTAGATCACAATAGCCTTCGAATTATTTTACATATGCAAAGACCAAGCCAATATTTTTTTAGTACAAGTTCTTTATAACTTGACCGATATAAGTCCACACACGTCTCAATTAACATCAATAAGCACTATTGTTAATTCTTCATCATCATAAATATTCTAAAGCTAGCCACGTGATCTAACAATACGCTCACAAAAAATAAATTTATAAAGAAAGTTCTATTATACCCTCACAAATCAATGATTATATTTAATTTCTACTATCACTCTCTTACTATAAGTAGAATGTACCATAAAACTTTTTTCTAAAAAAAGGAATTATTAACATAGGGTAGATATCAAGAAGCAACCAGGCACGATGTGAAGCAATCTTTTAGTCCTGTTCAAAAGTGTTTGTGGCTTTTGATTATGACTTTTGGCTAATGGTGAGAGATTGAGGGAGTAAGTGGCATTTGTGTTGAAAAGTCACACTGTTCAAAACAGCTCATGCAATGATTCCTACAAACGACTTATAGAAATAATGGAATTTTTTCATACAAGATTTGTGTGTAAATTCCAACATTCCAAAAAAGATCTAAGTAGTGTACGACCTCTGTTCGTATTGACTTTTGCTTATAAAAACTAAAAACCAATACAAACACTTGATTTCTTGAAGTGGTTTCTTCACACCTCTTGCTACCGTCTTGCTTCAGGAATAATGTAGGGGGCACGAGTGCATCATCCATCCTACTTCTAGCGCTCTTGTCACACGTACGTATCTCTACCCTACTTTTTACGACTTTCGTCTACTTCTTATAAAAACTATTACTATTTATTTTTAATTAAAAGTCATAATAAAAAATAATCAGTAAAAGAGAATATAAATGTCCGCTAGGTTGTACTGCAATCCCAAAGTTTGCCGCAAGAACGGTGAAATTTTAAAGGCAATTGCCGTGGTACCGCCTATGCATTCGCTCCCTTCCCCTGCACACTTGCTCTCGAATTTCAAACTCGCACAAGCCCTCAAGATCTCCTCGACGATCGAACACCGGACGCATCATCGTCGCGACATCTCATCACATAGCAGCAGCATCTTCTCCCGGAAGAAACACCGAGAGTCCGTACGCACGCGAGCCACGACGCGACCTGCCAATCATACGGATCCCAAAAGTCCACGCCGCCGTCTCAAAATCAGCGGCCCGCTCCGTTCGCGAAATCGAGACCCGCCTTCCCACCTCACGCCCACGCGCCACCGCGACACTGACACAGGTGGACCACCTGCCGCCCACCAATCTCCACGTGACACCTCACCATACAGTAGACGCGCAGAGCACCAGGCCCCACCTGAGCATCTCACTGACACGTGGGACCCACTGACACTAACTAGAATCCGGGCCCATACGTCGGTGACGCGTGCGTCGGGGCCCATGGCGCCAAATCCGCGCGGGAAACAGCTCCGCGCCGGCGCGCCAAGCCCAATTCCAAAATCCGAACATTTTCTCGAAGAAACGTATAAAAATTCCTCCATTTTTTTTTCTCGCTTCTCCCCGTCAGGAAGGCATTTAAATCGCCCCATTCGAGCCCCCAAACCCTACCCCGCATCCATCCATCCGCGCCCTTCTCTCATCCAACCAATCCTCGGGCGGCGCGCGTACCACCTGTTCGGCAAAAGGCCTCACCGGCGGCGGCGGAAGATGTACGTTGTGAAGCGGGACGGGCGGCAGGAGACGGTCCACTTCGACAAGATCACCGCGCGGCTCAAGAAGCTCAGTTACGGGCTCAGCCAGGAGCACTGCGACCCCGTGCTCGTCGCGCAGAAGGTCTGCGCGGGGGTGTACAAGGGCGTCACCACCAGCCAGCTCGACGAGCTCGCCGCCGAGACCGCCGCGGCCATGACCGCCTCGCACCCCGACTACGCCTCGGTAACAACCGCAAAATACCACCGATGAACCATCACATCACATCCGATTGGTTTCTTTCCCCTTGCGATGTTCGCTCCTGACATGTGTTTTGCTGCCGTGAAGCTTGCGGCGCGGATTGCGGTGTCAAACGTGCACAAGAACACCAAGAAGTCCTTCTCGGAGACGTAAGCCACGGCTGCCTATTGCTCTAATTAGTTCGGTTGGATTCATGGACTGGGTTGTGAATTGTGCGGTGATGCGGATGTTGTGGGTACAGGATTAAGGACATGTATTTGCACCGCAACGAGAGATCTGGGCTGATGGCTCCTCTGATCGCTGACGATGTATATGAGGTCATCATGAAGGTGAGATGCTGATCAGCCGTGACGTGTTTCTGACAGGAATTCTCTGTAGATTACAGTTGTTGGTCTTCTTGCTGTACTTAAATTTACTATTCTATTGGAGTATTTACTCCTCATAGGTGTGCTCCTTGATGCGGCTTCTAATGTTGTGACATTTGATTTCAGAATGCTGCTCGCTTGGATAGTGAGATAATTTACGATAGGGACTTTGATTATGACTACTTTGGTTTCAAGACTCTGGAGAGGTCTTACCTCTTGAAGCTTGGCGGGAAGGTCGTCGAAAGGCCACAGCACATGTTGATGAGGGTCTCAGTGGGGATACACAAGGATGACATTGAATCTGCCATCAGAACGTACCATCTGATGTCCCAGCGCTGGTTTACTCATGCTTCGCCAACCCTTTTCAATTCCGGCACTCCAAGGCCCCAAGTACTGTGCATTTTGCCACCGGAAAATCCCAAATTTGGGTTGTGAAATTGTTTTCTCACTGTTTCATTCTCTATGATGCAGTTAAGCAGCTGCTTCCTTATTTGCATGAAAGATGACAGCATTGAAGGAATCTATGATACTCTGAAGGAATGTGCTGTCATAAGCAAATCTGCTGGAGGAATTGGTGTCTCAGTTCACAATATCCGAGCTACTGGGAGTTATATTCGAGGGACAAATGGAACCTCCAATGGGATTGTTCCCATGTTACGTGTTTTCAATGATACTGGTCGTTATGTTGATCAAGGTGGAGGCAAGAGAAAGGGTAGGCTCTATCATCATTTTTTTTATAAAAAAATTCTGATTCCGTAGTCCCCAGAAATTCTTACAATCTCCTAAAAACTAGGTGCATTTGCTGTATACTTGGAGCCTTGGCATGCTGATATGTTTGAGTTCCTTGATCTGAGGAAGAACCATGGGAAGGTAAGATCTCAACCGAATGATATTTAGCTACTTTTTTTTTTTGCTTAGGAGAACTACAACAGTCCAAACCTTCTATACTCTTTGTGATAATAAACTGATTTAAATGCGGGTTTACATCAATCTCGGTTCCAGCACCAGAAATTGGTTCCTTACCTGTAATGGGTGTCATACCTTACATATGGCTTTTCAAGTCCTAGTTTCCCTTACTTGAAAGTAGTGGATAGCAGTATATTTCTCTATTTTTCTCCATAATGTACAAGCTTTTTGATATTTTGTCTACTTACTGTGATCACAGAATTAGCGTATGTGCATATGTGCTTTGGCTGGTATATATGTTAGTTAACATATTCCATGTCTTCTAACTTTTCAAAGGAGCCTGAAAAAACTCTAAAAGGCTTGTTATTGTTAATGACAACTTAACAGGAGGAGCATCGTGCAAGAGATCTTTTCTATGCGCTCTGGGTTCCTGATCTATTCATGCAAAGAGTCCAAAGTAATGAAGAATGGTCATTGTTTTGTCCTAGTGAAGCTCCAGGTTTGGCTGATTGCTGGGGCGATGAGTTCGAGAATTTGTACAAGAAATATGAGAGAGAAGTAAGCTGGAAATTGTATTTTAGATATGAAATCTATTGAAATGGTAACAGACTTCAGTAACCTAGCTTTCTGGTTTCAGGGCAAGGCAAAGAAAGTTGTTCCAGCACAGACCCTTTGGTTTGACATTTTGAAGGCACAGATAGAAACTGGTACACCATATATGCTTTACAAGGTGCGTTTGGTAGCAAAACAAATGAGTACTTGCTTATGGACTCATGATTCCTTCTTCAATTTTTGCTACTGGTAATGATCAGGTTCCAAGGATGTTTCTAACATTCTTAATTGTGTGCAGGATACATGCAATAGGAAAAGTAACCAGCAGAATCTGGGCACAATCAAATCTTCAAACTTGTGCACTGAGATAATTGAGTTCACAAGTCCAACTGAAACTGCTGTCTGCAACCTAGCATCTATTGCTTTACCACGTTTTGTAAGGGAAAAGGTATATCTTGTCAGTGAATGGTCTGAATTCAATCACGATGGTTGTATTCTTACATGCCTTATGATAAACTTCTGCTGCAGGGTGTCCCTATAGAGTCCCATCCATCTAAGCTTGTGGGTAGCAGTGATTCGAAAAATAGATATTTTGACTTTGACAAGTTGGCTGAGGTTTGATCAGATCCTACTTATTTTAGATCCTCAATTCTGGCCTATGTCAGTGAATGTTCTGATAGATTGTTGATTTTACCAGGTTACTTCAACTGTCACATGCAATCTCAACAAAATAATTGATATTAATTATTACCCTGTTGAAACCGCAAAGAGATCAAATATGCGGCACAGGCCAATTGGCATAGGTGTTCAAGGCTTGGCAGATACTTTCATATTACTTGGCATGCCATTTGATTCACCAGGGGTACTTTTTCCCGGTTCATTGCTGGCATCTGTTCCTTTCTGTACTTAGCTGATATGTAACAAATGGAATCTCCTTTTCAGGCTCAGCAGTTGAATAAGGATATTTTTGAAACTATTTACTATTATGCTCTGAAAGCTTCTGCTGAGCTTGCTGCTAAGGAAGGTCCTTACGAAACTTACGAAGGATGCCCTGTCAGCAAGGTTTTTTTTCTACAAATGTTGCCTTTTTTATTGATGATACCGTCTAATGTTTGCCAATTTATTTCTTGGTGTAGTTTTCTGTTTAATTTTCTTCTCAAATTTCTATTCATTGACTATACTGACTACATTCGTAGGGCATTATCCAACCTGACATGTGGAACGTGGTGCCATCTAACAGATGGAACTGGCCAGCTCTAAGGGAGAGTATTTCTAAAGTTGGATTGAGAAACTCTCTTCTTGTTGCTCCAATGCCCACTGCTTCCACTAGTCAGATTCTTGGCAACAATGAGTGCTTTGAACCCTACACATCTAACATATACAGTCGGCGGGTTCTAAGGTTTGTGACTAATAGTGCTCACGCTCTGAATTAATGGTGCATATGATTGATTTGTTTAATATTTCTTCCAGTGGAGAGTTTGTTGTGGTCAACAAGCATCTTCTCCATGATTTGACTGAAATGGGTATTTGGACTCCCACTCTGAAAAACAAGATAATTTATGAAGATGGTTCTGTGCAAAAGATGACAGAAATCCCAGATGATCTTAAAGCAATTTACAAGTATGTAGTTCATCCTCCTATTATTATACTCTACTGGATGCAGTTGCTGTAGGTGTATCTAAAAGTTTCTACTGAATTATTGCATCAGAACGGTTTGGGAGATCAAGCAGAAAACTCTAGTTGACATGGCTGTTGATCGTGGATGCTATATTGATCAGAGTCAGAGCTTTAATGTCCACATGGAACAACCAAACTTTGGGAAGCTAACTTCGCTGCATTTCCATGCTTGGTCCAAGGTAATTAGCCTCGAACTATTTTGAAGCATTTTTCTTGAACATTAAGCAGTTCATACTCAGTCTTTAATCGTGGTACTGTGAGGAAACATTGTCGTTGCAATGCTTCTTCCTCAAACAAGTCTCTAAGTGACAAGTTATCGTGTGCTCTAATATTGGTTGTTGTCAGGGCCTAAAGACTGGGATGTATTATCTAAGAACACGAGCAGCTGCTGATGCAATCAAGTTTACAGTGGATACTACCCTTCTGAAGGAGAATGGAGTACGTGTTCTGCCCCTGATTCCATATTTGTTCTACATGTTTTCCCAGTCAGCTGCTCAAACACAACTCACCATGAAAAACACACTTTGCAGGATAATAATAAAGCCAAGCCTACAGTGGAAGAAGATGTTGAAGCTAAAATGGCGCAAGTCATTTGTTCCTTGAACAACCGGGAAGAGTGCTTGGCATGCGGAAGCTAGATGCGTCCAGCGTCACACTTAACTATTTTTAACCAAGACAACTACATTATACAACCGTCTGATCATTGGAGTTCAATAACTGAAAGGGAGTGCTTGATGTAATATGCTGAGTTGACATTTCTATACTGGGCGTGCCTTCATCGCTGAATTTCACCTTTGGCTTGAATTGTACCATCGAAATACTTGGGCTACTGCAAATGTATATATGTACTACCGTTAAGGTTATTGATGTGTGCTACACCATTGCTTATGCAATAGCCTCTGATCGTTTTGTATTTGCCCTTGTTTTATCATCAGGTGTACACTGAAAATGACGCATCTATGGCTATGTGCATCATTTTCCAAGGTCAACTTGTTAAAAATTAGCAAGAGCTGTTACAATCTACATAACTATTTTTTCATCAAACAAACCTCTGGAAGAAAATTAGAGACTAATAACAATGAGAAGAGAATCATGGTAATAGACTAGACAAAGGTTCATATTGGCTAATAAATAACTATTTTCTATCAGACGGTATTGTGACCTCAATATGTGTTTTTTTATCTGAAATTGTAAGATAATGATTGTATTCAATCACAATCTTTTGCACCCCTTAAATGCCTTTTCGACAAATACTAAATTGAACACAGGTATCACAAAATGACCTTGTAGTAGCGTTTTTCCTTTGTGGTGTCATGTGATGAACGAGTACCTTTCACTATTGCAAACTATATGTTTTTGGTACACAGTCCATCTCGTCTTAACTTTGAGTGTCTCTTTTGAATACTAAACCCAGTCTTTCCAGTATAGAAGTTATAAAAATCGTATGCATCTTTCTCTAATTTGAAAGTCATTCTAACTTTAGGAACAAGTATAGATTCATCATTTTTGTTCTCCACCTGCAATACAAAGGACATAAATTTAATTGGTCTAGCGAAAAGACCGGATGAGGAACGCTCGATTGGATTGGGGGTGTAGCGAAAAGACGAGACGAGGGATGCTCGATCGGATTGGGGGCGCAGCGAGAAGACGAGACGACAGAGCGTGACGGGAAGACGATGGGGATATGGCGAGAAGATGACACGACGGATGCTCAATCGGATTGGGGGCGCTGTGGAAAGACGAGATGAGGGAGATGAAGTAGCGATACGGTGGCTATACGCTTTGAGATCGGAGGAGGGAAAGGATGGGACACGTGTTGGCAATCAGGAAGGGACCCTAGAAGGTGGGTTTCGAGGCCCAGTCCTATTGAATTTTTTGTTCAGAATGATGGTGAAAAATTTTATCTTATTTATTTATTAAAAAAATCATAAATTATAAACTATTAACTGAAAAGAACAACCCCATGGTCCGGCTCCTTCCTCCTCGGTCCAGATTCACCGAACTCAACACGCGACATATTACGCGCACGGCCCAGCTTAGCCTCGTCGTCAGCCCACGCAGCCGGCCCATTAGGCCGCTCCATCCGCCCGCACCAGGAAAACTCCACTACACCAGTACACCACCACCACGGCAGATGGCACAACACCTCCGCTCCATAAATCCATTTCGCTCGGGCACACATCCGTCTCGGTCTATTTCTTCTTTCCTAGAAGGGAGGGGGCAAGAAGCGCCTGTCCTTGGCTTGCTCGCCCGCCACCATCACCTCCTCCTCTCCTCACGCCGCCGACCACCGCCATCGACGTAAGCGTTCGCCCGCACCTTCCTCTTTTCATCATCCGCCCCCCCATTACTGCTCCTCCCTTCCCTTAGTACCTACTCGCCTCGCGATTGCAGATGGCCTCCTCCGGCTCCGGCCCCGGCTCCGGCTCCGGCGACGGCACCCGATATATCGACCCGGGCCTCGTGTACGAGCTCTACATCAACCGCAGATCGGAGGACCTCGTGAATTACGTGAACTCCTTCCCCGGAGCAGTCGGTGACAAGCGCTGCAACATGATCAAGCAGTTGGTCAAGTCTTTCCTGCCGTATGTCATAACGTGCGTTTCTTGGCACCGTCAACTCGCTTAGTTGATTGATCCCGTTCTTGCTCTGATTCTTGCGATGCTTCTTTCGCTTCCTCCAGGGCACGTGGCCACGAGCACACGGAACCGTACCAGCATCAGATGTGGGCGGATTATGCGCGGGAGCTGGCGCAAGAATGCAGGTTCGTACTTGAAATTTCCTCTTAGAGACTCATCATGTTCTTGCTCATGTCGCATTCTTGCCGTGCCGCCCGCAATCTGTTTGATGTTTTGTACGCTATGAGATTGTCTTACACATCTTTAGGTTTCTGGTTCTAGGATTTTACGTGCTCAAATATTTGGTTAATTCCTTCTGGTCTCATGTCATGTGCAGATTTCTTGCCGGTGGGATGAGCGATTTCGTTTAGTATGGTGCACAGAATTGTTGCTATTGGAATGAGTTACTAAGTGCTCAAGTACTTGGTTGATTTTCTTTAGTCTCGTGCGGATATTTTGCTGTTGGGAGTGAAAGATTTGGTTTAGTATGCTGTGAAGAAGAATTGTTGCTACTGGAACGAATGATGCTGTTAATTTCTGTCTAATGCTATTCTTGGCCTAAAAGATTTGATTTAGTTTCTTGTTCTCCGACAAGATCTTTTATCTAGTTCTTATCAACTAGCTGAATATGTTATTATGTGCACCCTGCTTTGCATACGAATTATCTAATGTGTTTTGCTTATTTTCAGCCTTGCTGCACCTCAGATGGTTGATAATCTGACCAATATTACTTCAAATCCAGGTTTACACCTCAAAAGATCCTCTCTCTCTCTCTCTCACACACACACACACAGATCCTCTGTTAATGTTGTTGAGCACTTTCTTGAATGTTCGCTTACCTGCTGATTTGTTCTACTATGACTCATGATTGCACTTTTTGGCCTTTGTTTATTGCCATTTTCTCAAGATATCCTTCAACTCGCTAGATTGTATATGTTGCAAATGCATAATTCTATCTGATCAATTTTGTCTACAACCCTCATTTATCCCAGATTAAAAATGCCTGATACATGCAGTTTTTCTATTACAATATCTTTCAGGTAATTCAGTATTTCTTAAACTCCTGTCAAGTATCCCCACCCCCCCCCCCCCCAACCGAACATTTGGACTCCATTACACATAGATGCAAATACAGAATATGAAGTGTTACACTGATCTGATTGCAATATCTTGTTGTTGCAAATCATGTCTCACAACATACCTTCATGTTCATGCTGTATGCCATTTCTCAACAACATAACTGAGGACCAGGTGAATGGTTGTATAAATATGGTAGATGATCTCTACCATTCTTTTGCAGGTCATTATATGTATCCACTTAATTCAAGTTCACATTATGGAATGATGTTGACAAATCACGTACCTGGCAGTCATGGTAAGCAATTAAATTCTGTGTTTACTTCCATCTGAACGTGTCTTTCTGCTAATCATCAAGTCACATGTGTGCAGTGCTCAGACATTCTGCGATGCTTAATCAAGGATCTGCTTCTAGCTTAAGGATTCCTGCTGCAACTTCTACTCTGATGCAGGCAAATTCTAATGATGGTTAGTAAATGCTTCTTGTTTTCTTACCCTACATATTTGTCTCAAGATTACCTTCAACCCACTAGATTATACATGTTGTGAATGTACGACTGTATTTGATAAATTTTATCTACAACCCCTATTTATCCAAGATTAAAAATGCCTGATGCATATAGATTTTGGCTACAAAATCTTTCAGGTTAGTCAACCCCTATTTAACTCGTGCGAAGTACTTCAATTTTGTTTTCTGAAATAGAACAAACATTTGCTAATAGATACTACAGTTAACATAGTTTCCTTAGTTCACAATGTATTCTGCGGTCAACATATACTTATGGTAGATATATTTGTTGGCAGGGTTCTGTATACCATTCTTCATCATGTATCTATCATTTAGGTTTGTACTTTATCAAAAAGAGATGTGAACACAGAATAAGAAGTGTTACACTGATCTGATTGAAATATTGTTTTATGAATCATGTCTTGCAAGCAACATATCTAAGACGCACTTTGATATTCATGCTCTATGACATTTCTGAACAACATTCCATGGTCGAATACCTGTATAACCGTGGTGGCTGATCTCTGTCATTCTTCTGCAGGTCATTATATGAATCAATTCGATTCAAGTTCATATGCTGGAAGAATGCCAATTTCACATATGAATCCATTGGATTCAAGTTTATATCCTAGAAGAATTTCAGGTTCATATGTGACTCCATTTGATTCAAGTTCATATTCTGGAAGAATGTTGACAAGCCACGCATCTGGCACTGATAGTAATGGCGAGCAGTTAAATTCTGTATTTTGCTTCCGTCTGAACTGTGTTTTTCCACTAATCATCATGTCACATGTGTGCAGTGGTCAATGATCCTCTTGCACATGCTGCAATGCTTAATCAACCATCTGCGCCTAACTCAGGGATCCCTGCTGCAACGCTTTTTCCATTTCGAGCAAATTCGAGTGCTGGTTAGTAATGCTTAATGTTTGTTTACCCTGCAATTTTTCAGTTAACTGCGCATCTCCACTAATTATCATGCTACATGTGTGCAGTGAGCAATTATCATCCCAGATATGCTGCAATGCTTAATCAAACATCTGCTTCCAATACAGGGTTTCCTGCTTCAATGTTCTTGCAGGCAAATTCTAATAATGGTAGTAGCATTTCCCTTTTTTTCCTACATATTTATCGCCTAACCGGTTTCATTTGTGTGATGTTGCTCCTTCTTGATATTTTGTGGCAAACCCCTTTCTCTGTATTATCTTCACTTAGAATAACATAAAAGCTGCTATAACTAAGAAGGAATCCCACTCATGTTCTCCTATGCAAAGGAACCTTGGGAAATTATTTCTGGTCCAGTTATGGACAAACCAAAGTACAGTTACTCTACTACATATTATCCAATGAGCAGCATTCCAATATGACATCATGCCTACCTTCTCTTCCACTGGAATGAGAGTGTCCCTTATTTGTATATCAGAGCAGAGCTCAATAGTTGACTCTTTACGCAAATGCATGGAACTTTATTCACTTCAAATAAAAACTGTGCAACAGACTGCATTATTCTTTAGTTTTCTCTTGCGATACTCTCACTTGTGCAAGGATATTTCAATTAGGAGATGAAATCAGTTATATCGCAGCGATATTTCCATTGACAGGTGTGCTTTATCTAATGTTTTCCTTGACATATCTTTCTCCGATGTAGTTCCAGCACCGGCCGTTGGAGTACCATCTCTGTGCCAACCTGGATCAGTGCAAGTCGCTCCACAGGAGATGATGCAGAATACTGTTTCTCCCCAGGAGCTGGAACAGAGCAATAGTGGTACAGCAGCAGGAGTACTATCTCTGCGCCAACCTGGACCTGATCAATTCGCTCCACAGGAGGTGATGCAGAATACTATTTCTCCACAAGAGCTGGAACAGAACAATCGTAGTACACTGGCAGTTGGAGTACTGTCTCTGCGCCAACCTGGATCAGAGCATTTCGTTCCACCGGAACTGATGCAGAATGTACAAGGTTAGTTTCTTTTACTGTTTCTCGTTTCCAGGTGGAAGCTACACATGCATAAAAGTTTGTGTCATTTTGCAGTGATGCCCACAGCGGATAGCAAAGGAAAGAGACCTACTTCAGAAATAATCCAGCAAGGGGAGAGGATCCTGAGGTTGAGCGTTGCTTCTTTGATTGCATCCGATGGCACTAAAGGCTTCGCAGGGGTGTTGATTAGGGGCACTGAGGGGCAATTCATTAGTGCAGCATGTTTTCCGATACCGAGCATGGAGCTGGCTTTTGTTTTTGCAGCTGCTTGTTGTGAAGCGATCAAAATTGCTCAGTTCTATCAACCAACTACTGTTGTTCTGGAGTCCCATTTATTCCAACTGCTCAGAAATGTACTTCAACGGCCAGAAGTAAAAGCACTGAGGGCAATACTGAGACAAGTTCCGCATCGCCTATCTCAGATTTCAGAAGAATCCAATGGTGCTGCTCGTCAATTGGCCATGCGTGCTTTGCAGATGGCGGTGCCTGAATTATTCTTGGAAATTCCGGATTGGCTTGTCCTTGATTAGCTGCTTGTCAAGACCAGTAGTATTGTTTTGGTTTTGACTATGAATCACAGGCTACTCAGTAGAAAGTTGGAAACAACGGTACATGGACATGGTGTGAATGGCAACTAGAAGTTTTCATTTTTGAGTGTAGAAACAGTCGACTACGAGCTCTCATTCATCCTTAAATGTAGATCCCGTCAAATAACATCCTTCCAGTATACCACTTGCTACTTTTTGTTATGAACTGCATACCTGGGTATCTTAACGAATTGCGTACCTGGTTTTGACAGTTATGGTGTAAACTTGACAAAGACCAGATACATCATTCTATGGAAAGAAAGGATTTTATGTTCATTGGTCATGTTCATTTTTGGTGGTTATTACTTATCCTGCTTTTGGCTACACCTAATGCAATTGGTCGTTATGTCTAACTTAACTGTGTGTGATGCTACATTTTATCTGCTCTTTAATTGGACATCTTTTGGTCATTTTGTACCGGAAACTTGAATAGGAAATTTCATGCTGCAGTTATTTCAAGGCTACCTTTTGTACTTGGAATGTTCTACACATAATACTGATTTTCTGTATTTTTTTTTTCTGAGTGAGATCATCCGAGGAGCGTTCTTTTATCTTTGCTCTCATACCCGAACGCTTGCATGCGATTCGAGAATGTGCATGGTGGCTCTGACGCCTCCTTCCGCACACGGTGAGTCGGCGAAGTACCCGTAGTAGCCGGTAGACGGCGTTGGCCGTTGGAGGCGAACGTCTGCTGGCGCAGGGGTAGCCTGGAGAAGGTGGCGGACTTGTTGGGCTGCAAGGTGGTGGCGCCACGTCGATCATCGGCGGTAGGCAGACGGCGCCGGGCGGCGTCTCGACGGAGAGGGAGTTTGAAGAAACGGAGGCGCTAGGGGAGCTGGGACGAGTCCTCGGCGGGCACGCGGACGAATCCGCGCGAAGAAACTCGACCCGCCAAGTCGCCGCTTCGAATCAGCGGTGGGCCATCACTAGGCCGCGGTTAGGTCGGCTGACTAGATCTGGGCCCAATCCACCACTCCACCCGAACCAATTGGGCCGAAATAGGCCGCGATTACCGTGCAGCTCAACACCTTGCTCCACCCCGAGCCCGAGGGCGCTGATTTCTGCCGAGGTTTCTTTGTTCAGCGCGGTGCGCTCCAGCAAACGGTCAATCTGATCGACCTTGGCCGACTCCACGCCTCCCGTCTCGCTCCATCGTGCTAGCTGTACCTGTACAGAAGGACTGAGAACGTACGTACGCGAATGACCATTGAGTGATCTTGCTATCGACCCTATGGAACTCTGATAACATGCAAGCTGGTTTATATTCCATGACTCGCCCCCGTTCCGCACCTAGACGGCCAGACCAGGGTTCTCGTTACCCACCGATTTTTGGGCGGTAACCGATAATACCCATGGTCTCCGGTAAAATATCGTATCGGCTAAATTATTTCAGGTAATTTCAATTTATACACATGCTTGTGTTTTTTTATTTTTTTCAAATTTATCCGATATTTTAAACCGATTTTCCACTGAATTTTTTTGAAATTCATTTGAAATTTCGAACGAAATTTTCCAATAATTGAAACAATCGGCGTTACCGGGCCCTAGGTAAAAATTTGAAAACGGTAATGGAAACCTTGGGCCAGATTCCCACCACGAAAGTGTTAACTGTCTAGGATACGAAATGTAGCTTTTGTTTTGAAGTGAGTGCCCGGCTTCGTTTTGTGTCACAGCCGTTTCGGATCAATGGATATCGGCGGCCCATCAGGCCGGGCATCACCAGCCACGCGCAAGCCCCAAGGGCGGGCCGTCCCTACGCGGCGATCCAGCCCTCCTGCCCCTCCCAGGCGCGGCAGCCCAGCGCACGCACGCGCGGGCGCCTCGGCCCAGACGATGGTCTGCGCGTGCGACCTGGCTCCCGGCACTGCAGCTCGGCGCTACGATCGATAGTTCGAGCCGAACCCGCGGAGGCCGCATGTACGCGTCTCAGCGAGCAGGGATGCAATCCGTGCGGATAGAAACCACACGGTATAACTCAGGATTCACTTGTACAGTTGCACAGTATCTGCCAGTATCGCGTGATTCAAGCATCTGTCAGGTCTGTAGACAACCGTCGTATTGGCAAACTTTGTGATAATTCGAAGGAACCAAACACGTATGTGAAAGCACGCATCGACGATACATATCGTTGTCACAAACTCACAATCAGCATGCGACTCATAACGAAGATGCCATGGAATGGAAGAACACCGGTCAGAAAACATGTTTGGGCATCCTAAATCATCTCATGACCACAGACCACAGCACCCGACCAAAATCTATCTTTCCAAACCCCTGAATTTTCAGGCCTTGGTGATGAGAGAATCCGCTGCATGTTAGCAACAGCCAAAGAACATAAACTGGACTTGGCACTCCAGAACACAAAGCAAGTTGGAGAAACTGTCTAAAAGCCCAGAACTCCAGCAGTCCTATTAATAATAATTTGTGAACGAGTCAGGTCATGAAGCATGCCATCCTACTAATCATGCTAAGGGCAAACCACCAGTATATCTCCGGCCGACTCAAATGATCATCGTAAGTGACACCCTCTCTGAACAGATTCACATATCCCTGATCGTTTCGGCTTTTTTCGGCTTCAGCTTTTGTTTTATTATTCACTACACTATCCACTAACTCAACTACAGTAAAAAAAGCCAGCTACAGTAAAATTTCAACCAAAAGCCGATACCATCGCTAAAACGATCACCACCTGATCAATTTCTCGACTTCAAAAAAATCATATTCTAACAAAGTGTTGTTTTCATTGGGGACTTGAAATAAGTGTTGTTTTCATTGGGGACTTGAAATACAGGGCCCCTCAGGCAATATAAAAAAGAGAATCCTATACAGTACCAAATCTACAACCTCAAAAGAGGAATACTAGTTTTAAGCTAAATGGGGACGTTACAGGCGCACAGTATTGAGTTGCTCACCTAAGGTTTAATTGAGTAATCATAAAGTCACAACTACAGTTCATTACCAATTTTTCTAGATGAATACAAGCACTAGAACATTGGAGAAAGGAGACAACCAGCACAAATTTTCTAAACTGAACTAGATCTGTATTTCTTTGTTGGATATAACCTATAAAATGTTTGACCAAATTTAAAGTGCTGAACCAGGTCAAGATTCAAAATCCAGTTTAACTCCAACAGAAATAACCATACTCAGATAAAAAAAATCGTTAGAACTAATAGAAATGCGCCATAGTTAAGACTGCATAGCAGGATGTTATCCTCCCAAGTTATTAAACAGAACACAACAAACTACTCCAGTGCATAAGAGAAATCAAGAAAATTCCAATCAAGGTACAAGATAAACCAGTAACAGGGACCTGCCAAAATTTGGGCCAAGATACACTAATGGTGGCTAAATCATCCAAAAAATGCCCTCAAGTTCATCCTTCGCCCAAAGACTTATTGTTGGAGGCAACTCTGCCAGAAAAATAGAGAGAGAAGGCAGCATAAGGTAAGCTCGTAATACAATTCCTCTCATATTTCCATCATCTTTTGTTCGTAACTGATCATTGTTATCTATGGTCATCTTGAATTACCCATAAGCAACAAGGAAACCTGTACCAACCAAGGTACGAACCTACAATCTTAAACCATGTTCCGTACACAATTACCAACCTTTCCATCAGTAAACTACATGGTTAATTGAAAAAGATGAATTTATCCAAGATGCTTAACTTTATAAACATAAGCCCTGTAGGCAATCCCAAACACCAAAATCACCTTGCAATTTGAGTTGATTCACTAAGCACACTTGATGAAAACATGGTAAAATACATAGATCTCAACTTAGTTTCCCCTATGCCCTTGTTTCCCATACTCCCCAATAACAACAACAATCAAGCATAGCAGACAAAGTCGCAATTTCCAACAAATTTAAGGCAATCCATGGTTATCGATGAAACATAACCTGATCAAGCATGTTCGATGTAAAATTAAAACACATAATTGCCGAATAGTTTAGTTTAGACAACAGAAGGATAACTGATTAAGCCATCTAAGAGCATATGCATCAACAGATGCAGCAAACCAGCAAATCAAGCCTCTGGCACCGGCTGCGTGAGCCCGGACTTGGCGAGGAGCTTCCCCAGGGCCTCCGGGGAGCACACCTGGTACTGCACCTCCCCTGTGCCAGGCTGCAGGAACACCTCAGCTAGCTCCAGCTTCTCGGCAGTCAAGCTGGTTGAATCCATGGTCTTGCTCAAGACCTTGAGAGCGAGGGCGACGGCCTCCTCGCGGGTCATGCCGTCGCGGTAGTCTTGCTTGAGCATGGATTGAGCGGCCTGGCTGTTGGCCCCAACGGCAGCGGCCTTCCAGCCACCGTAGTTCCCCGAGGGGTCGCTCATATAGAGCTGGAATCCGTGGTTCTTGTCCCACCCGGCAAAGAGGAAGGAGACGCCGAAGGGGCGGAGGCCGCCGAATTGGGTGTATCCCTGCTTGGTGTCGCAGAGGGACTGGACGAGCTGCTCTACGGGGATGGGCTCCTGGTAGGCGAGGGAGTAGCGCTGGGCGTGGAGGCGGGCGGTGTTGAGGAGGATGTTGGCGTCGGACATGATCCCGGCGACGGCGCAGGCGAGGTGGGAGTCGATCTTGTACATCTTCTCAGCGGAGCGGGAGGTTTGGAGGAGCTTGGAGGTGACCTTCTTCTCTCCGACGAGGACCACGCCGTCGGCCGCCAGGACGCCGAGGGCCGAGCCGGCGTTGCCGATCGCCTCCATCGCGTACTCCACCTGGTAGAGCCGGCCCTCCGGCGAGAATATCGTGGTTCGGCTGTCGTAGCGGCGAGACATCGCGGCGGCGGCGAGAGATTGGGGAGTTCTGTTAGATTGGGGATTGGGGGGAAGTGGGGAGGTGGCTCGGGTGAGGTTAACGAGCGATCTACTATTCTACTTGTGATGCAAGAAGAGAAAAAAAAAAGCCTCGTGCGGTTGTGCGTTGGGTTTTATTTTAGTTTTAGGAACGGAAACGAATTACCCTCTCTCTCTCTCTCTCTCTCTCTCTCTCTTCTTTTTTAATAACGACGGAAACGAATTATAGCCAAATCGGACAGGGAGGAGAGGAAAAATTATATAACTCCTTTAATGTTAGGTGTGAATTTACCTCAAAATTTTACATTTCAAGCTAAATATATAAGGGGGAAATATATTCCGAATGGTGCTTTTGTACTCTCTGACAACTAAATTTCAAAAATCTTAAAGTGATTAGTTGATAGTTGCAAATCGGGCATATAAAAACGTGTTTTAAAAAATGTGACTTTTGATTCCTGGGAGCATTGAAGCGCTTGCATCCTTAGATCATGTACAATGCGGGTTCTTTAAAAGATGCTTTGCAAAGAAAAACTATTTTTTCTTATTATTTTACACAACCGGTGCTAGACACCAATGCTTAACAGATGTTTATGCATATAATTAGTCTAATTGATAGATAATATAACCATCTAAGCATCTACGAAAAGATGCTTGCATTAGAGGAAATAATTTTTACATAGGTACTTGATGACGTGGCATGATTACATTCTCTCTCTAAGCACTTATATATAACCATCTTGTATTGTACATAGTAGGTGAGTGCAAAAGAGAACGGAAATGTTATTTTGCTGACCATGGAAACTTATCCTGTGGACATCCACGTCCACTGTCCAAGTCGTGTGCGCGGAGTTGAAACTTTGCGGTTGAAAGTTTGAAAAATCCAGTTTCCAAATATCACAGTTGACAGTCCAAAATCCAGGTGAGTTTTTAAGTTCCAGATTTCCAGTCTGAAAATTTTCGGTTTGAACCACTGCAGAACATCAAGCATTAAAGATGTAATAGCCATTCAATAGGGCCGCGGCAATGTGGGGAAAATGAGTTTGATTAATGAACAAACAAACACGCGTGCAACATTTGCTGAAAATCTTGAGATAGCTTCACTGGTTACAATCAATGGGTGAGATAAAACTACAGACCTGAAGATCCTGACCACAAACCAGAACTGTACATCAATATCGTTGTTTTCCTCTTCACGTTATGCAGTACCTTTTCCTGTGCAGGCGTCCATGTCCCAACCAAGCTCAACGCACATACAATACATAGAGGTTCATTCACATGCTAATAAAACAAGACGAACAGCCAGTAACACACATCTGAACTCATCATGTCTTTGGATACTTCACAAGTGAAGTCCATGTCCACCAGAGGTAAAAGACAGATGGAAAAATCACTGCGGCAGCTATGCAAAGGGCTGCAATTTCTGCAACCACTCCTCTTCGCTTTTCATCCTGTCGTGCTGAATGTGGCGCTGGTGGGGGGCTGTTGTTCGAGTCTTGAGGGCGGAAAACTGCAGAAATTGAGTGTTTTTCTTTATCAGCCAATGCCTTTACCGTACACAGAAAAATATATGAACAAAGGGCAGTATATGTACTGTAATTACCTCTTATTGCTGACACCAGAGGCCCATAAGCTCCTTCATACGGAATACAACATGTGCCTCGTCCATTCCAATAGAGATGTATTTTGAGGATCGAGTTGTCCACAGTCACTTCATGAGTTATGTTAGTGGGTCTTCTGGAACCCCTTGCTTCCTTAACAATGTCGAAATCTGTCCTGATATTCTGATCCTGCAGTTAACCAGAGCATTCCCTTTGGCTCACATGGACTAGATGTGTTAAAATATTTGTTTGCTTCGTGATTTTTCAGAGAGAGAGAGAGAGAGAGAGAGAGAGGGATCAAACCTGAATATCAATGTTGAATAAACGGCTTCCAGGTCCATAGATTATTTGACTTTCTGTAACTATCTCTGCGAAGAGGAGTTGAACTGTATATTTCCCATTAGCCAAACCAACCACATAGTACCACAAAGCACCTGTTGATGTTCTTGCTGTATTGTAGAGCTCAGGCATGTCTGTTCCCAGAATAGCTTGGCTTGTATGTGCTCACATGACTAACTACCCATTGACTATCAGTATTAACAATTTAACATGAAAGCCTGCTGCTCCAAGATCAGTGTAGTCGTCGTAGAACATAATTGGCAATGGATCTGAATAATTCTTTTGCTTGCCACCACAACTTACAGCGAAGGAAGTAATAGGATCTGCATTTATGATAAGACGATGACGAAGAGACTAAAAATTCATGCGGAACATGTTAGGTTCTGAAATAAACAGACAAGATCTAAGTACAAGTTAGAAGTATTAACAAGTCTTTAATAACCCTACAGAACAACACAAGCAGGAACGGCCTCAGCAGGGTGTGTCACCACATCTCCTCAGCTTGAAATCGACGCGCTGCCACCGTCGATCTGTACTTCCAGGCTTCCAGCTACCGTTTGTGTGCCTTCTGCGCAACCGCCCCAATCCAGGCTCAAACTGCCGCCAGGGAGGCCTCGCCAGACCGTGCCACCACCTTGCCGAGGTCAAGGAATTTGCGCCACCACCTCCCCAAGGTTGGAAGCCACAAGGCTCCAGCTTGGGCGGTGTACAAGGGACTAAGGGAGGAGGGGATCTAGCGAGGGGGCCTTGGAGGAAACACAGTAGCTAATTGGTTGCGGATAGATAAGGTGGGCCCACCTATCAGCATCGGTTGCCTATGGAAGAAGGGTGGTGGTGGGATAACAGAACTCATGAAGGGCCTTCACCCATAGCATTGTGCGTGCATGTGTGGCCGTGCCATGGGCACAATATAAGGCTAAAGGGATACCCCATTTAATCTTAGATGAGATTGCTTCGAGTTGAGAAATACAGGTAAATCATAGATGATTTGTAGCGCTATTGTGTGCTTGCTTGTTAAGATTTTTCCAATTGTTGAAGTTAGCACAAGATAAGAACACATTGTTCTTGAGATTGCCCACAAAATCTACATGATTTTTCTCTCTCAATTCGTGAGCCATTGTTGCCCACAGTTTGTAGAAGCTTGGTTGATTGCTTCTAGTTCATGCATCCCTTTACTAGTACAATCTACCTCATTGTTCGCCTGCTGCTACTGCTGATTGCATTGGCTGCAAGGAGTAAAAGGATTATTGAAACCCTAGTTCATCTACTACCGCAAGGAGAGCCGGTTGCTGCACTTGTTTTTAATCGGTGCAAAAGAAAACCCTAATCTTCGTTGCTGCCACGAGGAGAAAGGGGAAACTCACCATCGTTCGTACTGTAAAGATCGGACTATCACTACACATCAGCTAGCATTTTAGTTGGTCCATATCACTTCACCAAATGTTTTCTTTTTCATCGTGATTGCTTCAACGTCGTTATTTTGATTCTCTCTACCAGAGACATCTTCTTAATTTTTGATACCGTGTATAATTATTCCGTATCTTATAAACTGTAATCAGATTCGAAGATTACTGCGTATAAATAAAAAAGATATAAGTAACAGTCAGTACTCCAAAACGCAATTAGAAACGCCGCACATTCTACCCAGCAAATCTCAACAGTAGAAAGAAGAATCGGGAGCATTCTCAGATGGAAGTGACTACTGACTAGGCATGTGACGTCCTTACTGCAATACATATATTCTCAAATAACGCCGGCAACATTTCAGTACAACCACTACACTAGATATCTAAATTGTTCATCTATGTTTAAAAGCCGTCGGATCTTCAGCATAACTTTGAGAATTAGTAACTTGTCACTGTTTATAATTCACACACTAGGTATCGTACCTCCTCCAAAATTATGGAGTACTAGCACTGTACCATCACCAATCTTTTCAGCACAGGCGACTTTCCTCTTACTACTTACGAGCGGCCAACCCACACCAAACAGAACCTTGAATTTTTGGCTGTCCTTGGCCATTCACTCCCTACAGATTAACTAGGATAGTCACAAGCGAGCCATTAATGGCACGATTAATGCCGATAGGAGAGAAAATAATCCATCAACTGCATCTTGCTGAAATTGTGTTCGTGAGACCTCGCGCGACGATAGCGGTGTGTGTGGAAGGTGTGAACCTCACAGTTCATCTTCAAGACAACGCCTTTTGATTTATCAGAGTAATGTATACGACTATTTATTACAGTTTAAAGTCAGTTTTTACTTTTGACTTCTGTTTTTTTACTATTTAGTATTTTTATTTTTTTCTGATTTTTTTAGATTTCTTAGACCTTTTTATCTTTTTCTTTTTTTCTCATATTCCTTTGCATTGTCCGTGATAGGCTAACATATTTTTTCTATTTTTAAATTTTTTAAAATTTAATTATGCCAAATAAGTTAACTCAGCTACAGTAAAAAACCATAAGCTAACGCCATTTCGAACGCTCACTAAATAGAACTGAGATTACTGGCTTATGACTTGCCACCTCATCTTCTTCCATATAGCGGAGCCCTACGCCTCCAAATAAGTCATGAGACAACTTGGACTTCACCAGTAGGTGCCACCAGCACTGGATCAACCACTATCTATACTCATTCACCTGTAAGTAAAATTATTTGTTGCTTTTTTCGTACAGCCTGTTGCTTTAACTTCTAAGTCGTGTATAATTCATTTCTTCGTTATTTCCACACTCAAATAACCATTGCGTATCACACCTTCTTTCGCAGGCAAATGAAGATCGGACTGAAGAGCGACGACTGGAGGGTGACACAGCTGCCGTGGACCATGGCCAGGGAATAGTCGGCGAGGACGTAAGTTGAGCAAGAGCGACGGCCATATGACTTAGACACATACCCTGTGTACTTATGATAGCACGTGCCGCGCACCCATTGTAGGCTAATGGGCCTCTGCACAGCCTCCGTTGGAGGTCATGCACACCGATAGGTTGGCATTAGACCCAACGGACACTTTGCGGCATGACATAACATAACGGTAAAAGATTTCAAGTTCATATTTGTACTATACTGATTATGACACGATTAACATATTTCATTCATCATTGTAGCATGATCGGCTTCGCTGTATCGTGTCCGAGGGTGGTGTCGCACTGCGCGGAAGATGTTCGAGCACCTTGGAACACCTACTAGCGTCCGTGCACAACATGTACGAGGATGCAAGACACGCACTAGGGCAATGAGCTATGACCGTCCTAGTGACGTGTTTATCTCGAGGGGTGACGAGCTGTACCATCGTCCATCCGCAACTTCGTCCGCACATTCTAACTCCTCGACTTACTGCCCTAACTTCGGGCGTTCCTCATCCGCACAACGCACTGTTCATATTTGCTAATTTCATATTTTACTCCAATTGGCACGATTGTTCTTCTTACATGTCATTTTCGTGCAGGCCATTCGCGTTGACACTACTCTTCTTCTGTTTTCATTGCAGAGGCAGCCCGACACCAGACCTCCCTCATTGGGGGAGGGAGGAGGAGGACGGAGCACAGCACATCCATCCTCATCGCAGAGGCAGCCTGAGACTCATGATATCCCAGACAGCGATGTCGACTCGTCTATTCGAGACTGCAAGGTTCAATACGGTACGTACCCATGGACCACCCGTACCTCTAGCAGCGTGACGAGTAGTACGATCGAACATATGATAACTACGTAGTTCACCAATATTGAGGGGACTACACTGCATCGGGCATCGCTATAGTAGGCTACCATGGACCAGAGTACCCTAGAGGTTTATCATCCATGCAACATGTTCCATTGGTACTTACAATTATGAGTTTCCTTACCATTCCATGATTACTCTTCCTCCAACTAATCGAACAATATGAATGTGCATGTCCTAAGGCCAGAGTTTCGTTAATGGGCTACAGGTTCATTCACCATCAAGCACATGACTCAGGTTCATCTATTCAAAACTATAGTTCTCACTACAGTTGTACATTCTGTCAGCCTAACGAAATGTGTTTCCCTCCACAGGATAAAAACAATTACGCAGAGGATTGGGTACAACAGATATCAGTGCTCAAGAAATTGGGCCCAGTTGGTTGTCTGGTGCCCCGGTCTCACTTGGCCACCGCAATATGACTTGCGTGACGTACGACGCTCCTTGAAAAGCTGAGTTTCCCTAAGGACCAACTTCGTTGCTCGAGAAAGTGGCCAGCGGACAACCCTTGACTTGGTAATGCATTCAATTTTAGCACTTTGCACCAAACATATCGAAATATTTTTCCATTGACTCTATGTTTGCGCTCTAAGTATTGAACCTAACTATGTACTTGTTAATGCTTTGTCCACGTTGTACCATTATGATATGGAATTTATTGATGTGTGTCGTACAATTTTACAACAGCAAGGTTTTTTTAGTGAATTGACAACACGTGCTAACTTTTCTATTTAGTTCACTAGAAGCGCTAGCTTGTCTTAGTTGATAGAACGCGATAGTTTTTCAGCGCTAGCTTGTCTTAGTTGATAGTATGCGATAGTTTTTCTCAGTGAGTTCATAGCATGCACAAGCTTTCCCTAGTAATTTAACAACATGTACTAGCTTTTATCATCGGGTTGGTAGGACATGTTAGCTTGTCTCAATGAGTTGACAGTATGCACCTACTTTCCGTATTGATTTGACAACACAAAACAACTTTTCTTAATGAGTTGGCAACGTGTACCAGCTTTTCTCAGTGAATTCATAGCACATACAAACTTTTCTTGGTGAATTGATAACATATACTAAATTTTCTCGATGAATTGACAACAATATGACCTTCTCTGTGCTCACAACATTTGCTTTTGCGGATGTGAGTACACTATCATTCGACAAAATTTATTTTTCGAATAGTGCACAAGGACCACCAATAAAGTTCAGCTAGACTCCATGACTAGATCCAACACTCCACTCAGGCTGATCTCCAAAATAGGGGTAGGCGAGGGAGAAGAGAAGACAAGTAAAGGACATCATTGTGCCACTATAAGGAATATCAAACTATTGAGAGATGCTTCACAACCAGAAGTAGATGACCAAGAAGAAGGGATCCTTACCCTGATAATTGTTACAAGGATGCACCTGTGCCACTAGAATTTCCACTGTCGCAGTGCAGCTACAGTAATTTGGCACATATCATTCATTCCGTACATTGAGTCATCGTCGCTCAAATGCACTACACGTGCAATGAAGCTCTTGCAAGTGAATGTCACGTATTGACAAATCGAGCTACAAGTTTCATTTCACACATTCACTAACCTTCTTCATGCATGACGGCAGACCACAGAGCAATGTCTTGGAGATGTACGATAGGGTATTCATTGAGCAAAAATACATGCTTAACTACCTAGTGGTGCCGGAGAAGGAAGATAAGGGAAAGGCGCCAATGGTCCCTGATGCCCCTGTTGAATACCAGGTTATTTTGGACTGAGATAAACCTACATAAGTTGTGAAAGCTTAGTACTGGGTGGTCGTCGCGAATGCAGGGAGACAAGGGAAAGGCACCGATGAACTTAATGTATACATCGAATGACTATAAGCATGACTATCAAAATGTGCACATATATCTTAGTTGTAGTTTAGGTTGATGAATCGTGCATGTTGCTATTTGTATCGTAAGAATGGTTAGGTAAACATACGCACCTAACCAAACCCTATGCGCCATGTAATTCGTACCTTCATTGCGAAGTATTATGTCGGGCTAGACATGATCCGTTACTATAATTTTTTTGCAATAATGTATTTGTACTACTTTATAGAGAGTTGGTAATGGTAGTTCATCTGCCGCTCCGAACTCCCCCTTACATCTTTCTCAAAAATTTCTAAAAATATAGTACCGAAAAATAGATATCACCATCCTACAAATTCTCCAATAAAAAAAATACAGCTCTACTAGGTTTGCAGCCAAGCGGAGGGCATGAAGGCATGACGCGACTGAGCGCGGATGCAAAGCTAACAGTGTGGGTTGGGCAACCCAATTCTGACAATATCGAGTTGATGGGTTGGGATAATATTATTTTTTATACGTACTAAAGCACATATATTCAAGTAGTTAGTAAAAAAGGTTCAATGGGGCACTTGACCTGCTATAGCCGCGCGGCACGCCTGCCTCACACCTCGCGCAGGCAACGCCGCAAACAACAAGCGGATGGATGAATGGATGCTGGATCCGATCGCGATTGATGGACGACACGGCACGAGGCGGCCCGCCCAATACTGTGTGGCCGCCGTCTGCCTGACACTGTCGTCAACGTGCCAGGAGCCGGGAACACCACACTACCACAGAAGGGGTAGCACCATGATTTGATATCCTTCCTTCGAGTTTGAGCGCATCCAATAATGTCCTTCTTTTCCTATCTAGAGAAAGTCGATTGATTTTAGAATAGCTCTATTTAGAACACGTGAATTGATCTGATTTCTACGATTTTTTTAATGATTTTTGTGTGAAGTTCTTGAGTCTCAAACATGACCTAAATAGTGATAGTAGTATGTAAAGAGTACATAGTGAATTATTGAGTCAAAAATGAGTTTAAGCTTGCGTTCTGAACTTGGCCAAGACTGGTCGCTTGGAGCTCTTTACGATGTGGTTTCAGTTCCGAGGTTGATCGACGGCCACATGGGCTGGGATCTGGACCGTAACCATATGGGTGGCAGACGCACTTGCGCAGGTGTCTCGTCTGACGTCTTCAACGCACGAACCATTTTATTGGACAGTTTACAGTGGTGCACAACCACTCCAGCCGTCCATCTCACAATTCTAATATTTTCGGTCGGACAATGTCGTAATGCGACTGATTTCATATGACACGAGGAAATCTTCGCCAATTTTCAGGGAAAACGATAGCCACTGCCAGCCAGAGCAAGCAAGCAAGCTACACTGCACAGAAATCAGCGTCAGCCCGCAGCCACAATCATTTTCCACTTTTTGCTCTGACTGTCTCTCGGCGACACACTCTTGATTCTTTTGATCTCCCCCCTTTTGTTTACACATCACACGAGGGACCGAAGGAGAGAATAAGCTATCCCGATAGGCCTCTCGGCCCGGGTTCCTTGCGCCGGTGCATTGGCTTGTTGATGCACAAGAAAATGGCCCCCTGCCCAATCTGCTGAAACAACCCCCCACAATATTCCAAATCCAAGGTCAAATCCAAAGTCTGAAATGAAACCCAAAGAAGAGGGAAAAGCACACAGTACCATCCTTGCAGAGGCAGAAAGGTTTAATAAGACAGGAACTCTACTACTACTGCTACTAGACTAGTAGCCTTCATTTAGTTCAGGGGTGTTTAGAATAACGTTGGGTTATAATTTTTTTACTATAAGTGATTTATTTTTTACTGTATTTGAGTTGACTTATTTGGTATAATTAAATTTAAAAAAAATAAAAAAATATATTAGTCTATCACGGACAATACAAAGGAATACAGAAAAAAGATAAAAAACCTAAAAATAAAAAAGATAAAATTAATAAATATTAAAAAAATAGAAGTTAGAAGTTAAAAACTGAATTGAGCTGTGCTTCAGTCCTTCACCTCTGGGCTCACAAAGCACCCACCTTTGCTGCTTTGCTGGTCTTCTTGGTCTGGTTGCTTTGTGCCCCAGTTGCATATAAACATGGGTTTGTCACACTTCACAAGCCTTTGTTTTTTGGCCTCTCCCCCATCGCCTAGTAGCTTGGATCCTTGTTGCGCTTGCTGCAAGTTGCAAGAAACTAAGAAGGTAACTACTGGTGTTCAGCTCAAAGGCATTGAGCTTTATTGCGCGAAATGAGCAGCGCATTGCCCGGAGCAAACCGGCCAACGAGGAGAAGATGTTCTTAGCCGCGGGTTTCTGCTTCCTCGCCCAAGAACTCAAGAACCAGGACGGCAGCGGCGGCGGGAACGACAGCTCGACGACGACCGGTGCTTTGAGGATTAGCCCTGCAGTGGTGTTCGTCGTGGTGATATTGGCCGTGGTGCTGTTCGTCTCTGGGCTGCTGCACCTCCTGGTCCGGTTCTTGCTCAGGCGCGCCCGTGCGCGCGCGCGCGGGGAGGCTGGCTTCGCAGAGGTGGAGGCGGCCAGCGGAGGCACGGAGGAGTCCGCGCTGCAGCGGCAGCTGCAGCAGCTGTTCCACCTGCACGACGCCGGGCTGGACCAGGACGTCATCGACGCCCTCCCGGTGTTCCTCTACCGGGAGGTGGTCGGCGTCGGCGCCGGCGCCGGCGCCAAGGAGCCGTTCGATTGCGCGGTCTGCCTGTGCGAGTTCGCCGGCGACGACCGGCTTCGGCTGCTGCCCCTGTGCGGCCACGCGTTCCACATCGACTGCATCGACACCTGGCTGCTCTCCAACTCCACGTGCCCGCTCTGCCGGTGCGCGCTCGGCGCGGACGCCGCCGCCCTGTTCGACGCCGCGTTCGACGAGATGGCCGAGGAGGACTGGATGCAGGAGGACGCCGTGTTCCCGGTGCGCCTCGGCAAGTTCAAGAACCTGTCCATGGCGGCCGGCCCCGTCCACGACGTCAACGCCGGAGGCGGCGGCGGCGGCATTGTCACGAGAGAGGAGGGCGAGACGAGCTGCAGCAGCTTGGACGCCAGGAGGTGCTACTCCATGGGCTCCTACCAGTACGTCCTCGCCGAGGGCAGCTTGCAGGTGTCCGTCCATAGGCGGCACGGCGACGGCAATGGCAGGGCGGCGGTGAGGCTGCGAGGTATCGGCGCCAATCCGGCCGGCAACGAGGCCGTCGAGGGGAAGAAGATCGGTGCGGGGAGCAAAGGCGACAGCTTTTCGGTGTCCAAGATTTGGCAGTGGCCGCGGAACGGCAAGGGGAAGCTCCCGGTGCTCGCGTCCGACGACTCGCCGGCGGTGGACGGCAGGTTGCACTGGCCGAGGAGAAGTATTGGCGATTCATGACAACGATTCTGCGTGGGTAATGCTGTTTTGTTGTGGTGTGTGTTGCAAACTATCTTGAGCTAATTTGTTCGTCTTTTTAACTGCTTATTAATTTGTTCATAGCCATTCCTTTACATATGCTTGTTCTGTTGATTACTTGATTTTAGCTTCTAGGTTCATGATGAACTTCGTGTCTTTTCATTATAACTTGACTAATTCTGTAATAATAAATCGCTGTAGAATTATTGGCAGAAATTTGGAACCAGCAATTCCAAAAGAGAAGTCTACATCAGCGGTGAATTAATTTCAGCTTCTAGGCCACATTTGCTAGAACTGATGGAATTAAGAATTTGTTTCACTGGTAGATTCTTGTCTTAGCAAGCAAAGCAAGTGCGTGCATATTGTAGCACTACTCTTGCTTTATCTTCAAGTGATCCCCAAGATTTGTAAAACGGAAGCGATCGTTTATTTGCATCCATAGTTCGGTTTAGAATTCAGGTCTTCTGTCCTGTATTAGCTTGGCAATTTTCCTGCCCAACTACTTCCAATAGAGCCATCTTCTAGTGGCCTCAATTTTTTTAGAACCTGCTTATTGGCTGATGATGACGAATTGAAAGAAAATTATTGGCTTAAGTCTACTAAAATTCAGAATTGAAACTTAACAGAGATGTCTCGAGCCTTAACTGAGTGCAAGTAATGTGATGTTACTGGAGAAGTAATGGCTTCCGGGACAGGTAATGTGGACGCATCTACCAAATTGATCAAAGCCACGTTAGGCCCTGCTCAATTTATTTTTTTTCTGTTTTTTAACTAAAATAATACTATAATAACAGTTGGTTTTTTCTCACACGCTCAATTAAAGAAAAATAAAAAATACAATTATATCTTCACAGACAATGTAAAAGAAAGAAAGAAAACTACATTAAAGAGTTAATACATTTTAAACAGTTTTTAACTTTTAAAAACTAAAAGCAAAAAGTCATATACTAAAACTATAAGTATATGATTTAATTAATTAGTTAATTACTTTACCATGTCTCGATTTATTGCTTGGACTGGAGCGTTTCGAAGCGCCCGAAAGCGATAGATAGGAGTATATGCTAGTAGTTCACGCACAAGGACGTATTTATCGTCTAGTCTCCGCGGCTTAAATCGTCCCAACTGCAGCTGCACGTGACACATCACACACTGGTCCTAAGTGTGTGTAGTTATGTGTCTGTATCTGCTATTAAATGAACAATAATACCAGCACTAATCTTCGATGAGATGGCACAGGATCCCTCGCCATCACACAGTGCATTCAATATGCTTTTTTGCATGATTTTTTAGTCCTTGTTATGAAAAGCCAATTCTACCCCAGCGATGTAAGTGCAAGTGATTGACCGTCGTGTACTCCCTCTGGCCCAAAATTAATAAAAAGTTGCGTTAAAAAAAAACCAAAGCACATGCGTTTGCAAGGCAAAATTGTCTCTGCTAAAATGATATCTATTTTGGACGGAAAGGAGTAATTGTCTACGACTCGTAGCAACCGACCAAACACTAAGCGCACACTAGCATACGTTAGGCAAAGGCATGCAACGCACGGGGACAAATGACAAAATAAGGCTTCTGAACGCTGTTACCGCTGGAGCAATGGAACCAACTATTCTGGAGGGGTGCTGATGCTGCCACGCTGCAGTGTGCAATCACTCGGATGCTGACCCTCCGATGGATGGCCGTGGATAGGGCGTCAGCTTCTACAGGATGTACCCAGAAAAAGCCCGAGTGCTTACCAGATCATATTTATCGAGAATCCAGAGAAACTTGAGGGGCATGAAATCAGCCAGGACCAAGTTAATTTGTACATTTCGTTTTGGCTTAGGCTTTGCCTTTTGTACTTTTTTTTTTTACAGAAACTAACTTTTAAATAGTATATTTTTTAAAAAATAGGGTCTACTTGTTGACTATAGTATACATTGTATCGACTTTAGCTATATCGGTCAAAATCGTATACGACTGTTTTTCTCTTCGTAATCTCTCGTGAACAGACATAATTCAAAAACTATAAGCTACAGCTTAAAAAAAAACACCCCAAATAGTTTGTCATGATGTAAATGGTAAACTGCACCTAAATAATATGTAATTAAAAATACGAGTTGGTTATGGCCTGTTCTCTCTTCTCCGCAATTGTTCGATCTAGTTATGAGATAGAATCTGAACCATTTATCTCGCGCCCTTCCCTTCTCTCTCTCTCTCTATCACAATCGAGCTGCCCTCCTCTCCTATACACACAGGGCGGCCAACCCGTATCCGGAAAAACCGAAGTGTAAAAACTAAAAGAAAACAGTTTGGCCTCTACCTTGATTGGAAACCATCTCGTCAAGCCATTCTTGGCAGCTGCCATCCTATCCCCCCCGGGGAGCGGTGAAATTAGATTAAAATCCCCAATCCCACCAGGGCAACCATCCCCCCATACTCATTGGTCGATCCATCAATCATCGGCTCCATCAAGCATTAGATGCCCCATCTGTTTCGATCCTTCGTAGCGTAGATCCATCCATTGATGTCGCTCAATGCCAAGGCATGGCCGCGAACTGCCCTCCCAGGCCGCCCACCACTTATATGGAAATACTAGTTGAAAGTGCACTGCCTCCTTCTCCTCCTCAGCCTCAACCTCACCCTCCACCTCAACACACAAGCGCTCCCGCCACTCCTCCACCGCCACGCTCATGCCCACGTTCACGATGGACCCCTCTCCCTCCTCCCGCTGCCAAGCGTGCCCCCGTCCCCGCCGCCAACAAGGGCAAGGACCCTCGACCCCGACCCCGATCCCTCCTCCACCTCTAACCCTTCTCCCCTATCACCCTCGACAATGATGACTCCATCGCCCCCCATCCCACACTTCTTCACCTCTACTAGCACCACCCTCCAAAGCCTCCTTTGCAGGCTCGATGTCGGCCTCGATGACCTCCTTCCCTCCTCTGTAGTAGTCAATGCTTCCTTCCCCTCCTCGTTAAAGAATCTAGACTCATTATTATAAGTTAATAGTATATTTTGGTAATTAATGATAATCATATTATAGGACTAATATTTTTTATGAGTTGGATGAATAGGTAAAGTCCTATAATAATGAAGACTTTGGATGTCATTATGAGTTAATCATCATCAGGTCAAGGTTAGGGATGAAGAATGACATCATGTGTTGATGAGTATCAAGTCAAGATCTCGAAGAGTAGATGATCATCAAAGTCAAGAGAAGATACATCATATGTTGATGGAGAGGAAGTGGGGGATACATCATGGGTTGATACATATCAAGACAAAGATTCAGACTTGAAGTGAGAATGTTCATGATCAAATTTTAAGAAGATGCTCAAGGCAAAGGCATAATTATATAGAATAAAGATGTGTTTCTAGTTTTTTATCTGTCTTGGTGTTTGGTTAGAAAATTGGATTACTGTTATAGGTTGACGTACTATTAAGAAGGGTCGTGTCTAGTAGTTTGAGTCTCATCATATGTTGATAGCTCAATTACGCTTACTCTAGCTTTCTTTAGTATAATGCTAGTATTTGCAAATATATTTTATAAGTTTACTAAAGTATATGTACTATTATCTCTGCTGAAAAATAAACTGCGATATGACCGCACTTTGTATGATGGTATGATCGTGGCAGTCAGACTAACTCGTGAGCGGTTAGACTGACCGACGATATGACCGCTCTGAGAGTGGTTGTATGACCAGGACGATATGACCGGTCCTGTGTGGGCTATCTAACAGGTCACGATTTGACTGGTCGGTGCTTTGATCGGCCATCATGTGGTGAGAGTTAAGCAAAAGGCTTGACTTGTTATTCTTAGATATTGCTGACTTCTAGACGGTCTTGAAGGCGTCATGCACAGTGATTTTTTAAAAGAAATTTGTGAAAAGACCCAATATGTTGTTAAGTTTAGAGCTCATAAACCCAAAGAGGGAATGAGCTACCACTACTAGAAAATGAGGCGATCGGTTTAATTCGTGAAGTCAGTCCAATTTATTTGGGTTTCCCTTAAAAGGAATTAGAAAAATCGGTAAGTTTCCCAACACCACGATAAAAAATAACCGTGTCAAATTATGGTTTGCTTTCTTAAGCTCAATTTACTTGTAATTTATATTTATAGAAATTGAATTGATTGTTTGTCAGCCTAAGATGGCAAATGTTGACATCGACTTAAGGTATTGGTGCACTTAGACAAACCAAATTGATTTAGATCTTAATTGTATGAAACCGATTTGATTTACGTTTTCGCATATAAACTTAATTTTAGTTTAAAAAAATTTAAAAACACCTATTCATCCTCTTCTAGTACCCTACACTCGTCCTCAATCTCCGCCGAGCTCAAGAGGATCCTCGCCGGCCTGCAAGCCGACGGGGATGAGTCACGCCAGCTCCAGTCCCTCGTGCAGCTCTGTGAGATGCTCTCCATCGGCACCGGGAAGTCGCTCGCTGCTTTCCCCGTCGGCGCCTTTGTGCCCATCCTCGTTGGCTTGCTCGGCCACGAGGAGGCTGCCGGCGGCGCCAGCCCCGATGTCATGCCGGCGCTATGCATGCCAGCGCGCCCTCGCTAACCTCGTCGACGTCCTCCCATCTTCCCGCTCAGCTACCGTATACTATGGGGTGCTACGGTACTGCTGCCCGTCCTCAGTGCTAAACCAGTAGATTGTTTCTTAGAACCCCTGCTTGTGCTGATTTTGTATCTCATAGCGGACTTTAGTCCTGCATAGCTATGCGCCATGATCTATGGATGTACCTTATTACGTGATCATCTTGCTAGGTTCGCTTGAGAAATGAACATATGTTGTTTGCCCCCCATGCATGCCTTCACCAAGATGCTAACATTTGCTATATCTGTTTTTCTTCACATGTTCTTAGTCTCTACAAGCTCTTAGGGAGATTTCTCAGGAGCATCCGACTGCCTATTTGCGTGCTGGTGCGCTAATGGATGTCCTATCATATCTTGACTTTTTCTCCACTGGTGTTCAGGTATTTAGTTAAATTCAACACTTCATTTCTTCCAAGTCCTCGAATATGCTTGTAACATCCCATTTTTTGGGAGTGAAAAAAATTGGTTGTATAAAAATTCAAAAATTCAAATCCGAATTCAAAGCCATCTCAAAAGTTCAACCAAAATTTTGAATTTTAAAAATTCTCAAACTTCCTTGGGCCTGGCCCAGCCCACCACACAGGCCCAAGCCACCTTGGCCACGCATAGTGTGTGCCCTGTGCCGCGTTGTGCGTGCTCGGCGCACGCCCGCTATCTCGCCTGTGCCAGCCGCACACGCGTCTACTACCATCTCCCCTATGCGCCACTGCTTTTCTACAACACGCGCCACCCTCACCTATGCCTAACCCTCTCCCTGTCTCCCCTTCCATGCGACGCAGCGTCTGCGCCTGCCGCTCACGTGCCATGTCAGAGCCGTATCACCCTCACGTGCCCGCGTTTTGCACATAGCCGTTGCCCACCGAGCCGCCTTGTCGCCTTTAATTTCCCTCCACGCCGCACGTCAAGCTCCACCACCCCTCCCCTACGCCTTGCCTAGCTCCGCTGCCTTGGGACACCGCACAAGCCATCATGGCACCCAACGGCTCTGAACCCCCTTCTCCACTATAAAACCCCCGGTGGTTCTCCTCTCATCCCCACTCGCCTCCCCTCACTTCCAATTGCACCCGAGCCTTCTTCTTCCTCACTGCCGATCATTCCATCGCCCCAAAGCAATCATGAGCTTCGTGTTAGTAATATGCTCTAGAGGCAATCATGAAGATGATTGTATCATTTCTATGTTTATGATCTTTTGAATAATATATTATTTTATCTCTTGAATAAATGTCTTTCATATTGATCAACAAGTATGTGACTTGTTTGTGAAACTCTTTATTTATGTTTTTGATATTATTCTAAATTATGCCTGATCTTATATCATTATGTAGGACAGTTATGATTTGCAGATCAGCACATGTATTAATTGATGATCATGTTTTATGGATCATGAATATGGAATATCAAATCAATAATGTGGACATATGTTAGAGAACATGATGTTGGATTGACCCACCACGAGACACTGTAGGAATTGTTATATTCTTAAGTGTTATCAGTTGGTCTCATATATAGTGTATGTACGATCCTTAGACATAAGATTGTTATTGTTTTCTACATGTGTAATAGTTTGCTTAGGAGTTATCAAATACTACTCCGTGACTGGGTAGTCATAAAGATAGCTTTCGGGTTTACTATGAAACATGCGAAGGAATATAAGCGATCAAGGTGGAATTTGCCCCTCCTATATAACAGGAGAGATATCTTTGAGCTCCTCGATATAGTTGGATTAAGAAAGTGCATGGCCATGCCGAATGTGGTTGAAGAGTCAATCATAACTAAGTAATCCATCACAGGTTCGAGTAAAGGATCAAACTATTAAAGGATGACACGCTTCTCGTCTTGAGTTTGATCTAATATCGTGAAGCAAAGGGATCAGTATATGAACCGGAAAGGAGTTTTCAGCCTATGACCAAATGTACATGAACTTATAGGGTCACACATTTAATGAACTGGAACGATAAGGGTTTGGATGATAGTTTTTGAGTGGGATTCGATCTTCACTCGTATCAGATAAGAATACGATTGGAGACTATATAATGAGAGGTGTAGGGTTGAGGGCAACATCTTAAAAAAACTCTAGCCGCTACCTCTCATAACCCCTGCCGTGCGCGCTGGTGTTAATACACTGACACATGGTGTTCCCTCCCTAGATGTGTGGACCTCGGTAGAAGCGCTGCTACGACTGTGGCGCTGATCGGGACGATTGCAAGAAGGAGACGGTTGGCCGGAGGACGATCGACTACTTTCGTCTACATTGATGCACTCTTCGTTGAATCAACTGTTTCAACTCTACTTCTGCTGATCAGGTGAATACGTATCACTGGTATTACTCCGCTGCATTATGCCTAATTTTTATCATTTTGGCCACCGCTCCAATGCTGCGTCCCGATAGTGGGTCCTGCCTGTCAATGAAGCGCAACCATCCGATGCCTCCCAATCCTCGTAACTTCCCATCTCGACCTCTCCCCCCGAAGAACCAAGCCGCCGCTTCTTCCATAAATCGAAGACCCAAACCGCTCTCTCCTCGTCCTGGATTCCTTTCTTCCTTCGATCTCATCGGGAAAAGGGAGGTGTCATGCATCGCGGCATTGGATGAGCTAGGACCTAGGATCAAGGGGGAGCCACCGGCGAGCGGAAGCGGAAGGGAAAACTGCCTCCGCTTTCTTCCTCCATGTCGTCATTTTCTCGCGGTTCTACATTAAACTGGTGGGAGGCTCCGGCGGGGGAAGCAGGGGCCGAGCCCTTGCACGCGGTGGATACAGAGGACGATGATGGCGCTGGGGACACTAGCGGATCTCGACATGGAGCGCGCGAGCAGCGAGAACTCCAACACACAGTTGTCGCTCACTCGCAACAGCCACATCGTCGTCACAAACACCTTCCCTGTGTGCTGCGAGCGCCGGCCGCAGGTGGAGCTTTTGATTGGACGAGGACTCCCTCCTCCTCCACCTCCGTGGTGGCCGACCCGACGGCATGGAGTTCCTTTACATCGATATCAATCGCTCCCTCCGTGCCGATGTGCCAGCCGCCAAGCAGGATGACGTTGCATAGGCGCTCCTCGACCGGTTCTGTTGTGTCCCGGCCTCCCTCCCTAAGGACCTCACTGACTGATTCTCTCCCTCCATCATCGGCATCCTGCCATGCTTGCCGAGTTGCTAGCTAGACGCGCGTCGAGGGGCGTTGGGGCAGCGCCACCACCGGCAGCAGTGTAGGCGACAACGACGCACATGTCGATGGTCGTTCCTCTCTGTTTTGCCGACTTCTCACATGTATTGTCTGTCTGCTGTACCGATGGCATACTGGCATCAACCAAACCATCTACCTAATCCCATGCTCACCCAGTGTTTGTAAAAATTGCAAAGCTTTAAAGGATTGGTCCTCATGTTTTTCTAGATATCCTATCCTATCATGGTTTGTCCAGGCTCCAAATCTTGACCGCTTCCAGGTGTTCTTGCTGCTGCCAAGCCACCCAGATCTTGCTTTGTTTCTCGCCATCTACAAGGTACTACTTACTTGTGATGTTTTGCCTATTTTCTACAAGCATTTGTTTGTGTGCTTCCAGAATAATCCAGACACATTATATTTCGTATACTAATATATATTTGATTAGACGGTGATTGCAAACTTTTTTTTTTGAAATGCGGATTGCCAGTTTTTGCAAGTTGAATTGCAGTAGTGCCTTTTGATTGCCAGTATTGTTGCTTTTCTTCAGTTGGGAGAATAGGTATCATCCTTTGTATCACAATGTTTATTTGTTGGTAAGATTCACGCAAAAAAAACTAGTATTTAATCAATTTCATTTTCACATAGAAGATATTATCATATTGTTCTCATTCCGTTTCAGCCATTGATTTCAACATTTCTTATCTGCCGATGAATCATTTCTTATTTAATCAACGTTTCAGCCTATGAGCACCATTTATCTGAATGAATTGTTTCTTGCCAGTACCATGTTTTTCGATACACCTAGCCAGTACCCGTTTCAATCGCGATATCTGAAACTGAAACCTACCATGCTATGAAAGAACTGCAATTTACTAGCCATCTATGATACATGTTAATTGACAGGCAGTTCATGTTTTCTATATTTCCACCGTAAATAGCCACTACACTACGAATTATCACTTTCAATGCTTTCCATATATAGATCCAGTTCATGCGAGGGAAGGATATTTTTCCTACCATTTAACTTATCTAACGCTTGCTGTTTCCGGAACAACAGCCGAAATCCACCTTAGTAAAGTGGTTTTCCACTCAGTCATTAGTCGAGTTTTGTACTGGATGGGTGGTTAGTTTCCGAGACTATTTCAAGGTTTCATGCGTTTTAGGTGTTGCGTCGTGCAAGTATGACAGTTTTAGGTAGTTTAATCCGATGTCCTGAGTAAGAAATGTTGTTCTCATCCAGTGCAGTGTGTTATACAAACTGAAAACAAGCTCAAGGATCCATGAGTAACGAGTCTAATGACTCGCGAACGGGATTGGCATGTGGAGGTGGCAAGCCCGACTGGGGCCATTTAGACTGGATGCAGTTTTTCATGTTAGTTTTGGATTGGATTGAAAAAAAAATCTCCAGAAATCCGAGGGGCTGTTTGTAAAGAGGATTTATATCCAAATCTTTATTTGAACTAAACACTAAAATTTCTCAGAATAACCCCCTCTTCCAAACAGACCCGTAGGACCTTTTTCGTTATATATGTCACGCTCTATTAGGACACGTTGTAAAGCACGGATACCTTACTAGTAATTATGTAATGCGCAATCAGACACCGAGTAAACCACGAACAGGTGTTGAATTTAAAAGCGTTGGGAAATTTTGTGCAAAAGTAAGCCTGAACTGTGCGCATAATTGCGTAATGGTCCAACAAAAGATTGAAATGTGCGCATAATAAGCCTGTTGGAGGCCATGAGCTCGGTTAAACAAAAACAGATAATTACATTGAAGAACAGCATGATACAACATATTCCTTCGCTGCTTGAAACGAGGGGGAAGCTGAAAATTTTGGTTATCCTCAAGCGTGATATACACCAACATATGAGTACATTTTGGCAAAACTGCAGATATATCATTAATAGCTGCCAGCAACTATACGATTAAAAGGAAGAATGAATGGCCAAAACCAACTAGTAGTGTACATAACTCTATAATTGGCAAGCAAAAGGGAAAGCAATGGTGAAGAAAAGGAAAACTCGCCTTTGCCTGCAGCACTTTGAAAAGAGCTATCACAACATTACAGACAGGTGGCACTACAATCCAGCAGGAAAATTGTTGATTTGCCCTAGTTCCAGCCTGTCCTCACCGTTCACTTTGTAAGACATCCGGATACGCATCAAAAGTGGTTTCTGTGGAGTAAAAATTCAATATCAAACCTCAAAATGGAAACAAAGCAGAACAGAGCCGTGAACTTGCAACATAAGTTATCTTTAGAAAAGAATCCTCGATGTTTTAAGGACCCTGTATGTGTATTAAACGGTCGTCTATGTGGAAAGATGGTAGGGCTGGCTATGGCAACCTTTAGTAATGAATTGAATGCTTGCCTGCCATTGTATATTGGACTGTGTACAGAAAACAAAACTAATTCCAGAGACACCAACACAGAAGATAGAGCTGATTTGCACATCAGAGAGCAATAGATTTTTACTCAGCCTTGATGTATATTCCAACTAGGGAGGTGAGGTACTACGTTTTTTCCCAACAAACAGGGCAAGGTACTTATGGATCATAGTATCATACAGAAACAGAAGTATACTCCAAACTGACAACTACCCATGGTGGTGGTGCGAATCAGCAAATGAACCACCTTGGCTATTCACGTGCACACAACAAGCTACACCTTGTAGCAGTAGCATATTTTTCTTTTTGAATAATTTTTTGTTTCATTATTTGATACATGTAAGATGTCAGTAGATTTCCAAAAAAGGACCATCATTAGCTTGAAGAGCTGAAATATAACTAAACTAGACATATCAATCACACAAAGGCAAAAGTGTAACAGATAAGCAGGAGACATGCCAAAAGCAGGTAGCCTCGGCAAACATGGATGAGCTCTTGATTTATAATAATTTAGCAGGGCCATGCAAAAGCTGAGTTAATGGTTACATAGGCTCTTTCAAGCTTATCAAATACCAGTAGCCAAATAAAACCAGAAAAAAGGTCAAAATTCCTTCTGAAGGGCACATATATCCAAATACCTGTCCATGTTGGTTATTAGTAACACTGAGATTTTGTGTAACTAAACCATTTCCACTGGCCGGAAGATTGCTGCTGCTAGCTGGGTCCAAACGCAGCTGGATGAACTGAAATGCAGATTTGGACAGAGAAATAAAGTAGTATTTTGCAAGTTCTGTAACCATTAAAACAAACTACAACCATGATGACGATACAAACTGTCACTCCCTTGCCATTTGCAAACAGCATTTATACACATTTTAACTAATGATCTTGAAGGGACCCAAAAAAAAAAACTGAACTGCATATTAGCCATGATGATGATACTTAAGAGTGGAGATTAAACTACTCTTTTAAGATGAAAAACCTAGTATTCAAACTCTATCAGCAAAAACAAAAGGTAATCAAGTGACCAGTTACATAGATGACTTTTGACCCAATAACATTCGAGTTAAATAATTATAGATTTGCCATAGAAAATAAACCAGACAAAAATAGTTGGTTCTTAAATCTTAAATATTTATGAAGAATTCCATTGCTGGAAAGGGAGTATTGAGTATCAGAAGTAATCACAAAAACAACAGTTCAAATGACTACCTTTGGTACAGCTGCCTGAAAGATGAAATCTGCGAATGTAGTAGATGTCAAATTCGTAAAGGTAGCATGGATTGTAGTCTCCTGAGCTTTTCCAGGCTGCTTTTTAAAATTGAAGGTGATCTTCAAAGTTGCACTCTGGAAAACTGTGATTGATGGGTAAGCGGTATTCTCATCTGGTGAACAAACAAGTACAGCAACAGTGAATTTCATAATGATTAGGAATGCTGCATGGTGTTAGATAATCAAGTGATAGGAGCTGACCAGGAAGAGGTGTGCTTGAGGACAAACCATCAAGAAGATCCACAACTTGAGGTGCAACATGAGCAGGTTTAGTCTCTGCTGCATGGTGTTAAACAGTTAAGCACGGATGACAAACTGGGGAAAAAGGTGTAAATATTGTCATCACAGTTACTTTTACCTTGGCCAGGAGGGCTAAAGTTTGATGTTGGTGGTGGGCCATTTTGTACAGGAGATGTACCAATAGATAGAAGATCCATCAGAATATCTGTGCTTTCAGATGGGGATCCACCTTAACATAAACCAGAAGCAAACTCATAAACAAGATTCAAACTAACAGTGTGCACCACAAACAGTATAATTAAGGAATAATACAAGGGACAGTATAGGAGAGCTTAAACAAGCATAGAACTGCCATAATCTTAAGCCATTCCAAACATTAAACAGGTGACAAAGCATGCGTTACTAACCTCTATAAATATGAAATGTGAGTGCCTACCCAGAAGCACTATTACACTAAACAGGTGAATAGGTGATAAGGCATCACTTACTTCGTTTGTGCTAACACAGAAGCAACAGAACTGAATCTATATGAAAGGAAAATAATAGAGTCAAAACCTGCAGTAGATGAATCAACCAAGCCAATGCCCAAAAGATCCTGTAGAAAATCATTCGGTACTGTAGTAGGAGCAGAAGTAGTTGCTGGAGTATCATCAGAACCTAAATCAAGCAAATCAGCTAAAGGAGCTGCTGGTGGTTTAGCTACACCATTTGGAAGCTTAAGTGAGCCTCCAGGTGTGCCTTTAGCTGATGAAAGTGAAACAGTTGCTTGTGTAGAAGCAGCTCTCTTCACCAAATAACTCGCCCCATCCAATACTGGCATCCGCTCAAGCAAAGATGATCTGCACATACACCAGCATTCTCAAGGTTAATATATTTTTACAAAAACTATGATATTAAAGAAAGTCTACACGATAGGGATAAAGCTGTCACCCACTTTATAGACTGATGTTTTTGTATAATGGAGCTGAATTCGATTGATCTTTGCTGTAATTCAAGCACAGTATCCCCTTTATTCTGCACAACTATTTCTTTTATCCTCCTAGCAACACAATAACAAAGGAGCGTGAAATAAAAAAAATACCATGCAAAAGATAACACAAAACTGCATAAAGATATGATTAACTGAAAAAAATACTAGTTTCAAGGCATACAAAAAAAAAGTAATATGAACATAAATTCGAAACAAATAGCTAACATATTAGCCTTAGTTTCCATTAGGAGAAAAGTTGATGCTCCAATTCTAACATTGTATGCTTGTAACCAAAGGTAATGTTAAATGAACAATGAATAGTATATCAAAGTATGGCAACACACTCACCAACACTTGTTTTTATTCAATGAGTTCATGAAAAGAAACCAGGTGATACGAAATTCACTGACCCATGATTATTAAACAAAAAAGGTGAAAAACAGGAGCTAATGATCTGTTATTACAACATTTTCAACTAACTAACTCTTCTTTTTTTGCCGTCAAATTGCTTTTCTTCATAGAAAGCTTGTATAATCAGGAAGCACAGATAGTTCATGTGCAAGTATAGAGATGAAAATTAGAATATGATGATCATGCGACCATAGCTGGGTCTGGTTTACAACAAACCTCAGGTCAATCAGAGCCCCATGATATCAGTACAACTGAAATAATCAAACTCTGCTAGTTCTTGCTAAAAAGCAATGCACATTTGAATCATTTTGTAGGTTATCCAACAACATACAAGGTCAAGTTGAATGATAACTTACTCTGAGGTTGGTGGAAATCGGGAGGAAAGCTTCAAGAGAGCAACAAGACACATAGCCCGAGTAGTAACATCTGCAGAGTAGCATTTAAGGGCGAGCTCTACAGCATCCACGGCATCAGATTCTGTTACCTGAACATGTCCAGGAATTAACTAAGCCGTTTGACAATAGTAAAATGGAAGAGCAATGCTACTAAATGAAATACATAGAGAAATGCCAACATGCTCTGGAAGAGCATAGAACCAACGAACTGACACACTCTATAAACCCAAAATTCTGCAGTGAACCATGTATGCAGACGCGTGACTAAATGAATGAACATGTAGCTTTTCTTGGTGACAATCATCACAGCTAATATTGGTAATTGCAAGGTGATCATAAGAGAGCTTAGGAGGATAATGTCATCACTTATCAGCATTATATATGGACTAAGTTTGGAGCAGTTCGAACACAATGGATGATGTTTGCTTGAAGAATGTAACAAGAATATGTAGTGCCACAAAATGAATTTCCCATTGTATAGTGACCTCTTGGGACAAAGTGTATCAGCAAATGAGGACGGCTGGCAGGAATTTTCAACTCACCGTGATTGGTTCCTCCACTTCCAGCATGCTAATATTGTTGACCAGCATTTCACCATATTCACCAATGCACCAAACAGCTACCCTAACTAAACTTTCCTAAACAATTCAATGAAGAAGAGATTCAATGACATCAGATAGGATGCAATTCAATGGCATACATACTACATTACAAAGAATACTAATTGTTTCTCCGTACCTGTTCACCACATGCTTGCAATGCCTTGTATAATGATCTGACTGAATATCCTTGAAGATCAGATGCATTGCTTATTAGAACTATAAGAGCATGCCATACATCATCCTTCACATAATTCCCAGCCTGTGGAAATAGAAGGGTGTAACATAAATTTAGATCTTTATTGGCCAAAGCAAGAGAAAAATGTCTCATAGTTGTGCTTCTCTACATACCAGAGATAAAACCTTGAACATATGGTCTAAGTACCATAGCTTATCTTGGGAAAACCTATTAGAAATGCCAAGCTGTTAATGTCCCATAAATCAACGGACAACAGGAGACAAACATATTCAAAGCCAGAGCGAAATTGTAGACATCTCATCAAGCACACATATGGATCTAAAAATAAGTTGATAATTCACATGTGGTGCGGTTAAGCAGTGGTAGGGAGGTAAAAGGAGTTAGTAGCAGCTTCATGTGATTGTCAAAAAAGAAGAAAAAGCATGGAAATGTAGCAAAAGACAAAGTCACGCAGCAGTTATGTGTCGAGATTCAAGGGACAACACAGAAGAATGTTGTAAGCTGAAACACTGATGTTACAGCCTGTTAAATAACACAACGCAAAAGAAAATATATTGAAAATGCTATTTTATAGTATATTCTAACAAAATTTTGCCATTTATTGCACCTGAACATCCTTTGTTGTTTGTCAATTATACAAGATAATGTAACAACAGTGATGTACAGGAACCTTTGGAGCAACTCTGAAACACACAAATCAGATATTCTTCCAAAAGCCAGTTGAGATATGAATAAAAGAAAAAGAGTAAATTGCACTTTGCACCGGATGACTTGTCGCTTGTTTCACTTTGCACTAAGATTAACCCATATTTTCACTTTGCATCAGGGTGTACCAAATAAAATTTCACTTTGCACTAGCCCAATCTTATTTTACTCAATGTCAAATTGAAGAAACAGAGCAATCAAAATTGTGTATACCGACTTGCCATTATGTAGAGTCAGTTGAGCCAAACAAGGTTGGGCTAGTGCAAAGTGACATTTTATTTGATCCACTCTAGTGCAAAGTGAAAGTATGGTTTAACTGTGATGTAAAGTGAAACAAGAGACAAGTTACCTAGTGCAAAGTGCAATTTACTCAAAGAAAAATGCCATGAATCATAAGTTGGCTATAACAGGGGGAAATGCCTCATTCAGAATTAATTGTGGTTAGACTTACTTTTCAACTATTGAGCATATCTTAGCTGTGAGGTCTTCCTTGAAGTCCTGATCACTTACTTCTAGGTAATCAACAAGCTCCTTAGTCAAAGGCTTTACGTTTGCATCATTGATAAGTAGGTAAACAAGTTCTAGGGCCCTTTTGCGAATAGAGACATCTGCATCCTGAAAGTGCATATATGGTTGCAAATTTTTAAGTGCAAAATAAGGAGCTAGGAATCTTGTCACAAGTGACAGATGAACAGCACTACCCATAAACAAGGCAAACTGCAATAAAAAAAGTCAAAAGTATGTTAATGTAGCCTTTTCATTGCACGAAAGAAAATATACACAATCACTTGCTCAGGGATCAATAACTTCTCTAAGGGCTTGTTTGGATAGGCTTGGATTGGACCGAATCCCTTCAAATTGGCAGGGATTTTAGTTCAATTTCCCAGTCCATCCGAAGGGATTGGGCCTAACCCCCATGCATCCAATCAAGCCAACAAGCCCTAATGGGAGGCAAAAAGGTGAGAAAGGAGAAGAATATGGTATAGTCATTTTTCTCTTATTTCACATCTCACTTCAGGACAGGAAGGAATACAGAAAAAAGGAGATAATTGTCTTCATGAATTGAGCCTAACTAGGAGAGAAATGCAGGAAAGTAAGAGAATCTGCATTTGTCACTAGTTATGTTTAATTATTTTCTCAAGAAATGCAGAAAAGAACAAAACATTTTCTCAGGAAACTATAGCATGTGAAGATTATCTCAAAGTTGTACACTTATACATGCATGAGCATTTTGTACTTGGATAATTGTATACTTGGATACCTTGACACACTCTAATATTGTTGCCCTGTGCCTCTGCACTGCTTGTGTATCTACCGCTATGGCCTTCATTAGCATATTCAGAGCAACATATCTGAAAACGCAGTATGCACAGTAAGTATTCTATTTATCATATATGGAAGGACATTTTACTAGTAAAAAAACAACTCAATCATACAAGTATCCCATCCATTCTTGTTATTCAAGAATAGTCATTTATAGTTAGTCACCATAAGTAGTAGTAGAACAATCCTCATATACTACAGGAACAAGTCAGGATAGACGAACTTAACAGAAAAAAATATATTTTAACCCCTTTTTCAACAAAGGAAATATGTTTGCCATATCAATTGACCAAGAGAAAGAGTAAATTTTTACCTAATGTTGTTATCACGGTTCGACAAGAATTTACCCAAAATATTGATCGCCAGCACACGTAAACCGCTAGTAGCTTCGATGCCCATTATGGTCTCAACACATTCATACAAAATAGCATTTCCAGCATTCTTATTTGACTCGGTTTTAGTTGCAACCTGGAAATGCAGTAGAAGTGTTAATTATCCACCATAAGAAACACAAAAGCACAAGTGCAAAAGATAACAAAAAAAACATGTTACTAAAATGGTACCTCAACAAAGAGAAAAACATTCGTATCACACAGGTTTTAAAATTCAAGTGTAATAGTGCCCCAAGCAAGACCTAAACGCAACAATATTACAGTACATTTTAAAAACTTATAAATTACTAGGACTAGTGCCACTAAAGGGAGTTCATTTTTGCTTTACAGAACCTGAATAATATTGCAATATGTACACTTGTAATAATCAAGAATATGGTTCTTGAAATTGATGAGAGCATATGTGCTTTGCATGTAAAACCAAAGATGAACAAATCACCTGGGCAAGAATATCATTCACATACTCACTGCAATCTGCATCTCCTTGAGACAACACCCGCATGAGTTTAAGCACTCGGATATGCAAGAATGGATCCGTAATGCCAGCAATGTCATATTCAGGAGCATATGAACTATTGGACACATCTCTAAGTATTCGGACCAAACCTTCAAGGCAGTTCTGCAACAGCAAATTTTTTTACGAACAATATTACCACAAACCACAAATGAATATGAAAGTTTGCAATGATCTTGGAGTTATGGAAATTTTTTGCTTCTTTCAATGAACGTAACATGGGAAACAAGTGTTACATAAAAACAATGGTCAAATTATTATAGCAATGTTTTTAAATGACATTATTGCATGATTGTTACGGCGTTGCCTAGGTGTCACGGCGGAGCTGGGTGGATGCCATGGACATTCGCCGTGACTTGGTGGGGGGAGGAGGCGGTAGGGAGGGGAGGCAGCAGGGGGCGGCGGGGAGAGGAGAGTTCCGGGGAGTGAGTTCGACAGATTAATAGGTGTCGGCACAATATAGAGGTATGTATGCATGTTGGGAGGAGAGGAGGTGGCCGTGGCGACTCGCCATGGCGTCCAGGCGCCGTGGTCGCCAACTACGCCGTGACAACCATGCATTATTGTGTCAACGCAACACCAAATAAATGGTCTAAAGGAGCAGGGATTGGGACTGAGGTTAATGCTTCCCCAATACGGAATATAAAGGGCGCTAAACAAGCAGGGTTTTGGCTAGAGTTGTCAGTGTCAATGGTGAAGTCATCTGATTAATTTGGAAATTTTACAGTGCTGATTCCAACGTTTCTTTGGGAATAGCTTCTCATGTAGAAAGAAAGACTGCTACTGCATATCTCTGTGCTTCCAGCATTTGTTAAGCATTACATCTCCTCTTCCTAGTCAATCATAGGAAATTAAGGACTGCGCTGCATTCTTTGCTGACACCTATCAATGAGGCTATCACACAGCACACAGGCTAAACTAGATGGGTGCAAGAAAATGTAGCAAACGCCGTTGGTATATTCCCAAAATACTACTGTATGTGCCTACAGATGCATGCCTGGGAGTTCAAACATCGTAGACAACCCACTGAGGCAAGCAAAGAATGGTGCAGCACAACTAAATCAACAAAACCAGATATCTTCAAACATGACAATAGGAAAAATACAGTTTTCAAATAAACCATTTGGGACACTTGAGATTGCATGTTTCAATATTTTTTTTAGAAAAAATGTTCAAGCTATTCATGATCAAAAATTGCTCAAGAGTCTAGACAACAGAAATGTGGTATTCCAGGAAAACATGGTTGGCAGAAGTTATAAATCAAGAGCCTGCCCATGGCCATGGGTCAAAGGCTGAACCAGTTTAAACTAAGGGTACAATTTGAAATTCTTTTAACAAAGTTTCTTTCAAGGGCTTATATGAAAACAAGAACAATCAAGTTTCACACATAAGTTAATATGGAATACAACTAGCTGAAACAGTATATGTTAACATGAAAGAGGTAGTGAATATTTATTAGCAGTTATAGTTCAACTTCGAGAATACAAACAAAATATGTGTACAGCATTTTCCAAGAAAAATTCACTGCTCCTAGCATGTACTGTACCTTTCTCAAGTACTCCAGTGCATCTTTGCTGGCTTTACAGAGTTCTGTGCAGAGCTGAACAGCAGATATCAGAACCCCATGATGTTTTTCCTTCAGTAATAATGCAGCAGAACCCATGAAGTTCTCTGACAAATCCGGAACTTTTCTTACAATCCTTATAGAGCACAAGGCAGCCTACAGCAGTAAGAGTTATACAATCAATAATACTTCTCCACAACACATATTTCACAGCTAACCAAAAAAAGAACACCTGTGCAGGATGAAAATGGCAAACAAAAAAATGCTCAGCATTTAAGCTTTAAAATAATGATGGTATCGATAAGAACACCCCAAAAGTAAAGAGTGGTTGTTCAAGTGCAAATTTATCAATACTAAAGTACCAGAGTCTATGCTATCATTACGCTTTTCGAGCTTTGCCACTTACAACTAAAACATAGTTTTGGTAGAAGTCTAGTGTAAATGATGAAATGATCACTGCAATTTTGAAGCGTCCAAACAGCAAGTCTTTCATATGTAGAAACAGAAGAACGAGACTCCTGGAATGGAAATACTTGCATAGTGAATTGGGACTAAATTATCATGTCAAAACGAGTACCTTCTTCTTCGTATTCGGCTCCCTACTTTGCAACAGCCTCTCTACCTCAGGTGCCAGATCGCGTGCCATTTCAGCGGAACAAATGTTCCCCAGGGCACAGAGCGCAAGCCCAACAATGAACTGGTTCGAGTGGTTAAGATCTCTGCCCACGTTAAGTACTACAGATTACTCAACGCTTGGTATAGCATTATCAAAATAAATAACAGCACAGAACAGCAGCGGCAAACGCAGAGCATAAGCATAGGCGGGGCGGATACTGCTTGAGGGAGTTGGTGACGAGCATGAGGACCTCCTGCCGCTCGTCGAGCAGCAGCATGAGTCCGAGGTATCCGATGCGCTTCTCCGGGAACCCCGCGGCGGCGATGAGCTTGAGGCACTCCATCTGGCCGAAGTGGGTGGGGTAGCCGAGCATGTGGATGAACATGAGCTTCGCCATGTTCCGGTGCCGGTAGTCCTGGTCGCCCTCGCTGATGGCCGCCCGTATCGAAGCGCACTCCCGCCGCACCACCGCTCGCTCCTCCGCCGCCGTCTTGCACGCGCGTATCGCCCGTATCATGTCCCTGCAGCAGCGTCACACACGTCTCAATTACACAACGCACAGATCTGAGGGGGGCGAGGGGGGTTTGGTGCGATCCAAGGCTGACCGGAGGCGGGTGCCGGAGGAGAAGGGGTTGATGGCGAGGTCCATGGCGAAGTCCTCGACGATCTTCTCGACGGAATCCAGGGCGAGGCAGCCGGGGATCTCGTCTTCGCGGGTCGGTGGAGAGGAGCGGGGCGGGGGAGAGGAGCGGAGCGGAGGAGGAGCACCACCACGACGACGACGACGGCCGGGTGGATCTGGGGGATTGGGAGGCGGTGGTGGTGGGAATTGTGAAGAGGCCCGTGCTTTTGTTTGTTTTAGTCCATTTGAGGATTCGTTGGGCTTGAACTAAAATTTGATGTTTTATAATTAAAATTATATAATAACTGATTAAAATTATATTATAATTGATGATAACTTATTTAACGTAACTAATTTAAAAAATCTAAAACTAAAAAACATGTCAGCCTATCACGTACAATGTAAATGAATATAAAAAAAGAATCGGTGACAAAGCTCAATAAAACTGAAAAGCAAAAAAAGATGAAAAAATATAAATAATAAAAAATAAGCCAGAAATTAGAAGGATAGGTCCAAATGAGCGGTGCCCTAATCTCACTACCCTCTAATCCTCTTCCAGTGTTAGTGCTAAGCATTGTGGTTAATTCCAGCATTTCCTCCTTTCAAAAACTTGTTGCCTTTTACTAAAAAATATATTAATCATTTCTTATGAGTTTGTTGTTTGCATAATAGTGACTTCACTTTTATGGATAATGGGGTGTTCATTTGGGCTTTTGAAGCTTAAGCTTCTAGCTTTATGGCATTACAGCAGCTTTTTTGCACTGTAGTTGTTGATATGGTTGTCACAATGTAGTTGGCGACCATGGCACCTAAGTCCCAAATGTTTCTTTAACTGACTGACATGGAAAATCGGGTGAATTAGGTATCCCTCAGGCAACAGTAGCTTTTAGGCTACATTGTCATTTTTGTCAAATATCCTAAAAGGCCCATAATACCTTGAGTGAAGTTTCAGAACTTGGTGTAACCCCAGTGCATTGTGTCTATAGGGATGTACCTTGAGATAAACCATATCTCCTATGGCAAGGCTTCTTTCTGTTCAATGTTGATCGGCAAAATATTTCACCCGAGATTAGAGATGGCAATGGGTACCCGGAACCCGATACCCGGTGGGTTTTTACTCTATTAGGGCATGGGTCTAGGTCAATTTTATAACCCATGGGTCTCTTAATGGGCAAAAAGCCCAACCCATCGGGTCTGCCGGGTTCGGGTACGTTCCTATAGTACCCGAACCCGTAAACCCATGGGTAATATAAACCCGACCATCCCAGCAAACCAGCTCATACCTCGGCCCACAATTACCCCCCAAAATTTCTCCAGCTGGCCTAGCCCAACTAGTGCATATAAAAGATGATGGCCCTCAAGCCGTAACCCTAGCTCACTCACTCCTCCCCACCCTGGTTCAACAGCCGCCGCAACATTGTGGATTTGTCGTTGCTTATTTCATGCATATTAGCATATAAATTAAACTTATTGTTGACTTGCTAAGCACTGCACTGTCTGCAATCTGCACAGCTATTGTTGGGCACAGGCGACCCGTGGGTACCCGTTACCCGAGTGGGCATGGGTTTGGGTAAAAATCTGCACCCGTCAACGGGCACAGATTTTTTAGAGGGCACGTCTAACTTTCACGGGCACAGGTTTGGGATGGCAAAACCCAGCGGATTTTGGGAGTCCTTCTATGAAATCCATGATGATATTTACCCAGGACATCTCGGGAATTGGAAGTGGCTGCAGCAGTCCAAGGTAAGGCATGTTCTCGGCTTTGTTTTTTTTGGCAGACTGCACAGGTTTTAACAAACTCAACAACCATAGTTTTCATTCCAGGCTAGTAGAACAACAGACTCATACGCTGATAAGTAGCTCTTTCCCCTGAATGACCCCCCAAGGCTGAGTTGTGAAAGGAGTTTAGTAATTGTTCCTTAAGGTTAGTGTTAGTGCCAATATAGATTCTCCCCTTGTACTTTGAAATGCCATTATTCAATGTAAACGGTGGAGCACTAGTAGCATCAATCCTCAACTTACTCTCCAGTTCTTAGCACCTCTCGTCACCCTCATAACTATGTATCACTTTAGAGATTCACTGAGGTATAGTCGTAGTGATTGCCATAGTAGTTTCCAAACCATTCCTTCTAGACAGAGCATCTGCTGCTTTGTTCTTTCTCCCTTTTCGGTACTCCACCTTGTAGTCATACCCCATTAACTTGATTAAGAGCTTATGTTGAATTCCATCAATCAACCTATGCTTTGCTATATATTTTAGGCTTTGTTGATTAGTCTAGATTATCAAGGTGGAACCTGCTAAATAATGTTTCCATTTCCTTAATGCTTCCATAGCATCTTTCTTGTAGTGAGGCAGTCTATAAGGTCTCGCATTAACTGGTTTAGCATTCGGCAACAAGGGTATTGTGTGGTCACAATCCCTGCTGGGTGGTAGCTCATTTGGTCCTTCAAAGACATCGCTAAATGGGGCTAGCACCTCTTCCATTTCAAAAATTCCCTGCACATGCTTACTACCCTCAAGCTGAACCATCTTGGCATAAAGGAGGGCACCTACACACCCCTTCCCCAATAACCTCGTTAATTTTTGAGTTGTAACCACACAATTCTTCTAGGGAAATGTTTCATCAATGAATGTAATATGCTTCTCCCCATTTTTACAAATGCCAGACTCTTGTTTTTAAATTCAAGCTAATCGGCCTGTGCTAGTAAATCCAATCCGCTCCAAATATAACATCATAACCCGTGAGCTCCAACACTCTAAAATCAGAAGTAAACTATTCTCCCTGTATTACATATTGGCAACCTTCGCATTTTGAGTTACTTTGCAAGGCCTTGCCATTAGCTATTGTTATCTTCACAGGAGTGTGACTTCTAACATTGCACCCTTTCTTGATTGCTAGAGTAGGCATTTTGAAAGTAGCCGAACTTCCACTATCCACTAATGCTACTGCACATGTTTTGCCCAGAGTCAACTTGAGAGTAAATGTTGTAGCCTCTATAGTGATTCCTAACACAGCATGTAAAGAAATCTGAAGCACTTCTTCTTCTCCTTTTGGTGCATTGGACTCCTGGAAGGAGTACTATATTCCCCTTCGGGGCCTTTTGTCAGCTCTTCCTCTTCACTTCAATGGTCATTAGATGGACTTGTTTATGAAATTTGCAAGTCTTGTTGTGTCCTAGTGTCCAAGGCTCTTGGCAATGAAAACACTTCCCTCCTGACCATTTGTTAGAGATGGCAGCTATCTTTTCACCTGATTCCTTCTTGGCCCCGACAATAGGTCACTTGCTTGAAGTCTGTATCTGACTAGCGCTCTTGTTACTACTACTAGCACTCCAGGCCAAATACCTCTTATAAGGGATGCTATGCTCATAATTTCTAGCATGTGCATACGCTTCTACTAGAGTGAATGGGTTGTGTGACTTCAAAGGTATTTTGATATAGTTCTTCAACCCAGATATGAAGTATTCCAAGAAATACCTATCTTGCAGTTCAGGGTTATGTCTTTTGACTAATGCCATTAAACCTTCGAACTTATCAATATAAGCTTCTACACTTCCAACTTGTGTCAACCCTCTGAAGGCTTCAGTGACATCATATCGGGTCTCAGAGGCAAATCTCTTACAGATCATACCACAAAACTGCTGCCAATTCAAACTCTTAGTATCAATAGCATTACTATTAATCCATTCATCTGCCATCCCTATAAAGTATACCTCAGCTATGGCAACCTTTTGATTTTCAAGTGTATTTCCCAATTCAAAACACTTCTCCGCTTTCATTATTCAAGATTCAGGGTTTCTCCCCTCAAACTTTGGAAATTCCAATTTTGGACCTTTACAAAAATTGCGATTATATTGATTTCCTCCATCATCACTAGGGTGTGGAATTCCAAGGGCTCTTAGCCAATGATACCTAGTGTTGATTTCCCCTGCCATGTGGTATATACCATAGTGGTGGAAAGGATTGAAAGGTCGGTGGTGCATAAGGAGGGATATAAAGAGGATTTGAAGCTAGGAATTGGGTGTAAATGTTTCATTAGCAAATACCAACGGATAAGCACTAACACCAAAAGTACCAACAATAGTTTGCTCAGGGACTCCCAGAAATGTTGCTACCCCATCGCAAACATTGGCACCGACTCCTGGGAGGCCAACTACTGTAGAGCCCACATTGGCTAGAGGAGATACTAAGGGCAAATGCGAGATATCAACTTGTGAATTACTTGCACAGTAGTTATGAATGGCTTAGCGCCCACTGCCAGGAGTTTGTAGCCGAACAAAACCTTCTTCACCCTCTACAGTAGCTATGTTACTATCCACTTCATCTGGTCCAGATTTATCCATAATAGTCTTCAGCATCTCTAAAATTTGATCCATCTGATTTGAATTCTTTTGGACGTGCTTCTACAACTGGTTCATCTACCCGAACATTGTTAGAGTTGAACTCCATTTGCTGCAGCAGCTTTGCTACATCTTTCTTGATCTCCTAAACCTCGCTCACTAAAGTGAGATCTCCTTTCTCTGCCGCTCTACTTCCCTTCGGCATATTTTTTTAACACCTCTGATTAGCAGATCCAAAATGTAACAGGAAGAGATCAGATCCTTCCAAACCCTCACTGCTAGCAAGTGAATCGAGCACCAAATCCGGATCTCCCGAGCCAGCTTAGGGATTTTACCCAGGAAACCAGTTCCTTAACCCTCACTGCTCAAGATCGATCCTAAATTGAGCATGACCTAGAATCATATAGCTCTAATACCAATTGTCAGGACCCGAGAGGATTGGTTCTGAAATCTTAAAATCAGAGTAGAATTTAGGGGCTAATTTGTGGATAGAAATTGAGAAAAGTAGGAACAAATACAAGGTAAAGTGAGAACAAGAGTAAAGTAAGTGCAAGGAAAAACTAGGGTTTCATTTCTTCTTTTGCCAGGAGTGGGTTACAAGCCTTTTATATTGGCTAAAAGCTTGAGCTCGATTAAGACAAGAGACAATGAACAGTGTTTATGACAAAGTGCACAATTTAGTAAAAGTAATACTACTCAAACAAATAGAGACCGTCAGATGAGGATCGAACGCTCACGCAGGTAATCCCTTCGCTGCTTAAGTGAAGTTGGCGACGGCTTCACTTTATCCACCGTTTGATCAAGCGTATCGCTTCAGATCATCTTTCGGATGATCTTAATATTTGGTCTGAACATCTCATCCGAACTAAACTCAATTAGAAACATTGGATGTATATCGGATGGCAACGGAAGATAACTCTTCGGACTGTTCGAACCTCATCATCGCTATTGACCGTTGGATGTGCATCGGACGGCAGCAGAGAAAGACCCTTCGAAACATCTGATCAAAATGCCTGTTCGGACTATACTATTGACCATAGGATCTAATTAAACGAAAAGGTATCAAAGACTTATAGCCGTTGGATAACTGAAATAAGCTTCCTCAGTAGAACGGGAACTCAGGTTTTCATATTCCTGACATTCATCTTAGTGCTTCAAGATTACTCCGCCGTCGAAGTCTCACTTTGCTTGTCTCCACCAGGCTCCAGACAACGTTCCTTGGAACTTCAACTTCATGGGAGTAAAGCTGATGAAGTACAGCATGAAGTTCGGCACGCCCCGGGACTTCTACCATGAGGACCACAGGCCGACGCACTTCCTGGAGTTGAGCAACATTGACGAGGGCGAGGCCGCCGAGGAGGATAGGGAGGACACCACCTCGTAGGCGTCCCGTGTTAGCATATGCTAATCTGCAACTAACTTTGCTTTGTTTCGAACAAAGACCTGTAACTCACGCAACAGGTGGCATGTTGTTTGTCTGTTGCGTAAGATTGTATACCTTCTGTTGTACAATTGCACGCCATGATAACAGTGAAGATTCCCTTTTCTCGGTGGTAATGCTATTGTAGCTTGTAGATGTCAGCTCTTGTTCTTCGCCTTGACGTCTATTTTTATGCCCCGCTTAAATGAGCCTTTTCAACTTCAGCTTCTAACTTTTGTTTTTTTCACTATTCAGTAATTTCGTTTTTTTATTTTTTTTATATATTTTGGACTTTTTTGTATTTTCTTTTTTTCCGTATTCCTTTGCATTATCCGTGATGGGCTAACATGTTTTTTTTTCTATTTTTATATTTTTTAAAAATTTAATTATGCCCAATAAACCAACTCAGCTACAGTAAAAAATAAGCTAGAACCCATCACTATTCCGAACGCCCCTGCACATACGTGCTCTTTGATAAACTAAATTGCGCTAATCTTAAAGCAGTACTGGTCATAGTGTAGGAGTCTTGGGTGTGGGACTAGCTGACTGCATCTCCAAACCTCCGAGCTCCAATCTTTCAGCCAAGAAAAGTTGGCTAGTCTTATTGGCTGGCCCAGCATGGTTGGACAGAAATACAGAGTGATAAGCTTTTCAACGAACGCACGAACGCTTTGCGTCGTCCTTTGAAATTCCATATAAAGCGAAAACGCGGCACGTGTATGAATGCTGCGTTTCGTTTAAAAATGATGTTATGCCTGCTCCTTTTCTTTCGCCAACCATTTTTTCCACCCCAGTGGAGTTCTCGTTTAGTGGTTTAATTGTTGTGCTCGGCGAGGTCCTCGTGCAAATGACAACTGCTGCAAGAGCAACACGGCACGGCAATTTGCTAGAGCATGTTAAATGTCCTAGGGAGGTTGGGACACAAGCTGATGACAGGAAATATAAGACAAACCGGAAGTTCCAGTCGCAAGAGATAATTACAAACACAATTCAGTCATCTAGATATGTGCGCTCATATATATGCAACCAAAAGCGGAAATATTCTAGAAGAATTAATGTGGACAACATGATCAAACATACCCAAACATCTGGGAAGTATATGAATCTTCTATCCAGTGCACACAAAAACACCATGTATAACAGCCATCTCATTTCTCTCTCTCTACCTCTCATCCTCTCTCAAAAAAAAGGGGGACAAACTTCATGAGTAACAATGCCTGTACATTCCATTCATGTCAAACCAAGCAGACAAAGCACCAATCCCACAAAATATGCATTTTACCATTGCTATTGGTCATTCTTAGGCACACAGTCTGAGCTCCCCTCTGGAGTCGGCATTCCATGGGAACTCACCGTCGAACCTGGCCTGAACAACTCATCATTTTCAAGCCTCGAAAGCATCTCTTTCGATTCACCTTTCAGCAAGGACACAACTTCCAGCATTGTCGGTCTCTTTTCAAGTTCTCGGTGCGTGCATGCTAGCCCAATAAGCACCACTCTTTTTAATTCAGATTCAGAATACTTGTCGTTGAGTTTTGAGTCTGCAATTTCATCGTATCTGCCCTCCTTTGCCAATGGGAGCACCCAGTTCCGAATCCCATAAATTTTAACAGAGCCTGATTTTTCTATTGGCTTTCTCCCACTAGCAAGCTCCAATAGTATTATGCCAAAGCTATAGACATCACAACCTACTGTAGGTTTGCCAAACATAATGTACTCAGGAGCAAGATAACCTCGTTGGTTTTCACTGATTATCTTGTCATTGTCCATTCCATCTGGAATGAGCCTTATAAGGCCAAAGTCACCAACATGTGCCTGGAAGTTTGAATCTAGTAGCACATTGGTGGCCTTGATGCTCCCATGGATTATCTGAGGTGTCGCATGGTGGTGAAGATACCTGTGAGGAAGTGCATGTGTCATATTGCTCATCAAAAGGAAAAAAAATATGAATTATCTATGCTATGTTAACAAAGATAATGAGGATGTTTACTAACGCGAGAGCCCGAGCAGCACCGATGGCAATAAATGTTCTCCTCCGCCAGTCAAGAAGGCACTCCGCAGAATGTGTTCCATGGAGATGTGCATAAAGATCTGAGTTTGGCATATAGTCATACACCAGAATGCGTTCAGATCCATCAGCATAATACCCACGTAAACTCAGGAGGTTTTTGTGTTTTATTCTTCCCAAATTCTCGACTTCTGAAGCAAAATCCATTTCTGTCCCCTTTTTTGCATTTTTTAACTTCTTAACAGCAATCTACATCCAAAAAGATTAGCAAAAAGCAAATTAATTAATAATCTTTGCTGTAAAGCGGAACCAACGATAAAAGGATGGCAACAAGGTACCATGGAATATATGCTGATAGGTAGGTTACCACTTTTAGTCATTTCTTAAAAAGACATGTCACATAGTTGCAGCCATGACAAGGCATGTGCGGAGATATATATTTTGTATTTACAAGATACAGATTTGCAAACTTGTAGCCAGTTCATATTCAAACTTTTGTATAAGTTGACCTGCCTATGACAAGATATCCTACCTACCCAATGCTAATGCAATCAAAGATCAATGTTCCAGAACAAAATAAAAAAATTATATGGTAGTTGCTTGGTTGTTTAGTGAGACAACTAGCAATAGGATTTGTCCAACGGTGCAAAATAATGATGACTGGACCAGCTACAAAGCAAGAGACCTAAAAGCGATTGTTGAAAGTTTAATTCTCAATATGGGAAATAGATCAAATGGATCGAGATGTAAAGTGCAGAAACCTGAGAACCATCCCAAACTTGTCCCCAATAGACACTCCCGAGCGGCCCTTCTCCGATCTTGTTATCGTAATTGAAGCTATTTGTTGCTGACCGAAGCTCCCTCAACGAGAATACCCACCTCAGTGATCCGCTCCCCTCATCGGTCCTGACAAACCAAAGCCATGAAATACATGATGAGCTACCACCAATGAACTTTTCAACTTCCAAGTATAGAAACAGAAATCACTTCTGCTCCTAAAACAATTTTGCCTAATTCAATCATAGAAAACCAACCAGGCATGCTAGGATGGCGCATCAAAACCAAACCAACACGCCGTTTCATACTATGTCTACATCTAAGCATAATACACTTCCCTTCAGTCTGTGGCACCATTTGTGAAAAGATTAACAGCACAAAAGAGGCAAGAAAGCTTAAAAAAGACAGATGCGTCCTCCAATAGCAAACTGACATAACACATTTAGACCTTCCCTAACAGGAGATTATCGCTCAAAATTGTAAATTGTAGCACCCAAATCCCCAGTAATTTCGCAGCTAACGCCATCGCTTGTACAAACAGGTTCCCAGATCGAACCAAGATGCCCCCCTTTTTCCATCAAATTGAGCATCAAGCAGCCACCTTTTGGGACCATCCTCTCAGTATCTAACAAAATTACTTGACCCGGGGCGTTCTAGATGGCATCCTGTACCATCTAATCAAAACCACCCAAGAACCGAGCAAGAGGGCATGGCGAAATTGCCACCCTGGCTAAGAGCGAACGCCAAACGCGCACACCAATCTCGCGGCTCACCTCACGCGCCGAATTCGGCGCACCCGCACCGACCCAGCAAGCCCAAGAAAGCGATAGGGGGAGAAGAGAAGCAACGCGGCCAGGCGGCCAGGAAAGCGTGCCACTTACAAATCCTCCCCGGAGGCGGCCCTGCCGCAGCAGAGGAGCCTGCGGGCGGCCCGCGAGAGCTTGGGGTGCATCGGATCCCGCGCGCCAGTGGCCTCCCCCTTCCGGTGGGAATGGGGCGCGGAGGAGGAGTGGCGGGGTGGGGAGGAGAGGACTTGTTGGACTACAGGAGGAGGAGAGGAAGACGGGGCGAAGTCGCGAAGAGAACAGCCTCGCAGCTGCGCTTCCACTACTGGCCGTTGGTGTTGGCAGCCACGCTTGCGGTGCAGTTCAAAACCGTGTTTGTTCCTCCCCACCCACCCCCGCGGGTGGCTTCTGCACACACGGCCAGAGCGCTATTCCTACATCTTCTCAATCTTAGACCCTGATCGTTTCAACTTTTTTCGACTTTAACTTCTAACTTCAGCTTTTTTTTCACTATTCACTACACTATACACTAACTCAGCTACAGTGTTTTTTCAGCCAACTACAGTGTTTTTTCAGCCAAAAGCCATCGCTATTCCGATCACCCCCTTAGACCGTCCAATGGAACAATGGTCATATTTTTTGGAGAGTACTTGATAATTGTATTTTTTAAAATAATAGTGAACGATGGACTCGAACGGCACATACCATTTTAAGCTTAGAAAGCTTTTCACAAAACCGCATGTTTGTCTCGATTTTCAGAGGGTTGGGGAAGCTTTTTTTCTTTTTAAGAGGAGAGGCAATAACGTAATTTATATTGGGATATGGGTAGGCTACACTAACATAAATTAAAATTTTCTACCACGTAAAACAGGAAACCATATGAGTAAGAGATCATAGATCATTACTATTAGATTCATAGTATAGCGAAAATAGAGCTGAAGTAGCTGATTCAACGAAGAGCACGTCGGTATAGTGGAAATAGTCGATTGTCTTCCGACCAACCGTCTCCTCCTTGCGATCGTTTCAATCAGCGCCGCAATTGTAACAACACCTCTACCGAGGTCCACACGTCCAAGGAGGAAACACCATGCGTCGGTGTGCTAGCACCAGTCCGCACGGCAGGGGTTATAAGAGGTGGCGGTTAGGGTTTTAATGGGTGTGTTTTGGGATACCTCCCTCAATCCCCGCACATATCCTTACATAGTTTCCAATCGAATCCTTAGCCGATATAAATAGAGATCAAATCTCACTTGAAAATTATTATCTAGACCCTTATCGTTCCAGCCCATTAAGTGTGTGACCTTGTAGGTTTATGTATATTTGATCATGGACCAAAAACTCCTTTTCGGTTCATAAGTCGGTAGCGGTCTCTAACAGAACATAACGATCCCCAAATATATATAAAGATTATATCGAATGAGCCTATATAGTGCTTATGTATCAATCCTTTTACCTTATGATACCAGATGAACTCAAGGCGAGATACTTGTCATCCTATGATAGCTCGATCTTTTACTCGAACTTGTAGTCGATTACTTAATTGTGATTGACTCTTCAACCACATTCGGCATGGCCATACACTTCCTTAATCCAACCACATCGAGGGGCTCAGAGATATCTCTTCTGTTATATAAGAAGGGCAAATTCCATCTTGATCGCTCATATTTCTCCGCATATTTCATAGTAAACCCGAAAACTACCTTTATGACTACCTAATCACGAAGTAGTGTTTGGTAACTCCTAAATAAATTTTTACACATGTAGAAAACAATGACGATCTTAGGTCTACAAATTCTATATACACTATGTATAAGACCAACTGATGACACTTAAGAATATAACAATTCCCGTAGTGTCTTATAGTGGGTCAACCCATCATCATGTTCTCTAATATGTATTCACATTATTGATTTAATATCTCATATCCATGGTCCGTGAAATATGATCATCAATCAATACATGTGCTGATCTGTAAATCATAATTGTCCCCCATAATGATATAATCATATAAGATCAGGGATAATTTAGAATAACATTAAAACATAAATAAAGAGTTCCACGAATAAATCACATACTTGTTGATCAATATAAAAGGCATTTATTTAATAAACAATATAACATATTATTCAAAAGATCATAAATATAGAAGTGATACAGTCATCTCCATAATTGTCTATAGGACATATCACTAACAGTTCATCCCTTTTGTTTTGGCATATAAGGCTTAGAACATCAAAGGAAGAGATAAGTGAGACACATGGTATTTGTTTGCATATAGAGCAGATTGCTCACCTAGATGAATTGGTTGGTGAATTAATCACAAGCGAGTATGCATTTCTTGACGATCAATAAGTATGGTACACATGTCTTGAAGGTGGTACTTTTTTTTAGGGGACCGAAGGTAGTACCCCTGCCTAATTGTTGAATCGCCGATCGGAGATTTTTGAAGCAGTGGTGCAGTATTGATTCAGCTTTTTTTTTAGAGGATGATTCAGCTTGAATAACATGCGCATATGAACTAATCTCCTATTGGCATCTAAACTGATCAACTGAAGTCGCAGCCTGTGCTCTTGGAAATAGGACAGCCCAGTATGGAAGCAGCACGGCCAACTAGGAGAAAAGCCGAGAGTGAGATGAGATCAAACCATCCTATGTTATGGGCCTTGAGAGCTCATGCAACTTCAACGATATGCCAGCGTGAGAGCCCATGACGGCGTGGGCCACGCCTGCTCGGCCGACGCTGGCATGGCATTACCGCATGCGGCGACGTGATCGACCCGGGAGGCCGGGACCGAACCGGTGCGTGCAACGCCGTCGTGCGTTTCTCACTCTGTGCAACTCTTACGGTCTTTACCCAATCGCGTCCAACGACCCGCCGTTTAGTACGTTTAACGTTAAAGAGGCCGCTATCACTTGAAATATCTACTAATATAAAATAAAAATTTGTCTATTCATCTCTCTCACCCTTGGTCTTCCTCCCGTGCACCGTCATGCTGCTGTTGCACTAAGACGGTGAAAAAAAAAAGGAGAAATAGAGCGGTACTCGGTGGCGAAGTTGAGGAGCACATTAGTGCGGACGACGAAACGTTGATCTACATCACCGAGGACGACGATGAAACGGAAGTGTACACTGCTGAGGTCGACGACTGAGACATGGAGTCTACCGGCACGGACGATGAACAGGGATGTGGAGTACACTGGCTTGGACAAGGTGTACACCACTGCAGGTGAGGAAGAACTGCGAAGCCGACGAGGCCAGGCAGGGCACATCCAGAGCGACGATCTCAGCAACGATGGATCCAGCCACGCCAAGGATGGCTAATTTGGTGGCAGCGGCCTCAGAGATAGCGGATCCGACATGCCGACATTGGGAACGCTAGACCAGCGGTTGTGGGCTAGGTCACTCCCGGATCAGTGCCCTAAGCTGATGAAGACGGCGGACCCAACATCCAGAGGTGACGAAGACACTAGATCCGGCCGTCTCCCGACACAGCAGCGCGGATCTGATCTTTCCTAACTGTGCTCGCCTATTGCGCCGCTACCCACCGCCGGCCATGGTGCCACCACTCGCCGCCAGGTGCCACGCTACAACCCACCGCTATACACCATCGGTGGAGGGGAAAGAGAAGGTGAGAATGAATAGGGAGAATGAGGAGAGAGGGGGTAGATATGCTGATATATAAGTGCAACATACTGAATTGTTTCTTTTTTTGTTTGGGATTGCAAGATAACATTTTACGATGGCATACAAATATGCATAGTTACTTCACAATCCTTCTACTTATTTTATTTGCCATTTTGCTTGTCATGTCATTCTTTGTATCAAAGGTGTATTTTAGTTCCATTGGTAGAGATGAGTTCTTGTTCGTAGTTTCACGGAAGAATGCATTTAGACTTGCATTTTAAAAAGATTGTTATAGATGAGAATTAGTCCAGTTGTCTATTGAGAGCTTCCTTCACATGTTCTGTACTGTTTTCCTCTTTTTAATGTTCATTGTAAGATTTAGCTCATATCTGATGATATTTATTACTTTTTTTAGAATCTTGTTGTAACATGTGAGCATCTTACTAGTAAAAAGGAACAAAACGGTTTTGGAAAGTTAAAAAATGGTTTTGGCCGCACCACAACGTACACATCCCACGGCGGCACCCATCAGGCGCATATTTGTTCGGCTGGCAACTCATCAACCAGACCAGAGGGGCAGAGACGCTCGGCATAGTTGTTCGGACTGACAGGCACGGCCTTACGAATGTTCATATTTCGACGAGTTTTCACCTGTAGCGGGCGAAAAGTTTCACGTTAAACATTTTCGCAGACATAACTTTGCCGAGCGATTAGTGCCTTGCGGTGTCGATACCCCTGTACACAGGGGCAAAACTAGCACACAAATAACCGGATTTAGCACAAAAATATATGCTGTTATATGTACCTCTGTACACATAACAACATATATAATTTTTAAACAAATATTGTACTAAATAGTAATATATTTGGCAATTTATAGCATCGAAATATCAACATAATCAATGACAATGTATGATGTATGATGATAAAGAAGTAGTGATCGAAATGCTTGCCAAAATAAACAAAGCCTGATAATAATATTAGTAAGTTGCAGCAAACGAAAGGAACTAAGAGCAAAATCACAGATAAAAGTTAATTGTCATTCGTAAAATACATTATCTAACCCCAATAGCCTATAAAAAGAGAACATAATTACTTAAAATTTTCAAGTAAAAATAGCAGAATAATCAAATATAAGTAAATGCATTACCTTTTAGTATTTACATTCTTTTAAGTTTACTAGTAAGGTGCTCGTGCGTTGCAACGGAAAACCAAATAAAAGTGATGCATACTATCAAATATGCATACATAATACAAAATCTGGTAGCAACATCTATATTACCCCATTCTAAATGCATACATAATACAAAATTATTAGCAACTCATAATGTGGATTGTGAAAGCTACCTCAAACAAATTATTAGCAACTCCTGATATATATAATTTGGCTATTACAAGAACACATCTAACTTTTACATGCTCTAAACAAGAAGGAACATGAACAATGAACCAAAGCACACCATGCATAAATGTTTATAACTAACACCTAATAATAGATTAATTTTTCAACTATCATGCATGCTAAATAGAATTTTGAAACACTTACAGCAAATCATCTACCCAAATGAAGTGATCAAAAAACAAGTGCACTACTTTTTGAAACACCGAGTAATGTTCCGGTAACTGACAGCAAATCATCTACCCATTACAGTGGCTTCTGAATAAATTTATGGAACATTACTTTTTCAGTCAGTGGCTTCTGAATGAATTTATGGAACATTACAGTGGCTTCTGAATACATTACTATTGTATTATGCATGGTAAACAGAATTTTGAAACACTTACAGCAAATCATCTACCCATTACTCAATAAGGTTATATATATCTAGCCAAAATACAACACAAGAATAATATATTAAGATACAGCATACCACCTTTCTCAGATATCAGAACACTTCAGATAATATGAGCATTGCATGATCAGGACTGCTGCTAACACTTCAGACACATGCGAATCGAATATGACACAGGCACATAGCACATAAGCATGTCATTATATCAACAACTATATTAAACAATAAATCTAATGCAAACTAACAATTTCAAAGAAACAGTTTTGCAACCTTGTAGAGCATAACAATTTCAACAATTTCACTGGTCTTGACGAGCTCACCGGTTCACCTTCACGGCGAGCGATCCTTCGCAAATCACCACGACACAACAACACAAACGCACGATTCATTTGTAATTTCAGCGCGTGAAGACTCGCCGGATCAAGAACCAACCCAACCTGGAAGGAAGTGCGCGAGAGATGGGGAGAGCAGAGGAGAAGAAAAGGGCGGACCTTGTGGAAGTCGGCGGGAGCGACGCCGGGAGGTAGAACCCACGGCGGCGGCGGAGTAGGCGAGGACGAGGAGGAGCACCGTTGGGCCGCCATGGGTGGGGTGGGGATCACCACTTGGAGGACGAAGCGCGGCTCATGGCGGCGTCGGCGAGTCGGTCCTCAGTGCCGCACCTCCCGGCGAACACCACCAACGGAAGGTCTCGATCGCCTTGAGTACCGCTTCCGCTCCTCCTGGCTCGGGTATTCGGGGAGTTGCAGCGCCTTCTTCGTCTTCCAGCTGTCCATCGTTCACCTCCGCGCCCGGCGGAAGAGGGAGAGGGATGGGGGGTAGGAGGTGGCGGTGCGGGGGACGGAGAGGGGAGGCGCGCGCGTGGGGTTGGGGAGGAGGGGATGAGGCGCCGGGGCTGGAGGTGGAGGCGGCGGCGCTTGGGAGGAGGAGGGGGAGGAGGCGGCGCGCGGGGTGGGAGGGGGGGAGGAGGTGGCGGTGCGGGGTGGGAGGGGGGAGGAGGCGGCGGCGGAGAGGGAGAGCGAGCGGCGGCGCGGGGTGGGAGGGAAGGAGGCGGGGCGGCGGAGGGAGAGCGAGGCGCGCGGGGGGGAGGGGAAGGAGGCGGGGTGGCGGAGGGAGAGCGAGGCGGCGGGGGGAGAGCGAGGGGGAGGCGGGGGGCAGGCAGCGGCGCGGGGTGGGGAGGGGGAGGAGGCCGCGGGCCGCGGGGGGAGAGCGAGGGGGAGACGTGGGGGCGGCGGGAGGAAGAGCGAGGAGGAGGCGTGGGGGCGGCAGGGGGAAGAGCGAGGGGTAGGCGTGGGGGCGGAGGGGTGATGTTGGGATTTTAGGATTTAATCAGATCATGTGGCTGAGAAGAGAGGAGAAAGATCGAGGGAGGGTGGACGTGACGGCAACCACCAACTCCTTCTTTTTAAATAGTAAAGATAAAGCGATCAACCACAATATCACTGGTAATTTTCTTCAATTATTATTGTTTCTCCACATAGCAAATAAGTCTATTATTCGTGAAACCATCACTAATTAATTAAAAAAGTCAATTAGATATTTTTATGTTTAGTAGATCAAGAACAATATGTAGAAAATATGTCCAATGGCTTACTTGGCATTGTGGTCAACTACTTTAATTTTGCCTCTAATTTGCAACAAGTTAGACCAGTATTCTAAAAACTACCACAACCCCCCCCCCTAAATTCCACATTTGTAGGCCAGTATCAATCAACAATTATCACATTTGTAGGACCGAAGATGGCAATAGAGGGGTTGAATATTGCTTTCAAATCCCCCTCCAGAAAAAATTCCACAATCCTTCACTCTAATAGCTACAAAGTTATTAAGGTTATGATGAGAAACTATCACAAAACAAGCAACTAAGCTGTTGAAATTTTGTAGAAGAATCATCAAAATCAAAAGTATCTACATTATAACTACGATACTATCGATTTTCAGAAGTAACTTTGTTTGCATTGCGGTACTACTGATTTTCAGAAGTACCTTAGTTTACACTGTGGTACTACCTTTCCTCCGTGAACAGTAATTTCAGCCCAAATTCAAACATAAGAATAGATAAAACTTTTAATCTATAGATCCAAATGACATAAAATTTTATACGGATCTTCTCTAGGATATTAAGAACCTATTCCAACAAACGATCACAAAAATTATGGCCAAAGTTGAGATATTTTTTAGTTTATTGGAAAATTGCATAAAAACCTTCCTAAAACCAAAATCGGTGAATACAACTTGCTCATGGGCGAATAATAACTAAGATAGGTCTAGATGTATGCCCACACGTCACAGCAAGGGAAAACATCGAAGAACACGACCCAAAAAACTCTTGAAATAAAAAATTACTCGATGGGACCAAAATCAAGCAAACTTGATTTTATCGTGAACTTGCTATCAAAGTACCTACATGACAAAAGATTGATTTCTAGAGGTCATCTCTATCTCAATCACATTCTTGACACAACAAAATCAAGAAGAGGGAAAAGGAGATATCAAAACTAACTGAACAAGAGCAAATCAATTAAAATAAGAAATAGATATGAAGATAATCAAAGATTAATGTATTGCTTACATGAAGATGTATATGTTATAGCCAATCTCTCAGGATAGCAGAGCTCTAAGCTTAGATCACATATACACACAAGGTTCCAATCCAAAGAACCCTAATCTCCTATAGGAAGGAGGAGGAGCTAGCCACTAAAGGCTTAGCCAACCTTCTCAAACTCTAGCTTTTACCTCTCCTACCCCTTATATAGGCTCATAACCTGAATCAAAACCTAAGGAATCCACCTATTAGGCCAAATCGGGGATAACCCGTTAACCCCACCTAACACCGGGTTTTACGCTCTCACGCATGCTTCTCAGATTGGCTTACAAATATTAATACACTAATGAATCATACTTGATCCACTTCACATTTTTAGCACATACTAGACCTAAATCACTTAGGCAAACGCCACGATTTCACATACCGTCACCTTTTTTGTATTAGATAATTTACTAAAATACCCCTTTACCATTTTCCACGAAGCTTCCACTTCCTTTGCCACGAAGCATTGCGCATGCTTCATCATCTGCCATGTGGTCCCAATGATTTGCCGTTAAGCCTCTCACTCATCTAGAACCTACCAAATCGTCCTCGCTTGCAAACGACCCAAGTAACTTGGCGCACCACATGCTTCTCCTCGCACATGATAGCACCCAACTTCCTTGACCATCTAGACCTTGGCTCCTCCCTGGGCCTACTCTCGATCTACCTTGTTGTTGCCCATCATGTTCACCACCGATAGCTCCCACTCTGATTTTTCATCGTCTCGACTTGTAACCACCCTTCAAGTCTTAGCATCTTTGGCAACTTCCTGACTGCTCTGGACCTCAACACCTTCCTGTGCTTAGTCCTAGTCCTCCTACGTCTCACCATGATCTAGCTCTGAAGTCCTACAACTAACAACAACAAGCAAACCATCACGTAGCATCGCACAACACAAAGACATCAATCTGCATAATTAATCCATACAATGTACCATGCAAAATATATGCAACCAAAATACTGATCCTAAATCTAGGACCAAACAATAAACACATGTGACCTCGATGTTCTTCTTCTCAACTATCTCTCCATACATCAAATTAGCTATAAAGACAAAATTAGGTAATGATGCCTCGGTAAAACACGGCTGAGAATGCAGAAGTACAGCTCTACCTTTGAGACAATGCAGTGAGTCTCATACTTCAGTCTATGTTTGTGCACCCTCGAAGGACAACTGGTATGCTCGCACTTCATAGTGTACTACTCCTTGCTATATTTCACGATCCAAAAAGTCCGCTGCATGGACAGGGCCTATAGCTTGATGGAATCCTGTAACGATGCCTTGTCAGCAAATATTGAGTGCAATCGAACCTCCGTGCCATGATACTCCTATAATGATTTGTGCTCGTCATGTGCAGCAGCACCCTCAGTATCAAATCTGTTCCATTCCTGTGGGATGGGAGCTTTGTCCTCATCAAAACTTTCCTTGTCGTCCTCCTGTATAGCTTCCTCTTCAACCTAGGTCATCCGGTCATTGCTCTCCATTTGGTGCACTATGTACTTCATATGCTCCCCTTCATCAACTTGTCCTGTAGGCTCACCATGTCGTGACCCTTCTTCCTCTCCTCCACGTACTGCATCGGCTTTGTCATGAGCAACTTCCTCCACAACCTCTGCGACACCAGCCACTTGGTCCTTCTCTTCACCAATATATTGGCCGCCCAAGCTGCTCACACTACCTGGATGATAGCCGTCCGCACGGCTTTGTACAAATTCAATCGGGCATAGTTGCACAAACAGCACGCACTCGTATCCACGGTGCGACAAGCTTGCACAAACCCCTTCCACGCAATAGTGTGTATCAATATTCTCAACTCCCATCTAATGTCCGTGGGAGACCAGCTTCAAAGCCGTTGTATGATGATGCTGCAAACCTAACAATCCAAGGAGAAGCTGCGGCTGAGCCAATACATCACATCTGTGATTTGAGCATTCTCACCATCTGAGTGTGTCAGAGTGGCTTACGTAAAACTGCTCAAGTCAACACCGTTCGTACCTTCACAAACAGTGCAAACACCGTAATGCACTTTCAATGTAGTGAGTATCGGCATTGCTATTGTCTGCCTACAAATATTTTTAATGTTGCAACTAGTTAAATCACATCGCATAGTGTGGAATTACTGCTGTATTGTAATTTATATTTCTATGACCGTTCGCCTATTATGAACTACTACACTACCCTCATAGTGTAACCCCTCCTCATTCGTACCAACACCGCTCCCTTTCCTCTACCCTAATACGTATCAACTCCCTATCTGCTCCCATACAAACCGACGTCGTTCTTCTCTCACTGCGCAGGCTTTCTCCTAATGTAAATAATTCTTAATAGGTTTTGACAATTTACACGACATATTGATTGCCAATATACCACTTCTAATGATATGCGTGCATTTTCAATGTACTAATGACATTATATTCATTCATAATTAATCATAAAATGTTATCTAATAACGTCTTGCACAGAGCAAACTATTTATTGCATATACAAATATTTACTAATCTTTTTGCAACTATAATTTTATATGAATGCTAATTTTGTACATAATATTGACTAAATTTCCTACAATTATGATTTTCTACGTACGCTAATTTTTTAAAACTATAATTTTCTACGAATGCAAATTTTCTACAATTGTATTGCCTAAATTTTTTACAACTGTAATATTGACTAAATTTTCTACAACTATAATATTGACTAATTTTTTTACATCTAAAATTTTTAAGAATACTAATGTTCTATAACTATATTTACTATTTTTTTAGAACTATTTACTTCATATCAAATTTTCTATGGATCTTAATTTTGCACTAAATAAACTATTTACTTTATACAAAAAAATATTAATTAAAACAAATAAAATATTTTACCGCGCTGATGTACCAGAACCTCTCCTTTTTTTCTCTCCCTCTCCCTCTCCTTCCCTCTCCTTCCCTCTTCTCTCGTCTCTTCTTCTTTCTTTCCCCTTCTTTTCTCCTTTGAATGCGCTGTGCAGCCAAGGGGTTGGTCGCGCAATCGACTATATAGCAAGCACAATCGCCCAACGGTTGGGTGACTGGACCTCCAGTCGCCTAACGGTTGGGCAATAGATCCCAGTCGTCTCACAGTTATGCGACTGTAATTATGTCGTCTGGTGGTCCACCGACTGCACTCGTGTCATGCCACTGTTGGACGATTGGATCTAATCGCTCAACGGTTGGGCGACTGAAGACTATTCCTATAAAATATTTTCGTGAGTATATTTCTGGAATTTAGAACAAAAATACAATATTTTAAAAATCCCGCTTCAACTGACTTATAGTTTAAACTTCTGGTTATGTCTTTTTGACTGATGACTAAAATTACATTGTAGCGGCTACTAGTTTTTTCTGAGAAAAAAATAAAAAAAACATGTTGTATTGTCACGAACAATGCAAATGAATAGTGGGAAAAAGAAAGGCAGAAAAGCCAAAAAACATCAAAAAACCAAAATAAACTATGATTAATATTCAACACATTCTAAGTAATTTCTAACTTAAATAAACTGAAATTAAAATCAGAGTTATTAAAAGTTACTAAGTTTTGCTCGCACGACCGCGTTCCGCGCGCCCGCAGACCCCTTTGCGCGGCGACGCGTGTTGCAAGCGTAGCCCGCCTTCTCCTCCCTTCGCCCATGCCGCCCGTGCCCGGATTCGTGGCGCCCCCCCGCTCGTGCTGTCTCCCGCGTCCCCTCCTCTGGGCTCTCGCCTCCCCCCTCCCCCTACCCCGCCGCCCCCTCCTCCCCCGGTCCCCCTCCCCCTCCCCCACCGCCTCCCCTCCCCTCCCCTCCACCGCCCCTCCTCCCCGCCGCCGCTCCTCCCCTTCCCCGCCCCGCCGCCTCCTCCCGGTCTCCCTCCTTCCCACTCCCCGCCGCCTCCCCCCAACCCCCTCCTCCCCTGCTCCCTCGTCGCCTCCGGAGGGGGTGGCCAAAGCCCAGAGGCCCTCCGCCGACATGGGCATCGGCGTCGCCGTCACCGCCGTACGCACCGTCGCCGACCTCTTCTACCTCGCGCACATGATCGTCAAGTTCTCCTCCCCCTCCCCTCCTCCCCCGCTCCCTCGCCGCCTCCCCCTCCACCTCCCCTCCTCCCCTCCCCACCGCCCCCTCTCCCCCTCCCCGCCGCCTCCCCGCTCCCCACCGACCACCGCTCCCCTCCCCTTCCCGCCCGCCGCCTCGTCCTCACCCGCCGCCCCCTCCTCCCTCCTCCTCCCCACCGCCCCTCCTCTCCTGGTCCCCCTCCTTCCCCACTCCCACGCCACCTCCCCCCAACCCCCTCCTCCCCGCCTCCTCGCCGCCTCCCCATCCCCCGCCGCCTCCCCCTTCCTCCCCCACCGCTGCGGGATGGGATGCTCACCGGGGTGGATGGACTCAACTGTGGCTGTGGTGCACCCGTACCCGTGAGGCGGGGCGCACGCCGGCGTCGGCCACCGTGGCGGTGCCTCCGGGCTCCCCATGGGATAATCGCAATTTCCATATTCTTTAACTACTTTATTGATTTTTTTGTTGGTGGATCTGTAGTTTATCTTCTAAGGATTTTGTTTAACATTAAAAAGTTTGGAAATGCATTTTTGTAATGACCTTATCTTTTACTTATCTATTTTTCATTCAGGTAAAGACATGAGAGTCATTGTGTTCGCTTTTCGTCCTAAAACCAAGCCGGTAGACATCCTGTTCCAACCTAATCTTCTGTTATATTACATTTGCTTATCGATTACCTTTTTTGTGCTATTCTTTTCGTCGTATTCTCTATAGGTTGGGCATTATCTCATTTTGACTTCACATGTGCTCGTACTTTGTTTACCAGATAAACGACAGCCATTTTGAATCTTTTAGTTTTACTTATGACACTTGTCTTTTCAGAAAAACGAAGTGTTTGAAGCTTTGAGAAAATACACTAAACCTGCTCATCTGTGGTATCTATATGCATTTTCTTGTGATCCATCCACCGTTGGTACGAAATCAGATCCAAAGTTGCGGCTCTGGAAGGAATACCATCGTCTTTTTGGGAAATGGTTTCCGCATTTACAGAGCAGTGGGTCTGAAGTTGAAAATGATTCTTTGTGTAATGACTGGTGGAGGGTAACCAAAGTAAATTCGAGCTATTCACTATGTTTAACTTACCCCTCTCAATTGATTGTACCAAGGAGCATAAGGTACTTTTATACCATTGACGATGTAATTTTATTTTCTTAAACCTTAACAAGTCATGAATACTACCATTTTTCCATTATCGATTAGTGATGAAGATTTATGTCAAGCTTCTACTTTCCGATCCGGCAGACGCTTGCCTGTTATTTCGTGGTGTGACCCTGGTATGTATGCTAAAATATTTTCTTATTGTTTTCCATTAATTTTATTTTATTTTCTGTAATCTTATGCTCCCTATATTTATTGTAAAAAGGTTGATATGCACATATGTTTATTGGAAAGTAGTTCTATGCATGTATGTTGATAGTTCATAGTTGTTTAGTTATTGCTTTCCTACATCCTAAAGGTCTGCCATCACCATCACTATTGTTAGTATTTTCACATTTGCAACTTGCAAATCTATCCCACCAGTCAATTATACTATTAATGCTGCAACTCTTGGTTGTGCTCATGCACTCTACTCCCTCTCTCTCTTTGCTCTGTGATGTTTGATAACTTGTGATGGGTTTGCTTCGATTCGTTTGAATTGGTGCTGCAGAGCTAGGTTAACTTGTCCTGTTTCACTGGATTGATGTTGTTGCGGTGAAGCTAGGGGTTTAGGGGCCAATTCTATGCGATGGGGTGGGATTTAGCGCTGTTTGGTGAGCTGTGCCTGTGCGGGATCCGTTTGTTAGGGGTTTAGTGCTTAGGCGATGAATTGATCGGTGTTTTTGGGTGGCTCTGTGCCACGGTGCTTGATTGATCGAGTGCCTTGTTGTGAGATTTTTCCAGTTATTCCGGTGCTGATTTCGATCCGACATACGTTATACTGGGGAGTAATTCTGATCCTTTTGTTCTGTTTGGAGAATTTACATATTAGTCTAGCTTGAATTCACGGGGAAGGATTAACACACCTTGGTTGAAACAAGATTGTAAAGTTATAATGGCCTGAGGAAGCTTGTACTACTAAGAGTTTATTTTTTTGAGTAGGAAGTAATATCTTTGGTAATTGGTAGTACTATTGCTTCCTATAGAGTCAGGCATCGCAGAGCGATCTCAGGAACTGAAGAGCAAGGATGACGTCATCGCAAAGCTGGAGAAGGCAATAGAGGAGAAGTCACATAAGATTGCTTCTCTGCAGAGCGAGATTGCTTCCCTCCAGGTTTGCGATCTAATATGCAGAGAAACTCTGAAACATTACTTTGTGCACATAAAAATAATTACACATTCTTTCTTATCCCATGTACAGGCAAAGGGGTGCAGAGTCACGAGGAGCAGAGCTAGCAAGGCCAATGCTCGGGCTGTTGAGCTTGAAAAGTAGGTGCAAAACATGGTTTCTTTTTGAGACCAAGAACATGAAATTTAAGAACAATTAAAATATGCAAATTAGGAACTTGTGGTTTCTCATCTTCTCTATTCTAGATTGACAAGCTCAAGAAGGATGTTGAAGCACAAAGTAGCAAAAGAGCAATTCTAGAGGATAGGGATAACAATGCGGAGAAGAAGATGCAAGAGCTAAACTCAAAAATTGAGGCAGTGAGTACAAAACTGGCCTTTTGTACCATTGACTATTTTATTTTGGTTTTATATTTTTGGATAAGTACATCATTGCTTATTTTCGTCAATGTTATGTATTTCTGTAACTACATAAATGTGTTAAGTAGTGATTCAAATATGATTCTGTTCCTTTTTTGAGTTACGAAGATCCATTTTTTTCCTCCAAACGGCCTGCAATGCAACACAAACAAAATACTGTAGTGCATTTCTAAGGGACACCTAAATTCTCTCTTTTGTTCATGAGAATGTAAACATGTGCGCAATGAACTTTATTAAAATAAGCATGCTTTCTTAGGAGTCCATCAAAAGAGCAACTCTAGATATGTTCTGTTACTATAGCTGCTAATATATAACGTTTTTCATTAATCTGAACTTGATGCAAACTTAGCAATGTTGTGATGACATGACCTTAAGAGTATATATATGATCTCATGGGTTGTTGTCTTCTCTTTTTATTTTGCTAAACAGAAATACTCTATTCTCACAAGATAATATGTCTTGACATGTTCTCAAGATCTTTTTCTTTATCTTTCTTTTCTTTTTTGGTTGCCCTTTTGTTGGTTTCGGAGAGGGGGGGTTTCCTCTCTTAGCATCTCAATATCTCTATCTGTCATCTGCTTGAAGTGTGAATTAATTTCTATAATTAAAATTATGACAAGACATGTGTCGTGCGTCCGATGTTCTAGTAAGGTAGAAGCTGAAGTGCTCTGGAAGGTTCTGGCTATAGCTAGCACGACTGCACGAGATATGTTCGGGGGAAAATATAGTAGTGTCATGTATGACGTCATGGAGCGTCAAACCACCGACAAGGCCGGTGGCTACGCGACAAGCAGCAGGCTGCCCGGGAGATCAGCCTTGCCCGGGGGACACGGCGGTACGACGCCAACTCAGCTTGCTTTCCTCCCTCCGATGCATCTCCCTAGCTTCTCCCGCAAGCCCGTGCACGCAATCGACCAAGCATGCACGAGTACAACACTGTACAAGGACTCCGACGCGTAGAAGTGTTTTTTTAAAAAAACCGGCACAAAATTTTATGCGAGGGCATGGAACCTGGACCGAGCCGTGCCCGTGAACGGGACGAATATCTCGTGCTCTGCAACGAGGCAGCGGCCCGGGCGAGTCGACACTTGCACGCACGTTGGACGGTTCTTTGCACTCAGGACGCAGTGCAGTGCACGTAGGCTGGCCGCGAAATTGCAAAACTGCAATGGGCCTCGAGTCGAGCCTTGACGGTACAGACGTTCTACTACTAAGGCACGTGTTTTCAGCTTCGAAAGGACACGTGGTTTCAGCCGTGCAGAGAGGCCGCGCGCGCTTTCTTCCTGTCCGGACAGACGGATCGACGGATCTTGGTGAGAGTCCATTGTACTGAATTGCACGTGTTCGGTGGTCAAAACTCTGAATCACTCGTTTGCGAGCAGAGTTCAATGGACCGGGTTCAGAGCCAGCCCAAGTGAGTCAATTTACAAGTAAATAAAAAAAACTTAAGTTTTGGTCTGCACGGTACTCTAAAGTATAGGTAGATACGCGCGCCTGCATATGAATTGATGCAACAAGCTAGCTAGGTTTCCTGTGGAAGCTAACATTGTTGGTGTATGTGTACTACGGTACGACATATCTCACCTTTTCTGGTGGAAACTGTGGAGAAACTTAGAATCTGTGTTTGTAAATCTGATCTACTGGTGGACACTCTCTATTAGTCTATAAATAGGAGATCACATTCATTGTAAACTGGATATGAATAGAGAAAACAATAAAGAAAGTAGTTCCCTTTTCATTTATCTGTGTTCAATCTATTATTTGTATTATTCTGTGTTTGATCCATCTCTATTGCATAGGAGGGACCGATCGGACTGGACTCGCGAGTGACGGTTTCTCAACATATTATCAGCACAAATCGCAACAGAAAGACAGATAAAAAATCGCGGACACAACCCTCAGTGAGAAGACACTGAAATCTACAGAAGAATTAGGCTATGTTCTAAACGATTTTAACTTCTAATCACTTGAAAGATAGTGGCTTTTTAATTTCGATTTTTTTAGTTTTTGGTTTTTTTATTTTTATTTTGTATTATCAGTGATGATATAATAGTTTTTCTCTCATTTTTAACTCTAGAAAAGCTATTAGCTACTAAGTTATATTTACAACTAAAAACCAACTGTCGAAGTCAGAAGCTAAGGCTTTCGAGCCTGTTAGAGCAGCCCTTAAAATGCTACAAGCGCTAGAATAGAGCCGGCAGGGAGCGCACCGAGACATGGGGAAGGATTGGCGTCCATGCGGAGATCGACGCGGTGGCCGGTGGGCAAGGGAGTTTTACACTGACCGGAGTGGGCGAAGCACGGGGTAGTAGGAGGAGCAGTGGTTGGTTGTTTGCCCTTGACTTGGTGGCACGCAGTGCAGGGGGACCTCGACCGAGGAGGAGCCCATCAGATTCCCCGCCATAACGGCTCACAAGAAACACCCCCATCCCCATGCTTAACTGGCTACTATTTACACATTGACCTGCCTTCTCTAATCACATACTCCTATATTTACGTCGCTTCAATTTCTAATTTTCTAATTTCGTCTTTTGATTTTTTTTAGTCTTTTTTCGTTTATTCTTTTGTAATGTTTGCGATGATATAATATTTTTTATTTTTTTTTAAAAATTTTAAATTTAATTATTTAGAAAAAGGTAATAGTTGATATAATACATTTTTAGCCGTTAATGTGAAAAAAAAATCAAAACCCACGGTTTATAAGCTAGTAGTGTGTAAGAATCAGTGTGTCAACCATCCACTAGTACCTGACCTGCCTACTATGGCGTATGATTCTCCCTGACAGATATACTCACTCCGTTCCCAAATAGCGTATCATTCTAGCTTTTAAATTTAGTATTTCTAAATACATGTTATTCTACGATTTTGAGGTAGCTTTCTACGGCCTTTTTCTTATATACCCGTCCCCTTTAGCTATTTTCAAGATCATTTACTACCATGGATAAGACTACCGCACCATCCAAAAAGCAATAAGTGAAAAATGTGCGTAATTCGGTCTTGCGTAGATGCGTCTCAGGTGTTCTTTTCAGTTTTTGACTTTAGATCTCTACTATAGTACCTAACTTTTAAACGAAGTATTTTTTTAAGACAGAGTCTACAAATTAATTATAGTACACGTTAAAAACCTAATATCTGTACCATAAAAAATCGTAAGCGAGTATCTCTTTTTCCGCAATCTCTATCGCAAACAGCCAAAAAACCATCAGCTACAGCGAAAAACCATCAGCCACAGCAAAAAAACAACATACTCTTATAAGTCAATGCGCCAACCATTCCCCGTGATCGATGAACGACTACTCTTACTTCCTTCGAATCATTCGTCAGTCAGCTAATTCAGCCAACCCAAGCTAGCCAGCTAGCTTCAGGAAGGGCCGATCGCTCCCGCGCGCGTGCGCAAAGCCACTCACCGAGACACTCGGAGCTCGATCGACAAAGCAACCGGCCGCGCGCTCCACACTCCACACGGCACATCCCCGCGAGCCAGGCGGTCTACGACCCTCGCGAAGCGGCGGAAACACCCCACCTACGCCCACAAAAGAACCGTCTCGGCCGCGGCAGCGTCGTGTCGGCAGGGCGGCACGTAACGCGCGCGGGACGCAGAGAGGTGTAGGCCGCGGCTGCCGGGTCCCCTCCAACCCCGACACCCTGTCCCCCGCTTGTTTATTCCTCCAGATCCGCCCCCACTGTCGCCACCCCGACCTGCGCGAGAGCGCGTGCGTGTATATACGCCACGCATCGATCGATCTCGCCATTGCTCTCGTGGCCTGATGCTTGCGAGTTCTGCGTGCCTCCGGTCTGTATCGATCACGCTACCTAGCTTGCCGCTATAATATACAGTTGCAAGTCGTCGCTTAAGGTTGGTTGATGATGGAGCTGGAGCTCGGGCTTGCGCTGCTGAGCGCGCGGCCGGCGCCGGCCGGGGAGCTCGACCTGCTCAACAGCGCCCCGGGATCTTGCGCGAAGAGGGGGTTTGGGGCCAAGGCCACGCTGCCCCTCTTCGTGCGCGACGACGGCACTGGCCGCGGCGGCGGCGGCGGCGGCGGCGACGACGGCGATTGGGAAATGAGCACCAAGTGAGTGCGCGCGCGTTTTTGTTAGTTGGTTGTTCATGTCGTGCAGCGCCCTTTTCTTTTTGTGGGGCTAATTGGGCTCTGTTTCATGCGTGTAGGAGGAAGAAGCTGGTGGGGTGGCCGCCGGTGAAGTGCGTGCACCGGCGGAACGGCGGCGGCGGCGGCTACGTGAAGGTGAAGATGGAAGGTGTGGCCATCGGGAGGAAGGTCAACTTGTCCCTCCACAGCTCGTACGAGGAGCTCCTCGACACGCTTGACCGCATGTTCCCCTCCACTAACCAAGGTGCGCAAATGTGGCTACTGTATCATACGAACGTACTACGTATTGTGCGCAAGAAAAAAAAAACGTGCGGTTACCTAGCTACGAGGACGGGGATCGATGGGCGCTAACAATTGACCCTAAAATCAATTGGCCGAACGGCAGATGACACAAAAACTGTTCCAGACACGTCACTCCATCTCAATCTTACGCATGCAGATGCACGAGAGGGATCGAGCCAGGATGACCACCACCATCGTCACCCATACGCGGTGACCTACGAGGATGGGGATGGAGATTGGATGCTGGTTGGAGACGTGCCATGGGAGTAAGTTAGATATTTCTCGTGTGTCCTGCGCGTACATCGGCAAGCACATGTTTATCGACTACGTGACTGACAGAACGATGTTGGATTTCTCGCAGGGCCTTTGCAAAGTCAGCCAGACGGCTCAAGATAATCGTGTAACGGAACATACACCTTACTGCTGCTCCTTTTGGGGCGTCGTCTGCGTACGGGTCGCAAGCTCACCGAATAATTAGTTGTACGTGACCGGATCGTTTTGTCATCTCTCCCCATCCGTGTAGTTTCGGCGGTTTCAAAGCATGATGAAATTAAGCACTAGCAGCTATAGCTCTTGTCGTCATACCTTACTGTTCGTGTCAAAATAGGAGTCTTTAGCGTCCAGTGTAGATCAAGTCACTCCTGTGTGTGTGTGTGTGTGTGTGTGTGTCACCGTGTGTGTTCGTCTGTCTGTGGCCGGGCTAGGTCCTAAGCATGTTGATTCTGTTGGGTTTTATTTCTGGTTTTCCAATGCATGGGTCACATGTATATGTTTATTTACTCTTATAAGTAGTTATTATAAATAAGGTGCAGTGGCGGATCTAGAAATGACATAGGCCCTGTTCATTTCGACTTGGCCTTCTAACTTCTAGTTTATTTTTCACTATTTCTTCATTTAATTTTTTTCTGATTTTTTAGCATTTTTTATCTTTTTTAGCCGGTTCTTTTTTCTTATACTTGTTTGCATTATACGTAATGGGATAATCTTTTTTTCTTCTATTTTTAGATTTTTTAAATTCAATTATATCAAATAAGCAATCATCAGTTATAGTGCAAAATAAACCAGCTATAGTGCAAACTCAACCGTAAACCACTAATTTTCAGCCCAAATAAACGCCCTCATAAGGACTACCTATTAGACCTACGCTGCCAGGAGAGCTATTGGACTAGATCAGATATTATTTAAGCCATATAAACAATAAAATTACTTTAATTTAGTTAGACCAAGATCTGAGCTAGAGCCCTCTAGTCTAGGCTCTAGATCCGCCCTGATAAGGAGCTATTGTTCTGAAAATATTCTGTACTGGTGTAGTATGGCACTTCCTTGCAAGTAGCCATTTTGTAAGAGAGAAAACGTCAGGGATCGTTCTATTCGAAAGATTTGAGTCCAAATTGTACTGAAAATCTCTATCAGGAACGAAGAAATTGGAAAAAGAAAATCTAGATGAAGACATACGCCAGCTCTACAAATCTCTTGTCTCATGTCAGAGTTCGCCGATCATGCATGCATGCACGTCAGTTGTTATTGGGACAGCGGGCATGCACATGTAACGTCAGATTGGACAGGTGCATCCGTGCATGGACAGTTCAACGAGATTAGGCGCTTCTAGTTTCTTTATTTAATCATTTTTTTTAATTTTTTAGTTTTTTCTTATTACTTTGTATCATTTGTAATAATATATATTTTTTAATTTTCTAAATTTAATTATACTAAAAAATAACATCAGCTACAGTATATTTTTATATAAAAAAAACCAAAAATTTGATCTTACAAACCCAAATAAACACTACCCAAGACATTCGCGAACTCTCGCTCGGTTGCTTCATCTGGGCGTGCACCGCCGATCAGATGGTGCACGTACGGTGTGCTGTCGGAGAGATTCACAATAGTGGCTTTCATCCGGTGTCCACTCATTTTTTAGAGTAAAATTCTTACAGCAAGCAACCAACTACAGTTAATCAGAATGTTAAAAAGAGCTAAGTTATACTCAAGCTCTTAAACTTGTGTGACCGTCTCGTAGCTTTTTGGCCTTATATTTTATTTTATGGACTCTTAAATTTGCTTTTGTTTGCACCGCAGGTGATACCTACCGTTTTCTAACAGATTTTGCTAATGTGGATAATAACATGGCAAAACAGTAAGAGACAATAAAGGCGAAACAGTAAGAGAATAAAGATAGCCCCACCTGTTAGTGGGGAAAGAATTTCATCCACGTCGCAGGTCTTCTTCCACCGCTATCCTTGTCTACTCTTTGTTCCCTGTCTCTCTCGCGTCGCCATGCACAGCTGTTTCCAGTACCACAATTTAGGTAGAACGTAGTTGTAAGCGTGAAGCAAAGAACATTTTACCTAAAAGTAAAATAATTTATACGTAAATTATATTACAATCGTACTAATAAAAATAATAACACTAAATAAAATCAATAACTATAATTTGCATGTGGACATATGAAGAAGAAGGTAGAGCATAGAAAAATATTTTATAAATGAAGCTTACTTAACAATTTACCACCAAATTATCGAACATAATAGTTTGAACTTTGAACAAAAGATAAGACATAGAAGAAACGACCTGTCAAAGAGGGAAGGATTAGTGTGTCATTATTAGTTGATAATAAATCATGAAAGATGCTAAAAAAAAGAGAAGCCAAAAGATATACTACTAAAGCACTAATTACGTCTTGAAGAACGAGGTGTTTTCATTCTCCGACATTTCATGTCTTGAAACCGTTTCTTGATTCTATCATGACCAAGCCCTTTGAATATCTCTCGCTCAATGGAGCACACCATCAAGTTATTAAGTTAATCATAATATATCTTATTGTGCAAATCGATCTTGATAATATTCATAGTTGGGAAGACTCTTTTGACTAGTAGTAGCAATACTAACTCGATGAGGCGGTAGAACAATAGAAATACAATATGCCTCCAGTTTCAACTATTTCCACTAGACTTCCAATATCATGACAAACAATAAAATCATCAACTCTTTGCACATGAAGAATGAAGGTTTCACATTGATCCTTTATAGTCGCATGATCTGATGAGGACATCACTTCGACTGATATGAACACTCTTCTTGCTAGTACCTTTAATGATGTCGAAGGTCCAATTACTCGGGCACGTGCTCGTCAACTAAATTATCAGGTAAATTCATTTCTAGGGCCTAGTGTATCACTTAAGAACTCTATGATGTTGCCTAATGGAGATGATTTGCTTGTGTTTAGGAATCTAGGATGGGACAGCAAGGAGTTGATGATATGTATCATGGAAGGAGAAGACAATAACAATGACCAAAGGAGATAAAGAATTTATGCCCTTCAACTTAAAGAGCTTCGGACACCCCTTTACTTGTTGCTACGTCACCTTTTGGGCTGAGAGCCTTGTATCGCCACTTAGGCTATTTGGGCCAGGCTGGGCTGGTACTATTCACGTGAACAGTACCACGGCCGTACTATTTACATGAATAATAATCGTGAATAGTACCACACCCCTTTTTATTAGATACGTGTGGCTTCCCCCTTCCTTATTTAAAGAGGTCGCACACCTTTAAATTTGCTGGGGGTTTTCTTAAGAGATTATTCTGCTTAGCAGTTTCACCGCACGTTCGGTTAAGGAACTCTAACTTGTGAATTTAATCTTTATTCGCAATACGATTTCAGATAGCATCTTCTACTCTCTTGCTTGTGTTCTCGATTTGCTTGCAAGAGATAGCCTTCTTGGCGAGGTCAACCGCGTTCGACACGGTTGATAACCGTCAGAGCAGTGATGTAGTGATTGCGAGGGGATCGATCTATTTTGGTTGGAGCCTTTGGATCATCAACGTCGTGTTCTCCACAATCGACTTATCAGTACCTTTCGGAAGATCGGACCATCGTCACATTAGGATCAGCAATGGAGAAATCTTTAGTATAGATATCTGCGAGTCGAGCAATCTTATCCACATCGACCACATCTTGAGTGACTGTGATCCCATCCCGCCTTGATCGACTCCATCTTCGTATCGCTTCATCCATATTTGGTACTAAAATCTTATTTACATCACAAAATATTTTGACTTCTGTAAATAATTGCTCCCAACCATGGTTCCTGAAGTTGATCAAATGTACTTTTACATCAACAAGCAATGACATGGCTTGAGCATTATTTTGATCCCTTATTTGCATGGTAAATTAATAACTCATTTGTAATGAGAAACACTTTCAACATCATCTTCAAAATGAACGTAAAGTCAAAACTCTCCACAATATGAAACAAACCTGCTATCTTAGATGGATCACACCCATTTTCATGCACAAGGCCTAGCACATCTAGCACTGCACCCACATTGACTCAATACGAAGTAATGTTGTATAATGAGAGTCCTATCTAGTATTTTCACGTCTAGCTAAACTGTTTTCTTGATGGTTCCCTCATCCTGAAAAAAATCTCACCACTCTCCAACTTACCCAAAATATTTTGACGATGCTTTTCAAGCAATACATCTTTCCTTTTGCAAGATGCACTAGTGGTGGACACGAGAGGAAGATGTTGCACAGCCAGGACCACAAGAACAAGAGGCTCCACCTACACAACCACAACTACAACAAATAGATGAAGGTATTAAGGAATTCAATCTGGACCATATAATTACTGATATAGGACTTTGTATACCATTTGACGATTTTCATCTCAACATTAGATATCAGATGAGGAGGGCTTATTTGTTGAAGGGCCTTCCTCAGCCTATTGGTCATAATTAGCCTCGCAAAACATATGGAAAGAACCTTAGAGCCTTTTTGTGAATTATGGTTTAACAAGTACAATTGGTTCGAATAAAGTGCGGAGAAAAATGTGTCCTATTATCAATTGCTTTCTTTTTAAGCACCAACTTTTACATGAATTATTTGGTCATGATGTCTTCACAAAAATAGGATATAACAATTACAACAATCAATACAAATTATATGTTTACCATGTTGGTGGATGTAATTTACTCTTATAATAATACCAGTAATCACTAATCACACGACTTCTTTTTTCAAGTATTTTTTCCAAGGTATCACATTATTGTTAGTATACCCTCCTACAATACTACTTTGGCACCAATAGCACATTTTGAGGCCGTATTTATAAGAATATCAGTATATGTGCAAATTTAGCAAAAATATACGTCACCGGGCGGCAATACCCTGGAGGTAATACATGGCCGAAGGAGCCCCGTGCCTGTGCGGCAGGGGCCTGCCACCCGACCACCGTGCAGCCAAACCGGTGCCGCATGGCCATGGGGCGGCTGGCCATTAGCGGTTCAATTAATTAGTTTAATTACGTGATTAGAAAATTTATTTACACGCATTGCTCATAGAATTTTTTAGATATAGCAAATGAGCACAAAAAACTTACAAAATTTTTTGTGGAGCTTCCTGACACAGCGTACTTCATTGTGTAATTTATTCATAATTTTTTCCATTCCAAATTTTACTTGAATATTTATTTACGTAAACTATTTGTAAGACTTTTTTAATATAGGAGATGATCTCAAAAAATTTTAAAAATGAAGGATCCTTACACAATGGACTTGATGGTGTAATTTTTTATACAATTATACAAGGAGTACATATAGCAGTACAAAAAAAGGCATGGCACAGAATATAGCAGTACAAAAAGCGCTCGCACGGGATGCGATATGGCTTACTCATATAAGCCACTACTATCTCCTCACCACGTCAGTCTCCACGGGTAGTCGGTCCGGAGCGTAAGTGTCTGATCGGAGGAGGTACGAAGACCATTCACTCGGTTGAGTGGCCGGTGGTGCACCAATAGGCTAAGTTAGAGCAGTCTAGGTCTAGTAAGTGTCGATATGATCCTGTTGAGACATGCCAAACTAGGGGCCGCCGGAGATTAACTCCTGAACGAAGGACTCTAGAAATCCTTGTTATGTGGATGAGCCCTAGCCTTTACCGTACAATGTGCCAGTGAAATTGGGGGAGCTTTGCCTACCCGAGTCTCTAAACTATGCATGTGCTCCAAACTCTATGTACGGTGTGAACGATGAGCTCTGCCCTGCGTACGCTGCAAACCTTGGCACCGTGTACCACTCCCTGGAAGTAGCTAGGAGGCCAGTATCGTCATCGGTGGACTGGTCGTCACCCCTATGTTGAATTGAAGGCTGCAAGATGGAACGGTGTTAGTCACAATAAATATTTCGGATGTAGAATACAAATCTCATACCTCCTGGATGTGCAGCGAAGATGACCGATGGGGAGCGGTAGTCCATATAGAGTGTGCGGAGGGTAAAAGTAATGCATCTTAACGATGGACCTGCGGTAGAAGAACACTGTGATGTTTGCGGAATGTAAGATATAACAGGAAAACAAAATGTAGGTTTGTACGTAAGTTACTTCCTCATCAATCTAGCATGCAGATGATCGATGGGTACTACTATGATGCCGACCAGACTTGGTAGGTCGCGATGGCCAGCCAGACTTGTTTGGTCACGATGACCTAGTGGGTGAGCACGGTGCCCCCACTAGGTGCCCGATGCACATGGCGTTGTCCGTCGAACGGCCGTAACTCAGGTTGGTTATTATTTTTTTGGCTTGCGATAGGATGTATTTTAAAGTTTTCTGCAGGGCCGGTGGTGTGTCTGGGCTACCGATGGTGGTTTTAGACGCGCTTGCGATGCGCTACGCTTGCTCTAACTGAAATGACATACAAAATAGATTCAATAACGACTAGTATGAATTTCATAAATGAAACAATCAGAGTTTGCAACTGTCTTACAATACCATGTCGCTAGAAGCGTTGCAGCGATCAAACGAGCGTTGTAGACTATTGTTGTGCCTGACCAGCTCCGGGTGATCTGGTGAAGGTACAGTGAGTCTACCACGCGACCGGGGTTCATACCACTGTAGGTAGCCGTCATACGTTCGAACGTCATACAGACGATGATCCACTATAACATCCAATAGTGCACTGTTCGTCCATGCCATCATCCACTCCTGCTGCAGTGGTTGGCAGTCTGTACCATGCTAACCCGCCTTTGATTGCCTGCATTACTTGGATGTTACAAAAGAAGACAAACAAAGTGTAAACATTACTTGGATGAAGTTTGACTCACAGGTGTACGGCTCGCTGCAGGAACCTGCTGCTCGGAGGGGGCATGACCTGATACAAACTGAACTGTCGTATTACGCACTGTGACACGTAAGCCTCCACCATGTATGAGAACACCAAATGACAGGTCGTTGCCCATAACTCGGCATCCTGGAGGCATTGCATGGACAGCCCGTGTGGTGCTACACTCAGCACAAACTCTAGAGTCCATAGAGCCCAGATGATATCGCTGTCGTGCAATGACTTGTACTCGTCGTGCCACAACAAGTAGCACCTCGCCGGTCTGTCCTTGGCCTAGTGTAGACAAGCACTAGTCCACCGCAATGATCCCTCCCTGCAGCTTGAAGGGTGGAAGGCCATCCGCATCACTTGTAATTCACGACTGGCACCTGTGGTTCTCATCGTAGAAGTTTTCAAGCTCCAGTAAAGACATATCTTGCAACAAATGGGATAGATGAAATATTAGTATGAAGATTGATAATGATAATAAAATACTACAAAATAAAATTTATGACGTGAATTTATAGTGCGAGCACAGTGCGCTAATGAAGCACCAATAATGGCGTGAATAAACTGTACGTAGGGAGACAGACGTGACATAACCTCCCTTCGGTGGCCTGTTCCCTCGTCGCTATGCACGAGCAGTCATTTTTCAGAGCAGCCAAATAACCTTCGACCCACAACATTTGTTTGCATGCGTACTAAAGAAGGTAAAACAAAGACACCAGGCTAGGCTTGCCGTATGGTGCCAAGCTCTGCCACATTAGGACTGCTAATTAGGGCTCGATTAGGAGGGCTAATCATATACTTAGACTAATTAATTGAACCGTTAATGGCCTACCGCCCCATGGCTGTGCGGCGTCGTGCGGCACCGGCTTGGCTACACGATGGCCGGGCGGTAGGCCCCTGTCGCATGGCCATGTGGCTCGTTTGGCTGCGTGTCAGCTCTTAGGGTGTTGTCGCCCGGTGATCGGGTATTTTGCTAATTTTATGTGTGTGCTAATATTTTTGTAAATACGGTCTCAAAATGCACTGTCATCAGGTGGCAAAACGGATATTTTGCTAGTTTTGCATGCGTACTATTTTTTTTGATAAATACGACCTTAAAATACGCTATAAGTGCCAAAAGGTCTACTAGTGCTCCTAGGTACTTCGTTTTGTCTTTGGACTCTCAACAGTCAGGTACACCATGTGTATTGGGAGCTTTGTTGGTTGAGCAGTTTCAAGCGGCTGTCCTCCGATGGCTGCTGTTCACTCTGCTTTTGCAGCCGTGATTTTAACTGTATTCCTGGTCTTTTGAAGCAGTTACAACAGTGAAGAATATCTTCGTCTCCATTTAAGAGATTTCCCATGTGTAGCTTTGACTTCACTCTCAACTTCCAAGCAGAAGACGCTACAGTTCATCGTGCTTCACGGAAGCAGGGTGAAGAAGACCGTAATGTTGCAGTTTCAGTTTTCTTTTCAGAACAAATGGAAGGAGCTCTTGGTTTAGGCACGGTTTTGTAACAGTATTTTGGGTTTTTCCAAAAAAAGAAAAAGTGCAGTTGGTTAACATAGTTATCTTTAAAGGGGTGTTCGAAATAGCGTTGGCTTATGACTTTTTTTACTGTAGCTGATTTATTTTTTTTTACTGTAGCTGAGTTAGTTTATTTGGTATAATTAAATTTAAAAAAATTTAAAAATAGAAAAAAATATATTAACCTATCACAGACAATACAAAGGAATACGGAAAAAAAAGAAAAAAGCAAAAAAGCTCAAAAAATTCAAAAAAAACAAAATTACTGAATAGTAAAAAAAACTAAAGACAGAAGCAAAAAGTGGATTTAAGCTAAAATAAATTGGGTCGACTTTTCAATTAAGATATTACGATATTGAATCATGAAAGGTCAACAAAAAAACCAAAAAGACGTGTAGTTGGTAAAACTGAGACAGTGGTCTTAGGACAAAGCTACGAGATGCCGCCCCGGTTCAATGGTCGGCACGAATGCTTTCTATTACTAAATTCTAGCAGCTGAATATAGCAGATAAAACAGCACACTTCTGACATGATGTTAATATGTGATTTTTTTTAAAGAGTTTCTAATAGTATGTGATCACTGATAGGGGCGTTGGTTTTAACTTATAAATAGTAATAATTTGTAAAGTAATACTTACGTATAATTTTAACTGATATAAGTAAAGTCACTATAATATATAATGTAATCGACTAGTGGATTTATTTTAAAAAAAATGCTCTGTTTTAAAAACTATATATCATTAAAATATTATTTATTATAGAAAAATAATTTTTAGAACCAATACAAATTACGAGGGCAATTGAACCTAAGTGGCTCAGGACCCACCACCGCTTAAGTGAGTCCGCACTGGATCGTGCCTTACTATCAATCTAATGATCCAAGTAAACAAATACGGCTATGACAAATAAATTATGTAGTATGCAAATATTATAATACATTTCCTCCATCTCACAATATTTGTTTATAACCCATCATACGAGTAGACTTAGAAAAAGTTAATAAAAAATGACCTTACATATAACTATTAAATAATAGACTATAATAACTTGATTTCTTCCAAATCATTTTAGTAGGAATAGAGATTAGAGACATAGCAATAGTTACATTTTTATTTTTTTAATGGACAAAAATCTTGAAAAAAAAACTTCTGAGACCATTAACAAACGTAGCGAAACGGAGGCAGTATAGCTTTTCGAAATAATAAGCACGTGTTGTTTTTGGAACATGGCCACCTCGATTTGTTTTATTGCTTTTGATAGCTCACGAATGCAAATTTATGCACCCATGGACTAGTCAAACAACAGTCCCCGCCGGCGGGCTCAATTTCTTTCCAAATAAACAAAGAGTTGCCACGGTAGTAGGGATGACAACTATTAAAAATAGATCTATGAGTGAGATCTATTTTCTAAATTTTAAAGTGTGTATATCTAGCATTATATTATTAAGGTAAGATAAAGGAGATCAATTTATAAGATAAAGTCTGTACCACTTCTTAAATTATAGTCACACACGCGCACGCGTATTCGTATATTTTCGCGTAAAAATCGCATGACTTGCGATGCGTGACCGTGCCGTGACGTGGCGCGCCACTTGGCAGACCAAGTCCACCTTTAATTTTGCTAAATCGTGCATCACACACTCTCTCTGTTTGAATAAGATTCAAACGTTTGAATTTGAGATTTTATTGAGTTTGATGATATGCAGTTACCAGCGGGTATGCCTGCTCAAATATGTCAGTTACCAGTGGGTAATGGTTGTTTAATCATATCAGTTATTAGTTTGTCTATATATATGCCATATGCCTATAGACGTCCAGAGTATATTGTCAAGAATTTTACTGCCTCTATTCTCTTCCTCCTGTGAACTTGTGCTGTTGTGCTGCACCGTCTGAACCTCATTGAATCTTCTTTCCGGTGTGCATTGTGAAGAAGGGGAGCGGTATTTCTGAGCCGTTACTGCCGTGAAGACTTGCATGGGGTGGCAATAAGGTTTCTGGGCAGCATACATCTGTACGACCGCTCACTGCACTGCGTCATATACATTCTACATTACATCACGCTTACGTTACTTTCTGTTCTTCATCAAGCCCAATAGTAAGTCATTCGCGCGTTCGATCGACTTTCATACTATATTTTCCTTACATATTTTCTAAGTATAATGAGTAGTTTGTTGTTGGTCCTAGAAAGAGGGAGAAGATTTTTTTGATATCTATTTTCCTGTCAACAGATTAACTACTATAAGAGTGTTCCTTGCATTAGCATCTTTTTATGGTCTAAATGTTCATCAAATGGATGTGAAAATAGCTTTCCTTAATAGAGAGTTGGAATAAGAAATCTATATAGATCAACCGGATGGTTTTGTGATTTTTGAACAGAAAAATAGGACATGCAAAGTATTAAAATCTTTGTTTGACTTAAAACAAGCACCTAAACAATAGCATGAAAAGTTTGATATGACTTTGATAAACGCTGGCTTTATTATGAATGAAACTGGTAAATATGTATATTACCATTATGGCAGGGGTCAAGGAGTCATTTTGTGTTCATATGTGAATAACATATTTATATTTGTAACAAACACTACCGTAATTAACGATGTCAAATCTTTTTTATCCCGATGCTTTGATATGAAAAACTTAGGAGAGGCAGATGTCATTCTGAATATTAAATTAATCAAGAATGAGAATGAGATCACTTTGAACCAATCCCATTATGCTGAAAATAATATTAAGCCTATTCGACTTTAAAAATTGTAAAATTTCTCCAACGCCTTATGATGCAAGCATTAAGCTACGAAAGAATCAGAGATTAGAAAAAGATCAATTGAGATATTCATAAATTATTGGGTCACTCATATATTGAGCTGGTGCCACGAGACCTGATATTTCACTTGCTGTAAGTAAATTAAGTTGGTTTATTTCTAATCGAGGAGATGATCACTAGAAGGCACTATTGGGTCACAAGCTGAACTTTCTGGTCCACTGCACAATCATCTTATATGCAAAGGCAAATTATGAAAAAAAAATCATTATATACATGCTGACAAGGTGGATGAGTTATGTTTCTATAAAGATTGTTTCCTATCAACTAAATAAAAAAATGTCTTTATATACATATTATGAATTTAGATTACAAAACTTTGCTATAAATTTCAGCCTTCACATAAGCAAATTGTGGATATTACAAATAGGTTTCTTATTCCGTTGTCAGTGGTCTAAAATGCAAAGAAACCAATATAAATCAAACCAAACATATTGCAAGTACAATAAACTTATAAACCATATTCATCGTAGTTGAATCATCCAGATTTTGAACACCTTGCTTGCATTTTTTTTTTTTTGCAACCAAGGAGCTCCCTTTTTTTGTGACCATGGAACATTTTGCTTGCATTTCATCATAGTAGACAGGAACCTGCTTTTGGTCTCAACCGCAATAGCATGAGGAGCCAGCCAAAATAAGAAAAGAATGAGTACATGTGTTGTAACATTGGTAGACAACAATGTATAACATTGTGCTGAAATATAACTTCCACTGTTCAGATTAGATAACAATAATAACATCAACCAACTAAATTGTGTGGTGGGTGGAACTGACTGTTACGGAAGAGAAGGCCACGACGGTTTTCACGAGTCGCGCCGTACGAACACGAGGTGGAGAAGGAACTACTACCGCCAACTCGCGCAAGGTTTTTCAGCATGGTACGCGGACGATCGTGAGAGAGAAGAGGAGGGGGCGCGAGATGGTTGGTTTACATCCTATCTCATGATCACATTGGATGACTGCGAAGAAAAGAAGGAAGAATAAAGCATCATCAACTTGTATTTTTAAGTAATAGAGATACTTAAAGATATATATGTTTAGTATTTAATTTTCTGCTTGTACCCGCTTTTAGCTGTGATTTAGAGCAAAATGTTACTCCTTTGTTTTGCAATATTTGTCCGTAGTCTATTATACGTATAGATCAAAAAAAACATTAATGAGAAATGACCATTAACATCTCTATTAAATGATATATTAGACTATAAACATAAAGATAAAGATAAATAAAGATATTTCATTTAATAGATAAATATTTTGAAACAGAGACTTCAAGACCACAAACAAACTACTGAATCGGAGAGAGTACTAGTATAACAAGACAAGTTAAGGTTAGTATTCAATTTCCCACCTAAAAATCACAGTTTGTCAAAACACCATCATTTCTGTAGACTATTTCTGTACGCCGTGGCCGGTGATACAACAGCAAATCTGACTACAACTAACATGTTGCAATACTTGCGAACCGTAGGTCTGACAAACTGACATGTAGTACAGTAGTAGTGCTAGTGCATTCGACATCTGGTGGACCAGACCTCCAGACGTCGGACCCCGGTAATAAAAAAAAAGTATATTATTTATGTCTAATTTAAGACCCTCATCGTTTCGGTTTTTTTCGACTTCAGTTTCTAACTTCAGCTTTTTTTTCACTATTCACTACACTATCCACTAACTCAGCTACAGTAAAATTTCAGCCAGCTACATTAAAATTTCAGTCAAAAGTCAGAAACCATCGCTAAAACGATCATCACCTAAATTTCATTCTACACCTACAAAATCAAATAAAAAGTCTATCCCTCCAACTAATAAAAGACAGTTTTGATCAGTTTGACCCCACGTGACACGTCCATTAGAGCCAAGCTAGCCAAAATAAGTTCAGTGTCTCACCGTATCTATTGATAACTCACCGGGTAGATTAGATCAACATGTTATTCAAATATTAAATATTTTTATTTTTAATATAAAAATGATGGTGGTCTCACCTTATTTTGGCCAACTAAGATATATAATATGGCGTGTCACGCGAATCAAACTCTATCAAAATTGCTTTTTGTTTGTGGGAAATGAATTTTAAACGGTTTTAAAAGTTAGATATGCATTTTATGCGATTTTACGGACGAGGAACGAAAATTGACTCATACGAAGAGTCGAGCGACCAGGATGGACTTTTTCATATAAAAAAAACCCCCCACGAACCTTCCAGGACGGCTCACAAGCAGCGTAATCACACATCATTAGCAGATAAGACCCATGTACTAATCGGTCCACGCCATCTCCACGGCCAACCTCGCACGCAGTACAGTAGTCCAGTCCACCACGCCTCACACAGCCGTCACACTCCAGCGACAGGTACGCTTCCCACGGCGGCAGGCGAAGTCCAACCCCAACGGCCCCGTCTCCAATCCCCGCGCGGCACCGCGACGTGCGCCGTCGCCTCAGCCAGCCTCGGCTGGTATCATGCTTTCTTCCTTTACAGGGCGACACGCCAAAGAGAGACGCCTCCGGGACGCACCACCGGTCGTCGTCTACTGCTGTGCTGCAAGATCCTCAGCCGCTTCCTTCCTTGCATGATTGCGTCGTTGCGGCTGCTGCTTTTGAGCCGAACAAAACAAAGCTGCAAGATTCAAGACCATAACCAACTCCTTTTACAGGAGCAAGCAGCTGATCTCCAAATTCCAACCATGCCGTACAAATTAAGATCACAAAACAAGGAGAAGGGATGCTTTGAAAGTTTTTTTTTTATCTTGCTTGCCCGGTATCTTTCTTTGCAAACATTCTTACGTGAAGGACATGGCCATCTTGCTTAGCTACATGCCCCCACGCGCGCGCCTGTATCTCCTACTACAGTCGCCCGTCGCCTCCGGCCGCATAGCTCCCGCGACTCTAGACCCCTACTTACTAACCCCTTCACGGCTTGACGGCGACGTCGCGGCTACATTATTGGGTATCTACGAGCTCATCCGCATTTCGCCGAACACCTTGCGTCCGTCCGTGCCTATCCACCCGTTTGGCCCTGTCTGCTTGATTACTGCTACTACTAGCTAGGTGCTGCTACTCGCCTGGCTGCCTAAGGACTAAGAACTAGATGATTGAAGAAGCCAAAATCAGCACGGTTTACTCGTCGTCGTCGGTGTCCGGGGTGGGCTCGCGGTTGAGGTCGGGGTTCTTGGCCCGGCGGCGCGGGGGCGGCGGCCGAGGGGCGCCGACGACGCCTCCGCCGGAGTGTTGCGCGTCGACGCGAGCACCGACCTCGGCCGCCTTCTTGCGGATGGCGGCGGCGGTGAGGGCGGCGCCGCCCTCCTTTCGGTCCTCGGGCCCCCCCGCGGCGGCGGCGCCGTCGAGCTGGTCGGGGAAGTTGAGCCGCGCGGAGCGGCCGCGGAGGTAGAACACCGCCGTGTCGTACGCCCGCGCGGCGGCGACAGCGGTGGAGTAGGACCCGAGCCAGATCCGCGACCGCTTGTTGGGCTCGCGGATCTCGGCCACCCACTTGCCCCACTTCCGCATCCGCACGCCGCGGTACTGCCTCCCAGCTCCCCCTCCCCCGCGCCCGGCTCCACCGGCACCCGCGGGCCCCTTCTTCGCCGCCGGCACAGCCGCGGGGGCCGGCGTGGGCTGCGGCGGCTGGTAGAAGGAGGTGGCGTCCCTGTCCATCCCCAAACTCCTCTACTGCTACGACTCCTGCGCTGGTCTCTCTTTTCTGGTCCTATGAGCGGTGGGCTCTATAAATAGAGGGGATTAAGACGTTAAGCGCGTGGCGCGGTGGGGATTAGCGCGGGGGTGTGTTCGTGGGACGGTGATTAGGGGTGGGCTGGACCTGGATTTTTAGCGGGCTCGATCAGCCCTGTTCTATGTGGATGGATTTTTTTTTCCTGCGGTATATGTTTTTGTGATCGTGCCGGGTGTTGATGTGTCGATATAGATAGTACATATAATTTTAAACTTCGAAAGCTAAAAGACGATGCGGTGTTGTGTCACGGAGACAGCGACGCCCGGGGCTTACGAGCGAGCTTATCGCCGGCCGGGGAGTTGATTATTTCTAGTTAAGTTTTGGTGTGACGGGTGAGGTCACTGAGGTACTACTGTACTAATTGGGGCGCTTGGAATAGTTGATGGTCGGCGCTCGCTGGATGTGGAGTGTGTGTGTTTCCTGGATTGGGGAATTTAGTGGCTCTACTTGCAACTTCATTACTATATTAGTGTTTGGTTAATCATGTATGTATAAATAGTTTAGGTAATTATCAGGTGTTGTTAGATGTGCTCAGAGATATGTGAGCTTTAGCTAGGGTGGACAAAAAGCCCGTTAGTGGGGTTGTTGGCTCTATTCAAAATTGCTCTCATTATACTTATTAATTGGTTAAACATTGAATGAGTCGATTTCGGATAAAATTAAATTTTGTTTTGGCTCGGTTCGGCTCGTTAGCTCGATTCTAAAAATACTTCCAAACTATTAATAAAATGGGTATTAACTAAAATAAAACCGGAATTGAAATACTGGAAATAAAAATTAAGCAGTGTAATATAATTTAAAACAACATAATTTTATTTACAAACTAGGATCAATATGGTCTAAGTGTGCAACTTGCCTTATTCCGCTGACTGGTGTGTATAATCAAAGTACAACTTTTTAGAACCGTCGTAGTCTACACAAGATAATAACCAAGCAAACTCAAATAAACTCCAAAAATTTAAAAACAAGGCATATTTAGGTAGATATTTATTTTAGATTAATTTAGAAATTTGAATATGTTCAATCGGAGTTAGGATGAAGGAGGACGGGCTTCTGAAAAATTCAATTCTAAAGAAAAAGAAAACTAAATTTTCTGTAATTATTTTTGTATATAAAAAGTTATTTATGGTGTCATTAAGAGATTTTCTTTTTCGGTTGAATTAGTTTTGTGAAGGCAATTCAAGGAAAAGCTGATGTGGCGAGAATCAGATGACAGGGTGGTCGAAAGCCGACGTGGTTTGCCACGTCGTTGCCGCTTGTCTACCACATGGCCTTGGCTTGCTGACATGGCAAGTTCGAGCTGAGGTGGCCATGCCGAGAGCTCGTCATGACCGCTGAGAGCAGGTTGAATCGGCCGCAGTGGTCAAGTAGGCTACAGTGGTCGAGTAGGCTGCAGTGGTCGAGTAGGCTACCGTGGTCTAATAGGCTGTAGTGGTCGAGTAGGTTGTCATGGTCTAATAGGCTACAATGGTTGTAAGGAGAGTACAGAGAGAGGAGGTGAGCAAGCTCAGCTCCAACAGTGCCATCTCACCTCGGTGCAAACTTCAAGGAGGTCAGAAATTGGCTAGCGACGAGGAAGGGTGGCGGCGGCTTTGGGTCTCCGGCGAAGACACTGTTCCGGCGATGCTCGAGCTCGACGGCGGGTCGAGGGAAGTCGGCGTGAGCACGGTGATACCGAAGGGGAAGTAGGCGAGGGGGGAGGGGGCGGCTTCGGTGCATCGACAATTGCTCGCTGAAGTTGTGCCAAGCTTTGAGGGTGGGGTTGCATGGCATTAAGGACTCTCGAGGCTTGGGAGGGACAATTAAAGGTGAAGAGAGCTGGGGTGTGGCTCGAGGTTGCTCGGAGGTCCTATTTATAGGGCTGAGGGAGAAGCACAAGGAGAGGATTGCTCACTAGATTCAATGGCGGTGCAGATTCAGTCTGGGGGGGGGGGGGGAGGGAGAAAGGAATGGAGAGATGCGAGAAAGGAAGGCTTGGCCAGAAATCGAGAAATTAGTGATCTTGCGAAGATATTTCTTTTTAGGCAGTCAGCTGAAAACAGGAAAGGAGGTTTGGTCTCAGATTCAATGGCATAAATGGCGTCGCAGCTCGCGAACAGAAAGGAAGGGGGAAGGGGCGGCTGATGGGCGGGTCCAAGGCAGCAGCGAGAGGGGCGGCTGGTCGAGTGGACCCACATGTCGGGGAGAGGAGGGGCGCGGGAGAGGTCAGCTGGCGTTGGGCCGGCTAGGTGTCAGCCCAAAGAATTTTGGAAAGTTTTTAATACTTTTTGATTTTTTTAGAAATTTCAAAAAAAACAAAAATTAGCCTAGAAATAGCAAGGAAAACCAAATAAAATAAACAAAAAATTTGGGATGTCACAGGAGAAGTGAGGGCTGTGGTGTGTGCGTGCGTGTCGCGTTGCGGGGGTGCCCTGACAAGCTAGGCGAGCGATCGGCCGCGACAGTGTTGTAATCTGCTTCGGTGCGGCCGGTGCCATCCCGCTGACCAGCTTCGTACTTTTCCTCGTCAACTTGGGCGAACGGTTCGGTTTTGTTTGGTACGTACCCTTGCTTTGGCGGGTCTGGTTTCTTTATTTCTCAAGCGGTTGTGATGGCCGGTGGCCGGTGGGAGGTGCACGCTTGTTTTTCCAACTACTACGACGGTCGTTGTAGACGCATACACGTACTCATCCAACACGTACAACTCAATTTACACATATAGATGTATCCACTAGCACATATCGACGGGCTCTTATTGGGTGATAGTGTACTAAAGTTTTTCTCTTTTTTTTTTTAAAAAAGGAAAAGATATAAAAATGGAGCAGATGCACCGGGGCATCGATATCATTGACGCTACGTAGGGGAGCATCTGTTAAATGTGAAATTTCCTTTTTTTAAGTGATTCGACTGGGTGCATCATTCGAGCGCCAGGTTTGTGGAGAGCTACGTGCACGCAATGATCACTTTAACGGTGCTACAACAATTACGAGGCTCGCGACCGGCCGGTGAAACGATGTTAATTTCGTTTTGCAGTGAGAAAAACGGCCCACTTGGATCTCTCATCTCTCCTTAGCCCCGCACAGGTCACCGACCACCGTCACCATCGGTGGCCGACTGGCCGGCGGCGCTCGCCAGCCTCGGGCCTCTCAGGGAGGGATCATTTACTGGGCTAAGCTGTGCTGCGGCCCATGGAGGGAAGTGGCGCGTGGGCTGCGTGAGATAGTGCAGCGATCTCCCGCGCGCAGGGCTGCATCTCAGTGGGTGTATGATACTGTGATAGGGGAGAATCGACACCTGGGCACTTGGCATTTGACTATTTGAGCCAGAGACAGCAAGACACTTGGGCACTTGGTATTTGACTATTTGAGCCAGAGACAGCATGCAGTCATACAGTGCCTGCCTGGATAGCTAACTGCGAATGTAAAATACACAAAGTCTGGGCAGAAAATTATCGAGACAACGTAAGAGGATGTCTGTAAACAGCAGACAGGTGCTAAGCATTCAATGTCTGCGGTACCTTACTGCATTCAGAGTTTCAGATTAATCGTCAAGATATGCATGTCAGTGCATACACATTTACCAGTGCCATCCAGGCATTATCTCATGTTTTCATCGGACAATGCCACTCACCCTTTGCAGCACATGCCACGCGATGCTAATCTTCAGACGCCCACTCAACTCAAGCAGCAGCTTTGCAATCAAGAATCCACCCGCACCCACGCAGACACTATTTTTTTTGTTCATTCTGATCGGCTAGAGGGTAAACTTATGTGCCTGGTTAAACCTTCTCCAACCATGAGCCTCTTCCAGCTTCAGCTACCGCCCTAACAGGATGTTGTTATCCACAAAGTGAATCCTGAATGTCAGAACAAATGGTCGTTTTCCTTTAGATTCAAATCTGACGATCTTTTGAGAACCACAGCTCCTGAAAAGCGAAAAAAGCAGATGAATGAATGCTCTTAATGGGACTTGATGGCCTAACAGATTTTTTTTCCTCGTGTACGACAATTGGTGCCACCACAAGACGTACAAGATAAAATGTCACTACACCTGGTTCATTACTGAAGCACTTGGTAGGGAAAAAAGAGACTGATAAATCCTTTGCTAAATGAGGGGTATTTGGCTGGGATTTAGTTTAAATGTGATTTTGAACTAAATCCCAACCAAATACTCTTCAGCCAAACAGGTTAAGACTTGAGCAGAGGCGGGGGTGGAGGGGAGGTTGGCTGGGAGGGAGGTGGAGGAAGGAGAGCGGAGGCGGCATGGCAAGTGTGGTCAGGTCGGGCTTGTTGGGGTTGATGGATAGGAGGGGAGGGATCAGGAAAAGAATTATACGGGACGGTCCTAACTCTCACCTCTTGGGACTCCTTTTAGATTCATGACATATGATAAACATAAATCTTAAAGCATAATAGTAATTTAAAGTAAAACGTCTAGCAATATTGGGGATCTTCTTTATTGTAATTATAATCGTAAGTTTACCTTGCTTTCCCTAATTTTAACAGTTATACTGAACCCATGATTTCTTTCATGCAGCTGTTTAATTGCTCGGAACCTTCTTGGTGGAATGAAAACATGCAGAGATGTTTTTCAATATATGAATTATATCGAAAACAGTAGTGCATCTGGAGCCCTCAGTGGTGTTGATTCTCTTGTTAAAGGATATATAAAGGTAGGTTTCACTGTAGCCCTCAGGGCATCTCCAATGGTCCTAGCTAGTAACTAACTAGAAGACTTCCACATCATCAACCAAATAGTTAGCATACAAAGGACTGTCTATAAGGATAGCTATTTGATACTTACATGCACACACAGTTATTTATAGAGACTGCCTCGTTTTCTGTTATAGCCTAGTGCTTAAGGAAGAGCCGGCTCGATTATTTTTGCATACTCTCTTTCCTCCACATAGGATTTATGCTGATGTGTACATGCAAATAGCCAGCTGACTCAGACCATTGGAGATGCCCTCATTGATTAGTATTTTCCTCCTAGTGGTATCTTATTTTAGTATGTCAGAAGGCGAGGTAGAGTCCGTCAAGGTATGTTGGAAGGCGAGGAAGGGTCCGACGTTTGAAGTATACCTGGAAATCCGCAGGCTACCATTTTATAAGGATTACAGAAGGGAAGGATCAGCCTTGTCGGCAGAACAATCCTTGTGGCTGTCAATCTGCATGTGGGAAGCAGTGCCCATGTCTCACAAATGGAGCATGCTGTGAGAAATACTGTGGGTGAGTTACTTGCTTTTCTTTGCAAAAAGTTGCATTGTTATGCATACGTTTCTATGCATGGGAAGTATATTTTTTTTTGTATGTTTGCGATGGATTTATTTTAGTTATTGACTATGCATCAATCTCTTCTATGCTTTAACCTACTTTTGCTGGTGCCAGATATACTTTCCCCACTCTGCTAGATAGTAGATACTCACCCTTTGTTTAGACTTTGCTTGGTTAGTCTTACCGCAGACAGAGTGAAAACTGAGAATGGCTGTCCTGGATATTAATAGCATTGCTTATGAAAAAAACTACAATATATTTTTAGATGTACTCTGGTTTCATATGCTATTACATTGTTTGGTAGAGTAATTCAATGTTTTTATTGCATTGAGGTGCTGTTTGGTTACCATCCTTTTATTCTTTACAGAAAACATCAAGTTACTGAATTCAAAAAAGATATTGCAAGTCTGCATAGTACAAAAGGAACACAAATGGTGAACATCTCTCATGAGAGATTCAAATAGGATAGCTACTTTTTGGTGATAGATATTTTGTTGGTTATTGCTTTGAGAATTTTTTAGTATTGACTGGAATAAACTATACAAACACATGCACACAGACACTAGCATGCGAATACTCCGTTACCCTCATCCTGCTGTCATAGCTCAGTGATTGCTCATGTTACTTGTGTCAAAGCTTTTGCCTTTTGCATTCCAGGTGTCCTAAAATGTGCAAGAATCGTTTTCGAGGTTGTCACTGTGCAAAGAGTCAGTGTCGCAGTCGCCAATGTCCATGCTTTGCTGCTGACAGGGAGTGTGATCCTGATGTGTGCAGAAACTGCTGGGTAGGCTATGTATTTGAAGATCTGAGGAATCCTTGTAGGATTTGCTAGTTCATTCACAATTATGTATTATTTAAAGAAAATTGCACCCCTGATACCTGTGCTTTTCATTCTTTGCACTTCCCCAATCCCACCTGTACCTTAAAAGTTAACAATTTAGTAAATTACCACCTGTACCTTGAAAATTTGGCATGTTGCTTATATTTTACCACCTGAGGTTTGGAGACTAGGCAGTGCATAAGAAATCATGTGCAAGTGAAGTAAAACTGCAGGTTGTAAGCACGGGTGTGAGCTATGCAGTTTTCTCATCTATTCATGAGGACCATTGGTGGATGTTGGATATATTCGTAGAAGTGCGGGAGGAATCTTGCTTGTTTATATTGTAGTATCGCAAGATACTGGTTTCTACAGCTTAAAGTCTAAACAAGGGGATTGAGTTTAAGATAATCATATGTTCTTAAAAAAAGTTTTAAGATAATCATGATCAATAGTTTAGTCATCAGGTACACCCCACAGTCATCAAGCATTGCAATTGGAAATGATCTTACTGTACCTCATGCTGACAGACGCTAATGTGTGCAAGTGCATTATTCAAAAGGGCTTAAAATAGATTTGGTTTTCCCATTGACTATTCACTTTATTCAACTCTGGATTCAATTCTGACAAAATGGTATACTTCATCTAAACTCATCTGAACAATACCTGATTTATACATGAGTATTTACCTGAAGTTGCATTATGAAAGCTTGTATCAATGATAGGAAATCTGCTAAGGTTTAATTTGAATTTGTTATGCATTGATAAATAATTAAAAGGGAAAATTTTGAGCACTCTATGTACTTATGTAGTTACGTAGAAAGCAAAGAATTATTGTATATCTGACCAATGCCAAAATCCAATTACGGTCCTTTTTCATTACATGCCTACTTAAAAAGGTGCTCCATTAGAACCTTATGCAGGTGGTTTGCTTTGTTGTTCATACTTTAAATACTTTCTCTCATCCATAAATTTTCTAGAATAAATCATCAGTATATTGAACCACTCTTTTTCACTTGTATTTTCTAACCTACAGGTGTGGTGATGGTACATTGGGAGTCCCCAACCAAAGAGGTGGTAATTATGAATGCCGGAACATGAAACTGCTTTTTAAGCAACAACAAAGGGTAAATATATTATGCTTTAATTTGTCGCCAGTTATTGCCATGTCGGTTATAATTTCATTGAATCGAATAGTCAACACTTGATTTCTTTGGCGCTTCTGTTGTTTACCAAAGGAAAAAATAACCATAAGTTCTTTTGTGAGGGGAGAATTGTTTCCTCAGTAGCCTAGGTTTGATTTACACATGATGTAAGTGCAAGGGTCTAAATCTCTTTAAGCTAAGTTTGCCTAATTCTGGTGTAGCAATGATTTCAGCTGAAAGTTAACCCTTTAGAAATTGATTCCTTAATAGCTGTCCCCAGCCAGTTCTGGGCCAATTAGGATATCAAAACAATAACTGTGATAAACTCAACCAGAAAACTGGATGTATACTTTTTTCAGTGTTACTTGGACACAGACACGGGAATTGGAATCTGACTCGAATTCCGGTGTCCGATTCTGCAAACAAAAAAATAGAATTCAAAGACTCGACTACTATATATTAATATAATACTAATAAATAAATATCTTTCCTCTTTCAAACCCACATGGCTATAACCCCATCCCTGACATTTTTCGGTCCATTATTTTTTTTATTCGAAGCCTCCCCTTCTTCTACTCTTCACCACCATTTACTCCAAGACCAAAGCCATGGCAGAGAAGGAGATCAGAATTATTTCTTTCTTCTAGTCTTCCTTCAGCTTTGCTTCGCTTAGTTATGGTTATGAACAGAGATGTTGAACCAGTTGTGCTGTCTCTTCCCTATCTAGTCTCTTCATTCTTCACCTAGGACGCTGCTAAAGGTATCCGATGAATGTTGGAGAGTGTCCGACACATATTGACACGGAGATACGTGTCAACACGGCAAAAAAATTTCGAACACAGGTGTCCTGGTAACATTGTTCTTTTTTTTTGGGGGGGGGATCTAAAATCAAGGAAACATGAAGTTAGACCGTGCCACCCCTTGTAAAATTGGGATTAATAGATATGGAGACAACAATCTTCCCATTAGTTGGAAGATTATGAAGTGCAAAGCATGAAGAAATTGCACAAAACCCCCTTTGATTTTTATTGATGGGCTCATGTCATGAGAATAAATTAGACTTACAGTGTGTTTTTTCAGTTGCGATTGATGGTTTTTAACCTTAACGTGAGCGCTTGTGTAAATAAACCGAATACCGATAAGTCGATAAGCCTTTGAATAGGCTATCCTGATAAGCCGTTTCGAAATGACAGCGAAGAAGTCGTCCCATTTGTTTGTTCAAGAAAAACTATAAGTCATAAGTTAAAATGAATAGGGCCTTACATTGTGAAGCTGGCGGTATTACTTCATTTTCCATTAGAGTTGTTCCATTTCGAACAAAATGTTCTATCAATGGTGTTGACATAGTCACGACTTCTTTTCAGGTCTTACTTGGGAGATCTGATGTTTCTGGCTGGGGAGAATTCCTCAAGGTAACATTGCTCCTTTGATCCTTCATCCCTCTTCCGCCTTATCCCTTCTTATTTGTCTTTTCCTCAATCTTCAGAATAGTGTTGGCAAGCATGAATATCTTGGCACAAGGAAGCAGACAAGCGTGGAAAGATATACGATCGTGAGAGTGCGTCGTTCCTTTTCAACTTGAATAATGAGGTAGGTGTGCAAACATACTAGTTACACGCTGGACTGGTCACTAGATTTGACCAGCCTGGTCTCGTGCTTTTGCTCAACTCACTTTGTTCAACATCCTGCCTTTTATATTTGGTCTGCTGTGTTTAATATCACGTGCTTCGCTACTCTTTTGGATGCAGTTTGTTCTTGATGCCTACAGAATGGGTGATCCAAATTGCTATGCCAAGGTTATCATGGCAGCAGGTGATCATGGGGTAGGCATATTTGCCAAAGAACGGACGATCGCAGGCGAGGAGCTGCTTTATGATTACCGCCACGAGCCTGACGGAGCCCCGGCGTGGGCTCGGAAGCCCGAGGCCTCTGGAGCGAAAGACGACGCGCAACCTTCCAGTTGGGGCGAAAGACTGAAGCATCAAAGGTTGATTCTTTTGTTGAGGGGCCAAAACTCGACAGTCGTTAGCACCTGAACTAAACCTGTCATTCATTGACCCCTGATTTTAATCAACCCCTGTTGTATCAGAGCTCACTGTCAGTGGAACTTGGATAGTCGTCTGAATCAGTATCGTTACCCTAGCGCAGCTGTGTTTGCCTTCGGTGGTATGTGTAATGTGTTCCTTTTTTTATTTCTTTTCGAGATTCTTGTGGTATTCTCTGTTATTACACGGCGAATCAGTGGTGTCTTGCGCGCGCCTGCTGCACGTACAAACCCTGCGTCGGCGGCTTAACCCTGTTGGGCAGCGACGCCGTACGCGTCCTCCACAGTAGCAAAAACACCCCGTGTAGCCTGTGCTCGTAATTGTGACTCCGACCTTTGTGTTCGAGTAGGAAACGCATCCTGAAAATTTGTCCTAAATCTAGCTCTCCGTTATCCGGAGAGTGTAAAGGAGAGTGAGCAAATTGGTCTTCCGCTACTGCTGTCCCCGGGAGGAGGCCACCTCCTAGTAGTATTAGTGTCGAGCACCATAAGCGTCAGCAGTAGAAGTGGCGCTGCGGTCACAATGGCACATCTCCCACGGGTGCCTCATCTCCTGCCCGGATCAGGTGTTGGCAGATCATCTCCCGGCTAGATCCGACGTCGTGCGCGTGGGGGAGCCATCGTCCTCACCTCGAGCCGCCGCCCGTCCTCCTCGGATTTGTCTTGTCCACTACCGTAGAGCAGCGATACTGCCGTTGAATTCGACAGTCTCAAGAGCTCACCGTGCCCGAATCCGGCCTTCTTCGAGCTTGCCGCACTAGATTTGCGCCGCCTCGAGTTGGGCTGCACTGGGACACCGCCGCCCCAAGCCTCGCCCCGCTTGGATCTTGACGCCCGTTGCCCTCCACCTCCGGATCGGGCTGCTCAAGCTCCTCTCGGGTAGATGTACTCCTCATCGCTGGCCGCCCAAGCTCTCATCGCACCTCCACCATCGGTCTTCCACTACTCGAGCCGCCATCGCCGTCCTCTTCTTGTACCGTTGCTGCTGCTCACCTCTCTTGACGCCGACCGCCGCTGGTGAGATCTCGAGCCGCCGCCGCCGCTCCCTTCCTCTTGGATCGCCATCACCGCTCGCCTCGAGCCCATTCCAGCTCTCTTTGGAGCACCACCGCCACCCTCCTCCCTCGGAGCACCGCCGCCCCAAACGATAAGGTGAGGCAGGAGGTGCCGTAGTGGTTGTCGGTGAGCACGACGAGGAGGGTCTCCTTGAGGTAGGAGGCGGAGCGGAGAAAGGGCTTCCCGAGCGGGGGAAGTTGGTGATTGAGCCTCTTCTATGCTGTTGGGGATGCACGTGTGGGCTAGACTGAGGTACTGCTGTCATAGCTGGCTTGCTTGTGCTGCTAGTTATCCTTTGAGTCTTTTCTTTTTAGAGTCTATACTTCTGTTGTATCCATCCAAATCCATTGCTCTCTTTGAGTTCATTTAAGTTGTGCTAGTGCATCAATTCTTTTTTAGTCAACCGATTGCATTTCTAGCTCTCCTTCCCTTTCGCATGGCAGTATTTGTTGCTCTTCTCTTTGAGCCGCTGTAGCTCGTAGAAATCTTTATGATGCTACCGCTTCTCTTTGAGCCGCTATGCCTTCCTTCTGTGCCGCGGCCGTTTCGGGTTTCGATCTGCATGCCATGTTTCTATCTATCTTTCTTCGACTTGATTTGACATCTCTTTCTGTGTCAGCTTCATCATCTTCTTTGTTGTATTGTCATGGTTGACTTTGCTCCCACTTGCCTCTGCTTTCTCAGCCCTTGTATTTTACGTTTTATGGGCTGCCGCATGATACCGGACAGGAGATCATTTGATACTTGACATGTTTTTCCAAAAGTTACATGCTACGACGATATTATCAAGACTTGGATTTTGAATTTTACCTATTTTAGTGTTAAACCTTTCGAATGCAATGCTATTGCACATGCCTTACATTTATTTGCCCTGGGGAAGGGGGCGGTGTTAAAGATATTTATGGCATTTTCTATTGTCTTGGGATTTAAGGTTATGTCCATGTATTCACTATATATATACTCCTTAGGGCCTCAATACAAACTAACTATACATCCATTCTCTCCTCCTGACTAAAGTCATATCCAGTTATGACGCTCAACATATTTGAGAAAATGAAAAGGAGATACATGTCTTGATGAGGACATCCCTTCCATGGATACAACTCATCCACAACAAGGACCACTCACTCGAGCTCGTGCTCGTCAACTTAATTACCAGGTGAATTCATTCCTAGGTTCATATATTACTGAGAATAGACCGCTACCTAATGCAAGTGATTTAATCGTGGTTAGGAACCTGGGAAAGGATGAAGGAAAAGGACATGGAGTCATGGACATGCAAGGACAGAATCATGGAGGTCACCACGTCACTTTGAGATCAAGTCAAGCAAGAATCCGAGTTGGACACGTTCTGGAATCGGATTCGGACTGCTGCATTGGTACCACATTCAAACGGGCATAACTTCTTCATACGGACTCCGTTTGGGGCGTTCTTGTACTTCATGGAAAGCTTATGAAGTCTACTTTCCAACGGATCCAACCTCATCTTCAAATTCCATCCGAGCTGGCCGTAATCATCAAAACAATCCACGTGGGTTTATGAGTCCGAATCCAAAAAGGGTGCTGCGCCACCACCACTTGGGCCATGGGCCTTGTAACCCTAGGGCGTCCCCCCTGGTCGTTTCTCTATAAATAGGAGCCGCTGCCCCCTGCTAGGACTTGGATTTCGTTGAGTTTAGGTTTAGCCTTTGCGCAAACTTCGTTCTTCGATTGTGTCGACGATCACCTGTCAAGACTACCTTCGGGATCCCACCTTTGTTTTTGAATACCAACTTTGTTATTCGCAATATCAGATTGCTTTTCGTCTTATTCTTGCTAGTTCTTCGATTGCTTGTAGGGATTGAACTTCGTGTTCAGGTTTATCGTGCTTCCAGCAAGATCAATAACATCTTGGAGTTGGTTCAGCGATTGCTAAGGCGCAAGCGACGTCGTACGGTTGTAGTCGGATCGCGAGAGTCACCTCCACCAAATCGATAGTTATCAATCTCATCGAAAGATCGGGCACCCCGTCTCCATCAAGTGGTATCAGAGCTCAAGGTTGCTCGGTAAGAATTTCCAGTTATTCATAGATTAGATTGCTTTTCACTACCTACAGTACACCAAAAGCCAAAAAAAAATAGTAGTAGATCACCTGGTCCAAACCAATCTTAGCCTCGCAATTTTTCTTTTCGATTTTTGCATTGTTGAACTTTCGGTTGCATCGTCGTGTCCTTTGCTGGTCTTAGTGCCTAGTTCCTCTAGAGTTTCGAGTTCTGTTCACGTTTTGGTTTCACCGTCACGGTTGGTTTCGAACTCCACGTTGAGGGAAGGAAAAGAGGGGGACTCGGAATAGGACTCGGAATTGGACTCGGAGTAGGACTCGGAATTGGACTCGGAGTAGGACTCAGAATTGGACTCGGAGTAGGACTCAGAATTGGACTCGGAGTAGGACTTGGAATTGGACTCGGAGTGGGAGCAAAGTAGATAGACAAGAAGGAAAAGGCAGCCGCAGATAGAAAGAGCCGCGGCGTAAAAAAAAAGAGAAGAGGAGAGAGAAAATCCTAACTTTTGCATACGACCTCCGATTGAAGCGTTTCTTGATCCGTTGGAAAGGAAACGGGAAAATAGGGCCAGAAAAATTGAAGTTTGGCAAACTGGAGATTTCAGATCCGTGTAAGCCACCACGCATACGCGCAGCGGCTTCGACCCTAAAAAAGGTCGTTTAGGGCCTCAAAACGGGCCCGCAAAGTCAAGAAAAGTCAACTTTCTCGGAATTCGCTCAAAATTTACAGGGACCTTCTACAAGTGATTCTAAGGTGCTCCGTGAAGACGGCGTCCTTTTCTGAGCCTCTGAACTCCGTGGGCAACGTCATCTAGATTCTTTCTGTGCGGTGTACTCGTTTGTGTTCTAGACTTGCGTCTCTAGTACGGTCTAGCCTAGGACCAGCACCAACCGGCGTTGAGCGATTTTTCAGCTTGCATTTTCTGATTTGATTATTGCTAATCCATGCTACCAAACTTGAGCCTTCCCGCTACACCTCTCCTACACCGTACAGGCTGAGCTTCACCTGGCAATCGCTCCATCCAATCTTCAGAGATACGTTGACATCGCTGGGAGCCGATCACCCCTATTTTGCTTGGTAAGAATTGGTAAGAGTTCGATAAAAGGCTTGAGTGTGAGCGACTTTTTGAACCTCCTCATCCTAGTAGTTGCTGTTAGGGACATATTCTTGTGTTTTGCTAACAATGGCAGGTCATACAACGGATGAGGATCAATCTCATACTCCTCGTACTAAGTCAATCGTACAACATTTTCTACGCCTTATGAACCTTCGTGCAGAGGGTCTTGAGGAGGATGTCAGAGTGACGAATGAACGACTTACTCAACTTGAGAGCGCCCAGATTGAGACCAATGCCACACTCGCTGCGATGGAGAAAGCACAAGGTACCACTAACAATTCGTTGGCAAATATTATGGCGCGCCTTGAGGAGATTGCCCAAGCTTCGTCTGCTGTTCCCCTGCTGCGACGACAGTGCGGAGACAAGATGACTCGACCATATGGGTGATTCGAGACCGATGGCGGATCAACCACAACAACGATCGAGCTCGTCGACAATTGCGTTTTAACCGACAAGGTATGCGAAGGAACCCCACGGCGTGAGGTGCGTGACCACGGCGATTCTTTTGCTAAGGTTAAATTCACCATGCCTTCTTTCAATGGTAAATATGATCCCGATAGCTATCTTAATTGGGAACTAGTGTTGATCAAAAATTTGCTTGCCATGAATTTTCTCGAGAATAGACGAGTTAGGGTCGCTACTAGTGAATTTACCGACTTTGCTTCGCTTGGTGGAAAGAACATTGTCGTCAAAATCCCAATAACATTCCTAACACACGGAGGCTTTAAAATTGCTTATGCGCCATCGATTTGTTCCCTCATATTATGCTCGTGATCATTAAATAAACCGCAACGTCTACAACAGGTGCAAAATCTGTGGAAGAATATTATCAGGAATTACAAATTGGTATGTTGCGTTGTGGTTTAGTTGAGAATGAGGAGGCATCCATGGCTAGGTTTTTGGGAGGGTTGAGTCGAGAAATTCAAGACATCCTTGATTATAAAGATTACAATTCCATTACTAGATTGTTTCATCTTGCTTGCAAAGTGAACGTGAGTTGCGGGGGCCTTGACGAGAATGCGATCTAATTCTTCCGCAGTCGCACAAATTCATGGACTCCGCGCACCCCTGCTCCCTCGTCCATTGTGGCGCCATCACACTCCAACAACAAGCCGCGCCCTACTACATCAATTTCGACGCCACGAGTTTCTGAAGCACACAAATCAGCACCACAACTTCCTGCAAAAACAACATCTTCAGTTGCTTCGACCGGACGAACAAGGGACGTGCAATGCCATCGTTGCAAAGGCTATGGACACATGATGCGGGACTGTCCAAGCAAGCGTGTATTGATTATACGCGATGATGGTGGGTATTCATCTGCTAGTGATTTTGATGAAAAAACATATGCTATGCTTGCAACTGACCCTATAGGAGATGAAGAAGAATATGATCATGAGGAGCATGTTGGCGCCGAAGATGCCGACAAGTATTTGAGCATTATAGTGCAACGCGTACTAAGTGCTCAAGTGTCTCATGCCGAGCAAAACCAGCGCCATAATTTGTTCCAAATCAAGGGCGTTGTCAACGAACGCTCGATTCGCATAATTGTTGATGGTGGGAGTTGCAACAATTTGGCAAGTATGGACATGGTAGAGAAGCTTGCTTTGCCGACTAAACCTCATCCTCACCCATACCATATTCAATGGTTCGATAACAGTGGTAAGTTGAAGGTAACACGGATGATGAGAGTACATCTTTCTATGGGTTCATACCATGATTATGTTGATTGCGACGTTGTACCTATGCAAGCTTGCTCATTATTATTAGGAAGACCTTGACAATACGATACTGATTGTGTGCATCATAGTAGGAATAATCAATACTCTCTCATGTTCAAAGGAAAGAAAATTGTGCTGCATCCTATGACTCCAGAACAGATTGTTAAAGATGAACTTGCTAGAGCTAGTAAAGAGAAGAGTTTAGAGAAATCTAAGAGCGAAAATCAGATTGTAGCAAAAGAGCTTGTGCAACATAGGAAGAAAGAACTGAAATCTGCTCATGTGAACAAAAAAGAAATACAATTGAAAGGTGCTAGTTTTCTTGCTACTAAATCGATATGACTGAATTGGATGCTAGTAAATCTGTTTGCTATGGATTAGTTTGCAAAGCCACTTTGTTTTCATTTGAGGAGATACCATCTTCTTTGCCTCCTGCTATCACTAACCTTTGCAGAGTACAAAGATGTCTTTCCAAGGACATACCACCGGATTGCCACCGCTTGAGGGATTGAGCATCAAATTGATTTAATTCGGTGCATCACTACCCAACCGCGCACCATACAGACAAACCGAAGAAACTAAAGAAATTCAGCGTCAAGTTCAAGAATTGCTTGATAAAGGGTACGTCGTGAATCACTTAGTCCTTGCCTTTATTCGACCATTTTAGTACCTAAGAAGAATGGATCATGGCGTATGTGTGTTGATTGTAGAGCTATCAATAATATTACCATTAGATACCGTCATCCTATTCCTAGGTTAGATGATATGCTTGATGAATTAAGTGGCTCTACAATGTTTTCTAAAGTTGACTTGCGTAGTGGATACCATCAAATTAGAATGAAACTTGGAGATGAATGGAAGACGGCATTTAAAACTAAGTTCGGATTATATGAGTGGCTAGTGATGCCTTTTGGATTAACTAATGCCCTAGCACTTTCATGAGATTAATGAACGAAGTTTTACGTGCTTTCATTGGTAAATTTGTGGTAGTTTACTTTGATGATATATTGATTTACAGCAAGTCACTAGATGAACATCTTGAACACTTACGTCTGTTTTCATTGCTCGAGGATGCACGTTTGTTTGGTAACCTCGAAAAGTGCACCTTTGCACCGATCGAGTTTGTTTTCTTGGCTATGTTGTTACTCCGCAGGAATTGAAGTAGATGAAGCCAAGATTGAAGCTATAAAAGTTGGCCAACACCACAAACGGTCACACAAGTGCGGAGTTTTCATGGGCTTGCGGATTCTATCGCCGCTTTGTGAAAGATTTCAGCACCATCATTGCACCACTTAATGAATTAACAATGAAAGGTGTTTCATTTAAATGGGAAAAGCGCAAGAAGAAGCTTTCAACCTTCTCAAAGAAAAGCTCACAAATACACCATTGCTCCAACTTCCGACTTGGTAAGACTTTTGAACTTGAGTGTGATGCTAGTGGAATTGGAATTGGTGGTGTGTTGATACAAGAAGGTAAACTCATTGCTTATTTTAGTGAGAAATTGAGTGGACCTAGTTTGAACTATTCTACATATGATAAGGAATTACTTGCCCTTGTTCGAACTTTAGAAACATGGCAACATTATTTATGGCCCAAAGAATTTGTTATCCATTCGATCATGAATCATTGAAACATATTAGAAGTCAATCTAAACTGAACCGTAGACATGCTCGTTGGGTTGAATTCATTGAATCTTTTCCTTATGTCATAAAACACAAGAAAGGGAAGGAAAATGTGATTCTTGATGCTTTGTCTAGACGGTATACAATGTTGTCTCAACTTGATTGTAGAATTTTTGGCTTGGAGACAATAAAGGAACTATACACCTCGATGATGAGTTTAAAGATGCCTGTCCAATTGCAAAAATGGTAGATCTTGGAATAAATTTGCTTTCAATAATGGATTTTTGTTTAGAGTTAACAAACTATGCATTCCAAACACTCTGTTCGTCGTTTGTTATTACAGAGGCACATGGGGAGGATTAATGGGTCATTTTGGTGTCAAAAGACGGAGGACATCCTCATTGAACACTTCTATTGGCCAAGGATGAGGCGCGACGTTGAGCGCTATGTATCTCATTGCACTACTGCAATAAAGCTAAGTCTCGACTTAATCCACATGGTTTATATATGCCTCTTCCTGTGCCTAGCATTCCTTGGGAGGATATTTCAATGGACTTTGTTTTGGGATTACCTCGCACAAAGAAGGGAGAGATAGTGTTTTTGTGGTGGTCGATAGATTTTCTAAAATGGCACATTTTATACCTTGCCATAAGAGCGATGATGCTACAAATGTTGCTGATTTATTTTTCAGAGAGATTGTTCGACTACATGGAGTGCCCAATACCATTGTTTCAGATCGAGATCGAAGTTTTGAGTCACTTTTGGCGCACATTATGGGCTAAATTGGGTACCAAGTCTGCTGTTTTCTACTACTTGTCACCCACAAACAGATGGACAAACCGAAGTTGTCAACCGCACGCTATCAACTATGTTGAGGGCTATCTTGAAGAAAAACTTGAAGGCGTGAGAAGAATGTCTACCTCATGTAGAGTTTGCTTACAATAGATCGTTGCACTCTACTACAAAGATGAGCCCTTTCGTAGTATATGGCTTTAATCCTCATGCTCCTATTGATTTATTACCTATCCCTATCTCTGAAAAAGTGAATTTAGATGCTAAGAAGCGTGCTGAATTTGTCCTCAAATTGCATGAAACAACTAAAGAAAACATAGAGCGCATGAATGCTAAGTATAAGATTCTTTGGTAGTCGGGGTAGAAAGAGTTTAACTTTTGAACTCGGTGATTTAGTCCTGTTGCATTTGCGCAAAGATAGATTTCTGAGTTGCGAAAGTCTAAGTTGATGCCTAGAGCTGATGGTCCATTCAAGGTGTTAGCTAAGATTAGTGATAATGCATATAAGCTTGATCCACTGCGAGACGGGGTTAATCCACATTTAATATTGCAGATTTGAAGCCATATTTGGGGAAGAAGATGAACTTGAGTCGAGGACGACTCAAATGCAAGAAGGGAGGATGATGAGGACATCCCTTCCATGGATACAACTCATCCACAACAAGGACCACTCACTCGAGCTCGTGCTCGTCAACTTAATTACCAGTGAATTCATTCCTAGGTTCATATATTCCGAGAATAGACCGCTACCTAATGCAAGTGATTTAATCGTGGTTAGGAACCTGGGAAAGGATGAAGGAAAAGGACATGGAGTCATGGACATGCAAGGACGGAATCATGGAGGTCACCACGTCACTTTGAGATCAAGTCAAGCAAGAATCCGAGTTGGACACGTTCTGGAATCGGATTCGGACTGCTGCATTGGTACCACATTCAAACGGGCATAACTTCTTCATACGGACTCCGTTTGGGGCGTTCTTGTACTTCATGGAAAGCTTATAAAGTCTACTTTCCAACGGATCCAACCTCATCTTCAAATTCCATCCGAGCCAGCCGTAATCATCAAAACAATCAACGTGGGTTTCTGAGTCCGAATCCAAAAAGGGTGCTGCGCCACCACCACTTGGGCCATGGGCCTTGTAACCCTAGGGCGTCCCCCCTGGTCGTTTCTCTATAAATAGGAGCCGCCGCCCCCTGCTAGGACTTGGATTTCGTTGAGTTTAGGTTTAGCCTTTGCGCAAACTTCGGTTCTTCAGTTGTGTCAGACGATCACCTGTCAAGACTACCTTCGGGATCCCACCTTTGTTTTTGAATACCAACTTTGTTATTCGCAATATCAGATTGCTTTTCGTCTTATTCTTGCTAGTTCTTCGATTGCTTGTAGGGATTGAACTTCGTGTTCAGGTTTATCGTGCTTCCAGCAAGATCAATAACATCTTGGAGTTGGTTCAGCGATTGCTAAGGCGCAAGCGACGTCGTACGGTTGTAGTCGGATCGCGAGAGTCACCTCCACCAAATCGATAGTTATCAATCTCATCGAAAGATCGGGCACCCCGTCTCCATCATGTCTGGTCCTACCATCCCAGTTCTGCACAAAGTAGCACCCTCTTGCCAACAGTGACAGCAAAAGCAATATGCTAATGAAGGTAGTTTCATATGGTTGCATGGAAAAACAAAAATCACTAGAAAAATGTATACCTTACAATGTTATTAAGACGTCACTTTGGCGTCGCCTAATCGTCGCTTTGGCGTCGGAGCAGCCTGGAGCTGCCGCCACGGCCGTCGCCTCGCCTCGGGTACGTATGGCGTCCGCCTCGGAAGGGATGGCGTCGCCTAGTCGTTGCCATGGCACAGACACCGCGTCGTAGGAGCAAGGCGAGCGCCATACCTCTGTGCACAGGCGCCGCATCGCAGGAGCAACAGCGGGAAAATGAAGAGAGAGAGAGAGAGAGGGGGGAGCGCGGGAGAAATAAGTGAGGGGGCGTAAAATTAGGGGATATGGGTGTTAGTTTGGCGCGGCGGCGACCTCCGGCGATCCGATAGATTCTGGCCTCCCTCTTCCAAGGCACCGCCTCCCTCCAGGCGTCCACGCCGCCGCTCAGGTTCTTCCCTATTTCCTCAGGTTCTTCCGGGCTCATATTCCCTCTTCCGTTTAATAGGCACCGAGCATTGAATGCAAGTATGCCTACTTGTTGATTGTTAGATGTTGCTAGATGTTTTTATTGCATAGGCATGTTTTTATTCATGTTTCCATGTTCATTGCTAGATGTTGCTCTACTTGTTGATTGTTCAATGCCATTCAACATTCATGTTTTCTAGCTGCACCATTATTCATGTTTATTTGCTTTGTTACATAGTTAAAATAGTCACACTCTATGTTCAATAAATTTACTGCTATAAAAGGTTAGGATGTGAGTATGGTGTCGCCTCGCCACACGTCATACTCGTCTAAAAGGTGTGAAGGTAGTCAGGCGCCTCGCCTCGCTTTATCGCCGTGATAACCTTGATACCTTAGTGTCCTTTAGATGTTCTTTGCCCCACCAAAATTCGAATTGGGACGCATTGTGGAATATGCTGAGAAATCCTGTTGGCCATAAGTAAATGAATAGCAGATAAGTTTACAGAGCACAAGAAGTCAATAACCTTTTCATTGCCCCTATATCCATAATGCTAGTGAAATCCTAAAGACCTAAACCCATCTACCAAGTTCATATATGTTCGGCATGGATCAGGAATTCGTTATCTTCTTGGAACTATTCGAGTCAGTTAAGAGATGGTATTGAGTGTTACCGTGTCTAATAGCAGAAAATACTAATAGAATGAAAGCTGTGGTAAGGTTTGCCCAGTTTAATCTACAGGGTCTTGTAGTTTTGCTTAGCAACATTGTTCGAATTTATATGCTTTAATTTTTTCCATTTGTGAAGCAATATTGATGATGCACAACTTGAATAATGGATGAAAGAAATTTTGTCCAGGCCAATCTGACAATAAGAATACCTGTGGTGCACAAAGAGGCATTGTGTGCAAATTCGGATGCATGTAGATCTGGTTTGGTTGCATAGGGGCAGTTGGAAAACCCTGCAAAACATAAGTATACTGGTATAAGATCGGTTAAATGACAGAAGGAAAGAGAAACTCCTAGTACATATTTCTGTGTACCTGATAGTAAAAGGGCCTTCCAACTGTTGCATTAACCTGTGCATCTTGTGCATATTGAAACTGATGCTCATTAGTTTGGGCAAGTAGTTCGGGAACAGCTGAGGAAGATGCTGGGGCTTGTTTTGCTTTTTCTGCATGGTAGAGTATAAATTTTAACAAAATGGTGTTTTATAAGCATGAGTGAACTTAAAGTTGCTACTTACTGGAGCTTGGCCGTTTAGATGGTTTTTTCTTCTTTTTCTCCCTTTTACCGGCATCTTTTGCACCTTGAGTGCGCAAATTTCTCATTTCAAAGAATACTTCCAGCGCCTTCTCTCCAGTTTCAAGGGAGTCCCAGAATATTTTTCTTGATTCTTCCAGTTCCTGGCTCTTCGCTATAATGTTATATGCATACTGCATTGCCCGATTGTGATACGCAAGTTCAGCCTCGGTACATTCCTGTTGTGTTGAATCATCTTGACTAAGCTTATACATGCTTCTCCTGGCATCTTTTGTCCAGCGTTTCAAAATGTACTTTTCAGGAATTGTGTCCACATTCTGCAGGCTGAAGGCTTTCAGGGAATGGGAACAAAGAAGTCCCATCCTTTCGAACTTTCTGCAACCACAAGAGATTTCCATCGTAGAGGTATCAACAAGAACAGTCCACACTTTTGAACCCCTCCCCTGCATCGTTATTTCAAACCTCAATAAGTTTCCACCGCAAGAACTTTCTTGGCATGAAGTTGCACCGCATCCGTCCAGAAATTCTGCCTCAAATAATTTGTAGATCCTGTGTGTATAGCATTCTGCAGCCTGCTTCAGAACTGTACTATGCTTAATTGCACGAACTGGAGCAGTTTGGCTACAGCGAAAATCCTCCTCAGATTCATTTCTACGAAGAGCCTTGACAACCTTTTCTAGAAAGAGGGCAAATCGTGTAAGAGAAGTAGATTCATCAGAAATTCCAGTGAGGATGTTGTTTGATACCTCCCCCCACTGAGATGAATTGATCCCTCCATCAAAAGTTTCTTTGTTACATGCTGAGCACCATCTATTATTGAACCTATAAAGGTAATTAAGCCAATTATTATCCTGTAGTTTGTATTCATGAAGCATAGCTGCCCAGGATTCCTCAAGCTCCATTTCTGTGTCAGATCCTTGCATGCACTTCATAAACATATTCTGAAATGCTTGAGAAGCATTTACTGTGCCTAAATGAGACTCTAAATTCTTCAAAATATGCCAGTAGGAAAAGCAATGCTGTGTGTTAGGAAACACCTGCTCGATTGCCTGCATAATAGTCTCATCCTGATCAGTGAAAATTGATTTTGGTGATCGGCCACCCATTGACTCCAAGAATGATTTAAATAGCCAAACATACGAAGCTGCAGATTCATCTAACAAGAATGCACAGCCAAAAACAACATTCTGCCAATGGTGGTTAACTCCAACAAAAGGGGCACATATCAGGCTATATTTGTTTGTACGGTAGGTTGTGTCAAATATAACAGCATCTCCAAAGTAGTCATAATCATTTCTACTTTTACCATCCCTGAAGAAAAAGTTAGTCGTGCGGCCTTCTTGATCAACTTGGACGTCCCAATAGAACATGCCTTCCTCGTTGGTTCTACGCTTGAAATAACTTACGAGACTTTGGCAGTCTCTGGCATCAATCGTTGTTATACCCTGAATGTTCACATGATTGTAGCAATCCCTTGTAGTATACCCTGGAGACTCAGTAGTATCACCTTCAGTCATATCAGAGAAACCATTTATTAGATGCAATTCAGCAGATGCTGCTGGATCTATAACACCTGATTTTCCAACAGCAAGTGACTTTGCCGATCTCAACATGTGCCTTTCCCCAGGTTTAGCCAACTGGTGATTATGCACGGGAACAAAGCGTATGACCGTCCATTGTCCTTTCCCATCAACTCTAAAACGGATCATTGCTTTGCAATTAGTTCTTGTGTCTGGTCGATTAAAGTTTGCTTCTGTAACAGGCTCATCATATTTAAGCCCTTCCTTTGAGCAGTAGTAATCTTTTGTCCGAATATTCTTGGTACCAATGAAGTAAGACTGTTTGCCCTTCCGGACACTAAAACCAATTCGATGACCATAGTCACAATACAGTTTGTATGCCTCTTCCTCACTATGGACAACACAACCGAGAAGCTCTTCGGTTGCCTCCTTGCGGCTCAAAGCACTTCTGTAAGCTCCCTCTTTTTCTGCTTCTTCACCATTTTCCTTCCTTTGAAGCCTTTCTTCTTGAGGATCTTGACTCTTAACCATTTCTACTCAAGTAGTTCCATCAGTATTTGCATAAACAGTAAACAGCATAGAATTATTTCCACTTAAATGCTGTAAAGCAAAAAAAAAACTATTTCTCTTAAAAACACATAAGTTACAAGAAAACTGTTAGACCAATAAGAAGGGACAAATCTGCAGAATGGAAATTGCAATGAAATCCCCTATTCTATGTAAGATGTCAAATGCAATAATGGTCAATCTAAGGCTCTTCTATTTATACCAAGTGTGTAAAGAGTTCCTAGCTGAAAAAATTAGGGGATGGTTCAAACAAAACGACCAAATGCAGTGATGAGATATGGTTCATTCCTAAGCAGAATGGAAAGCAACAAAGTCTTTCCAACAATTGTTTTGCTCAGCACAAGAAACAATCTGCCAGGTATAGGTCCAAACTCTAAACACATGGTAAATGTGATCAATGTTCATAGTCAAATAACACTTGCTTCATGAAGGGAAGCATGAGTTTCCAAATATTAGGAGAGAATTTTTGGGTTGCTTCTCTGTCAAGTTTTAGAAGGGTGGGCATGACGCATTGGTGGAATCTCTCCATTGTGCGCTGGTGGTCGCGGGTTCGAATCAGCCTCTCTGCAAAGCAGGGGAAAGGCTGCCTAGAAAATCCCCTTCCCCAGATCCCACACGGTATGGGAGCTTCGGCACTGGGTACGCCCTTTTTTTCTCTGTCGAGTTTTACATGACTGTAAACAGTGTAAGTGCGTAACAGCCTGCCGTTTGTCTCAAGTGCATTTTGTTAAGACATGAATGCATAAATTGCTAGTTGATTTTGAGGAATTTTAAAAGTCGTCATGACGTTGGATCTTTCAAGTGGAAACATTTACTATGCAGCATAACAGTATAAGCCAAAAATGTACTAATTTACATTAGAACATTAAAGAAAGGACACAATACACAACACCTAGAGCAACCACATTCTTAGCATCGCCTTCATCAAGAAGAGGAAGCGATCCTATTTTATTCAGAGCTGAACTGAAACTTTCAGAAAGAAAAGCAAACATAGTTCCTCACTGCAAGGCGCTACTTAATTCATTACGCTAACACCAACCCAAGAACACCAACGATTCCATTGCAAAAAAGCCCATTTTTAACTCGACAAATCCCGTTTTAACGCGAAAAATTGGGCGAAATGCCAAATTGGATATCACCTACACTTGCAAGTTCCAACCATCACCAGCACTCACGAAGTGGCACACACTAAGTTGCTCTAGACAAATCATGACGCCTCTTACCCTAGTTCGCAGCAAACCGCCGACATCTAGGGCTAGACCCCTAGCCGGGCGGCGACGAGGGAGGAGGGGACGAGGAGGGGGTACGAGGTGGCGAAGTCAGCGCGCCCCACGAGACGCTGGGCGATCGCCGGCGGTCTCGCCGGAGCCCGGCGACGGGCGGGCGCGGGCGCCGGGGTGGGGTAGGTAGCAGGTTGTGTTGTGCGGTCTACGACCGAGATGGTGGAATTGGTCCAACCCGAGTGGGGCCGCCGGCTGCTGCACCCGGTGTTTGTACCTTTTTTTAACTGCACCTTTTTTTAGGGGTTTTTTACCTGCACTTTGGAAAGGCTGTAATGGAATCGAAGGAGTTGTTAATTGCTGGGTAAATTGGGCTGGAGAGCAGTCAACCATTGGGCTTGATTGGGCCCACGTAGTGTAGCCTAAAAGAGCCTATTGGACATCTAAGAGGCAGCAACTAAATGTTTATGGACTTGTTGCCTTGTTGGTACGTTGGGGTGTTGGTTGGGCCTAAATGGAGTATTGTTACAAGGTCTCAAACTGTAGTACATTCATTTGTTGTCTAATTATCTACGATCTTCCTCTAAAAAAAAGTATATCTAGGATCGTTGTCTTAAAAAAATTATCTAGGATCATTTCTCTCTTATAAAAAATCTTCCATATAATATATATAGAGTATAATTAACTAAGAAGACTTTTCCATGCTACCGAGAGTACATATTCCCTCTTCAAATATATAACTTAAACAAATATGTTATATTTCTTTATTACTTTCAGTATACTTGAATACAAACTATAAGATACTTTAATGCGATTTGGTTGAAAAAAATATCATTGGAGCCCCTTATTTTTACTATATACGCTTTTTCATATATAAAAGGAGTATGTACACAAATTATACTAATAAAAATGGATTTTGATGAAATTTTTTATAAAATCCACTTTGGAGTATCTTATAATCATTATTAGAACATACTTAAAAAGATAAAAATATATAATAACATCATTTAAGCGGTATATAACAAATAAAAATATGTACCAATAGGAGTATGTAATCATTTTCCTATATATATATATATATATATATATATATATATACATATATATATATATATATATGTATGTATGTATGTATGTATATACCTCTAACTAAAAGTATCTCCGGTTTATACTTCCTCTCAAATATGAAAGAGAGAAACTTAAGAGCCTGCTCAATTCAGCTAGCTTTTTTTACTGTGCGGTATTGTTCCAAACTTATTTTTGTACTGTAACTGATGTTAGCTTTTTAGCGTAATTAAATTTTAAAAAATAAAAAAGTTATGTTATCCTAGACAATGCAAATAAATAAGAAAAAAAGATAAAAAAGTCCTAAAATACTAAAAAACTAGAAAAAGATGAAATTAAAAAGCTAAAGCGTGAAGCCCCAGTAAAGCAAGTCCTAAGTCTATGTTGGACTCTCTCTCTCTCTCCAAATAATATATTTTGGGAAAATTTGTTCTGTAGTACTGAAAGTTAACTGCTTCCGAAAAATACCACCGAAAGAACCGGGCGTCGTAAATTACCACCGAAAGATTCACCTCGCTTCGGGATTTAGCAGTCTGTTAGTTTCCGTTCGTGTAAATCTTATTTTTCGTGAGATGATGAATGCATAATGTCATTTTTGCCCTCATGAGACCGGCCATATAGACTTTGAGCTTGCGACCGACCGAGCGAGCGGGAGTGAAGTCTGCGCCCAGATCTAGTCCCCACCGCCTCCTCCCCCGTAGCCTCCTCCGGCCTCCTCCCCCGCAGCCTCCTCTGGCCTCCTCCCCCGCCGCCTCTCCCCCGCAGCCTCCTCCGACCTCCTCCTTGCCGCCTCCTCCCCAGCAGCCTCCTCCGGCCTCCTCCTTGCCGCCTCCTCCCCCGCAGCGTCCTCCGACCTCCTCCTTGCCACCTCCTCCCCCGCAGCCTCATCCGGCCTCCTCCTTGCTACCTCCTTTCCCGCAGCCTCCTCTGCCCCCGCAGCCTCCTTCCCCGCAGCCTCCTCGCCGCCTCCTCCCCCGCAGCCTCGTCCCCGGATGGTTGATATGACACAATGGCTTGTGGTTGATCTTGGATTCGTGATGATGCCTCCAAAGCTAGAAAGGCCTGCGGGTAGGCCGAGAGTACGCCGGATCAAGAGTAGTGGCGAGGCTGGGAAAAGAGACCCTTACCAATGCAAGAGATGCTTCCAGTTTGGCCATATTGAAAAGATTTGCCGTGAGCCCCCTGCTGAACTGGGTGATGAATTACCACCACCTCCCAAGACACGGTAAATTTTCAAGCTTTATTACTTGATTTTTCATTTTTCTTACTTTTGTCCATTGCTACATTCTATGCCAATATCTCTGCTCTGTAGGAAGAGAAAAGGAGAGCCTGCAGCAACTACATCTGCTCCAACACAAATCAGTCCAGGCACAATAACAAGAAGCATGGCGGCTTCTCCTTCTACTCCAACTAGTCAAGGTCCTGTAACTAGAGGAAGGGCAAACATATCCCCAGGGGGCATTGCCAGAAGAATTATCATTAGCTAGTAGTATGCTTTTGTATGTTGGGCTAGCTGCTTGTGTTGTAAAAAACTAGCTGATGTGTTTGTCTGGAAAGATTTGGGCATCTCTGGTGCAGTTTGTAGCTTATTGCTATGTTGGTTTGGTTGCCATATTCCAAACCAGCAGATGCCCAAATTCTTGGTATAATTCCATCCTACTCAGCTCACATTTGGGGTGATTTGGGCCACTTATCTCTGATTTGCTGCTGTTCTTGGCCACACTGCTATCTTCTTGGTCTCAATTTGGCGCTTCGATGTGTTTGTCTGGCTGCTGGAGTCCAATTTTGTGTTCGTTTCATCCTTTCTTCGTTCGTTTTAGCTCGCATTTGCAGTGACTGGTTAAGGGCATTTTTGTGTCCTGTGCAAGCTGAGTTGCTCTCAGTGCCACCTAAAGGGGTAAGCAGCTAGTTTAAGGGCATTTTTGTCTCAGTTAACACCGTCAACAGGAAAAACTAACAGACTGCTAAATTCCGAAGCGAGGTGAATCTTTCGGTGGTAATTTACGACGCCCGGTTCTTTCGGTGGTATTTTTCGGAAGAAGTTAACTTTCAGTGCTACAGAACAAATTTTCCCATATATTTTTGGACTTTGACACGGAGGTCTACAACCAACAGAAAATGCGTATGCTCCATGTCCCCCATGCCCCGATACTGAAATCTATGTCATGCTCCATCCCATCTGCCAATTTCAATTCCTTAAATCACACATTATCCTCAAACTAGTTTGCTCTCTATAAAGTTGGATTCTAGCTACTACTTTCCTCTCTCTCCAAAACACATAAAAGTTTTGTGTGTCATCTGTATCGTATCCATGTGTTCACCTCCTTTATCATACGTGGTTAGGCAATGTCCTGTCATCACCACTGTTGTGATCAATAATACAAGCATGACACGATGGTATCATTGACAAAAATATGATCCTAATACTGCTATAGAAAAACTCATTACAGACGGTTCAGAAATATCACTGTAAACGGTTTCATGAACCGTTTGTGCTTATAGATCAGTAATACCATATAAGTATTATAGGCGATTTTTGCACCATCTGTGATAGGGTTATCACAAACGGTTCTTAACTAGAATCGTCTGTAATAATAGTTACTATAGACGGTTCTTACTATAAACTGTTTATGATGGTCTATTATTATAAACGGTTCTAGTTAAGAACTATTTGTGATTGTGTTCTTGCATTGTCATAAATATGTCTCCTTCAGCTCATCAACATTCTCTAATTGTATTATAAAACAATATAATCAGAGAATGTAGATGAACAAAAGTAGGCCTATTTATGAGAATAAGATCATCGTGCAATAAACTTTGGCACTATGTCTTTGGTGGCTTGTTGTTTATAGTTGTATATGCTGTTGTTTTGTTGCTTTTGTATGTAAGAGGTGACTTTGTTCATCTTAAATTTCTATTGTTTTCTCTCCTCTCTATTAATGGAATGTGGCAGAGCACTTACCCTTGTTTCAAAAAAAAAAACTTTGGCGCCATGTCTTCATCCTGCAATAAAAAATGAATTTCAATAAGGACCGAAACTCTAGCCATTCAACAATTTCGTAACTTCATATCCAAGCATCAAGAAAGAGAGGGGAGGGGATCGGATAGAGGATATATCACCGGTGATGGAGAGGTGGTGGCAGCGTCACCGTTGTGTCACGATAGTGACACTGCACAAGACACTCTTACGACAAGAGTGCCTTATGCAGTGAACCGTGGAGTCACAACTGGAAGCGGAGTAGCTCGGAGAGGTAGTCAACATCGTTGGGGGAGGCAGAGCTTCAATTAGTTTGGGAGAGCTAGCAGGCGGTGCTTTACTTTGGAGTATTTGGGGGAGGCATGTGGATAGCATATATAAGGGTATTTGGGTAGCAGAACCGATCACTGGTTGAGAGGTCGCGACGCCACTTCAGTTTGAAAGTTTGAATAAAGAGATGACAAAATCGAGCAACGAAATATTATAGACGGCTTTTAATACAAACTATCTGTGATGAGTTAATATCACAGACGATTCTTGTTAATAACCATCTGTGATACTTCACAGACGGTTTTCAATATGAATTGTCTATGATATTATCTCTTCATAGACTTTTTAACGCTGCTAGTAACATAGATAGTCGCTAAATTAAAACCATCTGTAATTGCGTTTAATACTGACAATTATGGTAAATCGTCTGTGATAAGACGTCCAGTATTAGTCTTTTTTGTAGTAGTGTAAATTCCTTCACTAAATAGTATACAGCTACATCACCTTATCATATTTATGAGCAACAATTACGTCTAAACTATTCAAAAGATCAAAGGTTTAACCTCGTTTATTTGTAACATTTGAGCGTAGAATTTGATCGCTAAACATAAAAACGCAAGAGTTCGATTCACGTCATTTTATGTAACTGTTACATAGAGACATTTGGATTGAGTGTCAACAGCAACGCCATCACAAGTTGTCAACAATTCAAACATGTGCCTCTTCTGCATCGTAAGTCCTAAAACTACTTTGTTGTCTCATTAAACCTGAGAAGTGTACATTAGGCCATGTTTGGTTGGGTGAACCATGGGGGAATAGGATGGGATAGTTCCAGATATGTCCTCATCTTTGTGTTTGGTTGAGTGAATGGAACCAAGTCGTCCTAGTGCTACAGGTTCGGAGAATATTCCTACGAGATGCTGAACAACATCGTTCAATGAAATCAGGTGAACAACGTAGTATAGGACATGCTCGTCAACTCCACACGGGGTGCCCTCACCATCGCCTACTCGCCCGCGTTGCCTCCCTGCTGGCTGCTACCTTGCCTCTCGACCACTCTCTAGGTGCCTCCTCCCCCTATCCCTTTCTTCCTCTCCCTGCCTTCATCCTCTATTTTGCGCCAGATCTAACTTCTCCGCTCCTTCATCTTCCCATCCTGATGCAGGCTACAGCGGAAAGGAACACCGATGCTAGTGGCGACTCGACGCTGGTGGTGACTGGATCCTAGCTACCACCTTCCCTCCTTCCCATCCCGACGCCGGTGTTGACTGGATCTACTGCGCCTCACCTTCTTCTTCCTCCCCTCTCACCTAGGGGTGAATTTCTAATGAGAACCGAAGGTACAGATCTTTGTGCCATTCCAAGTTTTCAAGTTCTAATTTATTGGTTCATGTTCATTCATCTTGCTGTACACTTTCTTGATTCGTTGACTTTGCCTCTTCAATTTGTGTGTAAGAATATGTGTACACAATAATGGATTTAAAGATACATGAAGGTAATGAATATTCACAATAGCTAGTTAAGATGAATATGAACATAATGAATATTCACAAATTGATAGACCTTTGCAACCATATCAGTACATCATCGTATTGTTACCATAAAAGGACCAAACAAGAAGATCAAACAACTATATTTTTATTTATGGATAACTATAGTAATAGGACAGATTTGAGGATGGTGTTGAACAGGTCACAGGGTTAGGGAATTATGGAGGTGACTCCTCGGCAAGTAAACCACCACCAAAGAGGGCCAATATATGCACCGACGATGAGATTTTCTCTTTCATGGCCCGTGGGCTTGTCAAACTTGCTAAAGCTATAGAGAAGGTCGGTACTACACATACCAATGTTCCTAAGGACCTGTAGGACAATTTGGTAGATCTCCCTAGATTTAAGAAAGCACATCTAAGCCACTACTATGCTCATTTATGTGAGAACATTGCTCATGCACGGATGTTCAACAAGCTTAGCATCTCAAATAAGATTGTTTAGGTTGCTAGATATATCAGTAATCATAATCTCTAAAACTAAATGGTACTAGATAAGTTTACACTCACTTTCCTTGTCTTGATAATATATTTAATTTGATTACCGCTAAGATGAAGTACAACCTATATGAAAAACAAGTATCATACACTAGTCAACATCTATAGACTTTGTTGGAAGGAGCACCTAATTAATTCATCATCAGCATTTTGGGTAGTCCACTCCACACTTCCACAGGTAAAAACTTAAGATTTTGATTCAACCTAGAAAAAAGGTGCCTTTTCTGGATTGTTCAAATACAAGGACTAATTGTGCAAGCTAACTTGGTACAATATTTTTTCCCAAAATTATAAATGAGATTGCATGTTATAATTATTGATGTTTGTCTTTGTCCTTTTTCTGGTTACGATACCATCATATTGTTATTTGTCTTCATCATATTGAACCTTACAATGTCTATCTTCATCACATTGCACGTTATAACTCTCCAATATATTGGTTCATGCAAATGGATTGGTAAAGCTTGCAGTTTTTGGACTAGCAAAGGAGGTTAGCCTTTTTCTTCCACAAAGCTATTTGTGCTTTGTCAATGACGAATTGTCTTATGGTAATAGTTTTCTTGTACAATTTTAGATATCAAAAATTAATATGCTAAGATCATGCAAAGCAGGACATATTGCTTCAATTGTTACATTTGGATGCCCTCTCCCAAATTGGTTGATGTTACTGTCTATAAAAACTTTTGCTTTGTAGATGATATGCTCTCCCAGATTGGTTGATGTTACTGTCTATCTTTTGAATGTAGCATTCTTGGTGCTGAGCTACTACAAACTATTGCAAAAAGCTAGAGTGAAAATATGGGCTATTAATGTCTTTCTTTCGAGTGTCGCATTCTTGGTGCTGAGCTAGTACAAACCCCTGCAAAAAAAGCTAGTGGAACTATAGGCTATTAGTGTCTGTCTTTTGAGTATAGCATTCTTGGTGCTAAGCTATTACTCTTCCAGATTGGTTTATGTTACCGTCTGTCTATCTTTTTACATGTTTTAAATGTAACATTGTTCTTTCTAGTTCATGACTTCACATGGCAAAATGAAATTGGACCTTGGTCACTTTTACATCACTGACTTCACATGGAAAAAAATCAGGAAGTGGTCAATCACATAAAATTGTATTGGTTCAATTCAATTGTCTAAGTGATTTGTACATTGCGAATTTGCACTATGATGTCCGGTGTGAACAAAGTTGCTTTTGAGAAATTAATTGTGAAAAATCTAGTGTACTATTTGGCCAATCAAATTAAAGTTCAGCCAGTTTTGTTAACTACTTCCATATGTTCTTATGTTATTTAGAACATGATAATCTCCTTTTGCAACGTAGTTTATCAAGTTCGTAGTCACCCTGCCAAATAATGACCCTAGCAAACAGGTTTCAAGAAAGCAAAGGAATTTGAGATGTAATCGCACAAACGATCATAGGTTCACGTGGAGGATGCGTCACAGCAGAGGATGGTACACAGGAAGTAATCTCACTACTCATGGACAAAAGGTTATCACAACCAATCTCATTCACCCTCACCCCTTCAACCAAACACAAACTTGGACCACCCCATCCACTCCTATCCCACCAATCAGACAACAACTCGTATCATCACATTCACCGAACTAAACAAGCAACCTATATAATCTCATCCAGGATCATCCCGTCTAAATTGAATAAAACCATCCTATCCACTCTCATCCCATGAACCAAACACATCCTTAAGAGGATAGTTTGGAACACATGAATTAAAAAAAAAGCAAGCGCAAAAAAAACAATAGAATTGGGAGGGTTATGTCTAGTTGAATCCTTGAAAAATCTGTATAGCAAGAATTGTTCAATTGAACAGTTTGGATTCGTCATCGGAAAAGTACATGATTTTGAAGAAAGAAGGTACAAAGGAAAATTTACATATGGTACCAACCACATCTTAGATTTCCTTTGAAATTCATATAAATTGAGCCACTCCATAAGAATTTCATAGGGACTCTAGCGATTCATTTGTTTCTTACGAAGGGATATATATATATATATATATATATATATATATATATATATATATATATATATATATATATATATATATATATATAGAAATCCTTGAGTAAATTCACATAACCAAATGTACACTGCTCCTATAACACTTTACCTTGGTTTTCAGTGGTGGAGTCAACGAATATGCATGGGGGAACAGCTGGACCCCCAAAATTTTTGCCAAAATACCTATTATATACACCCTTAATACAAAAGGTATATATGCTCCCCATCAATTTGTATTGGCAACCTACAGCCCACGAACCCAACAGACCAATAGCCAATAAGTCTAATGGCCTAGTAGCCCAAAGCCTACCAAGCCACCAGATTGACACCTACCTAGCAACATGGCTTGGGATCAATCCCTAAATCCAATCTCCATCGCTGCATCGCATCGTATGCTTTGCCCTAACCATCTGGCATGTGAACAACGGTGGGCGGGTAGCAAGAGGCAATGCACAGCTGGGGAGGTGCGCACCGGGCCTTGGCCACCCATCCATGTAAGCTTTGATTTTGATTTTTGAAAATGCCAAATCCTTTTTTCAATCTTGATCTTGTCTGATCTACTTTAGTCACAATTTCTATTTGTAAATGTAGATTTGTAGAACACTAAAGCATGAAGGAACACCATATCAAGTTGTAATTTTTTAAAAATATTTTGTGATGTTGGTTGTAGTGTAAACATGTAATTTATCACATTGAACTTCTATACTATGTTATTTGAACTTGTGTTAGAATGGATGTCACTTAAATTCACACCCTATCGTCAAAATTATGGCTCCACCACTATTGGTTTTTGCCACTTCCTGTACATTGCCCCTGTACTTACTTCGCGTGCCCCACCAACACGTGCTAAGGTGGACTCCAACTCACACAACTTGTGCTTATGTGGAAAGGTTAGCCTTTGTTAGACGAGCCCACATTGGTAGAATGGGGTGGATATTATTGGTGATTGGGCACTAGCGGTGCGTGCAACGCTCCCATTTGCCACGCTTCTTCTCCCCTATAGTGCACCAGTCGAAAGATCCCCATCGGAACTATCCTTGTCGTCCTCCTGTATAGTTTCCTCTTTAACCCAGGCCATCTGGTCATCGCTCTCTATTTGATGCAGTATGTACTCCATATGTTTCCCTTCATCAGTCTGTCCTGTAGTCTCACCTTGCTGTGACCTTTCTTCCTCTCCTCCATGTATTGCATCAGCTTCGTCACGACCAACTTCCTTCGCAACCTCTGTGATACGGGCCTCCGGGTCCTCTTGACCAACATATTGGTCGTCCGAGTTGCTTGCACTATCCAGATGATAGTCGTCACCACGATCTTGTATAGATTCTATTACGCATGGTTGCACAAACAACATGCATTCGTATCCACGATGCCAGCAGCCTTGCATAAACCCTCTTCCAAGTAGCAGTGTGTATCAATGTTCTTAACTTCCATCTAATATACATGGAAGACCGACTTTAAAGTCCTTATATGATGATGCTGCACACCTTAGGGTCCAACGAGAAGCTGCGGATGAGCCAGTACATGACATTTGCGATTCCAGCAATTCTCGCCGTCCGGGTGTGCCAGAATGGCTTGCACAAACTGCTTAAGTTAACACTATTCGGACCTTCACAAATGGTGCCGATACTGTAATGCACTTTCAATGTAGTAGGTATCGGCATTATTAATGTCTGCCTGTAAATATTTTTAATATTGCAACTAGTCAAATCGTATCGCACATTATGGAGGTACTATTGTACTGTAATTTATATTTTCTATGACCGTTCGTCTATCATGACCAACTATACTACCCTTATAGCGTAACTGTAACGCTGTAGGGTCTAAACTGGCTTAGACCTAACCTTATTATGGATAAACCACACATACATAACAACCTGTTTGCACTTTCGTCCTCGCTTCGCGCAAAACGGTTAACCGGAAGTTATTACCAATGGTGCCTCTGGGTTTAAATGTTAGTGCTTCTCATGTTAAGCTAGCAATGTGGGACTAATCCACATCCTTATATGCACACACACATGGGTTATTATGGGCCAAGGTGTTACAGTAACCCATCCTCATTTGCACCGACATCGTCCCCTTTCCTCTGATCCAATACGCATCAACTCCCTATCAGCTCCCACACGCACCGATGCTGCTCTTCTCTTGCGAGTCGAGCTCTCTTCTACTGTAAATAATTTCTAATGGGTTTCAATAATTTATACAATATATTGATTTAAATACCAATATACCAGTTCTAACGGTAAGCGTGAATTTTTAATGTACTATCGACATTATATTCATTCGTAATTAATCATAAATATTATGTAATAATATTTTACACAAAATAAACTATTTACTTCGTACAAAAGTATTGACTAAAATTTGAACAACTATAATTTTCTACGGACTATATTTTCTAGAACTACAATTTTCTATGGATGTTAATTTGCTACGGATGCTAATTTTCTATAACTATATTCACTAAATTTTCTACAACTATAATTCTCTACGGATGCTAATTCTCTATAACTGCGTTAACTAAATTTTCTACGACTATTTACTTCACACCAAGTTTGTACCATTCTTCTCTACAATATGATTTTTCTACTGATTCTAATTATACAGCAAACAAACTATTTACTTTAAATAAAAAATATTAACTACACCTCGCACAAGTAACGAAATCTCTCCTTCCTCTCCCTCTCCCTCTCCATCTCCCCTCCTCTTCTCTTCTCTTCTCTCCTCTCCTCTCCTCTCCTTTTCTTCCCTCTCCTCCTCTCCTCTTTTTCCTCTCTCTTTCTCTCTTGCGGCGAGGCATCAGCGGATGGGAACGGGGAATGGCCAGGAGCTCGGCTGTGGGCCGATTTATACTCATACCAATTGCCCAACTGTTGGGCGATTGGAGCTTACAGTCGTCCAACGGTTGAGCGATTACAATTATATTGTCTAATGGTCCGTGGACTGCTTACGTGCAGTTAAGCCCTTTTTAAACGTGTTGGGTGGCCCTCCATGGCGCGACGGTGTCCACACGATCCGCTCCAACCGGGCGCGCAGCAAAACTCCCAGCGAGTGCGAAGCGCGGCCGCTTGGGTCCACTACTCCACTGGCACGTCGCGTCGCGCACGCAGCAGCTTCACGTGAGTCGCGACAATGCTAGTATAAGCTTTTCTCCGCACGACGAGCGAGACGAGAGCGAAAGAAGCAAGCAAGAAATGGAGAAGCAGCAGGGAGAGGGAGGAGACGCACGGAGCGACGGCGGCGTCGGCCGCTCGGTGGTGGCGGAGGAGGAGGAGCCGCACGTCGAGCGGATGCCCGCCGACCTCCTCGCGCACGTCCTCTCCATCCTCTCCTCCTTCCACGACCTGGCCATGTATGTACAACAGAACGCGCCGCTGGGATGATCGATGTGTATGTATGCCGTTTTGTGACTCGCTTAATTTCCTCTGGTCGTCGTCAGGGCGGGGGGAGTGAGCCGGAGGTGGCGCCAGGCGGTGGAGAGGTCGCTGGCGGGGCGGCGGCGGCTGAGCTTATCGGGGCAGCGCACCGGCGACGACTCCACTGCGCGCCTCGTCCGCGCCGCCGTCAACCTCCGCGACCTTGACATGTGAGTCTCTAATGATCGGCCGTTTGATCGATTGCTTCCAGCCCTGATCAATCGTGTGCGAGATTCTTGAGGCTAAATTTCTAATCTTTTCTAACTTTGTTTACCCGTTCTTGGAGTTCACGAAGCTACTGGGGCTGCCAAATCACCGACGAAGGTTTGCTCAAGATTTCCTCCGCGGAGTGCGTCGGGAATCTGACGTCCATAACGCTGTGGGGATTGGCTGGGATCACTGACAAGGGCGTCGTTCATCTGGTATGGATGAAATTTGATGTTGTCTTGTCTCTAATCAAATTTAAGCCAATTACCTTTCTTGTACATATGAAGAACAGAAGCAAAATTTGTGGTGTTCGGTGCTAGAGACTAGAGTAACTTGTTGATCATGTTATGTTTTCTCATCATTTTTCGATACAACTGTCTTGATGTTTCTTCTCTGCAAACTTGATGGCGTATCAATTAATAGCCTACTGGCTATTGCTTATAAAAGAAGGATTTGGATTGGGAATTGTAAAGTTGCGGAATGTTGCCTTGTATTATTAAGTTGTTTCAGAATAATTCATTATGCAGGTCTAGGAAGTGCACTATGCTTGTTGGAACAATTCATTATTCAGGTCTAAGAGTTAAAGTAATTTTCATTCTGAAAACATTTTATTTTAGGGAAACCATATTTTAATTTTTCATTAATTCACTTCTTTATCTGCAAAAAAAAAAACTTTGATAATTTAATCTACACTGCCAAGAACACGTTTAATTTGTTATAATGATGTGCTTTTGTCAAATTTCCTTGTAGGTTTCAAGAGCTCATTCTTTGCAGCACCTTAATATTGGTGGAACATTTATCACAGACGAATCATTGTATGCAGTTGCAAACAGCTCTGCAAACCTGAAGGTATGTTTCTCTTTCCTTTGGTGGTTCCTTTTGGAACAGCTCTCGTATAGAAAACTAAACCTGACGAAGTACCATCAAAAGGGTCTAAGAACAGTCCAATCTACAGTGTTACTGTATTTCTAAAAGATGGTGTTTGCATTGTGGCATTCTTTTGGAAGTTTGAAGTGAGATAGTTCATGAAGAAAGGAGACAATGAAACATATCATACAACTAGGTTTGCTGGACGTATCATAGAACAGTGACTCATTTGGGTATGGTTCAGGGTACACCGGCTGGGGCAGTTTGTGTTATTGCTCCTGTTGTTTCTGCATGGTGGCTTACAGAGTTGTAGATCATGCCCTGCCTTCAGCACAAACAGGGGGCTGTTAGCTGTAGTGTTGGAATTGTTGTGCCTGTCATACCTGTAGGGAGATAGGACTGAATATGATCTTCATTTTTCTGGTTCTCAACTTCTCATCCTACATAAATACTTGGTGCTACACTAATTATTTTTATTTATGCTCAACTCTCTTTGATGAAGATAGGTTCATAAATAAAGTGTTGGTTGGTTATACATCTGAGCGACTAGTTTCATACTTTGTTGAAGTTTGCAGTTTAGGTTGAGAGAATAATAAGGTTCTTTGTGGCTTTGTGGAGTTCAGTTAGCTTTCAGTGGAATAGAATGGGAAGTTGATTGGAATTGTTCTAGCTGCTATGCTTATTTCTGCGTGAGCACTTCATTGAAAAGTCATGGGTTTGAGAAGTTCCAGCCTCCATATATCAGAGACTGAACATCTTAATTCTTGGAGGAGAAAATGGAAATCTTATATTTGAAGTTTCAGACTATAACAAAGCTAACCAAAGAGGAAACAGCTTAACAACCTTATTAATAGTAATGTCAGGAGCAGATATTTTCTAATTTCAGGATGATTGTAGGGTCATAGTTTAATTTGAGAACGATGTATGGTCCTGTTTTGAAGCAGTTTGGTACCGTATATTTAGCAATTTTTGTTTCAATGGAACATGAGTTTACCCCCTTTCTTCAGAAAAGAAGTTATATTTACTGCAGCGATCACTTTCAAGATAGCCACTAAATTCAAGGCAACTGATTAACTGAACAATTCCAGTTTGTGATTACTTCAACTCATGAGAGATTGGAAATACAAGTGCTAATAACTGGACATTCCTGAATCCAAAACCAACAAACAGCTGCTCTTTACTGCATACACTTGCGGCACAAGTTTTACTATTCTGCACAAATCCACAAACTAGATAATACTCCCAAGAACTATACATGTCATCACTGTCACATAAGGCCAAGTTTTCTAATGCAACGTCGTCATGAACATAGTCAGAAACGTAGAAAAATTGCAAGGTGGCAGTCATCTACACGTTTAGATTAATTCAAGTACGAAAGTACAACTATAGAGAATGCACATGATTTTCAATGCTCACAGTGGACTTTCTTCCTCAGAGCATCATCCTGTGGAGTTGCCGCCATGTGACGGTGGCCGGCCTCGTCGCGCTCGTCAGCAAATGCAGGAAGCTCGAGTGTATCAACGTCGGCGGGATGAGGGTCCCGCCGGAGAGCTTCGTCGGCCTGCTCTCCATCAGCCCCACCCTGCAGATCAGGTCCATCCCACAGATCCTCAATGCCAATGTGTAGGTTTCGTGAAGGAAGGAAAATGCCCTGCTAATCTGCCATGATTCATTGATTCATGAAATTACTCTTAAAAAAGATTCATGAAAGGGATTTGTGCTGTTTTTAATCCTTATTGTGTGTATGTTTTCACTTGTACATGTTACAAAGAATAAAATATACATTTATCACCACAGGTAGTGGTAGGAACTAGGCAGGGTGTGTGATTATCTGCTATGTATATAGTTAAGTTACTCCACAAAATTCAAAATTACCCGGCCTGTTCAAGAAGCTGGATGTTGAATTGTTGTCACTTAACAGTTACAGTGCCATTCATTTTAATAGTGAGATTTTATAATAATTCGTTGACCTATATGGCATGGTAGATTGGGAACAGAGATCTCAATGTTTTCTTTGGGGAATTCTTTCTCTTTTTTATTCATTACTTGTATGGATTGTTTAGTCTCACTTAGACCTTGTTTCTGTCAAGATACTTCCAGATGGAAACGTCTCACCAACCATTCACCAACCTGTGAGACAAGGACACGAACCCAACTCTGATAGCTGCTTGGTCGTACTGTCCTAGAGGAGCCAACTTTGATGGATTGATTAGGGTGGGAGTGGCTTTGGTTTCTGTCATTTAAAAACCAGAAATTAAAATAAATATGTCGGTTTCTTAATTTTGATTTTTTGTCTTTTGCTATTTTTTTCTCTTTTATTCTTTTGTATTATTCATGAAGAAATAATAATATTTTTTATTTTTTCTTTATTTTCTTTAATAAAATTACTTAAAAAAAGCTAATAGCCGCTACAGTATAGTTTTAGATAAAAACTAATAGCTCCAACCGAAAGCTAGAAACTAAAGTCGGTTAGAGTAGAGCCTAGGTTTTACGCATAGACCCACACATCCAGTCTCTAATGGAGGCATGAGCAAACTTGGTTTTTTTTGTTGGTTTTTTAGGATTGGAACAAACTGGTTAGCTCACCTGGTCCACCATACAAGAGCATATGAAATGCTATAAGGTGGAGGGTGTTTGAAGTAGTAAGTTTGCCATATTGGAGAGATAAAAGTATCAAATACCTAACTCAATATTTAGCTAAGAGCTTGTGTTGGATCCGATATTGCAATCAAAGAGAGGTGAATAATGCTTTCAAACTCAATCATCCAAAAGGTATTCCAAAACTCACTCTACTAGCTACGGGAAGTTAGGAATATCAGATTTGCCTACTAACAAAGCACTCAAAAAGCGCGAACGCAAATGGAATTCAACTCCTTAGAGTCGGTCGGACCGCTATGAGGAAGCGGTTGGACTAGCTGAGCGGTCTGATCGACGACGATGGTCGATCTGATCGCCCCTTGGCTAAACCGTGGACCTAGGGACGGTTGGACACACGCCTAATCCTAGAATTGGAAATCAACTAAAGCCAAAACCAAAAATAGTGTAATATCCAAAATTCATCTCCAAACGATTTGAAACTTTGCACACTTCTTGTTGAGGATCTCAAGAACCTAATCCATCGAAGTATCGCATGGATCTTGGTTAAAGTTTGAATATTTCCTTAAGACAAATAAACTTGCACCAAAACAAGGCAAAAATCAAGAACTTGAGATATGACTTGCTCATGGGTTGAAGATGGCCAAGATAATTCTAGATGAGTTTTCACATGTTGCAGTAAGCAACAACACCCAAAGATTCAATACCAAAACCTTAGGAACAAGATAACACTAGAAGAGCTTCAAATCGAATCAAACCAGGCAACCTTCAAGATTTTGCTATAGCTGATCTCTGATGAATGAAATACAATCCTCATGAGGCATCTTCATCATTTACACATCCTTGAAACCAGCAAGATCAAGAGGGAAGGACAGAGGGCAAAATATCAACCAAAACAAGTATAAAATCAACAAGAGCAAAAACACCCCATATAGGATGAATAAGATTGATTTATTATAACTTGTAGATGAAAGTTTTACAACCACTCCATCATAAAGAACAGAGCACTCACTCAAAGCTTCCATCACAAGGAAGTCTCTCTCACAAACCCTAATGAATGGATGGATGGTTCTCTTCTCCTTGGCCACATGCCTCGAACCCATCCCACTCATATAGATGCAGTAACCAGCTCATATCTAACTCTAATGGATAATATCTATTAGCACAATCAAGAAAATCTGTTAACTCCACACACAGACTAGATTCTACACTCATACATAACTTGTGCATGCTTCTCAAAGCACATATGCCCAAACCGCTAAGGAATAAGCTTCCCCACCACTTGACCTCTTCAGTGTCTCTTTGAGATAAACCGCTCTCTCAATAACCTTCAAGCGTTGCGGTTTTGGTCTCATCGCCGTTTTTAGTATTTTGCCTTCCCCCGACCAAAACACCCTCGCTTTCCACTTGACCTCTTCAGTGTCTCTTTGAGATAAACCGCTCTCTCAACAACCTTCAAGCGTTGCGGTTTTGGTCTCATCACCATTTTTAGTATTTTGCCTTCCCCCACCAAAACACCCTCGCTTTGACTGTGGAGCTCATCTCTTCCCCAAACTTAGTCCATGATCATCTCTTCCTTTACAAGAAATACCTAGCCTTGCAATGTGTAGGTTCACCAATGGCTTATGCATCGGTAAGTCTCTCCATGTTGGTTCTCCCTGACCACGTTTCACTTGCACTGACCGCACCATTCGATGAATCATTTCTCGAACCTTTCCTTCAACATCTCTTGTCTTCCCTATGTCTTACTTAAGATCAACCACCCGCCCGACTTCCTTGTCCCGGCCTACACTGTCGACCATGGTTGTCTCTAAGCTTCCCTACATATCAAAAACCAAGAAATTATTTTTAGACACAAGTTCTTCACAACTTGACCCGCGTTAGTCCAACATAGTTTATGCACCATGAATGTAATGTCCTAGGACTCCAAAACTCAACCTATGACCATTTCTCATAAATATCCAAAACCCATTGGATACGTTTAGATAAAACTGGTCTTACCGTCATTGAGCGGTCGGTCGGACCACTCTGATCAAACCCCGGTAATATGGGAGCTGGTCAAACTGCAGCGACCATGCTGATCTAACTGCTTGAGCGGCCTTAGTCGAACCGCCACCCATTGGTTGGCTGAACCGCTCACATTTTCTCTCGCACACATAAGAGAACACCTCTCTAGAAAAAAACCAGTCGCCAACTAAACATTGGTTGCACTGCACAGGTGGTCCGACCGCTCCCAAAATCCAGTCACACCGGACTTGCGATCAAACCACCAACCCCGGCCGGCCAGACTGCCTTAGCTTGATAGCAAAACTGAAAACTTGCAAACTTACATAAATTCAAATTTTAACTCGACACGATTGTTAATTGTTCAACAAAAATGAATCATATATATTCTCAACATTGTTTTACAATCTCTCCCTTGATGAACACATTGTCAATACCTTCAAAAATACAAATGAGAGCATAATCAAGTTGATTTTGGAAAAGCAAGTTTAATTTACGAAAGAGATCCACTTTATGCATAAGATGGAAATAAGATTGAAAAGGACCAACTAAGTAAGAAGTGAAGTGAAGCAACTAAAAAGAGCCAGTTTTCCATAAAAAGCTTTAACTTCACCATTGCTGTGTTTATGCAACAACTGTTGTTGCATAAACACAACAGATGGTACAAAGTACCTTTTCTTTCAGGGGAACAAGATTTAGTAATCCCTCCCCCTGGCCCAGACCCCTCCAGGGGGTATTTATACAAACCCTTATAGTTCAACTTGGGGCTACGTGTCCCTTTTTGAGAATACACATTGTTCTCTTACTACTTAATTTGACATAACTCTCATTAATTACAAGACCACGTATGGCCATGACTCACGCACAACATTCATTTCCCCGCATTAAAAGGCCAGCTGGGCTGATTAGGTACAGGTGGAGATCAGCCCATCAACAGGCCAGTGGTCCCGGGCGGAGGCCTCGTATCGCCGCGTTGATAATGGTCGTCTCATTGACATCTTTAACTTGGCATCGAACCTTGGCGAACCGTTTAAAGTATTCGCGGAGCTTCTCCGTCTGTTTTTGCCGGATGGCGAAGAGCTGGCTTGCATCAACACGTTCAGAGTAGCTTCCTTGAAAATTATTGTAGATTTGACTCCGGATTTGCTCCCACGAATCCATAGAACTTGGTTCGATAGTGAAAAACCAGGATAGCGCGATGCCTTGAAGGGCGAGGGGCAGCCCTTTTGCTTTTGTGGAATCGTCACCTCCTGCGGCTTCGATCGCAGTCTCATAGACGCGCACAAATTCGCGAGGGTCCCGTCCCCCTTGTAGGGCTCGATAGTAGGCATCTTGAAGTCCTTTGGCCACGCGGCTTGCCGAAGATCTACGGAGAGAGGAGACTCTGATTCCGTTTGTCGGCGCGCCCCCCGGTGAGGGGGCGGAACCTCGTGACTTTCCGCTCTTTCGACGGGGATTTGCCCTGCCACTGTCGGAGGTTCCACAACACCTGGAGGTGTCGGGAGGTTCCGGGTCTGCAGCTCGCTCACCGCACCCCGAAGATCTTTCAACTCTTGCTGGAGCGCACCGAGGACTTGGAGGAGAGCGCCTTCCGGTCCTCGCGCGGCGGTTCCCTCCACCACGGGAGTATCAACTGCTGGAGCGTCTTCAGCAGACATAAGACCGCCCGACAGGTGACTAGGGCCAGGCTCTGAGTCCGGCCAAAGTCGTGGCCCAGCTTGCCCACCGGCAAACTCCTTCGAGATGCCCACATCTCCGTCCGACACGGTGGCGTGCCGCCCTGAGGAATTACCTTGATTGGGGGCATGGACCGTTCCCCCGCCAGGCGAATCTTCCCGGGGAGTCCCCAAGTCCCCCCTCTTGCTTGAGCTCGCGAGGTTGCTTCCAACGTGCTTCGCTTCTTCTTTGTCGCCTTTGGCGGCATGTCCGAGTAGTGACTTCTACTACCGTCGTTCCCCACGGACGGCGCCAATCTGTTGTTGCATAAACACAATAGATGGTACAAAGTACCTTTTCTTTCAGGGGAACAAGATTTAGTAATCCCCCCCCCCCCCCCCCCGGCCCAGACCCCTCCAGGGGGTATTTATACAAACCCTTATAGTTCAACTTGGGGCTACGTGTCCCTTTTTGAGAATACACGTTGCTCCCTTACTACTTAATTTGACATGACTCTCATTAATTACAAGACCACGTATGGCCATGACTCACGCACAACATTCATTTCCCCGCATTAAAAGGCCAACTGGGCTGATTAGGTACAGGTGGAGATCAGCCCATCAACAACCATGAAAATAGAAAATCTCACTCTAGATCCATATGAAAAAACAATTATCTATTTGACCATGATCATAGAGAGAAAAGATAAGGAAAAAGCTCAAGAAAGCCATAATAGCTCAAAAACCACTTTTAGCTCCTCCCACTTTATGCCAATGATCAATTTTATCATTTAGGATTAATTTTCCCCTTTTAAAGAGCAATGAGCATTTTTGGACATAAATTCTCCCCCTTTGACAATTGATTCATCAAGGTTCGAATTCTTCTCTATTTAGTTAATACAATTGATTCAAAAGACAAACTCCCCTCTTTTGAAAAGATTGAGAGACAAAGAAGAAGCATAAGAAAGAGCATGATGCAAATAGAATGGTTGCAATTTATTCATTTTACCTTAACAAGGAGCTATGAAGATTATTCATGTTGAATCAAAACAAAAATTACCACAAGCCACAAAATGAGTAAAAGCTACCTAAATCATGATAATTCATATGTAGTAAAGCATGGTCAAACTAGCACAAGATTATAAATTAAGTCAATTTGAGTACATGTCAGGATGATCAAAGTCCTAGTTTAGCCAAACATATTCAATTATGAACTAAACCATGTCAATAAGCTAAATAGAACTAAGAACTATACTTGAATCATTTTAGAGTATTACAAGTTTAATATTAAATCATTTTACTCAAACACTTGGATTTGAACATAATTAGCATATTTAATACTTTTGAAAACACATTTTAGTTTTATCTTAGTAAAACAAGTCTTGAACTAGGACCATCCATAACTATCTCCTAAGCTTCAACCAATTTTCATAATTCTTTATTTTCTTCATATTTCTTGGTCATGTGTTAGATCTTAAGCCTTTGTCAATCATCCCAAGATATAAACTTAAAGGTATGGTTTTGGTCATCCAAAACTTGTCCTAAGTTTATGCCTAGTGCAATGGTAAACTTCTCATGAGAAAGTATTGGTGAGATCAATTTTTATTTTAGTTGCTAGTTCAAAAACAATGAGCTACTACTAAATCCGTAAGCAATATCTGACTATAGCCACAAAAGCCTAAGAGAAGTAAACATATATTTCAACTAAGAACTAGCATAGCTCAATCTAAAACTCAAATCTGACTATAGATTCAAAAGATCTGACATGCCATGAATCAAAAAAGAATCACTAAAGAAAAACTAGTCATGAGATCAAACATTGACATGCTTATGAATAAAAAAAGGGTCACTAAAGAAAAACTAGTCATGAGATCAATCATTGACGTGCTTTACTTCAAGTTTTGCATTTCAATTTACTAGCATGGTAAAGAGCTAAGCTACAGATGGAAAGCCATGATAAATTAAGCTAAACTAGCCTAAACCATGGTAAGAAGCAATTTCATGATAGCACATCATGCATGAATAATAGTCAAAACTCCATGGATATTAACTATATTAACTAGTTCTAATTGCAGAAAGTTAGATATGCAATATCTTATAATGAATGTAACAATGATTCAAACCCCCCTATACCAAGAAAGAAAGGCAAATAACCTCAAAAACCTGTAATAAGTAAAACTAGAGAAACAAAAGGCTAAAAGAGTGTAAATGAGTTGAAATTCAAACTCGACAAAAGAGCGCTACTCTACCCTTCTCAACATGGCTTCTAAGGGGGAATTATTCATCATATACCCTCCTCTTAGACTGAAATTCAGGATTTACCCTCCGGCCCACATGTCAGTGACTCATCCCGACCCCACGTGTCAGTGACTCGGGAGGGTAAATCCTGAAACTCTCAAATATGAGGAGGGTATATGACGAAGTTTCCCTTCTAAGGGATGATGACCAAAGCAAGACAGAAAGATATCAATTATGGAATTGAAACCACTTGCAAGCAAGAAGTAAAACAATTGAAGAAATAGATACCAAGATAAAAAAAACTATAACCAATTGGAAAAGATTAGGGTCACCAAAACCTAAACAATAAGCACAAGACACCTAGTCCAAATCACAACCCTCTACCCCACAAAGGCCTCTAAACCAAGAAGAAGCGAGCTCAACAATACTAGATAACAGTCATGGTAAGGAGTGAATCAACAATACTAAGTATCCCAACTACTAGATAATAGTAACTAAAGAAGCGAGCTCAACCTAGATAGGATGAAAGAGTCTAGAAGACCTAAAGGAGAGAGGGCACTCCTAAGAAAGACACAACTTAAGGAGACCAACCTATCTAAGACTAGATCCTCAACTTAAAACCCAGATGATATGCAATGATAAAACTGGGAATTGAGAATTAGAAAAGGCTCAAGCAATTTTAATGTAGTCGATGAAGAGTAAGCCCGAGCATGGTGTAGTCTCAAAGGTGATGTGAGGAAGATCCAAAACAACATCTAAGATATCCATGATCCCATCATCACTTGAAAAGTCTATCTTAAGGAGACAAGAGTCATCGGTGCCTCAATACTGGGTTAGTGATAAGAGACTTGAGAATCCAATACGGGGACACACGACATACATGAACAATAGTATATGAATCATAAGAGAGATTAGCATGAAAAACATGATAATACATATGAGCACTACCTAGACTTCTCTTGGGCTCTCTCCTAGGTTTATTAGCAAAAGACCTACACTTCGCTATCTAGTGGACACTCATGATCTAATCCTATCTTCGTGATATCATATACCCCTGCACCGCCAAGCACTAGCAAAGGAGTCATAGAAGTCATCTACAAACGTAGGATTGGATTTGACACTAAAAACAATAACAGCTCTAGGCTTGGCTCTAGATGCACTCTAGACTGATTGCACTCTAATGCCCTTCAAGGCTCTCACACGCTCTTTTCGCTCATGCTTGGTCTTCCTGAAACAGAACTCAACTATGTTTTTCCCTCCTTGTGGTATGATGCTAGAGTTTTCAATTGCACTTTGAAAACAATTGAGGCTCATACAAAGACTTGGTACATGCGATTTGAGTTTGACCAAAAGCATGTGGAAATTGGTTCGAGTCTATGTTGCCATTTATATGGTATGACTCTAAAAGGTTTGCGGATGTGTTCCATGACCTATTCAGAGTCTCATACCAACCTTGTATGCATAATATTCAAATTGCAATCTTGTTGTGAAAATTGCTCAAAGAAGTATCATGTTTTGTGCTTTCTTCGAAAAAACTGGTTTGATCGGCTTTATATAAGCGGTCAGACCAACTTCGAGGTCTAACTGGAGTTGTGCAATTAGACTATTGTGGCAGTTACACTGGCATAATAGTTGCAGTTTGATCGGCTTACAAGTGGCAATCAGACCAATAGCACGGTCCAATCGGCAAGCATATGGCGGTCTAACTGCAAGGGCGGTCTAACCGATACCCAAATGGTGGTCTAACCGGTCTCCGGTACAACCGCTTTTGTAGTGGTACGTTTTTTTCCCAAAGACTTGTTTCCTTGAAAAATTCAGCTAGCGGTCAGATCGGTCCTTGTGTGGGAGGTATGACCGGTGGCCCAAGTAACATGTAATTTTATAGTCATTGGGAAGGCTATGGTAGCACCGGCCATTTGCTGGCGGTAGTACCCAGCCTTGGGCTATTTGCAGGTAGATTTTTGCTTTAATAGCTATTTTCCTTGTGTGGTGTATATATACCTCCTTATGGCCTGCTGGAGGGAGCAGCTAGTCCTATTCTTTCACCCCTTGAGCTAAGAGCAAGTTCTCTCCTTCATTTTGTGCATATTTTACGCTTAGAGAGTTTTGGAGAGGCATAACCTTGTGCATGTGTTGCACTCAGTGGTGGACTTCATATCCTTTGAGCTATGATACTTGACTTGTTCAGGCGAGGGTCTCCAACTTGGTACTCTTGAAGGTTTCTAACTCCTAGACGGCTTCGAAGGTGTGGTGGTCCGGTGATCTTTTTAAGAAGCTTGTGAGAAAGCCTGGTTTGTTATGAGTGGTGTGATACTCGCCATCTCCAGAGTGGAGGAAAAGCAATCTTAGTGGATTGAGGTGGTTAGGCTTAATTCATAGAGTTGGTATAATTCATTTAGGTTTACCTCAATGTGAATTAGGGAAAAGCAGCAAGTTTCTGAACACCACTGTAAAACATTGTGCATCATTGTGGTTTGCCTTCTTGAGCTCAATCTCTTCTTGCAATCTATTTTTATAGAAATTGAACTATTTGCATGGCAACCTAGGATTGCTTACCTCAACTTAGAATTATATTGCTGGTACACTTAGTCAAACTTAGATAATTGAGGCCTTACTTGTGCACAACCTAATAGTTTATACTTCTGTATTATAAATTTGGTAGTAGCCTAAAGGAATTTGTAAAACCGCCTATTCACCCACCCCTCTAGTCGGCCTCCTCAATCTTACATATGGGCTTAGATGTAAACTACCATCCGAGCGTTCTAATTGGGATAGTCAACCTCATTAAAAACTAGTGACTTGATGAAATATCGATTCAATGCCACTGCTCTTAGACTGATTAAGATCCATCAAGAAAAGATAACCGGGCTCTGATACTACTGGACCTGATATGGCAATCAGAGGAGGGTGAATGATGCCTTCAAATTCAACTTCTTCAAAAGTATTTCCAAACATTCACTCCACTATTTACTGGAAGTTACAAAAAATCAAATTTGCCTACCAACAAAGCACTCACAAAAACACCAAAGCAGATGGAGTTCAACTCCTTAGGATCTCAGAACCGAAAACCTCCAAAATACATCTCTAAATAATTTAAAACTTTGCACACACCTTGCTAAGGATCTTAGAAATCTAATCTATCCAAGAATCGCATAGATCTTGGCTAAAGTTTCAACATTTCCTCAAGACAAGCAAAATTGCACCAAAATAGACCAGACTCAAGAACATGAGATATGATTTGCTCGTGGGTTGAAGATGGCCGTGATGGCTCTCGATGAGTTTTCATATGTCATAGCAACTAAGAACACCCAAATATTCGAGGCCAAAAGCTAGGAACAAGATAACACTAGAAGTTATCCAAACTGAATCAAATAGGGTAATCTTCAAATGTTTACTATAGCTCGTCTCTAGATGGACGAAATATGATTCCCATGAGGCATCTCCATCACTTATACATCCTTGAAACCAGCAAAATCAAAAGGGAAGGAGACATCACAAAATACCAACCAAAACAAATGTAAAATCAATAAGAGCAAAAACACACCATATAGGATGAACAAGATTGATCTATTGTAACTTGTAGATGAAGATTTTATAGTCACTCCACCATGGAGGATAGAGCAGCTTCCACCATAAGAAAGTCTCTCTCACAAACCCTAAGGAATGGATGATTGGTTCTCTTCTCTTTGACTACATACCTTTAACCCATCCTACTCATATAGATGGAGCAACCATACCATATCTAACCATAATAGATACCATCCATTAGCACAATCGAGAAAATTCGTTAACCCTACATACACCAGATTTTACACTTACACATGACTTATACACGCTTCTCAAAGTGCATAAGCCCAAACTCGCTAAGGAACAAACCTTTCACCCACTAAAAAGTAAAATTTTGGGATGTCACACAACGCCCTCTAAGCATCGCAGTTTTGGTTCTATCACCGTTTTGGTATTTTGGATTCCTCGCCAAAATACCCTCATTTTGACCATAGACTTTACATCTTTCCCGAGCCTAGTCTATGGTTATCCCTTCCTTTGTAAAAAATCCTCATGCCCACAACATGTAGATTCACCAATGTCTCACGCATCGGCAAGTTTCTTTGTGTTGATTCCCCCAACCATGCCTCATTTGCACCGACCGTACAATTGATGAACTGTTATTTAAACCTTCCCTTCAACATCCCTTATCTTTCTTGTACCTTGCTTGAGATCAACTATCCCGTCCGATTTCTTTGACCGTTCCTCATCTCATCTCCGAGTCTAGTCTCGGTCCACGCTATTGACCATGTTTGCCTCCAAGCTTTTTGGCATATCAAAGACTAAGAAATTATTTTTAAGCACAAGTTTTTCACAACCTAACCCACCTTAGTCCAAAAATGCATCATGCACTATGAATGCAATAACATAGAACTTCAAAACTTAACCCATGACCATTTCTCACAAATATCCAAAACCCCTCAGATATTTTCAGACAAAATCAGTCTTACCGCCATTGAATGGCTAGTTGGACTGCTCCGGTTAAACCCTAGTAACAAGGGAGCCAATCAAACCGCGACAACCATGCCATCTGACCACTCGACCAACCCCGGTCGGACCACCACCCATTGGTCGATCAGACCACTCATATTTTCTCTCGCACACACAAGCAAGCACCTGTCTAAAAAAACCAACCATCAACTAAAAATCGATCGCACCACACTGACGGTCCGACCGCTCCAAAAATCATGTCACACTAGACTTGTGGTTAGACCACCACCCCTGGCCAATCAAACCACTATAGCCTCACAGCAAAACTGAAAACTTACAAACTTTCATAAATTTAAATTTTAACTCAATATAATTATCAATTATTCAATATAAATAAATCATAGGCATCTCAGTATGAACAGCTCAACAAATCCTTAGGTCCTAAAGAGGTAACTTCAAACCTACGGAGTTCTTGAGACAGAGATTATTTGACGAAGGGTGGGTTTGTTATCGATCAGACATCAACTCTCGGAATAAATGCCAGCAAGTATCTGCACACACAGTTGTCGCTGTCCACGAACCACTGAAGAACAGGGAGCCATCTCTGTCAAAAGATGGAAATCTTCAACCAATGGAGTAGAACTTCACTCTCCACTGTCCACACGTAGAAGAATTCAGTTTCAGATGACAGCAAAAGAAAAGAACACCAAATGTGGTCAAACTCATAAGGCCAAATATATTGATAGGATCCAAGAATTCAGAACAGCTTGGACAATGTCGCCAAATTTCAGCTTATAAACTACGAGCAACAAAGTCGCCAAATTTTAACAGGTTGTACAAGAGAACAGAAGGGAACATTCCGATTTCCAAAAGTATATCATCGTCGGTTCATCAGCAGCAGTCGCCATTCGCACACGCAACGCAAACTAACAAACACCGGGTCATCTTATAATATTATTGTCTCGACATTTTTTTTACATATGAAACGACGATTTCCAAGAAGATAAAAAAACCAAGACCAAAACGATAATTAATCCTTCTTCAATTCGCATCTATGGTAGGAGGAGCAGATGACGGCATCATGGCACGCCGTCGAGCGACCAGCACGGCGGGAGGGACGGCTCACTTGACGCGGCGGCAGAGGGTGATGCCGTCGCCGACGGGGAGCTGGCAGATCTCGACGCGCTCGTCGGCGGCGAGGGCCTTGTTGAGCTCGAGCACGAAGTCCCGGTAGTAGCGGATGTACTTGCGCATGGGCGCGTCGGCGGGGAGCACGACGGAACCGTTCCAGAGCGTGTTGTCGTAGCCGACGAGGCCGCCGACCTTGACCAGCTTCATCAGCCGCTCGTGGTAGTTGAGGTAGTTGTCCTTGTCGGCGTCCACGAAGACGAAGTCGAAGGAGCCATGGTTGCTCTCGTCCTCGAGGAGCTGGTCGAGGACGGGGAGGGCGGGGCCCTCGCGGAAGTCGATCTTGTGGGCGACGCCGGCCTTCTCGATGCAGGGCAGGCCGAGCTCGTAGTTCTCGCGGTTGATGTCCATGGCCAAGATCTGCATATATCGAGGAGTGCCATCGATCATTTCAGGTTGCCAGATCTGGGAATCTGCGGTGCGGGCGGAAGTACTAGCTAGCTGATCGATGGACTTACCGTGCCGTCCTCGGGGATGGCGAGCGCGGTGGCGAGGAGGGAGTAACCGGTGTAGACGCCGATCTCCATGGTCTTCTTGGCGCCGATGAGCTTGAGCAGCATGTTCAGGAACTGCCCCTCGTCCGCCGACGTCGTCATCAGGTTCCTGCAGCCACAAGATCAGGCAAGATCCGACATTAATCTCGGCGATCTCGCAGATCAAGAAGAAGTGGAGGAGGATAGCAACATACCATGGGTGCTTGGCGGTGACCTCGCGGAGCTCCTTCATGCACTCGTGCTCGCGCGGGTACACGCTCGTCTCCAGGATGTACTGGTAGAGCGCGTCGCTCTGGAGCAGGCTCTTGTGGCCGACCTCGGAGTGGCGCGTCTTCTGCTCGCCGCCGCTGCCATTGGTCTGCTCCTTCGTCGCGGTCGTCTCGGCTGCGGTCGCCCCGGCTGTCGCGGTGTCCATTGCTGCAGATCTGAGAGGAAACGAGGTCTGTGTGTAGCGGTAGTGCGCGCTTGCTTTGCCCGCTCGATTGACCTTGCGGAGATGAGGAAGCAACGGGCGGCCTATATGACGCCGCGCATTGGATTGATTGGGAGAGTTAGGTGGGCTTGCGCGTAGGAAAGCCAGGTACTAGATGTGACGACTACTAGTATGGGAAAAAAAATACTAGTACAAAAATACCCCAGGAGGAGAGAGAACGTGGAAGCGTGGAACAGTCGTGTGCAGCAGCAGGTGGGCCCCGCGTGTCAGGGACTCGAGCTGGTCCGTAGAATACAGACAGCTTTGCTCTGTGGGCTGGTGAGCGGTTCCGAGGGAAGGAAGGAAGGTGGGGGTGGGTGGTGGACTCTATTTATTCGGGAAAAAAAATGATGGGTCTGTTCTTTTCGGTTGTGGTTGATAGTTTTTGGCTGCGGTTGATGACTTTTTGGTTGTTTGCGACAGAGATTACGGAAAGAGAGATACTCGCTTGCGATTTTTGATGATACAGATATTAGTTTTTTAACGTGTGCTACAATTAACTTGTAAACCCCATCTTAAAAAAATACTCCATTTAAAAGTTAGTTACTGTAGCAAAAGCCAAAAGCGGCTTTTAGAAGCCGTAAAGAACAGGCCCGATATCTCATGTTCAAATGATAGCACCTCGTCCTGCGCCAGAAAATTTACTTCCAATTGGTGCACAGACCTTGGCCTCTCATCATCTAGATAATATCTTTCTCTTTACTTCTCTTTTCTTAATATCACTTATAATTTTATGTACTACCTATATTAAGGCCGAAGGATCCCCGGCCTCCCCTGCCATATCACTTCTTTTGTGAAAAGATCCTCTACTCTTCTAGAATTATGTACAGATCTTTATTTTTTACATATACATCTTTATTTTAAAAAAAACCCTCATTTTCTCCGTAAATACGTATGAGACATTGCTTTCAGTTTTTGGCATAGAAACGCCATGTGATGCGAATACTCTTTAACTTCGGTTCATATGACAACTAGCACGGTGTGCCGCTGCACTTCCATATCTAGTAGTATAGACTTGTGGAATAGCTGACATATATCCATGTACACCCCCTCAACCTCCGGCCTCTTTGGCTTCGCTGGGGTGGTGCACCGTCGGCAACTACTGTGTTGCATGGACCGCGTCTATACACTGCGCAGGTGGCCACGTTGGGTTTGGCGAATGGGGGTGAGGAGGAGGGTTGGTGGGAAAGGGATGGGTGGGGTGGTGGTTGCTTTCCAGGACAGTTGTCGGGAGGGTGAAGAGGGGGTCGTGGGGCCTACCGTAAAGCCCCAAATTGGTGCCCGCTCGACTACCTTGCATTTCCGTGTGTGGCATCGTTCATTCATTGCTAGATGGAGATACTCTCCGCTTTCTGAAACAGAAATGCAAGCGCGATTGATTAGAGGCATTGCTCTCGAGAGGGTGAAAACGAGGGATAGGTAGGTTTGATGATCAAAATGGATATTGTGTTGATTTACCGCCAAAATTCGGTAAAATTCTCTTTTAGTTGGCTTTCTAGTCCATTTCCTATTAAGATCATGCTCTAAACAGCCTTTGCTTTTTAGGTTTTAGAAGTTAGTTTTTAAACGTAGCGACTTCGTTTTCTATAAATCATTTGTAGAAGTCATTGCATGAGATACTTTAAACGAAATAGTTTCTCAACACGAGTGTTTCTTACTCTCTCAATCTCTTTCACAATCAATCAAAAGAAAATAACCACATCACTTTTAAATAAGGCCTAAAATCATGACAATTCATGAACAAACAATTTAGTAACACCTAGATCCGTAGAGGTTGTTGATATGTTGCATGAGGTGGTGTGTGCTCCGTTATGTTGTTTGCCTACCTGAGGTACCTGGATATGCGATGTTAAATTAAGGATGCGGAGAAACATGGCCTTTTGATGAATTGATCGTGTCATGCAAAGGACCAGCTTCATTTGGACCAAGAAAAATATCTTCTGCCTTGTGGATCCGAATTCGCCAACCTGACATGGCAGCTATCCCTCTGGAGTCTAATCAACGTAACGTTGACTGCGGACCTGCCAAATGTATGTCCCTCGCCGAGAAGAAGAGTTTGCTTTTACCATTTATTTACTATTATAAAAGAAGTTGATGGTTGGTATGACCTTCCTTCTCTCTTCTCAACCATCAATTTGATCTAGACCATTCGTCTCTCTCCTCCTCTCTGTCGCAGGATACAACCGCCCACCTCCTCCACTTTTTCTATCTCCTCGCGTATTTTGGTCACATTTCTCTCTCTGTCGCTTGCTCTCTAATGTTTTGATGTGTGAAGTTGGCCAGACAGTAAGTTCTATCTCATTATTTTTATGACTCTGTTGTAACGCATAGGTCTCTAACTAGTAAAAATATAAATATAAGTTAGTGGTTATACATCCATTCTTTTTTATCTCTCTACAGCCATCCGATCTAAACATGAGATCTGAGTCAACCGTCTCATGCCCCTCCCCTCTTCTCTCTCTCGTGATCGAATCATCCCTTCCCTCTACTTCCAACTTCAGTTACAATGTCCTACCCCTCCTCACCTTCACCTCTTCAACCGTCTTAGCCCCCTCTCCTCCCACCTCTGATGGTCTCTCTCTCCACCGTGGCCTCCCTGACCCCCCCTCTTCTTCCTCCACCTAGCCATCGCCTCTTCCCCCTCTTACTCTCCCTGCTTTCCTCTCTCACTCTCCGGCCAAGCGACGTGCTAAGGTCTTCTCTGCGGCACCCTCTGCAAGTACTTGCATTCAGTACCAGCCGTCTTGGACAGGCTAGCGAAGCATCGGTTAGTCTCGGTGCTAGCTAGTAGTAAACGTTCCAAACGTGAGAATTTTGTACAAGAGGAAACAATCCAGGAATCGATATTTGGTTTCCTACAAAATTAGTGTGGGAATCCTGCGGTTCAAACAGGGCAAATCAATGTGAAGTCACGAATTTGTTGGCTCTTGCTCGATGTAGACAAAATGTAGCAATGAAGTGGCACGGGATGGGTCAAGGCTATGCACCAAAATCGTCGTTTGTCCGATCACTTCAGTATTGCCGTCCTTGGCAGGTTAAGGACTTGAGGTAACACACAATGTTTGTCCGATCTCTGTCTTGGCCACAAGCCCACGACTATATAGCGGCAATGTAAGGTCGTGTCGGTACTTTCTAGCTCTCGCTCAACTCATATGGAATGTGGCAACCACACGCCCTGTGGTGGCACAGGTTCTACCATTGCCGTGGACGACTGGCTGGAGTTATGGTCAGCTACATGCTATAGCAGAACAGCTAGTGATAGAAAAAAACACGAAACTCGCGTCCTTGATTATCAGTGGACGACCGGCTGGAGTACTGGTCAGGGAAGCAAATTTGCTGGGGGCCCGTTAGATAGACGCTGGATGAGGAGGGTCTCACGTGAGACCCGCCTCCGTAGACTTGTTTCCACTGCATGTGTCTTCATGTGCTAACATTCAGAATCGCCGTCCTAGACGGGTTAACGGATTGGCCGTTTAGTCCCTTTCCTAATCTACATGCCACAGCGATAGAAGCCACGTGAAGTCACCACAACACTTGCCCTTGTTCGACACATGTGATAGAGAAAAACTAATCAGCTCTATACCGTTCCGACAGAATAGACGATAACAGTTGAATCCAAACCACATAAATCTCACAGCACCCCTATTACTATTGCTCCTTCGCTCCCGCAGTCGACCGCGACTCCCTTCTCCCCTGCTCTCTCTCCTTTCTCCCATGCTCCCTCTCATTCTCCCTCCCTCGCCAACGCCATCCCGTCAACTCTCCACCACCAACCCCACCGCCTGGAGGGACGTCAGAGGAGGAAAATCCGCCTCCCCCGCTACTGGTTCACCCCCCGGGGCATAGAAGGAGGTTGGGGGAGGTGGCGGCCCGGCAATGGGTTGGGTAGGAGAGCGGTGGGCGGAGCTAAAGGGCGATGGCAGCGGTGACTGTGGCAGTTAGGTTGGACAGAGTGGCATGGCGGGGAGTGGTCGGAGGGCTGCGCGGTGAGGTGGTGACGGCGCCGTTGGGTGTAGGTGGTGGTAGAGGGGCAGGGGGTGGCGGAGGAGGCGTGCAGAGCTACTTGGAGCGGCATGGCAACAACGGCTGGTGATGAGGTAGCACCCTATACCATTAAAAATGCTCTCAATAGTATATCGTTTGCTAGTTGCTCTCTATGTGATATCAGAAATGCTATTCTTGAATGAATGATTTGGTGTCCTCGGCTAGCCCATGTGCTTGGTATCCAGTCTTGGAAAATACGGTTCGTTTCCCCCTCTTCCCAGCCACCATTACGAGGAATCCGCCGCCACCCCACCGCACTGTTGTCGGCACGGCGTCCCACTGCCTTCGCCCCATCCCACAAATTCTGTTTCGTTTCCTCGTGACTCCCTCAGCAGTTGTCGCGAGCAACCCCAGCCCCCCCCCATTCGTTAGCGCCCTGCCCTGGCGTCGTCGACCTTGAGCCCCGCCGCAACAGGATCAGCCGCCAATCCCTTGGCAGCATCTTCTCAAGCATCTCCCGCTGCCCCATCCGCCACCGCCCCATCCAAATTCATTTGATTCGGCCATGTGTGACAAGAAGAGATGGAATAGAGCATTGGTAGGATGTTCTAGTCTCTATGTTGCTACGTCTCATTGGTTGTTCCACCTAGGCTAGTTCATCTTTTCACACGTTAGCGATGTTGGCAAAGAGTGAGGATTTGTAGGGTGACAAACTTGTATGCACTGCAAATTAGTAGTTGTCATATGTTCTCCGTATATTTTATGAGTGCCGAAACTATCATTTTTTAAGGAAATGTAGAATGGCATAATGACCTTGACTGCTCTATAGAATTAAATAGTGATATGTCTATCTCTTCTGATGATAACAGTGCCACTGCTAGACTATGTGGCAATGATATTTTTGTAGAACCCAAAGGCCATTTAGAAGATGCACTTATCAAGGAGCCAAAAGTTGAAATGATCTTTAACAATGAGAATGATATGCTTTTGCATTGTACAAAGTATGCTAGGCAAAAGGGTTTCGGTGTCACCAGAAGAACCTCAAAAAATGATGATAGACAATATTCCCCCCAAATATATCTTAGCACGATGGAGGAAAAATATCAAGAGGAAGCATAATTTCATTACATGTGCATACAACAACATGGAGGACCCACTGTTGACCAAACGATTTGATAATTTGTGCAAAATATTCTATGAAATGGCAGAGTTTAGTATAGAATCATATGAATTGTACAATAAGATGGTTGATGGTATTTGCAATTTGAAGCTTTAGGTCACTAGAAAATGCAATACTACGGTTGACAATGAAGAACGAGGCCAACGCAATACATCCCATGTGACCAAAACAATATGCACAAAAAAGTCTATCCATAGTCCAGTTGTTGTTCGAAGTAGAGGACTTCCACCTTCGATGAGGAAGAAGTCTAAAGTTGATCAAATCATGCGTAAGAAGAATAAAAGGAGTCCAAAAGAAACTTCACCACAACCAAGTAGAGATGACACTACGAGCATCAACACTCTGACGGTATTTCTTTTCTTTTTTTCTTCACCTTCTAATGCTCCTCATGACATAATTTTGCGGTTCTCAATGGCATTTACTTCATTTCAAACTCATTTTAGTGGAGAAGAACGCTTGCAAAACAACTTAATTATTCAATGAAGAGGAATACTTAACATAGCCTTCCCCTAACATTTTCATGTCAGATAGAAGGCAATTGTCCCGGGCTAGTTACTAGGCAGAAGGCAGCTACACGAGATGGATCACTAGCGAGCAAGAAAAGAAGGTCCATCAACTAGAATTTCTACTAAAGTGTTTTTGTTGTGGTTGTGGCAAACCTGCTATGTAATCCTTATCTATTTCCTGTTGGATTGTGCTAGTGTATGTACACATTTGGATGCTAAGTGTGTGGTAGCCACCCAAACCTACCGAAACTATGTGGTTTATGAAGGGCAATATGATCCCTCGTGTTATAACTCTCTTTCCTATTGTCACAAGAAAAATGTGCTCTCTGTTCCAACTATTGTTGCTGATCCACTAGCTCCAGTAATATTTGTTGGCTTGATATGCATGCTAGAAATTTGCATAGCAATTGTGTGAGAATCACTGCATTGATCCAGACAATTGATCTACAATTGTTTCAGCACACGTTTTTTTTTTGAGAAATTTACTCTAAATTGTCTAACATTTGATTGTCATTCCATTCCTAATAGCATCACAGCATTACATCCCAAATGTACATAAACAACATGCAACAAGCTAATACAGCAATTGCTACACAATAAATTGCCGCTCCAGAAAACTGCAATGTCACATAAGCTAGCAAACTACAGCAACACCACAAAACAATACCAAACATCAACCTGAAACAACATGCACCAGCCGCCATAGCCCCAACCAGACCACTCCCCAACGAGGATGACGATACCTGCCGCACTGCCATGGCCACCAGCAACGAGCTTCCGGCACGCGGTGGAGGGGTATGGTGCACACTAACGTGGATGGCTCCTCGTCGACAAAGGTAACACCAGCGGCGTCACCATGGCCGGTATCGATGAGCTTCAAGAGGCGTCAAAAGGGAGCGATGGATAAGAACGTCTCTAGATCTATGGCACCGAAGGGGAATGAGGAGAGCAGAGGAGGCGCCTGGGGGAACAACAGCGGTGCTTTGGTGGCGGAGCGGTCGGGAAGGTGAGGGTTCGAGGAGGCAGCGGGAGAGACAACGAATAGAGATGGGAATTAGGGATGGATCATGTTAAGAAACCTAAAAGGTTCCAGTATGGGCAAATACCAGAATTGTCTCTAGTGGGCTTAAACTATAAATAGGGAGGCTCTTTGTACCATGTAATCAGATATGAGAATTAATAAAGACTATGCTCCCTGGTCTTCTCTCTCAATTGGTGTATCTTTTGTGATTGATCTACGTCGTCTTGGTAATTGATTGATTGCGTGATTGCGTTGTCGTTCATCTGTTTATACATCGATTTCTTAACACGTTATCAGTACAAATCGCTCTCCAAGATGAAAGATATGCAAATCATGAACCAATCTACTACATATTGTCGTTCTTATTTCAATCTAGATTGATTCCATATTATCTAGCAATGCCATGCCTAGATCGATCTTGCATTAATTTTTCCTAAGTCATAGATTGATCTACAATTTGTGTAATAGATCTAAACATTATTTCTAGATCAGATGGCATCTCAGATTACGATCTAGATTGAAATCAAAAGAAAACTTGCAAACACCGCTCGGACACCGCATGGCCTCGGCCATCACCCGACCTGACCGTCGCACGGCCTCGGACAACACAGACCCGCTGCTTGAAGCTGCAGCAGGCGTCCCACGGGAACTAGCCTCCGGCCCAAAGCCGCATGTGCCACCTGGTACCACCGGCGCCTTGTCACACGCCTTCGACTCGACACCGCCTCGAAGTGCGACAGGTGAGATCACCACGCGTATCTGACCGTCGGTGCTTGAGGCTGATGTCGTTCGTCATCCACATACCTTAGGTCGTTGTACCCGAAGATGCCGACATATCTGCCCGTGGTGTTGCTCTCGCACCACCGCCTCCATATGCATCTGGCCCCACCGGCCCTGATGCTCTCAGTCGCCAACTCCGGCCACCCGAAGTGCTCGGCCAGACCCATCGAAGGCACTGCCGTAGCTCAGGGGGACTGAATCCCGCTGCCACTCTCAGAGGAGACCAAACCCACCGCCATTCGAGCCCGGCCACCTTGCGCCCGTAGCCGCTCAGCTCCCTCATGCTCGTAACCGCTGCTCGGCCACTCAACACCCGCCGTCGCCACCCCGCATCCACGCTGGAAGCACCCACGCCCAAGGCGCCTCAAGAACCGCCGTCTCCTGAAGTCTAGCCCCGCTGTCGATAAATACGGACCAGTCGCCAAATGGCTCATGGTGGCAAGGGTTAACCCTAGCCACATGTTCCCAATGGGCCGACAGGCCACATGAGCCTCTTTTGGCCTGAGAAGAAATAAGAAAAAAATGACAAAATCGGCCAGTGACAATCTTTCTGTTAAGCCCTAGTATTTCTCAGAAATTAAGGTTAATGTACTGAAAATAGAAATTATAAAATCTGACCCTCAAATTTTTCAGAATTGCAATTAAGTCCAATAGACCAAATTTCTTTCCACATATTTTATTTCCTAGATTATTGAAGCTTTATTATGATCTAGTTAACTTCTGGCATTATTGTTTATGTTTTTGGAATTATTTTATTTAGCATATTATTTTTTGCTAATTTAGTAATTCTGAAAATTGCTTATTAATTAGCAGAAAATTGTTAAAATTGCTAGAAAATTTCAAAAAATACTAAATAATATCTGTTGAATAGATAAATTTCACATCCTGCAGATTTAGCAATATTCATGCTGTTTACCTGTATTAAATCTATAATTATACATGAATAATGTAGAAATTATCTAACATCACTAAGAAAGAGTTTGCCGAGCTCACCCTAGACGATAGCAACTACCTTATATGGGTCATGGATGCTAAGATCAACTTGACGGCCAGATCACTCAGCGTCGCTATAACCCCATCTGCAACTGGGGCTCCCGTTATTCTTGATGCTACGAAATGTGTGGTACTACACTTCTTGAGGCACCATATCCACCCAGACTTAAAGTCTAAGTATCTTCTAGAAGAAGACCCGCTGGCACTATGAAAGTTCTTGAAGGAGAGGTATGACCAACAGATATCCATCATGCTACCTGAAGCACAGCATGAGTGGACCAACATCAGGTTCTAGGATTTCAAGAAGGTTTCTGCATACAACTCTACTATTCATAAGCTTATTGCTAAGCTTAGATTTTGTAGCCAAAAGATCACATATACTGAGATGATGACAAAACTTTGAGCACTTTTCATTCTACTCATAGGACACTCCAGCAGCAGTATCATTAGACCAAGTACAAGAAGTACTCGGAGCTGATTACCACTCTTCTCAAAGCAGAGAATGATGATGAGTTATTGATGAAGAACTATCAGACTCGTCCCATTGAATCACAACCACTACTAGAAGCACATACTAATTCTCAGAGGACTAGTGGTGGTCAGGGCCGTGAAAAGGGCCCTATGTAGAGGGGTGGACAACAGAAAAAACTGAATGTGTAGAAGGAAAATAGTAAGCCCCACTGGATGGGGCAAGGGAGAGGAAAGCAACAAAAACCAGACTCGGGTAGCAAGAAGATCTACCCTCCTTTGCCTTACTACAGGTGTGGTTGTATAGACCATTAGTCCCGTAATTACCGCACCCCAAAGCATCAAGTGGAGCTCTACCAAGAGTCAGTTGCCAAGGGCAAAAAGATGTCAGTAAAGAAGCCTACATAGACACACTTTGTTGATCAGCTTGATGCAGACAATAGTGATGCCCTGAGTGTAGTGGTGGAGCTCAACACTACAATAGGGGTGATCACATGGAGGTTAACACATATGACGACCTGCAGTAGGCCATAGGCTATCTCCCCAGATAACTCCAAATATCATAGTTTCCTTAAGTTAACTTTATCAATTTATGTTATTTTAGAAAAATAATAAATTGTTCATGCTCTTATGAAACATTAATTATTTAGGATTTAAATATTATTCCTTGATGAATAAAATGAGTTGCATGTTCTTCTAGAGCTTTATTCCTGTTGAATTATTGTTTGATTATATTATGCTCCATATAAAACAACTCCTTAAATACGATGGCAGGAGAAAACATACCCTATTGAGTTTCAAGGATATTCGCTTGAATAATATCCATATCAAGACAGAAAATGAGGGTGGTGCAAAATACCTCCTCTTGACCAAATCTAATGGCGATTAGAACATTCTGTACCATTGTTTAGCCTTATGTATCAGGTTAAGCTGATTCTATACCAAATCGCAGAGTCCTTCATCAAATAGATTAAGCTAATTGCTAAACCCCTGCTACAGAATAGTAGACTCTCCACCAGTTGTTGGGGTCATGCAGTGTTACATACAGTAGCACTAATCAATTTAAGACCGATTGCATACCATCAGGTTTACCCCTTATAACTAGTACGTGAAAAAGAATCAAGTATTTCCTATCTGTGAAAATTTGGTTGTGCTGTATACGTGCCAATTTCACCACCACAACGAACAACCATGGGCCTCCATTGTAAGTTGGGAGTATATGTTGGTTTTGAGTTCCCGTCAATTATTAAATATCTTAAGCCTACCACGAGAGACATGTTTACATTCTGACACGCCGATTGCATCTTCGAAGCAGATAATTTCCCAGCATTAGGGGAAGAAAAATATCTTAATGATGATAAATACCAAGAAATAGATTGGAATGCCTTAGGCATCTAGGCCCTAGATCCACACGCTACAGAAACTGAACTAGAAGTTCAGTGAATAATAAATCTACAGCAAATTACAAATAATTTACCAGATACATTCACTGATCAAAAGGGAGTGACAAAGTCTTACATATCAGCAGTAAATGCTCCAAAGAAAGTGAAAGTACCCCAAAAGGATACTCGAACTACTCCAACCCCTCATGTGAAGAAGAGGGAGAGAGCACTGGAGAATGAGACCTCAATTCCACGGAGACATCCGCAGAAAATGAAACTCGATGAAAATAAGTCATCCCCCGTGTCAGTTGATGAGGCCCAACCTGAAATTGAGAAAAGCCCTTAAGGGAATGATCACGAAGATCGTAAGCCTAATACAATTGCGCGCACACAAACTAATACTGAGATTTCGGAACAACCAAACTCCATCGTTGTGGGAAATCACGATGAGCTAGATAAGATAAATGAAGAAATATCTACTAATTTTGTTGAGTCAGGAGAACTATATAAGAGAAAACCACAGTTGTTAATATCTATTTTGCCTCAAAAATTGCTAGAAACCTTAAACGAGATCTAGAACCAAAGTCTTTAGTTGAATGCTAGAAGCATTCAGACTGGGGTAAGTGGAAGGAAACAATTGAGGCAGAATTATTCTTGTTGAATAAAAGAAAAGTGTTTGGCCCGATAGCCCTAACACCGCCCAAGTTGTTCCTTGTAGGATGTAAATGGGTTTTCGTTCAGAAGAGAAACGAAAATAATGAGATGGTGAGATACAAAGCGAAACTTGTGGTACAAAGGTTCACGCAGAGACCCAGCATTGATTATGATAAAACTTATTCTCTTGTTATGAATGGGATAACATTTCGATATTTGATATCAATGGCAGCATGTATGAATTTAAGTATACAATTAATGGATGTAGTGTCCACATATCTATATAGGTCACTTGATTTGGATATTTATATGAAAGTCCATGAAGGAGTAAACATTCTGGATCAGGATAAATTGAATCGAAACTTGTATAACATCAAGCTACAAAAGTCGTTGTACGGATTAAAATAGTCCGGAAAAATGTGGTACAACCGGCTTAGCAAATTCATCTTGAAGAAGAGATACAATAATAGTGACAATTGTCCCTGTGTTCATAAAGAAATCCCATAATGGATTCTTTATTATTTTAGTATATATCGATGATCTGAATATCATCGGGACGACAAAGGACATAAAGGAAGCAAGTTCTTATCTTGTTAAAGAATTTGAAATGAAAGACTTGGGCTGAACCAAGTTTTGCTTAGGTCTACAGCTGGAGCATATCTCTGAAAGAGTTTTAGTACACCAATCATCTTATACCAAGAAGAACTTAGAGAAATTTAATATGGATAAGTCATATCTAGTGAAAACCCTGATAGTGCTTCGATCCTTAGAAGTGAATAAAGATCCTTTTAAACCAAGGATGGAAAATAAAGAAATTATTAGATCAGAAGTTTCATACTTAAGTGACATTGGGGCATCCCCTACCAAGTACTGCGCGGGGTCAAGCACCCTCCCCTGCTCTAGCTCCTGGTATAGAGATGACAGACTGAGAACCTCGGGGGTCAAGCCGGCGGCGAGGGAGAGGATGCGGGAGGAGGCGCTCGCCATGAGCTACGCGGCTAGGATGCCGGCGAAGCGTGCGCAGGCGAGAGCACCGCGGCAAGAGGGGAGTGGGGAGGAGGTGTTGGTCGGGTCTGAGGGGAAGGCAAGCCAGAAGTGGAAGTTGGCGAGGAGGATGTGGCAGAGGCGTCAGGATGCGGTGCAAGAGGCAGAGGGGGCATGCGGAAGAGCGCGTCGAGGGTAGGGTAGGGTAGCCCCCACGCGAGGCGCAAGTGCGAGGAGGGTCGGGGGCGGGAGGAAGGGGTGGGAGAGGAGCAGGTCGAGGAGGCCGGAGAGGAAGCGGAAGGTGGGCTCTGAGATGCGGAATGCGAGGGGGAAGTGATCGGGGCTCGTTGGTGGGAGCGGCAGCAGCTGCGGTGCAGGAGGAGGCGGGACGGGGCTGTCGCCATCTTTGCCCTTGCGCTTGCGGGTGCGGAAGGTGGTGGCAGTGGTGGGGTCGAGGAGGAGCGCGGCGACGACGGCGGTGAAGTGGGTAAGGAGGAGGAGGGGTGGGGGCGTCTTCGGCGGGAGCGCATGGTGATGATGGTGGTGGTGGTTGCGCTGATGGTGTTTCAAAATACGGGGGGATTTTGTATGGAGCAAAGGGGAGGCGATCGGAGCGACGCGCCGTTGATGCCATTCGGCCGCGTTTCCATGCCTGGGCGTATATGCCCCCCGCTCTCTGCTGGTCCTCTCCCCTTTACCACCGGCTCACAGCTTGAAAAGGGTTGGGTTTTCAGTTTTTTTATAGTAATTAATTTTCAAATAAAATATATTTTTAAGATAGAATTTATAAATTAATTATAGTAGACACTATTTTAACTTTATCTATATCGACCAGAATTGCACATGAGTATTTCTCTCTATACTCTCTCTCTCACACAAATAGACAGAATTAAAAAAATTAAGTCAAAAATTATACACTACAACTCAAAAAAAAAACCTGACCTTGAACACGTAGGCTCGTTTAGGTCCGGATGAAATGAGAGAATTTTTTCGATCTCTACGGGGATTAATGCATTGCAAAAGAGGCATTAGAATGTATGAATATTACATATAACATTTCAAAGTCGGTCTAGCATACGAGAATTTTACAAGAATCGGTTTATTTCCCTTAGAAAACAGGGGAGGTAATCACGCAAAAATTTTATAGAATTCGTGCATTTCAAATGGGACTATATTCATCTGTGACTCCTTTTAATATTGACAATGGCCTGATGACTTGAAAACTTATCCCAAAGGCCAAAACATTCACACTGGGAATAGGGATAGCTACTCTGATTCAGTGCTTTCGATTCAGGTCGAGTGCCATGGGCATTCCAAAACAAGAGGTAGAATATACAATAGAATTTTAGTCCTTCGCTGCCCTAGGTTTCTGCTGCTGATTCGTGCTCTGTAATTGGCTCACCGGCGCTTCCTTGCTTTGGGTCCGGTTCCGGACTCAGTTCAATGTCGAGGTGGTTCACCAGAAAGCCAGAGCATCACATAACATTATTTGACAAAAGCAGACCATGACAAAATTTCAGTCTTAAAAAGTTATCAATAGATTATATTCTGAATCTCTGATCTACAATTTTGACAGGAATTGCTAGCTACTAGCCTCATATAAAGGGGACAGTTGCTTACAAGCAGATTGGCCTGTGCTGCTCTTCAGAAAACACTTCATAGCAGACTTCAGTCTCATTATCTGCTAGCTTTCGAATGGACTGGAAAAGGAGCAACTGATGACAGATTACATGGTTTTCTAGTACCTGCCCTACTAACTACTAAGTGAAGCATTCAGGCCGCTTCAACAATAATAGTACTATAGCAGTAATGGAGGTAAATAACTCGGAAAGCCTGCCTGTCAGTTAGAATACTGAACTATGTCATGTCAACCTGCCTTCACACCCAACTTCGGTGTGACTAGTAGCCACTTCCCAAGCTGTCAAGGATTCAAAAACAAACAAAAAATGTTAACTGATATTTGTCAAGATTTCCTGAACATTGAGCAGAACACACTGAAAAAAAGATCCCACGCAAAAAGAAAAAATATAAATGTAGGTCAGGAAGCAAGCGAACTACAGAGTTGCTTTGCTCTTTGGATCTAACATAGTAATTGTAGCAGGTAGTTCCATGGAACAAAATAGTTCATGATGTTATGAAATAGTACTATATTGAGCTTGATTCATTGGATAACCTATCTGAAGGCATATGCTCTTTCATGCTACTATAGTCATGGAACGAATTATAAATTAGGCCAAATAACTCTTGTGTCAATCTCTGCATGTCTAAACATTGTCTGAATTTTTCATTCTTGACAGCACCATACTTTTTTACAGGAAGTCTGGAATTAAAACCTTTTTTTACGGAAGTGTGGGACTAAAACTTTAAGTATCAATAATCTTCAGATTTTAACATCCACATTCCAAACACATGCTAGATAACATGCCGATAAACGAGTAAAGTTAGTTCAAACCAAGCATTTTATGCTCCAGCATGAAATTGAACCATAATACAACTTCTTAGTCCAAAATGTCAAGTTGGAGAAATCATATGCTGTAATCATACTTAAAACATGATTGTCCTCCTATTTTAAACCTTAACAATGTATATTTTTTGACAGTATCTGCTTGTCTCTTCAAACATGCCAAGAGAAGCTTACCTACGCATGTCTTATATTTTTTGGTACCATATCCTGTGATTGTTCTTTGCTATGTGAGCATCCATCAAAATGGTCAGTGTTCAACATGGGTGATTCTTGCCGAATGGAATTCATCTCGTTCCCTTTCAGAGGATGAACTGATATGTCGGCAAAAGGTGAAAAGAAAATGTGTGGTGTCAGCAAGACAAACAAAAATGCTGGCAAATAGCCATTTAAATAAATTGTCACAAACCTGGCAGATTAGCTCTTTCATGAGCTGATGTTAGGTGATGTTTTGGCATTATCTCCCCTCGAAACATCATCTTTTAAATAGAAGAATACATGTTAAAAAAACACCAGTGAAACCACAATACCATATTTACAGACAGTAAGGTTCAGATCAATTTTCTGCTCCATTACCTCAGAGGATTCAGGCAGCTGAAATGATCGAAGGTGGGACTGTGACAACTGCAGGTGAAATGGAGGCTCTGGAATGGTTGTATTAGGACAACTTGGTAACACAGGAGGTGGTGGTTGATTTTGTGGAGGATAATTTATTGGATCAAATGAATGATGATCTCCTGAATTTTGGTCTACAGGTGGCATCACTGCCCCAGAGTTTGATGCTGTGATATTGCTTCCACCAAGTGCCGCGAACATTTGTGATGCTTGCACAGGCTCAAGTGCTCCAGATAAATATGATGGGTTCAAGTAAACACCATTTCTCATAGACAACATCTGCAAAAAATCTCAGACCAAAAGCTCCATATTTGTAACTGCAGTTTAACTATTTAACACCTACCAGTAGAATACAGTTAGCTAGCATGGTATGTCAATTGACATGAGATTTGCCAAAATGCATTAACCATTGGAAACTAGTCCTAACATATCAACATTTTGCTCAGCAGTATAAATCAGCATGTCCAGCAAATTTCATGATGAATCTAAGAAAATCAACGATATAAATTTTAAATGTCATCAATAGTCAGGTTCTAACTAGAAATACTCAACAGATAATAACCACTGCTGTAAAACTATGTGGAAAATCACGTAACATTAATTGATAGTACATTACTGCTCAGGGTCTCAATGAGTTTGACATTTCTGTGGAGTATAGAAAGTAGGCAGCATTCTTGGCTTAAAACCAGCCACCTATATTGCCGCATATTGTCACTGGCATTCTATTCCAGCACTTCTTCAGCATATGGATTATTTAGCACCTTAGACTGTCGCAAACCTTCTTTGTACCCATCCTTCCCCAATTCAACTACTGTTAGCAAAACAAGAGGTAGCTCTGAAATGTTCAATTGTACACATTGGATGAGACATAGTTCATCTTTCATGCTTTGCAGCATCATACGGACCTGTTCATATCGTGGCAGTTCACCAGTTTTATCATTTGTCTCGGGGTCAGGCAAATTAATGAGATTATGTGTCCTAATCGGCACAGATTGGATGAAAAATCAGTAATGGTAGATACTCTCATTACAACTGTATGTTAATGTTTGCAGTTTGGATCAATCAAAACAAATGCATTAGCAATTTCGAATCATCCAGGCATGTATCTGCTCACCTGCACTTGGAGCTGCAATTGCTTCAGATACTCAATGGCCTCGTCAAGCATGGATGCCTTGTCAGTCTGTACCCCACAAACCAACGCAAACACGAACCCGTAAATATCCAGCACCGGAACAACTCAACAGCCCCCAATTCAACACCAAAGGAAAGGGTTTCTTGGTTTTTCTTCCTGACCTTGTTGGAATTCGGTATCAGGCTCTGCAACGCCTTCATCTTCTCGTTGATCCTGCTCCTCCTCCTCTGCATCCAAAACCAGCCAACCAAACAAAGAAGCAAGAAAACAATTAACACCTGCGCTGGGTGAGCAAAGCGAAGCGAAGCAAAGAACAGTTCACGACGGCAAGGCCGGCCACCACCTTCTCGGAGAGGTTATGCACCTCGGCGGCGCGGCTCCGCTTGCTGCCAGACCCCCCGTGCGGCCGCGCCGGCGCCATCGGCTCTGGCTCCGACGATCCGCCCGCATCGCTCTCGCAGAACCCGCCCAGCTCCCCGTAGTCCAGCTGCTGCTGGCCTAGACCGGCCACCGGGAACGCCACCCCACCGACGGGCCCAAACATCTGGTGGCGCACCTCTTCCTCCTCCTGCCGCCGCCGCCGTTGCTGCTGCAGGAACAACGGCTCCTGCACGGCGGCGCGCCCCCCACCGATCCTGCGATCCTGCTCGTCCATCCCGCGTGCCCACACCTCACCGCTCACACAACCAAGAAAGCAGCGGCCAAGCACAGCGCGCGCAGTCTCACTGTTACCACCACAGGAAGGCGAGGGGCGAAGGTTGGGGGAGGAGAGGAGCGGAGGGGAGAGAGAGAGAGAAGGGGAGGAGGAGGTGGTGGGTTTGGGAAGGAGCGGCCGCTTCTTTTTAGTGTTGTGCCCATGCCTTGCTGCTGCTGAGCTGAGACAAGCGCGGAGGTGGTGGCTTGCCCGCGCCCGCCTGCTGCTTGACCGCTTTGGTCCGTTTTTTCGAGTTTCGCTTGGATGTGCACTTTTTAAGTCAGCTTCTACATCTAACTTCTATTTCTTTTTTACTATTTAGTAATTTTATTTTTTTTAAGTTTTTTCTGTATTTTTTTGCATTATCCGTGATAGACTAACATATTTTTCTATTTTTTTAAATTTAATTATGTTAAATAAGTCAATTCAGTTACAGTAAAAAAATAAGCCAACTACAGTAAAAAAAGCCATAAACCAACGCCAAACTAAACGCTACCTCAAAGTAATATTTTATGGAATTGTTTATACAACATTTGATTACTTTTAGATAAAATTAATCAGATTTTAGAACTGTTAGATAGAGATTCAACGTCTTAGATTTAGAGTACTCATATTTTTTAGAAAGGGTATATAGGGGATCCATTGGATAAAAATCCAATGCCCCAGATTCGGAACACTCATATTTTTTTGAGGGGTTATATGGAGGATCCGTTAGATGGAGATTTAACGTTTAAAAAAATCTGAGTGATCTAAATAAAAAAACACTCGAGTGTTGTTTAGTAATTCCCATATTTTATTTAGACCTTGTTTAGAAGCCCATAACTCCCTACTAAGGATGGTCTAGGAGTTATGAGCTCCCAAACAAAGTCTTAATATTACTTAGATTTTTAAGCCTTTAAATCGAGAATAATGAACCTTATCTTACCCTTTAATTATATAAATTATATGGTCTCACTCCACCCTTAAACCTTATCCCACCTACCCTGCCACCACCCTACTCGCCACCTCCCTCATCGCTAGCATCACCTCTGATGCCAACGAGCTCCACCGACGTCCATCTCCTCTGTTGTTCCCTCCCCCACCCACTTGCATCCCCTTCTTGACCCACACCCCACCCTACCGGTGTGCCGTCCTCCCTTTGCCACGCCGTCGTCATCCCTAATGTCATCGCAGCCCGCCAGTGAGTCCTACCCATCACAATTTCTGCCTCCCAACATGGCTATCAACATTGCCTACTCCCTCTTTTGCTATTACATATCCTCCCAATCTAATTTGACTCCACACCCAAGTATTGTTCCACCCGCTAGCCTCCTTTGACACGCGGCATCGGCAATGCCACCACTGGTCTACCACCACCACCGGTCTCCCACTAAATTCGAGGGGTTTTAGTGAACTCAATCTAAATCTGAACCCTAACTCACCGGAGCTCTCGTTGAATCCAGAGGAGGTAGAGTACAAATCTCGAGGCAAAATCATACAATAAAAAATTCGAATGCTCAATCTAAAAAAACTTGATTACTAGTTAGCGATTTTTCAGTTTCACCAACTTTTTTCTTGGGTGTGTGCTGTCGTGCAGCTGGGTAGGGGTTTTCGTTTGGGTTTGGGTTTGGTGGTGTAGCTAGCACGTTTGGCCTATGGTAGCGTTCGGAATAGCGATGACTTTTGGCTTTTGCTGAAATTTTACTGTAACTGACTTTTTTTACTGTAGCTGAGTTGGTTTATCGGGCATAATTAAATCTAAAAAAATGTAAAAATAAAAACGGCATGCTAATCTAGAGCGAATAATGCAAAGAAATACGAAAAAAAACAAAACTAAAAAAATAAAAAACAAAAAAATCAAATAAAGACAAAAATACTACAGTACTACTACAGTGTTTTTGGCCCAAACGCCATCGTCACCACCCAGAAAAAAGCTACAATGAGTGGCCCTATATCTTCCTTCCTTCCTCTGGGTCTGTGCAACGGGTGTGCATTTATATTGGCTTTTGGTTGTGTATGGGTTTGTGATGCGGAGTTTAGCCATGTGCAGGAAGAACTCTTCACCGGTGTCGTTCTGGTATAGCATGTTGTTTGTTTTTTGTTCTATGGGTTTTATCTTGAAAGTACTTTTTATTTAAAAAAATTGTAATTATAAAGATATATTTTTGCGATCATGATCCATAGACATTTTTTTTGATGTGGACAACATGAGGAACAAAGTGTAGATGTATCGAGCACATTATACAGGAAACCGGAAAGATAATCAATGAAACTCGATAAATAGTTTAGAAGAAAAAGAACTACAGATAAAAACATATTTATGAGAGCATTACCAGACCATTAACATGATTACTGGTCACATCTATCCTACCAATTTATGTAATTCATTTTAAAATTATTTTTTAATTTAAAATAAGTCGATTGTAGTAGAGACTATATCCACTTCAGTTATACCGGTCAAAATTGTACACAACTGTCTTTCACTCTATACTCTCTTGTGAATATTCATAATTCAAAAAACATAAGTCATAACCAAAAAGAATAGAATGAGCCCGAAGTCTAGAGCATGAAAAAGAAGTGGAGACATGCAAACACAGAATATATTTAGCCCCGCTCATTTTGGTTTAAAGCCAGCTTTTATTTCTAGTTTCTGCTTTTTTTTCACTATTCAGTAATTTTGTCTTTTTTTGATTTTTTAGATTTTTGGGCTTTTTTTGCTTTTTCTTTTTTTCTCATATTCCTTTGTATTGTCCGTAATGGGCTAACATGTTCTTTCTATTTTTAAATTTTTTAAATTTAATTATGCCAAATAAGCCAATTCAGTACAGTAAAAAAATAAGTCAGCTACAGTGAAAAAAAGACATAAGCCAACGCTATTCCGAACGCCTCCTTATATAAGGTATATTTATAAAGTACCGAGCTAATTTTCTAGTTATGCATATAGCGAGTGTAAATAGACATACTACACTCCGTTTTTGTTTACTTGGCACTTGTAACTGTTAAGGAGATTGTATTTGTGATAAGATACAATCAAAATAGCCTCCAATAATATTTGAAGCACGTCAACCGAGGTAGCAAAGTAGTAGAGATGGTACTATTGATAGGGGTAGTTGGAAAATGTTTATCTAGGAAATCACGAAATGCAAAAAAATTTGTGAAAGAAAATTTTGATCAAAAGTGCCGAGTAGACAAAAATGGAGGTAGTAAGTGGTAAGCTATCAAGAATCTTCACTTAAAATTGCATGGAAGCAAATATATGATCCAATACTTCGGTATAATTCTCAATCATCATGATCCATTGAAAAATTATGTTTATCCTTATCGGTGTAAAAATTTGATCAGGCTATTTCAAATTTCCAATTAACTCTTCGTGAATATTTTTATTTTAGGTCGGCAATTATGGAATATAATATCATAATAAGATAGGATGCATTTGAATGGATTTATGTCTTATGGCTTTTCACTTTTATTATAGTAATTAACTTTTAAATGGTATATTTTTTAAGGTAATATCTACTAGTCGATTATATTATATATTATATCAACTTTAGCTATACCAATCATAATTAAATATGATTATCTTACTTTTTATATTCTTTCTTATAAATAGATAATATCTAAAAAAACATAAGTCATGACCCAAAACAATCCAGCTGTAGCAAGTCTCTTGACCGGCTCGTTTTCAAAACGGTCTCCCGTGGACCACGGACTCACTCTAGCGTATTTTATAGCGCAAACCCCCATTGCTGGTGCAACACGCGGGGGCACGAAGCAATAATACCCCAAACCACTCGCGAAGCCGCACCAATTTCTCTCGTCTCGCCGAGTAGCTGCACCGCCTGCACGCTTCCCCCTCCCTTGTCGCCTTTCCGTCGATCGGCGCGGGTAGAGCGCAGCTAGGGTTTCCCCCGCTCCCGGCCGATGGACGCGGCGGCGCTCGACGACGTCATCCGGCGGCTCCTCGAGGCCCGCAGCGGCCGCACGGCGCGCGCCGCGCAGCTCTCCGACGCGGAGATCCGGCGGCTCTGCGCCGCCGCCAAGGATGTCTTCCTCTCCCAGCCCAACCTGCTCGAGCTCGAGGCCCCCATCAAAATCTGCGGTGAGGCCTGCTCCCCAAGAAACCCTAGTTAGCGCGCCGCTTTTCGCCTCTTATATTTGTTGCTAGCAGATGGTGTTAGAAAGCGTTGTTCTCTTTAGGCTGTTCTGTCTTGTGTTGTGTGCGACTGCCTGATTGAGTGATGAGCCGCGCGTTTGGGTATCTGTGGCGTGCTTTCTGCTACGTTTAGGCGTTCCTATTGTTGGAAGCTGCTAAGTTTGGTGTTTTGATTTGGAGTTGCCATACTCATAACTTACAAGACAGCTTAGGGATATTTAGAATGCCAATTCTTTTCGGAGAAATGTCCTAGTGGGTTTTTGCAATTCATATTAACACTTGGATTGCACAAATGTTCTCCTTTGGGAGGTTAGCACAAATTTCTCATTTTTAACTTTTGAGGATAATACTGCAGAATTTCTGAAGGTTGATTCGGAATGGCAAACTTCAAACTTGCTTTATTGTTTTAGTAAAGAAAATGTGTTCAAACCTCATCAAACTTCCGTAGGGACATGTATCTTTTACTATTACCACTTGAGGGCTGAGTGGGTGATGATTTGTTAAAACATCGTACATTCTATATAGAGGCAACAAATTAAGCTATCTCTTCACCAATATATAATATGCCAGTGAAATACAAGGTGTATCCATTCCCTAGATGTCTACGACACATCATGTAGTATTTGCAGTGGCATGCCAGAAGCGACATGCCTATATCTGACGTTGACAAATGACAAGTTCAGTGTTCACAAGTATTCACATATTCTAAGTCTTAGGAAATTGCTGTTGTGGATTGTTTGGTTTGTCAATGGGTGAATGAGAAATCCTATTAACTCACTTGCCCTTAGTTTAGAGTGACATAAACCATACCATATACTAGACAGACATGTATTAAAATGGTCAGGTTTCACCACCTAATTACAACGGTGTTGTAATATTTGTCAACCATATGTAGCAATTCCATGTTGTGAAACTGCTGCTGCAGTGGGTGGAGCACTGGAGTTCGCAGATAACCCGTCTTTTCTCTTGTGAATAGACTCATAATTTCACCTCAAGATTAAGATGCTAAACACTGATCCCAAATATGTTGTCTAAACTTGTCATTGTAAGCAATTTGTAATGTACACGATATAATGATTTGAAATCATGCTCAGCATTTAACTGCCTCTTTACTCACTGACAGGGGATATACATGGCCAGTATTCTGATCTTCTTCGATTATTTGAGTATGGTGGCTTCCCACCGGAGGCGAACTATTTGTTTCTTGGGGATTATGTTGATCGTGGCAAGCAGAGTATAGAAACAATATGCCTTCTCCTTGCGTATAAGATGAAGTACCCTGAGAATTTTTTTCTCCTTAGGGGAAACCATGAGTGCGCCTCTATCAATCGAATCTATGGATTCTTTGACGAATGCAAGAGGAGGTTTAATGTTCGTCTCTGGAAGGTTTTCACCGATTGTTTCAACTGCCTTCCAGTGGCTGCACTTATTGATGATAAGATCTTGTGCATGCATGGGGGTTTATCTCCTGAGTTAAAGAACATGGACCAAATTCGTAGTATTGCCCGCCCTGTGGATGTTCCAGACCATGGTCTACTCTGTGATCTGCTATGGTCAGACCCTGATAAAGAAATTGAAGGGTGGGGTGAGAATGATAGGGGTGTGTCTTACACTTTCGGAGCTGATAGGGTTGCTGAGTTTCTTCAAAAACATGATTTGGATCTGATCTGCAGGGCTCACCAGGTATCCGTACTGATCTTGAAGTACATTTCTCAAGCAAGTAACAACAGTTGTCTCACCTGTGAATTTGTTCATCTTTTGACTTTGTTGTATCCAGAATTTTTTGATCCCTGGTTAAATGGCTAATAGCCATTTCTTGAATTTTTGAGTTAAAAATGTTCCCCATTTAATTAAAAGCACTTTATGTAAAATGTTCTGATTTGTTTTAATTTAGTGACCTTTTGTAAAGATACCATAACTTTTGGTCTATATTGAGCATGTATTTTGTTGAAAATACAGCAGTATATTGTTTCAGAACATTGACATGATAGCAAAACATACTTTTCATTGTTGCAAAAAAAGTTTTATAATCTATAATAGGAATAGGAACTACATGCATGTTCTTATGTAGGGTGAATTTGTCATTAGGTATTGGAGGCAGCAGATTATTTTTTGTATTCATCGTGCCAGCACTCTTGTGAATTGTTTGATCCATTTATTGTGTGCAGGCCATGGGTCGTAAACTTGGTTAAGACTTATTGTAGACTCAAATTCAATCAAATTGCCTGGTATAATAAGGTCTAATCCATACAGCTATGTTAACCGTCGATCTAAACTCGTTCACACGCTGACGCTATCCATACAGTTATGTTAACCGTCGATCTAAACTCGTTCACACGCTGATGCTATCCATACAGTTATGTTAACCGTCGATCTAAACTCGTTCACACGCTGATGCTTTTCCCCTTCTTCTAGAATAAGCAAATTGAATTATCTTGGTTTACTCCTTTGTGTTTTAGGGATATAACTGAAGCATCTAGAGCATCTTTTCTCAGTTGATCTGTGCTATTGTCAATTCTTGTTATCGAGACACTGCTTTTATTTGCCGTTCACTGCTTTATACTTCAATCTTCTCTTCACAGGTTGTGGAGGATGGCTATGAATTCTTTGCTAAGCGCCAACTGGTAACCATATTCTCTGCACCGAACTACTGTGGTGAGTTCGACAATGCTGGTGCTATGATGAGCATCGACGACTCTCTAACATGTTCGTTCCAGATCCTTAAGCCTTCTGATAAGAAAGGAAAAGCAGGAGCTGCAAACATGTCAAAACCAGGAACACCGCCTAGGAAGATAAAAATTAATATTATTTAGGCAGATTCTCTCTAATATGAACTGAGAAACTGATATGGAGTATCCACCCAAACTTGTTATGATAAGCTTTTAGGTGCGCACTGTTGAAGTATAAGTAAATTGTTCGTCTTTCCTCATCAGCTTAAATTTTTGGGTGAACTTGTTAGTACATGCTAGGTCTTGAGTTCAAGACCTAGTTGACGCAATTAAAAAAATAATTATAGCCGACGGCGGGGAGGGTTGGCGGGAGCCATCGGTGGCATGATGATGGTCGGAGATCCAGATGGGACGTAGCCAGCGGCGACCCGATTCGGGCGAGGATGACGATGTGGTGACGAGGCGGACCCCAGATCTGGTTCGGGCTCGGGTGGATGCGGTCGACAGTGGCTTCGGGTTCGGCGACAGGAGGCGGCGACGCGAAGGAGGCACGACGAGCGGATCTGACGCGAGCGTTGACTGGCGACTCAAAGCGTGGAGGAGTCTGTATCCGAAAGAGGTGACAGCGGTCCATCCAAATCGGATCTTGATGGCGTGAGAGCTTGATGAGGATAGATTTGAGGACGGCGGCGATCGGAGACGAGGAAGCGGTGAGTCGGTGCAGCCTATTGAGGTGGCCGCCCCAGCTGCAGAGATCGTTCCTTCCGGAGGCAGCAACAGCGGAAGTCGATCGAGGTTAAGGTTTTAACTTAAGCTTTGATACCATGTTATGAATATTGTGTGTATATTAAAGAGGCCTAATATGCAATATATATAAAATTGGATATTACAGAAGAATATATTATATACGGATAAAAAACCAAATCATATAAGAAAAAAATAATATAATTTCTATTCTATCTCTAAACCCTTAACACGCATAACATCATTTAAAATGTCAACCTGCGTACCTTTGTCTTTTCGTGGTCTGATGCAGATCTGCCCTGCCATTATTCCCACTAAAAAGATCCTTCAGAACCGAAAACCATACTTCGGAAGTTTTTTTTGTGGACTACTTATTTCTTCTTACCCTGCTACACATGTCAAAATGTTTATGCATGGGGACTCGGGGAGGCGTCGGGAACATGATCTTGCTGGGGAGATTGTTAGTCTTATGTAGATTTTGCTATGTTTTGTATGCTATTTTACCTGTAAAGCTTGTCTTTGAAAATGACTGACTAGCTGTAGTGCATGTCTTTTGTTGATGCTGATGGCAGAGAATGACTGACGTATATACTAGCAGCTAGTTACAGTTCATAGTCGTTGTCCTTGCGTTAGGATGCTGGTAATTTTGCCATTGCTGTTTAAGCAGGTGGTTTTGGTGAAGCCTGAGAGGCTGCTTAATTGGATTTTTAAGCTGGTTTATAGTTGAATCTGAAACTATAGCTGATTTATTTTGCACTGTAGTTAATAGCAGCTTATTTAGTATAATTAAATTAAAAAAATTAAAAACAGGTTAGCCGTCATGAGCAATACAAACGAATATAAGAAAAAAAACTGATAAAAAAGATAAAAAAAAGTTTAAAAAAATAGAAAAAAATTTAAGAATGGTAAAAAATAAACAAAAGTCCAGAAGGTTTTAAAGTCAAAATAAGCGCAATTGAATATTATGATTTTTTACAGTTGGCCAGGTACTCAGGTGAAACAATGTTGTTGACTGTCGTTTTTGGGTGACGAGGTCATGATATGTACTATCTTGTCGATTGTGATAGCATCTATATTTTATTTATGAATGTAGACTTGGGTGATTCCAAAAGAAAAAAGAAGAAATCTTTGGAAGTACTCTCCAGCTTTTTACCCAGAGTCCTTTCCTCTGCCATCAAGCCCGTTTGGGACGCAAGCACACAACGATCTCGGTGTAATTTGGATGTTTCCTCCCCATAGGTCCATAACTATCTCACAGGTTTCTCTAGAATTCTTGTGTTCCTGTTTTTTGCGGCTTTTAAAAGTCGTTTTTAGCTTTTTACTACAGTAACTAACTTTTAAACGGAGTATTTTTTTAAGATAGGGTCTACAAGTTAATTGTAGTACACGTTAAAAACCTAATATCTGTACCATCAAAAATCGCAAGCGAGTATCTCTCTTTCCGCAACCTCTGTCGCAAACAGTTAAAAAGTCATCAGCCGTAGTTAAAAGCCATCAACCGCAGTAAAAAAGAACAGGTCGGGCGAGGCGTTAGGCATTTTCTAGCTTAACTCATCATCGGGCTCGGTTTGTTTTTTTTGCCTCCATAGTCCATATTTAAAGTACAGTAAGGCCCTTGGAATATTTCAAATTTGTTAAGACTCCACTTATCGGTTGGTGACTTGTGCATCCCGCTTGGGTGGTTCTTCGAGTTTAGCAAAGGTTTATTATGAAGGAGCCACTGTAGTTATAAGAGGCAGCCTCTGCAATACAAGGGTTGATCCTACGTGTGGAAATGTATAATATCTACTGTCCATACCTTTTTTTTTGTCACGGTTTACAACACTGCACTATTCCAGTCCTGACCAAATGGGCGGCCTGCTTGGTACAAACCTATTTGGCACAACTCGTGCGTGTCAGCCTATGGGCCGAGGTGGCGGCCCAAGCATAGCCCATAGGGGGTACGTGTTGGGCTGGTATGCGCTTGTTTAGTCCAACAGACCGTTAGGCTCGACTAGCTTGTTCGGCCCTAAAAAAATTGAAAAAAAATATAATAGTTCAAAAAAAGTGGAAGTCGAAAAAGACACAATAAATTATAGAAAAAGACATAATAAAATATAGAAATGATAGAAAAAGACACAATAAATTATAGAAATATAATAATGAGCTTTATTAATGTTTAAATAATTACCTCGTTAAAAATTTTGGCAAGTAAAAACTCAATTTGAGAAAACTTTAGCAAAGAAAAAAGAGTATAGCCTGTAGCTTAGCATCACAGGTAAAAAATCAGAAAAAAAACAATGTATACATGGATGCTCTAAGAAGTGTCGGTGTCGTCGGTGTATTGACTGCCTTCGCCCCGTCTAGATAGAGATTGTTGAATACGTATTTCAACTCTGTATCCACCACGCAGTGTTAGAGCTCGTGCATTAGCTTGTTCATAGTTTTTCACTGCGAGAAGTATTTCCACAATCTCACTCATGAGAGTTGTTTTTCTTTCCTTCAATATTCTTTCATAAAGACTGAAAACAAACTCAAAAGAAACCGTCGAAACAGAAACAATTTACATATCCTATGCTAATATGGATAGCACCTGATATATTAACTTATGCCTGTACCACTAATCCAAAATGTTGAAGTTCTCTATATGATAAGGCATGAGATCGCTGTTTAGAAAGACCGATAGTTCCCTACGAATCCTAGTATGGATCGCTCCAGTACTTGATGATGTAGAGCTTGATCTTCCATAGGATCTTAGTGCACCAAAGATTTTGCCCCATATATTTGTCTTCTTGCCTGTGGTGGGTGTTGGTAGAGATCGTTCCAAGTGAACTCTCTGAACTTATGCTCGTATTTTTGATAAACTTTAGACAATTGTGAATGAACAACTTTAAAATAGTTAGGATAATCGATCCCTATAGACTCACCTATAATTGAAATAATATTATTGAATCCTGTAATTTTAGCTCTTGGATCTAAAATAAATGCAAATGCGTATATGTATGAAATCTCATTCTAATATTTTAAATATATAATTTTTATAGCGTATACAACCTCTCGTAACACTATATCATTTTCATTAGCTTTCAAGTGAATGTCAATTACAAGAATATGATGCACAATTACAGGAGATGTTGGATAGTACATTTCAAATAAAAGCAACAGTGGATTCATAAAACAGTTTCAGAAATGCTAATAACTTCTCAACAACATATCAGTACTACTTAGTCAATAGTTTGTTACTGGTATAGCTGTGATAGTGCGTGTGGATAAAAAAAGAAGAAAATATGAGCTTATAGGATAAAAGATTTTGTAGTATGAGATAAGTTGAGTTTCACCTTACCGGCATGTCCACGGCGAACTTTCGTGGCCGTACACACATCGCAATGCGGTAGGTATTATATGCTATAATTCATTGGTTAGAATTATTTATAAAAGAAATTACATCATGAAAAGGTTAAAGATATGGATATAACCTTTTCAAACCACATTTAACTATAAGATTAATAATATGGCAGACACATCACTAATGTAGCAAGAAGGATTCAGTGTATATACTAAATTAGGGAGTGAGAATATCTATTGCCCTGTAGTTTGCCACAGCATTGTCTAGGATAATTGCAAAAAAAAAATATTTGTAAGACTAAAATCTTCCATGACTTTGATAGTATATTTTGCTATATTCTCACCCGTATGTGTTATGTCAATTAGTTTGAAGTCTATTATTCTCTTTTTCAATATCTAGTCATCATTTATATAATGAGCGATTACACTAAGATAATCTCTCTTAGACCGACCACTCAATATGTCCAAGTTCAAGGCTATTGAAAATATACAAGTTCTAAAGAGTTCTTTAATTTTCTCATGACCATTATTTTAGTATTTAACTAAATTTCTAGTTGTTGTTTATCTAGAAACGTGAGTGAATCTAGGATTATGAGTAGTTCTAATATGCTTTTCGAATGCATGGGATGCAACAAAGTTTAAATGAAGATCTTTTGAGGCAATGAAATGGGCTAGAGATTCTCGAGCTATCTAAGGATTATAATCCCAATTACATACCATATCGTTGGGGTTGTACTGCAGTCTACAACTGCATCTGGCGTATGGCTATGCCTTGTTTTTCTTTACATCTGTGGACATATCTGTGCAAGTGCCCGATTTTACCTAAAGACTTTATAGACAATTCATGACGACATATTTTACAAACAGCAACTCTTACCTGAGCCCTAGTCACAACTTGCTTCACTACCTTGTTGAAATTTGTCCCCACGTTTAACGTGCTGGGTCTGGATCTCTTTGCTCCAGTGCTTATTGATACAGAGGCACTGGTATAGCTTGACAATAGTACAATCAGAATCTGCTCTGCCATTTGAGGTGGAGGTGGAGGCAGAGACGTTTCATTCCCGAAGGATAAAAGATATTCCAGATCAATTCTGTATTCACTTGCAGGAAATTTGTCAAAAAATTATGTAGAAATGTAGAAAACTGCAAAATAAAAATAGAAAAGTACACTATTACCTATTTTATATTATAATAAAAAATAAGAATAGTATAAGTAAAAAAAATTTGTATTATTAACATTTTTCTTGATTGTAGGCCAGATTTTGATTTTTGAATTTTGCCAAGTTATCACAAAGTGTATCAAAAATTTCACGAGAGAATTCGGAGAAGAGATTGCTGGTTTGAATGTGGCTGAATGAGGTAGGTATGCTGCCTATTTATAGAAAATTTTTGAGATTTGTTTGAATATTTTTATATTTTAAAACTCACAAATGGCCACAAAAACGACTATAAAATTTAAAAAATATGACTGTTACTCCTGCTAAATGAGCTATATGGTCCAGACGGGCCAAGTCCAAGTCAAATATGCCTAACAATTATATTTTCATGCCAAATGGGTTGTGCCCATTGGGCTAAGCGTGCCTACTAGGCTGCCGTGGTATGTTGTGCAGGCACGTTGGGCAGGGTGCCAGCCCAAGCACGGCCCACCCTCTCGTGCTGTGCGATGGGTCGTGCCTACAATATCAAGTTATGGACTGGTCCGTTAGGTACAGTTCATTTGGACATCTCTGCACTATTCTAATCTGAGTTTTATTTCCTGTTTGTTTATGAAGAAAAATCACGTCCGTATACGTTTTGAACCGCAACGTGTAGAATCTGCTTGTAGCGGACGCAATCTAGTGTTGAGAGAAAAAAAAAGGCAACAAAATAGTGCACGACTTTGTTTTGCAAGTTGCAAAGGTATCTAGATCAAAAGAAACACAAAGAAGCTAAGCTAGGCGATTTTCAATGTGGATGCGGCTTATGCTTCCAGCTTTTGATGGTCCTTCTACTGTGACAGAAGGTCTATCATGTTGGACTCAGGGGGTGATCAGAATAGCGATGGCTTTTGGCTGAAAAAACACTGTAGCTGGCTGAAAAAACACTGTAGCTGGCTGAAAAAACACTGTAGCTGAGTTAGTGGATAGTGTAGTAAATAATGAAAAAAAAGCTGAAGCTAGAAGTTGAAACCGAAAAAAAGCCAAACCGATCACCCCCTCATTTGTAGCTAAGAGGCAACCTGAATGAAGTACAAGCATCGATTCTGCGTCCCACATTGGCAAAGGACGATTCTAGTTTCGCCAGCCTTTTGTTTTGTCATGGACCACTGCTGGTTGCCTTATTTTAATTTTTATTTCATGTTGTATTCATGAGGAGAAATCCACTTCGTATACGTTTCAAACTGCAATGTGTAGGATCCATTTGTACCTGACGCTGTCAAATGTTGAAACTAATATAAGCGACAAAGTACCTACACGTAAGAAAAGTTGTCACAAACTATAGGTAAAAACTCACTGACAGGTAGGCCTTTTAGGTCCTGCTCATTTCAGTTTTTTTCAGCTTCAGTTTTGCTTTTTTGCATTTTTATTTTTTTTCCCGTGTTCCTTTGCATTATCTGTGATGGCTAACATATTTTTTCTATTTTTCTATTTTTTTAATTTAATTATACCCAAAAAGCCAAATCAGGTACAGTAAAAAAAAAGTCAGCTACAGTAAAATTTCAATCAAAAACCAGAAGCCATCGCTAAAACGATCACCCTCTTAGTTTTCATGGATACATTATGACACTGCAATGCATTAGAACCGAAGCAAACAAGCGTAGAAAGTTAAAACTAAAAAAGCGACAAAGTAACTACACGTAAGCAAAATTGTCATTGATCACATTATGTTCTAGTATACAAGAAGAAAAAAGCAATTCATAATAATTTCAAAAAAAGAACATGCAAGATCCGCTTGCAACCGACGCGATTCAGGGTTGAATCTGAACAAAACGACAAAGTACATATGCGTTAAAAAAGGTTCTCATAAACTTTCTATAAACACTCACCGTCAAGTAGACCATTAAGTTCCCCCTCAACAGCTAAGCTCAACTGTCCACCGCTACATTGAAAATTCCGTACTAAATATTTTTCCCAGAGATTTGCCTTTTTCGTCGGACCTAGCCGAATGGATTGAACCAATCTATCAGACGGAGGTACAGTACTGTTAACCCAACTTAAACATAGTATAACATAAATAGTAAATAGATCGTGTTGGTCTGATCCAACTGGATGTATCGTGCTTGGGTTGACACCTCGATATGGTGGATTCGCTAAGTACGATATGCACAGTATTGTGACGAGGCATAGCCCAACTCAATCTAGCACGGTACATCATGACATTTACCCTCAACTCTCTCACGAGATCAGGTTTGCTACTTTGCTCATAAGGATGCAACAACTCTCCTGTCATAAGAGTATAGTAACTCTCTTGAAGTAGTACAATAAAATTGCTTATGGATTACAGTAAATTTACTTATGTTAGGATTACTGTACTTTTCTAAGCACGAATGGGTGACTTGATAACAAAATTTCTTGTGTTTGATAGTAAAAATTACTTATAATTAGTAGTAAATTACTTACAACTAACAGTAAAATTACTTACGACTAACAGTAAAATTATTACAAGTTTATTGCCAGTGGCCCCCTGGCCCTTGCTAGTTGCCCCTTTCCCCTTAGCTCTGCTACTGTCGCCATCGGATACCAGGCCGGTTGCCCGCTGCATCCTCCCTTACGGCCTCCTCTCCTCTATTCTCGGTCGCCACTACCTCCTCCGTCCCTATCCACGGCAACCGCCGCCTCCACTCTCTGGCTCGCCTCCACTCTCTGGCTCTCTCACTTGTTAGCCTCCCTCCTCGTCAACCACTGCTTTCGGCCTTCTCCTCTTGCGTGGGCTACAATGCTGGTGCGGGCCGCAGGCGACAGCAGCAGCTGCAGGCGGGGTAACACCAAATCAACGTTGGACCAGATCATCGTGCTCAATGGACGATTGATGATCTGTTACGCTAAATGTGCTCGGTTCGGCACAGACCAACACCTTTCCATACCGCATTTAGATCAGAGAATCGACGGTGGACACAATACGGTAATTTACTCGGATCGTGCCCTATTCATCTTCCAGCATCATAGCAGCGCTCACAAAAAGAGACTGCGGCGCCTATCTCCCTTCATGTCTCTCAGCTCTTCGCCGCTCGACGAAAAAAAAAGGCGCGCGCGGCCATGGCGGGCGGCGGCGCTCTACCAACGCTTCCCCCTACGCCGCCGGCGCAGCAGACCAAACTGCAACTGCAGCAGGCGGTGGCAATGAACGCGACCCGCCTGCGGGCCATCGGCGACCGCCTCAGGGCCCACTTCCGCGGCGGCCCGGCCGCCCTCGAGTCCGCCGACATCGCCCACCTCGTCTACGCCCTCGCCAGGTTCGCCTCTCCCCCTCCACACCTCCGCGATTCCGAGGCACCTAGTGCTCCCGCCATTATCCCGCGCGTTCGCCCCTCCCGTCTCCTAATGGTTAGGGTTTATGGCCGCGTTGTTTCGTGGGCGATGTAGTGACACTTCGCGTTTTTGTGCTTGCAGAGGGATTGATTACGCGCTCTCGGGCGGTGATGTTCCTAAGATGGCCAGTGAAATACCCGACATTTTGAAAAAGGTAATTCTGTTTGCTCTCTTCCTCTACCAGACAATTTCCCCTTGTTTTTTAGAGCATTTCTCTCAATTTGGTGCATTTTTATTGGTCCAAGTAGTGGTGAAATGGCTGTGGTAATTGTTTGCTGGGGAGTTAATTATTGCACCATAATGGCTATTGTTAGGAATGATTAAGTGTTGGAATGAATTATTAAAGCAGTCGTGAATTGTATAAAGTTAATGTAGTATAAAAGTGGAATTTTTCTCTGCTGTAAGAACTTCAAGCTTTCATTATGAGCTAGGTATTTTGCCTTTGATCTAAAAGGGGAATATTTAGCAAGATAACATAAATGTGCAAGTTGGGTAACATTAGAATTTTAATGAATGCTTCGTAGGCTGGTAGCATTCTTGCTAGAACTACCATAACATCTCTTTTAACTTGTCACAGCATCTGCAATGTGCTTTTGTAATTCAAATTAATGCGGTAACTATAGGAAAAAAATTTATCATAAAGATAAAATATTTTCCAACAAAGTTATTATCAACATACCTGAATAGAGAATCTAATTTGGAAAGTGAAGTAATATTATGTTTACCTTTAACTACTGCAACAGCTGAGCATACTTTTAGTAAGATACTAATTCCTAAGTTTATAGAAAACCTTGTTAGATTTGTGACTTATTCTTGTTCATACTTCGTATGAAATTAATTTGATAGATAAGGTATCCCACTATTTGACGGGATAGAGTCTTCAAAGGAATCTACGGTCTATTTGTTAATTGATAAATCCTTGTGTTACCAACACTCACGAAAACATGCCCCTTGTAGAGATCCTTGTGTCACTTCACACAACACCACTCGATTGCCCACTCCTTGATATCCTACCTCATGCCCTCCCTTGCCACTTGCCACACTATCCCCTACCTGTGGTGTTGGAGTTTCCCCTCCCAAGGTGCCATCCTTCAATATGATAGTGCCATCTGCCTACCTGGAGCTAGTGTTTCCTGCCTCTCTCATTCATCGCTACTGACCCTGCTGTCCTGTTCAATGGCTTTATGGTAGGACTTTATTGTCTATACTCCGTACTTTCCAACTTTGTTATGTGAGGTAGTGAACATATGACGTGTATAATTACCAAATATGACATTGAACTATGTTTTCAGCTTTTCACAGAAAGTGGCCTCATTTCTTTATTTAGTGAATTCAGGTTATCAGGTATGCACAATTTGTTGTGTGTTATTAATCTGAATTCTACCATTATTGGCCAGGTATATCAGCTGAGGAAAGATCAATTTCTACAATCTTCTGTTATGGTACTAATCATATCATGCAAGGTAAATTTCCTTCGTTCTCAGTCATATATGAGATGTCAGATAAAAACTTTTCTTTCAATCAGAACCCAATTATTTTATAAGGAAAAACCCATGCCTTCAATCTTCTTTAACTTAGGTTGGTTTATTTCCAAACCTAAACACATACAGACTTATGGAGAAGAACATTTTTCCGTTTTAACTGCACGTGTATTAACAGATTATTTCTTTCAGTGGAATTTTTGCTCTGCTATAACCTTATTCTGTATACAACAATAAACAATTACCATGTTATGCATTAGTCCTGCCCAAGGTTCCAAAACCCGGAACCAGGGGAATACTACCAGACAGCCGGTAACCGGAAAAACTGGCCAAAAACTGGTTAAAGTTTGAATCTAAAATTTGAATTTGGGATGTGTTGAAAATGGTAACCGGAACGGTTACTGCCCAAAAACCGGGAAAATAAAAAAAAATTGAATTTAGGATGTTTTGAAGTATATTTAGCTCATACAATAGGTAATTTAGCACAAAAAAAGCCTAAACCAACCTAGAAGGTGTATTACACAGTCACAAATTTAAATGTACGGTCAGTTTTTTATTTCCTAGTACCCATCGGGAAATCCGGACATCCGGTAACCACCGGTTTTTCAAACCTTGGTCCTACCCATTGATGTATTTGTTTTCTTTTCTGATTGCACAATCACAACTTATGGAGTTGTTTCAAGCGATTTAATGAGTTTTATGCATATGTTGATTATATTATATACCCAAGTTATACAATTTGCCTTTTGAGCTTATAATTTGCAGGTTATCTTCCAATAAAATTAAGCTAGTAACTTACACTTGCTGTTTTGCAGAATGCTTGTTTCAATAAATGGTTTCAACCTGCAGATTCCATTGACATTCTCAGAATGGTTAATGAGGTGTGTATGAAATGTTTCTTTTCTTCTTTTATGTTCATTGTTCTATGAGCACATTTTCCCTTTTGGGTGCATGTTTGTGGTCTTGGTGGTGGTATGGCCTTCAAATATCAGCTTACCTACTTATATTTTTTTTCTTGGTATGCAGTTCTCTGGCAACTTCTGCACGCCGCTCAGCCAGCCTGCTAATGATAGCACTGTGCTTGAAATTATTTCAACAGTAATTCCAAGGTAAGGAATTGCATTCTCTCTCTCTCTCTCTCTCTCTATATATATATATATATATATATATATATATATATATATATATATATATATATATATATATATCGTGCATGCACTGAAAAATGGTGCAATGATGGATGCTGACATCTGCCATCCTGTTCCCTATTGTCTAGGTTTATTTATATCTTAATACCAAACAGAAATTTCAAATATGAAAAACCTGAGATTGGAAAGACCATATTCTTGGAACTTGTTATTCAAAATTATATTGTGAAATTTTACTTTGGATTCAAAAACTAAGATTTTAAATTCAAGGTGACATGCGAATATTCCATATCTGATTTTGAAATTTAAAATGTGAAAGTACTTCAAAAACTGAATTGAAAATTTGAACATTAGCATTTCATATGTTCCAAAATAATATTCAAAATATAGAGTATGAAATCCAAATATTTTGTAGCTTAGAGCTGGTGTGTTTCATTTTTTTAAGCTATTAAATTCAGATACATTTTGTTATAATATTGAAATCCTGAGTCATGCATTAGCTTCATTGCACATTTTATTTGTTTTAATGTGATCCTGCTTTGTTGTTTCCATTTTTTATTTTGTAGGTATTATCCTCAGTTGAAGTTCAAGCGTCTAGTCACTTCACTGGAAGCAAAGGTAGTTAATCTGTTCAATTAAAACTCTAATTTGTACCATTTTATTTCATAAAAGTTGATCATTTTGTTCTAAATACTATGCCATTTTTTTTGTTCATTCTTAATCCTCATATTTGAAGATATATTATTGATGAACAATAAAGGTTTGTTTCATAACTGAGCCCTGATTTTGATATATTTGTCTATACCTACAGGTCGGGTATGATATTTTAATGGCCGACTTTTTTATTCATAGGAATTTACCTCGAGATGAAAAGATCGTAAGTATCATTCCAGGGCAAATATTCATTTGGTGCATATTCATTATTATTACCTAAGTGGGCTATCTCAATGTTAATTTTTTTAAAATGTTCGTGCACATGCTATTTTTTTGTTATTAAACTATTCACTTCATTACCTTGTTTCATTTCGAGTTTCTTGATCAAAAGGGTGAGCTATCTTAACAAAGTGCAACCCAAGGATCGAAATCCCGCTACCGGGGTAAATCCCGGCCGCCGGGCGGTACCGGTAACCGGCCGGTAACCGGAAATCCCGGATAAATTTTGTCAAATGAAATTTGTGGGCGGGGCAGGAGGAGACCAGTAACCGGTCCGGTAACCGGCCGGTTACCGGAAAAACCGGTGGCTGCTTGCTGCTGCTGCCTGCCGCTGCTGCCTGTTGCTGCCGCTGCCGCCGCTGCCGCTGCCGCTTGCTGCTGCCGCTGCTGCTGCTCTCTCTCCTCTCCCGGCCGGTTTTTTAAATCCCGGTCACCGCCGGTAATCCGAACCTGGTGCAACCCTCTTAGGTGTTTGTACAACGTTTCACATAACAGTTTGTAGCATCATGCTCTTTTGCATCTGTAAGTTGCATATGAGAGAGAAGGTGCTGATTCTATAATTAACTCTATTTTTATTTTGCATTCATACCCTGTAATATTGATTGCATATTAGGTAACTGGATCTTGGTAAATTTGTTGTTGCTGCAAGCTGTCCACTCTCTGTTCTTGGTACTTCAAAATATTTTGAAGTGAAATAGATCTTGTTAGCTGTGAGCCTGTGATATCTCCTTTTATAATTATAGAGGCCAAAAGACTATTGGATTACCTTTCTTTATTTTAGCTGTCAACAAAAAACCACTGGTTGCATAGAGTCTGTGCATGTATGGTCATTAATGCAAAATCTCAGATCTGTGCGCCTTCGGTGTTGTTATACTGAGTGAGTGATTAGATATGACAAGACTATACTGTCGGCCTGGCAGGAATTCATGATTATGTATTATAATTCTCATACTTGTATTTTTTGCATGTCTGATGATGTTATATCAGGTAACTTTATTGATTGTCTCACCTTTTGCAGAATCTAATTGTCGTCCAAAAGGAAAATTTAGATGCCTCATCATGTATCACAAGCCCACCACATGTGAGGTGCATTTCTTTCTTTGCTTTGATGCTTGCCAATGTTTTAGCCAAGAAACTCGATTGATGTTTTTATGTTTCAGCTTTTTAGTAAACGGAAAAGGCGTGGACAAGAGGACTAATGTTTCAATGGTTAGTGTTTTGTTCACCATCCTGGCCTTTACTTCCTGTCATTTAGTTTTGCATTGACCTCCAAGCCTTACGCAACCTGTGGACTGTGGTTAAGCTTCAATTGTCAAACAACCTGATTTCATGCCTTTCAAACAATGTAACAGGAAACAGGACCCCAGTTCCCCACTGATATTACCATGATGCTCAAATATGGGGCAAACATCATACAAGCCGTTGGATATTTTAATGGTATGCTTGGTCACGATGTTCTGTCATTTCTGTTATGGCCTATGATCTCGACGATGCATGCAACAGGCTCGCGAACAATATCGTAGGATACCGCTTTAGGATCAAGAATAACCGACTAGAGTGGGGGTGAATAGGAGGTTACAAAAATATTTGTTTTCTAAATTTGTTTATCACAATTTTTAGCTAGGCAATATTTCAATGTAAATAAAACATATATAATTCTAGTTAACCTAAGGCAACACAAGAACTAATCTCTACAAAGACGAGGCGTCGCGTGCCATTGCAATGGTTTCATTACCACCATCTTCCCCGGCGTCGGCACTGGCCATGTCACAAACGACGACCTCTCTTTAGGTTTCACCTTTGGTACCTTTGCCAAGGAGGAAGGTTGTCGCACTCCAGCGACGATCATCTCTATGTGACTGGCTGACACCGTGCCTCCGCAAGTGTGGAGCACAATGGCTTCCATGTAAGGTCATCAACATTGTCACATCTCTTTCACAACCGTTGCATCCCGAGGCAAGGGTGATGTTGCTGCCCTGTGCTGGGTGCCATGCCCTCAACGTCTCCTGCATTATCAAAAAACGCCCAGGGGTTGCTGTCCATTGGAGTTTCGCTGATTATCTTCCATGCGACACAAGGTCATCATCGTGCCCTCTCGTCGACATGAAGTTACGGAGGACTTCAACCATCACCGTCACCTGATAGCTCGAGGACGAGCTGTCTCGTTGTGAGGGGTGTAATGTTATGGCCTAGGATCCTGACGATGCACGCAATAAGCTCGCGAACAATACTGTGGGGTACTGCAACGCTGGACGAACAATACCTGCGGTGGATGAACAATACCCCACGTGGTACTGCAGCACTGTGAACAGTACCGCGCGATACTGTAGTGCCATACGCGTGAGCAGTAAGTCGCGGATGCAATTTTCTTATTATTTGAGTTTGTTTCCTTTTATATTATTTCCACGTATTAGAGATAAGTTTCCTATTATTAGGGGTTAGTTTTCTTAATAAAGAGATGTTTCTTAGGGGTAAGTTTAGCCATCCCTATAAAAAGGATAGCATTGTACCTATTATCATTAGGTAAAGAAATAAACAAAATTCTTTAGTCTTCCTCTCTTTTTCAATAGGCCTCAAAGCCTTGGCGGCGGTATAGCTGGCCGATCAAGAGCGAGTGCTCTACCCTCGGTCTTCGGACCTGTACCACAACAATTTCATTTCTACATCTGAAGCATACACACAATTTTAATTTATGCTGATTTTGCTTTATGTTGCAGCTAACTATATCATAGCTGTAGCATTTGTGAACAACTTGAGGTCCTTTGATGCTCCAAAACTCGATGACTATGCCCAACCAGTCACCACTGATCCTCCTGGTAGGCAAAATTTATTTTAATTCTTTCAGTATGGAATGCATGTTCAATATGTTTTATGTTTTGCTTTGTTAATTTCTGGACTCAAATTAAAATAGCAATTGCTCTATTATGTGAATGGGAAATTTCACTTTGACGCCTCTTGAATTTCATGTAGATTCTGATATACTTGAAGGACCATCAAGAGTTTCCCTAAAGTGCCCCATAAGGTACGTATTTCATTCTTCTTGAAATATACTTTGCTATATTATGTTTCAACTATTCCATGTTGGTTGAAACTTCAGTGTCTTTAATCCTGTTATGTATACATACGCACGTTTTCTACAAGGTCTCAAGTCAGTTCTTACAGGTAGAAAGGACAAATAACCTATATAAGAACTATTCTTTCTTAATATCTAGTTGGCATTAATTAATTATGTTATGTGCCTGGTTGGTGATGTGAAAGGTGCAAAAGGTTATTATATCATGCATGTGTATGCGACTATGTCACAATGCACTCACTCAGTTGGATATTTGAACCATTTATTCACCTTATAATAACTATTCTGATAGTCCTTGTGTCTGTCTAGACTGTTGGTGGTTGGGTAAAATTTCAGAACTTAAAATTCTACTTATATATATGTTTGCATGAAAAATGCTAGTGAGTTGCCTTTTGATGCTGAACATGAAAATGTTTGTTGCCTTTTGTTGCAGTTTTAGACGCATAAGAACTCCCATTAAAGGGCGCCTATGCAAACACTATCAGGTATAGATTTCATCTGTTTGTTTGTATTGATGGATTGAAAATTTTTCTTTTCGATAAAAATAATAACATAGCCTGTATTGTTTAGTGTTTTGATTATGATAATTACATGGAGATGAACTTGAGGAAGCCAACCTGGCGCTGTCCATGTTGTAATACTCCTTCAAATTTCATTGACCTACGTATTGATCAAAAGATGGCCAAGGCAAGTTGTATAATGCATTTGTACATATTTTCATCTCATTATGTTTTTGATGTTACTGATCCTTCTCTCTCAGGTATTACAAGAGAGTGGAGATGATATCATTGATATTCTTGTATTCCCTGATGGATCTTGGAAAGCCGTTTCAGTTCATGATGAGGAATCAGATAGACATGCAAGTGAAGTCATTCAGCAGAACGGGGATACTGTAGACACTGATGCAACTTCTTCCAATGTCATAGACCTGATAAACGGAAATGGTGATGGTGATCTACCAATGAGTTTAGAATCTGCTTCAGAAGACATGAAGCCTCTGTGTCTGTTGAATAGTCAAGATTTATCTGTGGCAAACTATCTTCCAGATTTGCCTATAAGCACTACTGCTCATGTAGGTGGAAATAATGGGTGTAGCAATGTCACTTCCACATCTGGCCAAAATTCTTTACTACCTTCTACTGGTGGACCGGGCTCTAGTTCACTTGGGACCTTGGAGTCAATTCTGCCTCAAGATATTCTGTGCCCTGTTATCACGGATGCCGTCTCTCCTCTTCAAACCTCCAATTCAACATTTGCCATGCAACATGTTTTACAAGGAACACATCCCGATATTGTGCAGTTGCAATCGCTGATAGGTCCATTACCTGGATCAGAAGTAGCACGGCCTCCTATACCTAGAAATGTCAGGAGAGAGCCTGTAGCAGTCCAGGCTCTGGCAGCACGACCACAGAATCCTGGGTTGTCTAGAAGGGTGCAGCCAAATGTCTCCAATTGTCCACCTCCTATCCCACAATCCAATTCAGCTTCTTCAACATACCGAGCACATCAGATGACAAATGCAGATAGTGTCATCACTGCGATGAACACTGGTGTTGGGCCACTATCAAGGGCTCCCGATGCCGCTTTGTTTATGCATCTACCGACAACACAACAGGTAACAATCTTTCCAAGTCACTATATCATGATAATTACCAAAAATAAGGTAGCACTGTTTTATCTTCCAATAGAATCACCTTGCACAACATATTAAATTTAAGTTGCAGTCACAGTAGAACCAGTCGATGACTTCAGTTTCTGTAATACTAAGTGATAAGCCATCCTAACTGAGCTCCAGAACTAGTATGGTAAAGTGATTTGGAGGTTGAAATATGTGTCATTTGGTCCTCAGCTTTTTGAGAGGTGTTAGATCTATAGATGAATAGATGAAATGCACATGTATTACATAATCCAATGAATAATATATAGTACATGATCTAAGGACATAACCTAACCCTAGAAACTAGGATAAGACATAAATACATTATATTCTTAACACCTCCCCTCAAATGCAAAGCGATGCAATAGCGTTGCATTTGAAAGAGTTGACACTAAAGTAGGAAAAATCCAAAATCTAAGTCTTGAAGACGTCGTCGTAGCATACGGTTCTTGAAAATTATACCGAAGGCAGAAGAACTCCATCTGAGATCGTACGTCATCCCATAAAATATATTTGCAGCCCCCATAAAGTATATCGAAACCCAAGACGGCGGCGACGCAGTGCAGAAGAAGCGAGGCGGCCTTAAAAACTCGGGACAGCGGCTTAAAGAGAAGCGACGGTATTATAAAGACTTCTAGATCTGCAGCGGATCAAAAAGAAGAGCGGCAGCTGCTGTCATGTGAAAAGTCACACTAAATCCTAGATGATGGACTGAGGCTAGCAAAACCAAACAACTGACATAGATGACTAAGGATTTGAATAGATGTAATGAAAGACTTAAAAAAACTAGTAGCAAAGATACAAATACTAGTAGTAGAACTGGCAGCTCCCAACACCATGCTTAGATCTGCAGCAACAGCAACACCAAACCTGAAGATCTAGCATTTCAACATCTCCTCCCGTCATTTCCCAAACTAAAGAGCCGCTGCTGTGGATGAGGCAACCGACTAGAAAAGCCAATCATCAGATCTGGGCTTGGCGACGGCGTAGACATCCGGATCTGGCTGGAGAAGGCCGGCGTGGGCGCGTGTGCGGACAGGCCAGGCGTGTGACGGTGGCAGCGGCGATGGCCTGGAACGGATTCGGGGAGACATGCAGAGGGGTCGGCTATTTGAGGGCGGCGGCTGCGGCCGGAGATGAGTCGGCGACAACCTGAAACGAGATGTCCGCCCTCGAGAGTGGATATCGATTCTTCCGAGGGCAGCGGCAGCAGAAGACGTGCGGAGAGACTAGGGTTTGAATCTTAACTCTGATACCATGATAGATCTTTAGATGAATAGATGAAACGTACATGTATCGCACAGTCTAATGGGCAATATATATAGTACATGACCCATGAACACACTCAAATATTAGAAACTAGGAAAAGACAAGTACCCTTGTATCCTTAACAAGAGGTATCTGGTAACTAGTTTGAATTAATTCTCTCTTTTCGTTACATACTTGTGTACTGTCTTGCTTGTGTATTGCAACTGCAACAAGTGTTTATCATATGATTGTACCTGTCCTGGTGACTGGTTGTTAGCTGTGTACTAGCAAGTATGTTAGTGCAAGAACCTAAAATATTGATATAATGAAATACCAGGTACTGTTGACTGCCAGTTCAGGGTACCAGCCAGTTACAGTTTCATACACGATACGTCTTTTTTGCATGTTTTGCTTGGATTACATTTATTTTAAAAACATTATTGACAGGATCATAATTGTTGGCAGGACATGCGCAACACCTCAAGCCATCTGCATGGTCGGGTTATTGGACCACATCTCATGGGTATAAGACCGCCGTTAGGAGGCCCAGGACAGGCTAGAGGTGTTAATGCCTATGCAGCCCCCCGTACGCAACAGCACCAGCACTTCGATCAGCTACTAGCGAGCAATCTAATGAGTCAACCTGTGCAAGCCCCCCCGCCTCGAACTGTCGAAGTTCCACAGGCCATGGCAAGTAGCAATCTAATGAGTCAACTTCCGCAAGCTCCCCCGCCTCGAACTGTCGAAGTTCCGCAGGTCATGCCGACCCAACCAGACAGTACAATCAGCCAGGACATTCAGAGTCATCTCTTCTCCTCGCAGCGCAGCCAGGCAGTGAGATTGCAAGCAATCCCACAGGCGCCACCACGCCTGCAGTGCGCCAGTCTACCACCTGCTGCTCCGACTCCGAGCGTGCCACCCCATGTCGGAACTTCCGATGGTCTTCCGGAGCTTCCCGTGGAGCAAAACTGGCGCCCCACGGGGCGGATGAGAGGGAGTCTGACAGGTCCTGCTTACAGTCAAGCGCTTGAACGCTATTTGAACACCAGTCAAGCGCTTGAACGCTATTTGAACACCGCGGGGCAGCAGACAGGTCAGGCTCAGCCACCTGGTACGGATGCACGCAGGTAAATGCCAGGCACTCTGCAGAGCTGGCAGGAGCTAACAAGGATCTCCACCCTATCCCACACCCCACTAACAGTTTGATTCTTAGACATCCGCTTCTTGTAATTCTAATTCTATCCCTGTACTCGATAAGTGACATGTGTCTTCTGTTGTATCACTATAGCTTGACAGCACGGTGACAACGTAGCAGGATAGGCAAGCACGGCAGGCGAGGAAATCGCGCGAGAACCCGTAGGATCCATAGGCTTGCTGAGCTCCTTTTGTTTGGCAGGTGCTGCCGAGCGGCCACAGCTCGATAGGTGTGATGGGCTGGCTCTAATAGCTGGTAACCACTACATTTTGGTTGAGGGAGTACGCAAGCTATATACTTTTTACACCCAGGTGTAATTACATCTATCTTTAATATACCACCTAAACAAATTTGAAATATTCTTTTATTACTTTAGTTATACTTATATACTAAATATAAGATACTTCAATGTGAACTACATGAAAAAAATTGTAAGGGAATCTATCGTTTTTAGCGTATTTTATAAATACCTTCATATACGTATATAAAAAAAGTATATCTAAAAAATATACATACCATCTCTGAAAAATTGTTCATACCAACATACTTTTTTTATGTGTGTATATAAAGGTATTTACAAAATACGCTAAAAACTATAGACTCTCTTGCAATTTTTTTCATGTGGTTCATATTGAAGTATCTTATAATTAGTATACGAGTAAATCCAAGATGATAAATGAGTATTTTAAACTCGTTTAGGTGGTATATTAGAGGTGGGTGTAATTACACCTACCTCTAATATACCACCTAAACGAACTTGAAATACTCATTTATCATTTTGGATATACTTATATACTAATTATAAGATACTTCAATGTGAACCACATGAAAAAATTGTAAGAGAGTTCATATTTTTTATCGTATTTTGTAAATACCTTCATATACGCACATAAAAAGGAGTATGTCTAAAAAAATATACATACTACCTCTGAAAAATTGTTCATACCACCTAGATGATCTTATATACTCGTATACTATACGTACATACTCTCCGTTATGCGAGATACTCTCTACGTTGTGAGAAACGATATATGGTGTAATTACACCAGTGTAGAAAGGAGGCTTCCTATATATATATATATATATATATATATATATATATATATATATATATATATATATATATATATATATATATATATAGTCGGTGTAGAAGATTATTCCAATGGCTGAAATTTTTATGAATAAGTACTGCCCATCGAATGATCTTCATTCTCAAAGTTGACACTAAGATGTGAAGGTATCTGAATTCTGAAACGTTACTAGCAATAATAATTTTGAAAAATCACAAGTTCTACATGCAATCTATCAATGTGATACTTTGCAATATTCGAGTATTACTCTGCAAATTTTTAGGTCAAGAAGGAACATATAGCAGAAGGTACACGCATGCTGCAACAGTTATTGAAAACTATTGAAAACAAAAATGATATTATGTCAATTCCAGCCAGTTAAGTGTCTACGAATACAAATACCGACATTTTCAAGAAAAGTTCAACTTTGTTTCACAGGGGGACCTCTTCTGTTGAGCATGCTGTGGGGGATCCGCATCCAATCATGGAAGATCTCGTGTCTCCATCTTGAAACTAATTAAACCATATTAATTCAGTACAACTAAACAACAACGTTTCCTGTGAGCTAGCTTAGGGGCAAGACATACAGGGCATCACCATCCGAGAATCACAAGAGCTCCACTATGTTTGTGCAACTGATTCAAGAATCACCATCCACGAAAGATGCACCACCACCAATCCAATAATGAAGTAAGCAATTTAGTACTTCTGAAATGGTATAAATAGTCAGTTGCAACTTGCAACACTCTCACTCAAGTGAAAGCCAAAAGAAAAGAGAAGCATACCTCATTTTTGTTATACAAAAATATATGAGCTTCTATACCACAATTTTTTTTGGGTAAATTGCACCACACATACGTGAACTTGTGAGGTGTGTGCATCTAGGTTATTGAACTATGAAATCATGTATTTAGGTCACTGAACTTATTAAACCGTGTAAAGGAGGTCCAAAAGAGATTTTGCTAGGCTAACAAGACATTCACATGATGCTAACACTTGTTTATGTGGTATTTATGTGGCAACTCTTCTCTTTTGTCTCTTCTCACACACTCTATCCTTCACATATGCTCTTCTCACTCTCTCTGTTGAACACCAGGTGATCGCTTCCAGGTCTTGGGCCAGGCCCTCCCATTGAGAAGCGAGAGCAGGACTGCATGATTCATGATGAGGCATGCCAATATCAGTAGATGGTGCCCCTCATGCGTGAGCAGGAGCGTGCCCGGTGACCAAAGGTGGAGATGCACGCGCTGATTCAAGCATGCAGCTGTGTGTAACTTGGGGGAAAGATTTATGAGCCATTGCGATGTTGTAGATGAAAGAGGGGCGCCACTTAAAATGTTTTTCAAATATGAACTCCGAGAAGTTGTCAACGGCGACCGATGTGATCTAGAGCATGTGGACAGGCCTATCGCCTTCTTCTTCGTTGGTGTAGGATCGAGGAGGTCGACTAGGGGGGTGAATAGGCGGTTTTAAAATTCTCTTCACTAATTACGATTTCTCTATTTGGCTAAAACCAAGTATATGATATGAAATTTTAACTCAAATTGGTTTAGCACAATTAACTTCTAAATCAATAATAATCACCTAAGTGCACCAACAATCTAAGTCTAGGTTTGCAATCTTAAACTGACAAGTAATCAATTTTAATTTAATGAATGTAAATTATTTGAATGTAAATTAAGCACAAGACAATAAATCACAAAGATACGGTTTCTTTTTACCGTGGTGTTCGGAGACTTGCCAGTCTCCCACAGTCTACATTGAGGTAAGCCCAAACAAATTGGACCAGCTCCACGAATTAAATCTTTCACCTCAAATCCATTAGTGGTAGCTCTTTCTCGCTTCGGATATGTGAGCTCCAACCTTCACACTTTGTCGGACCTTCTCATAAGCTTCCTTGAGAAGATCACCCCACACGATGCCTCCAACACCATCTAAGAGTTGGTAAACTCCAAGAGTAACAAGTCAAACCCTCTTGCTTGACTCTCACCACGCGCAACGAATTCACAAGCTCAAGTCGATACTCAATCCACCTCTACATGCAACATATGTAATCTAGAGTTTTGTTCTTACTCATAAGGTGCAATACATACACAATTGAGAGAAAGACCTTACACTAGTTCAAAAAAGTGTCAAAGGATGTATAGTGGCACACTCCAACCGGCCATAAGGGGGTTTATATACCCATACCACAAAAACTAGCTGTTGGAATCAAAACCCCTGAAAAATTAGGATCTTTGATAGTTCTGCCATTATAAAATAGGAATTACTGCTCCCCTCATAACGGTCAGAAAACTAGCCGTTATCAGCAAAATCGGTAATTCCGCCGTTCATTTTTCGGTACTTCCAATCATCGGAAGTACCGCACCACATATGCGGAACTACCGCTCTCGTGGAGAGGAGAAGACCATTACACATGTGTCTCTCTGGAAAAAATATACCATAAGATTTTTGGAACTTCTGAAGTCCGGTAGTACAACGCAACACATGTCGGTACTATCGACTTTCGATAGTACCGCTCACACAGAGCCAGTACTTTCGCTTGCTGGTAGTACCATTCACATAGAGCCGATACTTCTGTACGCCGCTCGGACTGCTCACACAGAGCTAGAACTTCTGACAATTGGTAGTACCGTGCAACACATGCCGGTAGTTCTGATTTCCGGTAGTACCGTAAAATACACAGTGGTAGTTTCGATTATCCTGTAAGATGCAGATACTTCAACACATTTTGTAAAACATATTTGCAAACTATAGTATCATGCACATAAGGATCATACATGATTTTCAACAAGTTGCAAAACACATTTACACATTTTTGAAATCATGACACAATAAATTAGTACATGGACTTAATCTCTTAAGGAAGTCCCACCCACTGGTGAGCCCCATTTATTATTATTATTTTCTTCCTTTTCTCAATTGAGAAATTATCGAAATGCCCTCGCAAAATTCAACATGTTCCCACGTGATTCTGTCGCATGCTATGTTGCCGAGCTTGGTGACAAAGTAGGAGACATGTGTCGTTTACCACGCCTGTCGACCTTAGAAACAAAGATAAAATTACAAAAACGGATATTTATAGTTAATTCAGAAAAAAAGCTACAATTTCAGACATGCAAACAGTCCACCCCACCAAGTTCCACGTTTCGGACGATTAGTTCGTAGTACCGGATCCCGACGAGGAGGGCTGCCGCCGCGGCCATGTCGTCGGCCGCCCCCGCCGCCGCGGCGCCGCACCAGACCGGGGAGTGGTACGCGGTGCCGGACCTCAGCCTCCGCGACCACCGCTTCGCCGTCCCTCTCGACCACTCCTCTGGCTCCCCCTCTGCCCCCACCATCACCGTCTTCGCCCGCGAGGTCGTCGCAGGTGACTCGCGCTTCCTCCCTCGCCTCTCCCTGCTACCCTGTGCGCGCGCTTGCGGTCATGGAGTTGGGGGATAACATAAACCCGGCCCATCAGCAGTGGGATCGATCGGTGGGCTCGGGAGGGTGCGCTAAGCTGGGCCAAGTAGAAGCACGCATCGCTCGTTTGATCATTTCGTTGTACGATTGTTCTAGTCGGGGGCACAAATGCACAATACATTCCTGTAATTTTGATGGATTCGCTTATATAATTTGGCAAGTAGGAAGAACATCATCCAGTTGATTTGAACATGAATCATGCATACGTTGACGAACTTATTGCATTGTCCACTGACACGATCAGCAGCGGCGACTAAGTGCTAATGCATCAAGTCAGCTTGCTTCACTGAATCATAGGTATGGTACCGCCGGTTTAATTGTAGAGATGGTGTGTCGAGTGTATGGAGAAAGAGACATTGATAAAATCAATTCATGAAAGAATTAAAATTAAGTTGTTGTGATGTATCCAACATTGTAGGCTTGTAGCACTGCGAGTTAATTTTGCGGTGGGGGACACAAGCCACTGCTTGCTTTGCTTGCGTTTGCGTGATTGTCAATCTTCATGATGCTCATGTCAAGTGTCTATTTACAGCTGGAAAAGAAGAGGCGCCTTTGCCTTATTTGTTGTACCTACAAGGTGGGCCTGGATTTGAAAGTCCTCGTCCCATAGAAGCTGGCGGATGGATAAAGAAAGCATGTGAAGAATGCCGTGTGGTATTGCTAGATCAGGTACAATCTAACTTCTTTGGTGGATGCTGTATTCTCTTCATTTTTGTTCCCCTGTTGCTCGTCTTGCGATGACATCCTTTTCCTTTGCAGTGAGGAACAGGATTGTCAACCCCGTTGACAACATCATCTCTTTCACAAATGACATCTGCAGCAGAGCAGGTGGAGTGTTTGAAGCATTTCAGGGCAGATAACATAGTTCAGGATGCAGAGTTTATTCGACATCTTGTACCAGATGCCAAGCCTTGGACAGTTTTAGGACAGGTATGATATTTAACTTGACGTGATCCTGATGCATTTGTTACATCCATGTCATCATCGTAAGTCTTCAACAAAAATCTGTATTTGCAGTGGCATTAAGGTTACAAGGTTTTCATGGAAATGCAAATGATTCGCACTTACCTTTCAATTAGGGTTTCTGTTTCTTGCACCATTACATAATCACCCACAACGAAGTCTGAACTTTGGTGTTTGTAGTATCGGCGAACTACTCTTAGCTTCCTTGCTTATTCTTGCTCTCGTTCAAGAAACATGATATACCAAAATTTCCACTTGTTAGATTGTTTTGTTCAATTAAGCTAAAAATTGTTTTTCTTGCAATACACATTGATTTGGACGCAGACTGTTCATACTGAATTTTCAAGTGCTAGCAAGACTAAAGATCTAACCGACTTAGATTTGACCATTTGAGTGTTTAACAGCAAAAGTATTCTGGGACAAGTTTGTCATCTCCTCAAGATGATTCTAAATTTCTGATAGCTGAAATAAGGTTCTTGATTTGTTGTTAACATCTCCAAAATATGTAAAATGATATGGGTCACGGTAACCAACTCTGTTGAATTCATCTCAACAATGAACCTTGGAAAGCTGACCCCATTGATATGCTGCTCTATGAGGCCTTAAAAAAGCTATGTTGGCCATAGACCAGAGAAGGTCTCATTAAAGCTTTGTTCGTCACAAACTTTGTGATCTTAGGCTGTGCAAACTACTTGTTGATCTTCCATTTGATGGACAACCCATGATTTTGGATTAGACATGGATTAGATTACTGATGGACTGACGGTCATGTATTCTTGTTTATTTTTGTTAATGTAGCACGTTATTAATTACACTGTCTATCTTTCTCCCATTATAGAGTTATGGTGGATTTTGTGCTGTTACATATTTGAGTTTTGCTCCAGAAGGCCTGAAATCTGTTCTTTTGACTGGAGGGCTTCCACCACTAGGAAAGGCCTGCACTGCAGATAATGTGTACAGAGCCTGCTTTAAACAGGTTCAGCAGCAAAACGAGAAGTGCTATGAGAGGTATCCTCAAGATATACAAGCCATTCATGAGGTTGTAAGATACTTAAGTGAATCTGAAGGTGGAGGAGTAAGTCATTCTTACAGTGTATATTTTTGTGTTTCCTTTCCTATGTGAATTTGGAAACTTTTATCTTATGCTACTTTTTTTTTACAGGTTCTTCTTCCATCAGGTGGTAGATTAACTCCTAAGATGTTGTAGTGTCTTGGACTATCTGGTTTAGGTTCTGGTGGAGGATTTGAAAGGCTGCACATCTGTAATAAATACTTTTGATTTTCTTATTCACTTGAAAAACGAACACCGCGTATCTTCTTTTAGCTGACTTAGGATCTAGTGACAGCTGAGCTTTTATCTCCATAATTGCCATGATAAAATAAGCATTCATTTTCTCGTAGATGAGAAAAAGGGGTAACAATATGTATGGTAATTTTTAGACATTGTTCCCCGCAAAATTTTCGTGTTCCAAACAGACCAGAAGGCTCCGTTTGTAGCGTGTGAAATTTTACGTGGTCCATAGTAAGAGCGCTATTTTTTGCTTGTTTGCAAAAATGTAAAATTCATGCAACCCAAACACATCGTTTCTAGTAGACAACTTTCCGACAAGACAAAAATGAAACGTGCGCATAACTTGTCACAGAAGCCTATACCTCGACTGTACTTACAAGCTCAAGCTTAGCTACCCTCGAGGGCTTATGGACCTACAGGAAGCTCAACCCCCTTCACTAGAAACATATCCCGAGCAAAGGAGATGGCAAAGAATGAACTCGTTAACGCTAGCCTCTTCCTAATGAATTAGCTCTCAACGATTATGCGCCAAAAGCTGTGTATTATTACAGGGACAAAATCTTGAATAACTACAAACGCTACATGGCGTTATCGCACGACATGAATGTTGAAACAGAATGACCCCTCCATGCAGTTGCAGAAGCGTTGAATCAGCTCTCTTCGCTCAGAAAAAAACATGAGCCATTGCGAGCTGAAAACGTGATCAGGAATTTCCGGCAGAGCTGAGCCTCTTTATGTCTTGTGGAGCAGATGGAGCTCCTTGTAATCTTGCCATGGCTGAAGGCCAGAAACGCAGGTGCAAAACCCCTATTCGGCCCCCAACATCGTGTCACGTTATACCAAACTTGTTAGCCGACCAGTTACTGACCCTTTCCTGCGTCGACGGCGCTTTTGTTGCACTCTGCAGCTGAGGTACAACATAAGACCTGCGTGTTGGAGAAAGGAATCAGGTTAAAAACTACACACCCTGATCGTTTAGTTTGACCAAGTGTACATTACTTACAAGTAGTGGCAGCAAAGCAAGGTACCATCCACTGGCTTGCCACTAACATTCCTATGTCAACCTGCATCATCACCATAAAAGTCAGTACGCTCCACCCACTGCCCATCGAACATATTCTAAGATAAAGAGTAACCACCTTTTCCCCCCAAAACTAGTTTGACTAAGGATAGACAGTTTACTGGTTATATCATCCGAACTAATATCTTCTAACCAAAACTACACAACCATTGAATGGGACAAACTTCCCCTCTACAATATGTCCTACAGAAACAACACTATTGAGCTTCCTTCTATCCTCTTCGTACTGCATAAAACATGATTGTACTTATATGGCCTTTCCATTCACTACAGTTCTGTGTTCTTATAGTCTTTGAAGCCTAACCATGTGCTTTTCAGGGTTCATATTGACCTGGTACACAAAAGCTGCAACAATTTTTGCCTTTTAAGATTCAAACTTCATGGTAATAAATGCAATAAAAAATTTCACGAACAGAAATTGAAGATGCCATACAAACACTATGAATAAAATTTATAGCTCTAGCATATCATTCGTAGTCACAAGAACAGTTCCAACTTCTCTCTAGAAGCCAGAGCTGGAGCTTGACCACAGTGCCTAACTATAGACAGAATAAACATGAAAGGACTATATAAGCAATAATATGTGGTCACTGTAGGCTGCAGCAAAGAATATTTGGTGACTGTTTGCATGACAGACTGACCAGTACTCGATGAAAAGGTTAGTACTTAGTTTCTAGCAGTAACCACAGTTATATTAGTGCATAGAGTAATATGCTAACCATGATGTACACAGTGTTTACATATATTGTACAGCCAAAAAGGATCCTTGAAGCTGAGAGAATGAAGACAGGAAAAGAAAATAGTTGTTGCTTCATGAGGAGAGGGGCAAGACGTGATACCTCTTCATGACCGATAAAGCCAAAATAGTCTCTTTTATCATCAAATTTAGCAGCACTTGGTGTTGAAAGAGGCTTTTGCAGGCCAGCTTCATCTTGCCTGTTATCAGAAGCTTTTATTGTTAGATTGGGTGTGCTAGAAACTTCACTCTCCTGGTATTCTGGCAGCTTTCTTGCTGTGCCTGTTGGTTGGATACCATAGCCTTTTGTTCCCCAAACCTCAAACCGGGAATCCTGGTGACAGATCAATTCCTTGCCAGTGACAGTAGAATACATTGAAAAATTTACATCTGGTCTACGTGTGGGTTGATGGATGTTCTCAAAAACCGGAAATTTCAACCGAGCTGCTTCTGAGAAAAGGACAGGATCTTTGACTCTATTGCCCGTAAACTCCACAATTTTTTTCAAAAGCCAATAACAGTTTGTGACCATGTGACTACTGTCAAGGCAATTTGAATCTCCATAGACTGCAATCCGCCCTTCGCCTGCTTCAATCATTCCAAGAATCGAGGAGAGCTGCCAAGGTGAAATCAATAAGCGGTGGATACTAGTGCATATGGCAATATTATATAATGTAAAACAGGTGCCATCAGACTATGCTCTTGTGGAGGAAAAAATTGGTGTGATCAAAACAAAATAAAAAAAATTATCCACCAGGAGATTGAACAGGTCAGCAGGCTCATTAGAATCTTTCTTTGAAGGATTTAAATTAAATATAATTCAAAACATAATGAAGGGTCAAAATATCACAATAAATAAATTGCATATTTTCCTTAACTGCAGCTTTTGATAGGTTAGCCGTCATCATCCTAATCAAATACAACTTATGTAGTTGGATTTATAAAGAGATCAATTGGAAGATATTCAATTGCATAAAAATGGCATTAGAGGAGTGACTATGATACATACACTTTTCTCAATTATGAGAGTGATTGTGTGTTGTGAACTAGCACAACAACAGAGTAATTATCTGTCGAAGAGAGGTCGGACAGCAAGACAGCGACGACTTAAAGTAGAACAGCGCTAGGTGAAGAGGGCATCGATTGAGAGAGAAATAGATTTAGAATAGCTGGTCAAGATAACGACCGCAGCTGGACTTTAGGGACTAGGGACTTGTTTATTCATCTTTGCTTCATTAAAAAAGATACAATGCCATCCTTTTAGGGATAACTTGACTTGACCTCTAAGAAACAGGCTCTAATTTAAAGAAACAAACTAACCAAAGATAAGCTTCTAAACTAACCAAATCAATCTAATCATTAAGAAAGAAAATTAATCGCGGTTGCTACAGTAACCGCGTGCTACAATACCTCGCACGTAACATTACACTCCTCCCGGTGAAACAGCTCGTCATCGAGCTGTAACATAGGGCAACACTCCTCTGATAGGAGTGGCTGAATCTGTTGGTGCATGATCTTCAACTTCATCATCATCTGCTCCTTTAGGTTGTCTTGTAGAGATAACTTGGCAGCAAAAGCCATGATGTTGGCTCTGATATCAATTATTGTGAACTAGCATAACAAGGGGGTAATCATCTGTCAGAGAGAGATCGGACAGTGACGACTTGAAGTAAAATAGCGCTAGGTGAAGAGGACACTGGTCGAGAGAGGAATAGATCTAGAATAGCTGGTCAAGGAAACGACCACAACTGGATTTTAGGGACTAGAGACTTATTCATCTTTACTTCATTAAAGAAGATACAATGCCATCCTTTTTATAGGAATAACTTGACTTGACCCCAAGAAACAATATCTAATTTAAACAAACAAACAAACCGAAAATAAGCTTCCAAACTAATTAAATCAATCTAATTCCTAAGAAAGGAAACTAATTGCGGTTGGTACAGTAACCACGTGAGCAGTGCACGTAGCAGTTGCTACAATAACCGCGTGAACAAAATGTCCGTGCTACAGTACCACGCTCGTAACACTATGATACATACACTTTCCCCACCATCCACTAATCACCCTACAAGTGGGAGAGTGGTGGGGAGTGTAAAACTAGTGAGGGAGGAAAAAGTTTAAAACCTTTTCGTAATATGTACCATAGCCATCCCCTTTGATTATACAAAATCAAGCAATCTACATAACTGGACTTGACTCTCTAACAGATAAAGAGTTATGCAAAAGTTCAAGAGGCTATCATTACGAGGTTAGCATGATCAACATCCATTAGTTAGCTCAGAACGTGACCCTCACATCTAAAATACTATGATATCAGAAAGTATCCAACTAAAAGAGCAATAGATGCTAACCTTGCTCCTCCCCTGGGTGCTTTGTGTATCTGGAGTGCCTGAGCTATCCTGCGCAGTTTTGGTGTTTTCCTGAAGTTGGAAGCTATGCAAAAAACCTCCCGCTGGAAATTGCACTATATCAGTTCCAGAGGCATAGTGGGTCTGCTCACCATTGATTGAGAAGTCACCAGTTAGTATTTTGTCCCCAAAAGCAATGCCAAATGGTGCCAAAAGTTCATTAAGCGCAGGAATATTTGCACCCCCAGTGATTGGAGTCCACCAACTACGGGTATTTTCATCAAAGAATGTCATCTTTGCCATTGTATCAACATGATACCACTCCGCAAAAACAGCAAGGCCAAGCCCCTTGTGTACAACATCATCCCTGAGTTTCTGAATCTCTTCATGGAAGTACTCATCCTCAAGATCAACCATAAGCAGTGTACCGTAATTGCTAGCATCAAAGCAGGTAAGTGGTGACCCAAGGGTCTCAATATAGTATCCTGCGTCTCTCAGCATGTTGAACAGTATGTGAAAATTTGTGTGCAAGTGGTCACCATGCCAATCAAGGATATCATTATGCACATTAAGTGAATCCCTTGGAACATATCCAGATGGGTACTTGATGTTATGAAATTGGTCCCACAGTATTCTTCTTGACCTAACAGGTGTTGGAACCACCTTGATCTTCAGGTAAAGAACACATGTACTACTTCGTTGGCTGCTTTCTCCGTGAGCTGCTGGGCTATAAATTGACAGAGTAACATTGCCACTAATTATGCCTGAAAATTGAGAACCTTCATCTTTAACTTGCATGTGCAGGGCAAGATACCCCGTCCAAGGCCAGATGACGTCTGAGTAGGTGAAGTGAACACCAAGAAGATTGCCCACATCCTCGGAAGGTTGCCATACAGGTGGATCTTTAACATAACCAATAACCCCCATCCCATTCAGAATTGTAGCATTGAAGACTACTGGCATGGCTCCAGCATACAGAGGTTGACGACAAAAAGGCCAGAAATAGGGACAGTCCGTGAAGTCAAGCATGTTAGGAAAGATGCTCGCACGTGGTTGGTATTTTTTCAATATTTCATATGATTGCCAGCTGGAAAAGGTTGGTACAATGAATGAGTATTTATTTGATCAAACAACAAAATAAAAGGGCAGCCAAGGTTAACGGCACATATTATCTGGATTCTGAATGGATGCACCTTACAGTTGGGAAACAACGGAATAAGAGACATTGGAAATATCCAACAGGCCACAGACCTATGAAAAAGTATGTAAAAAGGGGGAAGAAACTTACAGATCAAGCTTGCCAGCACCCTGCTCATACATGTTTGTCCCCAAAAGCTTAGAGGCACCCTCAACAAGGGCCTGTTTCATAGTAGCTGGATTAAGGATGGATTTCCGCTTGTCTTCTGGTATAACACTAACTAGCAAGCATACTACGCCAGCAACCACCGGGCTTGCAACACTGGTACCCGAAAGGGTCTTACAACCTGTGCTGATCTTCGAACCCATTATATCACGGCTATATGCGACAACATCAGGTTTTACACGGCCATATCTGCAGAATCAAAGCCACACTTTCTGATGCTGCTATTTCTAAGATGTGTGAAATGAAGCGGGTGCCAGGTGCAAGAGAAAAGGTTACTATTGAACTGTCAAAAAAATTCTCATCACTACATAAGACACATCACCTTTGCAACATCAAGTTATTTGCTCCAATTTTTTCAGCAACAATTACAGGCTAGGTATAACTAAATATAGAAGTTAGAAGTAAAGAAATAGTTTCTCTCATCATAAATTTTTTAAAAAGATCACATATAATCTACTCCTCAGCAACAACAAAACTATAAAAAAAATGGCTATCCATTAAATCCCAAGCAAGAAATTCTCATTAAAGTCATGCAAATATGTGGTACTAACATCAACAAGATGTAATTACTAGATCATGCTTTGTCAGTTTCATTCAAGTGTCATAACAATGCAGAATACTGTCATCAAATTGGAACTAGACATGAATTGATTTTGTTTAACCTCAAAGAACAACATTACTATGCCATATGATACTTCAACTGCAACTCCGTGGTTAAAAAAAATCAGCAAATGACCATCTTTTAAGTGCACTTGTAATGGCCAAGTTTGGTGATGCGCAAACATGGCAAAGACCCTTATCTCCATAATACGGAAGAAAAAATGAATGTAAGTAACCTAAACCTTCAATCAAAATTTTAAGGAAAATACAGATATAGGAAAACACACACAAGTAGGCTACAGGTTTCATAGGCTTTACACAGTGTTCTAATGCAGTGGTAGCCAATGCTAGCTTCTTCAATAAGGCTAAAAGCCCCAGCAATATTGCTTTGGAGGATATAAGAAAACAGTGACAAACCAGGAAAATAGTATACTAGAAAGATAAAAAGGTGTACCCATGAGGTAGCTCCCAGGTAGTCATGCCTCGAGAGGAAAATGAAGCTATATGGTTGTTGTAATCAATACCACCAACGCCAATGACATCGCTTTGATCAGCTGGGTTATTTAATGTGCCATAAAGAGGGCCATCATTTCCAATAGCTGATACCATGATAATGTTGTTTGCCGTGAGCTCCCAGACCTACAGAACCGATTCAGAAGAATTTCAAGTTCTCACTAGAAATTTTGTTTATTCTTGAACCAATTTTTACTCATCGAGCAGCAGGAAATATATTAGCAGAGGTAACTCAGGCTGCGCTCTTTCAGCAGAAAATGTATTGCTTACACAGACTGGCTCTTTTTTACTCAGTAATAACAGAAAATATCCAAAACTACATAATTAAGGGAAAAAACCAGTAGCTAGGGAGATTTGTCAGTGAATACAAACCATAGTTGATCAGATCTCGATCTAGCTAGGGAAGTCTAACATGGATCTGTCAATGATTTAACAAGAAACTAAATTGGTTTAATAAGTGGCCCTTCTTCCTATTATTGCTAGTAGCTAGTCAATAAGCTCATCTATTTATTAACGACCAAAATAAATAGATGATAACAAAATTGACAAAGCAAGTCTGGACACACACTACTAAAGGGTACCACCAGTAGCCTAACAATAGAGGGCTAGAAGTGACTATCATTACTTAGTAGCCTAACAATACGCTGTTATATTTTTAATGATATGGAATACAAACACCAAACACCAATGAAATACTAATAAGAAAGTGAAAAGGCAAAAAAAAAATGACAATCATCATCACATTGTACCTTTTCCACAAAGGGAAGATCCAGGTAATCAGGTCCACCAATACTCAAATTCAATACATCCATACCGGTTGCTATGGCATAATTAAATGCATCCAAGAACCATGATGTGTAGGATATCTGCACTGAGAACAAGAAGATATTCTCAAAATCTTACCAGCATAACTTCTAGCAATAATTAGTTGTATGTGCTATTATGAATATTGTGTGTATTGATATGAAACACAAAGGGCCATATATATAGGAGAGTACAAAGAAATATGCCATATAGAGATAAGACATATATAAAATAGAATACAAACTCTATAACCTAATACAACTCTATCTCCTTAACACCTCCCCTCAAATGCAAGGCATATGCAATAATATTGCATTTAAAAAGAGTTGTTACTAAAATAGTAAACAAAATCCGAAGTTCGAGTCTTGATAATGTCGTCGTAACGTGCAACTCTTGAAAAATACTATCGAATCAAGCCGAAAAGGAATAGATAGAAGCATGATGGCACAGATCAATGCCCAAGACGACGGCGGCGCAATGCACAAGGTACAAAAGAAGCGCGGCGGCCTTAGAAGCTCGGGGCGGCGGCATCAGAAACGGCAGCATCATAACAACTTCTACGATCTACACGCGGCTCAGAGAGAAGAGCGGCGATTGCTAACATGGAATAGATAGAAGCATGGCAGTGCAGATCAAAGCCCAAGACGGCGGCGACACAATACATAAGGTGCAAGAGAAGCGTGGGGGCCTTAGAAGCTTGGGGCGGCGGCATCATAACGACTTCTACGATCTGCACGCGGCTCAGAGAGAAGAGCGGCGGCTGCTGTCATGCAAAATAAAATTTCTACACTTCTATGACTGACAATAAATTTGTGGACTCACGTGGCTTAGACGAACTGAAAAGATAAAAAATTACAGACTTAGACGCAAACGGAAGACTTAAAAAATACTCAAGATGCGGGCGCAAGTAACTCCGATCTAATCACTTCGCCGAGCTCCTTGATCTTCGTGACCAGTTCCACCCTGACCAAATCGTCGAATTCCTTCCGATTTGGCTCTGTGGAGAACTCAAGAGAGACGGCGAGTCCTCCCGGTTCTTGGCGGCCTCCTCGCTTCTCTTGACCCAGCCGACGCCTCGGCTTGCGCTGCTTCTTTGGTGCGGCGGCTCGTCGTCGGCGTGTCGCGCGCGGAGGCGAACTCAAAGTCTTGAGGAAGATGCGAGCTCGGCGGCCGGCGGCGGCCGGACGGCGGCGGGTGGCATCGGGGCGACCAAGCCCCGGCGACAGGCTCGGCGGCGGCGGCGGGCGTGTGGCGGCGCGGCGGCCGGGTGAGTGGAGGACGGCGACCTAGAGGCGGTGGCCGACCCGCCGGCGAGTCGGCAAGCGGCGTGGGAGGCGGCTCTCGCCGGCGTCGGCGCGGTTTAAATCTGAGGGCCGCTTCATCGAGTCGTCGAGGCGCTGCTTGGCCTCTTCGATCTTGCAGACGAGGCAGGAACAAGGTGGCGGCAGCAACAAGGTCAGATACCAATTCAGAACCGAGGAGGCGGCAGCGAGTCGGCGCATCCCAACAAGGTGGCCACCCCCGGGAGCGGAGATCGATCCTCCTAGGGGCAGCAGCAACGGAAGAAGAGCGAGGTTAGGGTTTCAACCTAAACTCTGATACCATATTATGAATATTGTGTGTATTGATATGAGGCCTAAAGAGGCATATATACAGAAGAGTACAAAAGGATATGCCATATAGAGATAAGATATATATGAAATAGAATACAAACTCTATAACCTAATACAACTCTATCTTCTTAACATGTGCTTCCAATAGATAATAAAAAAAATTCCCGAAGAAATTTTATTGAGACTAAAAAAGGGACTACTCAGGGCTTGGATGTTTTAAATTGTATTTTATGCCTCTATAAAGAATAACACATACTGGTAGCATGAAGGGGATTGTTAGTCATAGTACGTCTTCACAAAAAATTACAGTTGGGTTTCCCTAATTTTGAGGACATTTGTTCCATTTGCAATTGCAGAGGTCAAAGAAGAGATAAAAAAAAGGATGATGGTGAGAAGAGGCGGTGGGTGTGCTTCATATATAGCAACCAAGTCCAGTACCTGAGCATCTGTGAACACTCGAAATGCATATATCTCAGTGTCAGGTGCAAATCCAGGGCATTCTGCATCTTGACCAGCAATAACTCCTGCTACAAATGTTCCATGTCCAAGGTTATCATTTAATGTGTCTTCATTTGTCCAATTTGTGCGCTCCTACAAAATAGGCCCCTTAGAAATATTTTCACCTTTCTGGAAAAAATAAAACTCCCATATGATGTGATATGCAACAAAATAATGCAAGTTTAAGTTTGTCTTGCAACAATAGTTAATCTGGATAGCTAGCTCTAACTTATTTTGCCATGAGAGAAAATAAGAACATAGCAGTTCCCCCAAGGCATTGCGACCATAGTTCATGATGAGTTGACATGAATTAATGCAACATCTCAGAGTAAGTACTGTAGAGGCAACAGGAGTGCCAGCCAATAACAATAAGAAGTGCATGGTAAGACACAAGGACAATTTCCCCCTTCAAATTCATGTTTTTTCCTTCTTACATGTGTATATTGGACTATAATCACTGGTAACAAAATTAACTAAACATAATATTAGCATACCTTAATATTACGAAAGTGTGGCTGGTGTCTAATCACTGGTAACAAAATTAACTAAATATAATATTATCATACCTTAATATTACGAAAGTGTGGGTGGTCTGCCCGAATACCAGTGTCAAAAATGGCCATTTTGACTTTCCCACCAGTGAAGCCTCTTCCCCATAGTCGTTCAGCTCCAAAAAGAGATGTTACTTGTGATTTCTGTCAAAGGACATGTGTTATCGTACTAAAAAACATGACAACAAGCACCTGATCACTTCACAAAATATGGACAAGATTGTTTACCATGGATACATATAATACCATCAAGTTTGATTAGCGTTGCATCTCAGTGCCTTAGCATCACGCTATTTCGGAAATGTTCTAATTTTAAACAGAGTATACGCTACATAATACATTCATTTCCGCTTCCAGTGTATATAAATAAAGCTAACATTTTGAACCGATTTTCACTAACTACATGAAAGTTATAAATGGAATACCCTCACTCCTATACCAATGCTTTTCAGTTTCTCAATAAGTTGAAGTTATACATGGAATACCCTCACTCCTATACCAATGTTTTTCGGTTTCTCAATAAGTTGACCATCAAGACATATAAAAAATGTAAAAAATGGTCTTCGATTCAATTAACAGGTTTATTCCTTTTCTGAGATAGTTGTAACGATCATTCTGGTTCAATTGCAAGATACTGTCAATGACATGATAACCCGAAAGAGATGATCATGCATAGATGTTTCCACCATGAGTACCAAGAAAAATGTACCTGCATGAGAAGCTTCCGCCTCCAACTAGCAGAAGAAAAATTACTCTTCAGGCTGCAGACCACTCCCTTATCTCCCCCTCCCTCCTCCTCCCCCTCGAACGACATGGCAGTGAACAGCTTCCCCCGCCGTGGCGGCCGATCCGCCGACAGGACGCCCCGTGAGTAGCTGGCGTCGGCGTGCACGTCCCGGACGCGGCCGAGCGACCGGACGGCCGCGACAACGGCGTCGCGGTGCGCGTCGAGGATCTCGAGCACGGCGAAGTCGGTGGGGAACGCGGCCGCGGGGTTCTGCCGCTCCACCCACCGCCACGACGCGGCGGGCGGCGGCGACTCGGCCCCACGGAGGCCGGCCTCCAGGTAGTCCCGGTGGTCGTCGGCGGGGCGGTACTCGACGAACCGCACGACGTACTTGTTGGCGGGCGGGGCTAGGGTTTGACCCCCGCCTTCGCCCCCGACGCGGCCTTTCGGGGAGTCGGAGGGGAGGATAGGCAGCGTGAGGAGGAGGAACGGGAGGAAGGCCGCGTACGCAAGCCGCTTCTCGGACGCCATAAGATACGAAACGGCAGCGGCGAGCGGGGAGGCGAGTGCCGGAGATCGGCGGCCCGCGCGGTGGCTCGCCGGAAATGCGTGGGTCTAGAGAGAGAGAGGCTAAATTAACTGCGGAGAAGAGAGCAATTAATGCAGCTCTGAGAACTCGGTTCATTTACCGTAGATCGTCCTAGAATCTGTCGATGGTAATTAATTAATTAATGAATTATACAGCCTAATCTTAATTTGGGCCTGGTCAAATCACAGCCCAAGTCCATGAGAAGAGCGCGGCCTAATGTAAAGAGAGCGCAGTAAGAGCCCAGGTCGGGAGAACTCGAACTTGTGGAGTACTGTGGTTGGTTTTGTCCCACATCGCTAGCCGAGCGTGGCGTGTGCGAGGGAGGCGACTATAAGAGGGGCGGTGGGCGTTCAAAGAAACTCATCTTTGCGCTTGGGGCAATGACGCAGCTAGTGAGGTAATACCGAGGCGCGTCAATTGCTGGTTGAAAACTATTTCCAAAACCCCTCTTTGGCCCATCCGGGTCACTGAGAATTTCTGGAAGGGTTCCCTCTCCCGGGAGGGTAAAGCCCTACAATTCTTAGGTTCAAAAATTTTCATTTGTTCAGCCTTAAGACAGGACGGGCCAAGAAATTCTGAGTTCTGCGTGTTGATGCTTACAGCACTACGTGGGGGGTGTGGTGTTCTGGGTTAATACTGGAGGCTCGTTGCCCAGCTCTGTCCGAATGCCCGGCGGGCATGCTCTTAGATTTCTTCAGTTTTCTCAGGAGCTCGCGCCAAATCCGATGATGCTTCGTCATATCCAATTATCCACATATACACATGACATAGCAAAACTGATATACCGTAATAGTGTAATGAAATAGAGCGTATTCATACCTTATCCGTGTATAGGTAAATATGGCCATTTGCAATTTTGAATGAACAGAAAGTAGTCTGAACTCTGAACAACTGAATGGAACTGAGGAAGGGCCTGTTCTTTCTGGCTGCGGCTGATGGTTTTTGGCTGCGGCTGATGGCTTTTTGACTGTTTGCGATAGAGATTGCGGAAAGAGAGATACTCGTTTGCGATTTTTGATGATACAGATATTAGTTTTTTAACGTGTACTACAATTAACTTGTAGACCCCATCTTAAAAAAATACTTCGTTTAAAAGTTAGTTACTGTAGCAAAAGCCAAAAGCGACTTTTAGAAGCTGCAAAGAACAAGCCCGAAGATTCACGGCTCAATCGAAGGAATCTTGAAGGACCCGCCTTTCCCACCAAACGCAGCGCTCAATTCCGACACGTAATCTGCTACAAGAGCTCAAGCGCATATATTCTCAATGAATCGCTACCTAATCGGACACGCACCAACAGGGAGACCGCACTAGGCTCGAACGCTGCCCCGCATCAAAATTAACCGAAACCATACACCTTGGCAGTGGCGAAGTTAGAAATAAAATTAAGAATGGACTAAGACGTTAAGCTAGACTCTAAACCCTAAACCCTAAACCCTAAAGTATTTTCCTCTTATTTAATTCAAATTTATACATGATAGGCTAATAGCCAGCTTGCCCCTTGCCACATTGCCATACGCCTTGCGCGCTACATCCTACTGCTACCGACTTTCATACGTGTCCTAGACCCTTGTCGCGCACCACCGCTGGCCGCCTTACGCCTCCTATTGGCCTACCTGCCGGCTGCCGTCTATCCCTCCACGTGTCCGCTTTCATGGGACAGAGGGGAGATGGCACGTGGAGACTGGCCTAGGGCCACGTGAACGGCGGGGCCACCTATCAGTAGGTAGCATGGAGGACGTGTCAGCCGTGTCATGAATCGTGAGACGAATAGGAGCACATGGGGTGGGGATTGCGGCCACGTAATTAGGATTTAAGCAAAGCTTTGGAGCTGCATCGCATGTGATTAGAGCTTAGAGGTCAGCACTTCTCTTCGCACGCTACACGGCTGGTTGGAATGCAAGAAGCAAGGTGGGTTTTTTTTTTTTTTGCTACGAGTGATGGTTTTTGGTTCTAATATAAATATTTATATAAATAAGCTGAATACTGATAAATCGTTTTAAAAAAGTTGTCCCAATAAATCTATTCGAAAAGGTGACAAAAAATCATTTCATTTATTTGTTCGGAGAAAGTTTTAAGCCATAAATTGAGAAAGGAGGTTGTGGTGTTGGATCTAAGGATAATCGAGTTACTAGTTCCGATAAAAATCCCAAAGCCCACCGGGAGGTAACCGCCGGTTTCTGGTAAAGCATTTCAGATAACCTGTCGGTTGCCGCTGGGATTTGGAGCACTGAATGGATCCTATTTCTTTTCGAAAAAAGATTCTGAGCGCTGATGTTTCAAAACATAATGCAGTAATTCCACATGTGAAATTGCAAACAGGGCAATCGTATAACTATCTCTAATACCACTCTTAGGTACAGCATTTTTCCTCAAGCAAAAACACTACCGTAAGTACAAGAGGATTTATCAACAAAATCGAAGCTCAAACAAATGATCAAATATATATGTGTGTGTGTGTCGATTATTGTTCTTCACCAGCACGGTAAATACAGACACTTAATTTGCAAGAACAGAATTGACTCGTTGATCACAACAGGGGAGCAGCCACCGGCCCCTCGGTCCTTATCAGACCTTGTACACGGCGCAGGCCTTCTTGGAGAACCTGATGGGCTTCGTCGTCTTGGCGTCGATGACGATGGGGCACATTACGTGCACCTTGTGCGTCACCCTCACGAGCTTGCCGATGACGTAGCCCCGCGAGATCAGGTCGAAGTCCAGCGTCAATGGCACCGACTTGCCCGTGCTCGACAGGGATAGGCTGCCTCCTGCGCCGTAGAGGGGGACCTTCTCGCCGTGGATTACCGCTGTCACAACCCGGTGGCTCTTCCTCGGTTGGTAGTACCTGCGGACCTGCGATCACAGGAGATGCTAACTTCGTCGGTTGTTCTGGAATTTACCGGGAATTCTGGGTCCACCATTGAAGACAAATATGTATGCTCATGAAACGAAGGCATGGATGATGGATTCAGGTAAACAACATATGCACAATCGCTGGAATATTTTTCATTGTCTTATTCCCCAATATTTGTAGCTTCCTTGCTATTTTGTTGTCTTCATGTCTTGTGCTGAATTTTCGTCCCCATCAATCCATTTACCCCTTCTTTTCCCTTTAACTATTATATGCATTTTGTCTACTTGACTCAAAATTGTTCTGTATTGCCTAGCTGAAACTTGTAGGAACTTTGGTACAATGCGTAGAGAAAGAAATGGATAAAAAGAGTCAGGCACACAAGAAAATGTCTCACTAAGTCAAGTCTTTCGAAAACGGTTCGCTAGTTCGGTATTCACTTAGTGGTGAAAAGTAAAGACTGAATAAGTTGTCTTAAAGAGCGGAAAAGAGGAGATTCAGTTAGTCATGCAGTTAACATTCTTGGTAACAAGTGAAGTAGCGTTATTAGACAACATATAGACAACACTAATAAGTTGTCATAAAGAGGCATGGACAACACTGATAAGTTGTTACAAAAAGGCAAGGTCTGTTGATAGGCATACCTGTCCAGCACCGATTGAGATCTCTGAATAGAGCAGACGAATAGGGCCCGAAGTGACATGAATTCCAAACATTGTAGCAGGGTTGTATACAGCTATGTTCAGAGAGCAATTCAGCGTGACCAATTTGGTTGGAACCCCACTATGGTCTGTGCCCTCCCCGGCATAGAAGTCATCCACTGCCAAGCTCTGCACAAAACAAAGTAAAAGAAGTTTCTGGTTAGAACAAATTTGATAGAACCGGCAGATTAGGTCATTCAGATCTGGGGAAACTTGTGAGGGTTGTAAACAGTGTTAGACTGTTAGTAGGAAGTTTACTATGCCAAACTAGTGCAGATGATAAATGCATATTAATTATTATAGCAATTTCTTTTTTATGGACAGTCGTGTGGCCAACGGTTAGTAAATGTAGCACAGACAGTGGACATGCTGGATGCAGTGGCAGCCCACAACATCTCTATCAGAGACAGAAGCCCCCAAAAAAAACCTTTTGCCTTGTGGTCATTCTTTTTTGTTTCTCTTTATATTTACTTTTTTATTACAAAAGTCCAACTAAGCTACTTCTGCTGCTTTGGCTACCCTTCACTTTGCAGCCTACCAGATTTACATTTCTAATGGTGCGAAAAGAAATACTTACTGGTTTCTTGTTCAAAACAAGGAACCAACAAGAGTAAGCGCAAATTTTGAAGTAGTTATGCCAATCAACAAGCTTCACCCAACCTGTTGTAACCAAAAGCTTATCTACCACCAAAAATTATGCCAATTTTACCGTGTTACTACTAAGAATAACATATAATCACCTCGAAACAACAAAAGCAAAACCACCCAACTCGCCACTCTTAAATCGAAAACTACATTCTTTGCTTATTCCTTATTTCCACCGTTTCATTGTCTAACTAAAACCCAATCAATTCAATAGCTGCGAGACATAAGTCAAATTAAGCAATTAACCTTTCAATTCGCAATATGCGTTGGATATGAAACCAAATTAAGAAGAACACTTCATCTGTTGAAGAAGTAAATTAAGCTCCATGAATCACGAATGATACACCTTGACGATGACATCGGGCTCGTACGGGCGCGCGGCGCCCCAGATGATGAGGCAGAAGACAGTGAAGAGGAGGACGAAGCTTATGAAGCCCAGTACGATCTGGCACCGCCGGGAGAGGCCGCTGTCGCCGGCGAGGCCCTCGTAGGGGCCCTCCTCCTCGATGACGTTGCACTCGGGCCAGCCCTTGTCGTTGAGGGCCTTGCGCTCTCCGGCCCCGCCGACGCCCGCGTTGCCCTTGCTGCCGCCGTCGCGGAGGTTGCCGGAGAATCGGCTGACGGAGGAGGAGCGCGAGTGGCGGGCGTAGGAGGGGTGCGACGGCGACTCGTTGGGGCTGTTGTACACCGGCGTGGCCTGCATCGAAGATGACTTGTACCCGCCGTCGTGCGACTCCCGCGACGGGCTCTGCACGTAGTAGTTGGGCCGCTTCGGCGACCGCGGCGGCGACGACGGCGCCAGGCTCGTCACGTCCGACTCCGACTTGGCGTGCATCATCTCGCCCTTCCCTTCCCTTCCTCCCCTTAACTCCACTCGAAATCCTACTATACCAAAACCAAGAACGGCACACGATCAAAAGCAGAACAAAAGAAACCGCAAAAAGACGCGTTTTTTGCAAGGGTTTTAGATCCATCGACTACCCCAACTCTCTCAAAGATCGAAACCTCGAGGCGATCTAGCGGAGCCGCACGCACCTGTGGCAACAAGAAGCGGAAGAGGAGCTAGCTCCGCGAAGCAGCAGCAGCACGAACGGTGGTGGCGCTGGGGAGCACCTCTCCGAGCACTAAAAGAGGAGCGAAGCCAAGGGGCAACCTCCGCAGGATCCTCTGCGCCGACGCCAGAACGGCAGGATTGCGGCACCCATCTAAAGCGGACGCGTGGCGGATGATGGGTCTGGGGAGTGGTGTTTGGTGATTTGGGCGGGAGCAGGGGATGGGAATATTTATTGCAGCGTCGGCAGCGACGGGGAGAATGTGCGTGTGGAGTGGCGTTTATGCCTTCGTATTCGTGTATTCACTCTCCACTGAGTCACTGACGATGGGCTGAGCTTCCGTGTATTTAGCATTTTTAGCCAACTTTTGTGATGCTGCCTGCCTGATCAGGGGTGTCCTTAATTTTGCATCTTTTATGGTACACCATTTGTCTCTTTCTAAAAGAATAAAAGGAGCTGTGCTATCTATTCAGTCTAAAATCTAATCTATTCAGTCTAAAATCTAAGACGAATTCTTTTAGGTTAAGTTGTGATTTATGATTTAAAATTTTGAATTATAGTTATTCACGAGAGACGATATCTAAAGAAAAATAGTTGTATGTGACTGTAACCGGTACAACTGAATTCAATATACTTTTTACTATAATCTTTCTATTGATCCCTGTCTTAAAAATATATATCGTTTAAAAATTATTTACTATAGTCTGTATAAGCCAAAACCAACTCAAATTCAAAAAGAACCACCTCTAAATTAACCATGACCGTTGGCGGCTCAGGCTCGAATCTAGCCCACTCCTCGCAATAAATGTTAAGAGTTCTTTCCTTAAAAAAAAAAGAATGTTAGAGCTCTTAGCCAATTTTTTGTTTTTTTAAAAGCAACGAGTGATGTAGCACTACAAAGTAGACAATTTAAGTATTTTGTTGTCAACTAAACTAAAAGAAAAAATAAGGGCCAATCGCTATGCGCCACGCATGAATGGTTTATATATTTTTTTCCTGTTGAATAAGGACGGTTATTCCTTGTCAAGAGGGAGTTCTTACGGTAGAATGGTTATATGGCGATCATTGTGATTGAACACGATAAAGATTTGAGTTCATAGAGATTAGACCTGTTGCAGCACGACTCGGTTGGCCCAACCCAGCCCGGACCGATTTTTTCAGGCTTGGGTCTTGATTTTCGGCCCATGGTCTTGGCCCGAAGCCTAAAAAAGCCCGAGACAGCCAGCAAATAATTTAAAAATATTTTTATGCTAAAATAAATTAAATAATAAAATATTTTATTCTAAAAGGGAATTAAAATATTAATTTTATTCCAACAATGGGAAGTTCAAGCTTTTGGGCTTTGTCTATGTTGAACTGGGCCGGGCTTGAGCCTGACCATTACAGGCCTGGCTCGAAGCCCGGCCCAATCCGACATTTGAGCAGCTCTAATATATTGCCATCGTTTGGTTTGGTTGCTCGCGACATTGACATGTTGGACAAGTTGGGTGAAATGATATAAGTCCACGATCACTCTACGGTTGAGAGCTTTTTCATGAACGCTTCACGATCCGTCCTGCTCGTTTCGGTTTTTTTTCGGCTTCAGCTTCTAGCTTCAGCTTTTTTTTTCACTATTCAGTATTTCATCTTTTTTTGAATTTTTTAGATATTTTAGGCTTTTTTGTATTTTCTTTTTTCCCGTGTTCCTTTGTATTGTCCCTAATGGGTTAACATATTTTTTTCTATTTTTACATTTTTTTAAAATTAATTATGCCCAAAAAGCCAAATTAGCTACAGTAAAAAAAAGTTAGCTACAATGAAATTTCAGCCAAAAGCCAGAAGCCATCACTAAAACGAGCGCCCCTTCTATGGATATGATATAGTCGTAAGTCATTTTACGACCATCCTGTGGTTCTGAACTCTTCTACGACTAGTCTAACGTCGACCAACTTGTCTACGATAACCTGCTACATTACAGGTTTGTCTGATAAGGCAGTTAACGTATGCAGATGTTCTCTGGAATAACCGCTCGTAACTTCTTCTTGCCTTTAGTGATAACCGCCTGACGGCAAGGAGGTATCACATTACTGACAATAACCTCCGTCAAGACAGTTTATTGTCTGATACGTTCAGACGTCTCTTGGCATAGAGCAACCACCACCTCTTCGTACGCTATATAAAGTTAACGTCAGGGGAGAAGGAGGTGATAGAGGCAATAGAGGATCAAAAAGCACATGATATCAAGCATTAGTCTTTCTCTTGATTGTAATTAGTATACTCAATATAGCCACATAGGAATAGGGTTGTTATTTTTGTCGAAGAAAATCTGAACCTATATAAAAGTTCATGTGTCTTTCTCTATGTAGGCAGGTGCGCGAGAGATCCCGAACCAACTAATCATACATAATATCGGTATTAGAACACCGATAATTCCTGTTTCACGTTACTTGCATGAACCGAAGAAATAGTGGTTGTTTGCAGGAATTCTCAAGCTAGTGGTGAGTAATGGCTACCTTCTACTTGGCTATCTTTTGCTAGTGTATTCACTTTGCAAGGAACTTCTATTAATTGAGAACTTTGTACTCCACCAAGATGATTGTGTAGTGTATTTTCTTTTGTAGACTGAGCAATTTCATTGTTAATTACAAAAGTAAGCAAACGAGACATGAGTGAGATACTTCAACACTTCCACTTTGTCCGGGTTCAAACTCGGGTGAGCGAGCAGAGTTCAGTTCCCACGAAACTTAACACTTTTTACGGGTGCGTTTTTTTAGTATTAGTGTGTACGCTTATACAAACAATCTAAATACCGATAAATCACTTCAAAAAATTATCTCAATAATTTTTTTCAAAATAATAGTAAAGAAAGTATCCTATTTATTTTTTCAGAAAAATCATTAGTCTGCGTTATAAGCTGAAATCAACGGACCTACACGAGTGGAATCCATTGTGTCATCAAACTGTTACGAAACAATTAGGGTTTGTGGGCAAATACCCAAAATACCCATAGAGTTTTCCATTATAAATAGAGGTGTAATCCCCATTGTAAAAGTGACTCTCAATTGTTAATGAAAAGATACCTCCTGATATTCCCATATATTGTGTGATTGGTTCTTCTTGCTGGTGATTGGATTCGTTGATTGTATTGCCGTTCGCCGATCCGTATTATTTCGCAACACGTTATCAGCACGAGTCTCTACAGAGGTGTACGGTATGCATTCCAATCAATCTATTATCATTTGCAATGTATATTATTCAATCTAGATTGAATTCCATATTCGCAGTATGCCATACATAGAATCGATCTGTTATTTTGCAACATAGAATCGATCTGTTATTTTGCTACTCTATGAAATAGATTGTTGTTCCTGTATCCGTAGAAAGCCTCGGATGATAGATTAAGCCCCAGCATCATAGAACAATCGGTTTTTCGAAACTATGAATCAGAAATAGTATATCGGAAAGAAGTGCCAATCTTTACATTAGTACTAGATGAAAGTCTACACGCCGACGTACGCCTGAAGTCGCCGGCACTGGCGCACTCGGTCAACCCGCGCGCCGGCGCCAAGAATCCGCGCTGCTCCCGGCGGCGCCGCCGCGCGCCGGCCACTACCACTCGGCCGGCTCCGCCGCGCCATGGCGCCTGGCTGCCGCGGCGGCGGCCAGGCCAGCCCCAGCCGCCGCGCCGCGCTCCGCGCCAGCCAGCCCGGCGCTGCGCTGCGGCGCCGGCCCCCTCGCGCCGCGCTGCGCCGCGCTGCGGCGCGAGCCGCGCGTTCGCGCCACCACGCTACCACGCGCCGCCACGCTCGCGTCGCGTGTTCTCGCCCGACTGGTCGCGAAATGGCGCTCGGCCATTAATCCGCATGCATGGCCATTAATCCGCATGCACAAAAAAAAAGGGGCAGCAACGGCCATTAATCCGCATGCACAAAAAAAAAGGGGGGGCAGCAATGGCCATTAATCCGCATGCACAATAAAAAAGGCAGCAATGACCATTAATCCGCATGCACAGATAAAGGGGAAGTAATGGCCCAATAAATGTAAGATTTGTTTGGGAGGTGGATCGGCGATCAAATGGCAAGAGCTATTTCGTGTGGTGGAAAGGATAAGAAGCGACAATGGATTTTTGATTCACCCTCTGGATTTCGCTTACATTAATCGCATACATAAATTATTTATTTATTTCATACGCTTTTAGTTACTTGCTTATGTTTTTCTGAAATTTAATCCAGCATGTTATTTTCTGCTTACTTGATTCTAGATATCATTTCTTAATTAGCAGAAAATTATCAGAAAATTGCTAGAAAATTCAGAAAAATCCAAGAATTTATATGATGCATAGATAAATTCAATACCTTTCTGATTTTACAATATCCATGATATTTACTTGAAGTAAATTTATAATTGCGCATTGATATTATAGGAAATGTCGACATCGCTAAAAGGAGTTTGCGAGCTTGCCCTTGACGGTAGCAACTACCTCACATGGGCCATGGATGCTAAAATCAACCTGACTGCCAGATCACTCGGCGCTACCATAGCTCAGCCTGTAGCTGGGGCTTCTGCCATGCCTGAGGCCGCCAAATGTGCGGCACTGCATTTCTTGCGACACCATATTCACACAGACCTGAAGTCTGAGTATCTTCTTGAAGAAGACCCGCTGGTACTATGGAACTCCCTAAAAGAGAGGTATGACCAGCAAAGATCCATCATGCTGCCTGAAGCACAGCGTGAATGGACTAATATCAGGTTCCAAGATTTCAAAAAGGTGTCTGCGTACAACTCGGCCATCCACAAGCTTGTCGCTAAACTCAGGTTTTGTAACCAGGAGATTACAGATGCTGAGATGATTGACAAGACTTTGAGCACTTTCCACCCCACTCACCGGACGCTCCAGCAGCAGTACCGTCAGGCCAAGTACAAGAAGTACTCGGAACTGATTACCACCCTTCTCGAGGCAGAGAAGAATGATGAGCTGTTGATGAAGAACTTTCAGACTCGTCCCACTGGGTCACAGCCATTGCCAGAAGCACATGTTTATTTCCGGAGGACCAGTGGTAGCCGTGGCCGCGGAAAAGGCCATATGCAGAGAGGTGGACAGTGGAAGAAGCCAGGTGTACAGCAGGATAATGGCAAGTTCCGCCGGATGGGACGAGGTAGAGGCAAGGCACAGAAGTCAGATTTTGGCAACAAGAAGACCTATCCTCCTGCGCCTTGCTACAAGTGCGGTTGCTTGGACCATTGGTCCCGCACTTGTCGCACTCCAGCACATCTGGTGGAACTCTACCAAGAGTCAGTTGCATTGACCAAAGGCAGAAATGCACTAGCAAAGAAGGCTGCAGAGACACACTTTGTTGATCAGCCTAATGCTGGCACTAGCGATGCCCCGAGTACAATAATGGAGCTTGATATGATAGATTGAGGATACTACAGTCAGGAGTGATCACATGGAGGATGACTTGTATGGCGACCTGCAGTACGCCATAGGCTGTCTCCTCGGGCAACTCTAAGATGTCATAGAAATTTCCTTTATCAAATTTATTGGATTGTTCATGCTCTTCTGAAGCATTATTTGTTTACAGCATTAAACATTATTTCAATGAATAAAGCGAGTTGCCTATTCCTTTAAAATCTTTGTTCATGTTATATCATTGTTTGACTATATTATACTCTATATATAGAATCACTCTCCTGACCCGATGGCGGAGGAAGAGATTTGTCTGGTAGACAGCGGAACTACAAACTCGATACTCAGGGAAACAAAATATTTCCATACGTTAACAAAGAAAACAGGAAATGTCATGACCATCGCCGGAAGCGATGCTCTAATTGTTGGCACCGGAAGAGCCACAATTGTTCTCCCCATGGGAACAAAAATAGTGATTGAGAATGCTCTTTTGTATCCCGAATCAAAGCGTACCCTATTGAGTTTTAAGGATATCCGATTGAATGATATCCATATCGAGACTGAACAGGAAAGCGGTGCAGAATACCTCCTATTAACCAGATCTGACGGCAACCAGAAAAGAGTGGTTGAAAGACTTCCCTCCTTTTCCTCCGGATTGTATTACACCTACATAAAGCCTGAAGAATATGTAGCCATGAAGATAGAGTATAAAGCCTCAGAACCCTTTAAAATCTGGCATGACAGATTAGGGCACCCTGGGATGGGTATGATGAGAAAAATAGTGACCAACTCTGTAGGTCATAACTTGAGAACTCAATCCTTCCCTAAACCTGAGGATTTCTTATGTCCAGCCTGTGCCACAGGAAAATTTATTACTAGACCCTCTTACCTGAAGGTGGCAACAGAATCACCTGCTTTTCTTGAAAGAATTCAAGGCGACATATGTGGACCTATCCAACCCCTGTCGGGTCCTTTTCGATATTTTATGGTGGTTATAGATGCTTCTACTAGGTGGTCCTTTGTATGCCTGCTGTCTACTAGGAACCACGCCTTTGCTAAACTAATAGCTCAAATTATCAAATTGAGGGCACACTTTCCAGAAGAAAGAATTAAGTCCATTCGGATGGACAATGCCGGTGAGTTTACATCTAAGGCATTCAATGACTATTGTTTAGCATTAGGTATTAAAGTAGAGCACTCTGTACCACATGTTCATACTCAAAATGGCCTAGCAGAGTCATTTATTAAAAGAATTAAGTCGATTGCTAGACCCCTCTTGCAGAATAGTAGGCTCCCACCACTGTTGGGGACATGCAATGTTGCATGCAGCAGCACTAATAAACTTAAGACCAACTGCATACCATGAATTTTCCCCCTTACAATTAGTGCGTGGACAAGAACCAAGTATTTCCCATCTGCGAAAATTTGGCTGTGCCGTATATGTGCCAATTTCACCACCACAACGGACAGCAATGGGTCCCCACCGGAAGTTGGGAGTATATGTTGGATTTGAGTCCCCGTCGATACTCAAATATCTTGAGCCTACCACGGGCGACATGTTTACGGCCAGGCATGCCGATTGCATTTTTGATGAGGATAATTTCCCGACATTAGGGGGAGAAAAGTATCTAAATGATGATAAATGCCGGAAAATAGAATGGAATGTCTCAGGCATCCAGGCATTGGATCCACGCACCATAGAATCTGAACTGGAAGTTCAGCGTATAATAAACACGCAATGCTTTGCAAATAATTTGCGGATGCCTTCACCGATCGAAGGAGTGACAAAGTCTTACATACCGCACAAATGCTCCAGAGAGTGGAAATACCCCAGAAGGATATTCGAACCACTCTAACCCCTCAGGTAAGGAAGAGGGGGAGAGCGCCGGAGTTGGAGGCCTCAGTTCAGCGGAGACGTCCGCAGAAATTGAAACCAAATGAAAATAAGACATCCCCTATATCAGTTGAAGAAGCTCAACCTGAAGTTGAAAGAACCCCTGAAGGGATTGATCCCGAAGATCGTAATCCCAGTATGATCGCGCGCGCACAAACTAATACTGGAACTTCGGAACAACCAGACTCCGTCGTTGTGGGAAATCACGAGGAGCTGAATGAAATCAACGATGAAATATCCACAAATTTTGTTGAGTCGGAGAACTATACAAGAGGAAAACTACGATTGTCGACATATATTTCGCCTCAAAGATTGCTAAAAATCTTGAATCGGATCCGAAACCAAAACCTTAGTGAATGCCGAAGCGTTGAGATCGGGCAAATGGAAGGAAGCAATCGAGGCGCGAATTGCTCGCTAAACAAAAGAAAGGTGTTTGGCCCGATAGCCCGAACACCGCCTAAGGTATTCCTGTAGGATGCAAATGGGTTTTCGTCCCAAGAGAAACGAAAACAATGAGGTGGTAAGGTACAAAGCGAGACTTGTGGCACAAGGGTTCACGCAGAGACCGGTATTGATTATGATGAAACATATTCTCTGTTATGAGTGGAATAACGTTCGATATTTGATATCAATGGCAGCAGGTATGAATTTAAAAATGCAGTTAATGGATGTAGTGACCGCATACCTTTATGGGTCACTTGATTCGGATATTTATATGAGACTCCCAGAAGGAGTAAAGGTTCCGGACCAAGATAAATTAAATCGGAACATGTACAGCGTCAAGCTAGAAAGGTCATTGTACGGTTTAAAACAATCTGGCAGAATGTGGTATAATAGACTTAGTGAATTCCTCCTGAAGAAGGGATACACAAATAGTGAAGACTGTCCTTGCGTATTCATAAAGAAATCTCAGAAAGGATTTTGTATTATTTCAGTATATGTCGATGATCTAAATATCATCGGAACGACAGAGGACATAAAGGAAGCAAGTTCCTATCTTGTTAAATAATTTGAAATGAAAGACTTAGGTCAGACTAAGTTTTGCTTAGGCCTACAGCTTGAGCATCTCCCTGAAGGAATTCTAATACACCAATCATCTTATATCAAGAAGGTATTGGAGAAATTTAATATGGATAAATCATATCCCGTGAAAACACCTATGGTGGTTCGATCCCTAGAAGCAGATAAAGATCCTTTTAGACCAAGGATGGAAAACGAGGAAATTCTTGGGCCGGAAGTCCCATACTTAAGTGTCATTGGAGCACTAATGTACCTAGCTAACTGCACGAGGCCAGATATTGCTTTTGCAGTAAACTTGCTAGCTAGACACAATGCAGCTCAACCGAAAGACATTGGTGGCATTAAAACATTACTCAGGTATCTTCAGGGTACACAGGATCTTGGATTATATTACACGAAGAATAAAGAATTGAGCTTAATTGGGTATACAGATGCTGGATATCTGTCTGATCCACATAATGCGAAATCCCAAACAGGATTTGTATTTCTTTGTGGTGGTACAGCTATATCTTGGCGGTCTTTCAAACAGACTTTGGTAGCTACATCTACAAACCACTCAGAAATAATCGCATTATATGAAGCCTCACGAGAATGTGTTTGGCTTAGACGAATGGTTAGCCACATCCAGAAGTCATGTGGCATGAGCACCATTATAGACCCCACTATTATCTATGAAGATAATGCCGCTTGTGTCGCACAAATGCAAATGGGCTATGTTAAGAGCAATATCACGAAGCATATTGCTCCTAAATTCTTCTATCCCCATGAGCTCCAAAAGAATGGGGAGATAAAAATATTGAAGGCTAAGTCTTGTGATAATCTTGCAGATTTATTCACAAAATCACTACCTGCCACCAGTTTCCATAAGTATGTCCGAAGCATTGGTATGAGACGACTTAGAGAGATGCAAGGTTCAGAGGGAGTGAATCCCTGAATCAACAGCCCATATGTAAGACCAGAAGACTTACATGATCTTGAAGATCAATATATTGCACTCTTTTTCCCTTAGTGAGTTTTTCCTGAAGTTTTCTCACATAAGGTTTTTAATGAGACAACAAGTGACACAAGCAACGGATGCAATGTACTCTTTTCTCTATCCCTTTTTTTTCCCACAGGGTTTTTGGGAAGAGTTTTTAATGAGGCATGTGCATACCGTGGTATTCGCCCAAGGGGGAGTGTTACGAAACAATTAGGGTTTGTGGGCAAATACCCAAAATACCCATAGAGTTTTCCATTATAAATAGAGGTGTAATCCCCATTATAAAAGTGACTCTCAATTGTTAATGAAAAGATACCTCCTGATATTCCCATATATTGTGTGATTGGTTCTTCTTGCTGGTGATTGGATTCGTTGATTGTATTGCCGTTCACCGATCCGTATTATTTCGCAACACAAACTACCTGGTTGTATTCCTTCTGGTAAAGTTTGGCCATCCGTGTGTCGGTTGTACCTTTGCCGCTGCCATATTCCTCTCTCTCTCTCTCTCTCTCTCGTGTTTTTTATGTGACCGCGACGCCACCGTCTCGGCACGGGTCAAACGTTATGGAGTAGCAAGGACAAAGTAGAAAAGATCGACGATGACTGGACGCGAGGTTTATTGATACGAAGTGCAGCTGCGCTACTTGGTACATGCATGAATTCTGAAACGGTAGACGTAAGCTGCACGTCTACAATGAGTAGGGCATCTAGTCGATCTGCAGGTGCTAATTAAGTTTTGTGGAACTTAATCCTACGTAACGTACATATATATCATCCGCTGATCAACTCGTTTAGCTCATCTCAAAAAAAGAGAAAGAATAATCTTTTAGCTAACAGCATGCATGCAACTGTACTTTGGAAGAATTTTGATTGTCCTATCGTCTTACGAGTGGCCGGCTGAAATAGTACGGTTAGCTGAAGTGAGAGACGAGACAACAACAAACTTGGTGATGAATTATGCATGGACAGCAGCGCGGAGAATAACTAATCTCTTATTATAAAAATAATAATAATGAAGTGTAGCAGGAAAATGACCTAGCAACAAACCTACATATGAAACCGTCCGTTGCCCGGAGACGTTCGAGCTTCAGAGTGACGCATCGCCTACTGCATGCGCAGAAGAAGATCGAGTGAGTATGACGTGCCAACTTCTTCATCAGCCGTTCAAAAAAATTATTTTTCCAAATTAGTTTTGCTCATAATATGCGGAGGTAAGATCATTTTTTTTCATGATATTATACTGCTAACAATCCAAAGGGCAAATCCGGTATTACCAGCACGATATGTGCCCATTTCCGAACTTTAATATCCTACCCTTGGGCTTGGCAAACTAGGAATTTTACATGCATTTTTTTTTAACAAAAACGGTATGTCTAGAATTTCAATTCTATGCAATTCCCTCGTCCCAGACAGGGCTTAATAATCTCCGCTACTGGTTTGAATGGCATGAACATGCTTACGGCGCAGAAATGCATAAAAAGACTTATCAGCTACAGTTTGGCGACGGAACGCCGCGTTGAACGGAAAAAACACTGTTCAGCGATTTGCGTATACTATGCATGTTTTGTTCTTATTCAATTTTTTTTGTTTTTTAGTATTTTTGTGTTTTATTTTTTTTCTGTATTCCTTTGCATCGTCCGCTCTAGATTAGCATGTCATTTTTATTTTTATATTTTTTTAGATTTAATTATACCTAAAAAGCCAACTCAGCTACAGCAAAAAATCAGCCAGCTACAGTAAAATTTTAGCAAAAGCCATCGCTATTCCGAACACCCCCTTACTATCACTTGTCCGCCTTCGTCTCAAGTCTCAACCATTGATTTACGATTTTTCGTTTAGGGCATTTTTAATGAGCTGATCTCAGCAATATCCATAGAGGACTATATATAGGACTTAAAATAAGGTGAAAAGGAAATTAATGAAGAAAGAGGGGGGAAATAATGTCTTATGCGCGCAAGACATTGTATGTGCACAAAATCCAAATAATAAGAAACCATCAAAAACTTGCATCGGAGAGAAACTGCAGTGTCTGTACCAACTTTGAAAGAGTGAGAGGAGAGAAAGGAGAATATGGTATAGTGAGATTTATTGCTTGGGTTCACATATAGACATCATCCACTAAAGTAGTAGTGTTTTCTTGATGATATAGAGGGGTATAGAAGATATTTGCTACTAGGAATGCCATTAAGACTATGAGCATAAAAATCCTGGAAATGCATATGCTCAAAGCGGCTTAAGGCTTCGGCTTTTAACCGTTGGCTGAAATTACAATGTAGCAGATGTTAGTCTTTTTTGGAAAAAAATAAGGAAAATGGAAAAAAAATATGAAAAAAAACCGTTATATCATCACAGATAATGCAAAGAAATACAGAAAAAGGTAAAAAAAACTGAAAAAACTAAAATAAACCAAAATTAGAAGTTAATGTGTTCTAAATAGCTTCTGATTTTAATAAATTTAGAGCTAAAAATAATCAGAAGTTAAAGCCGTTTACAACGGATCTGCCAATGAATTTATGAGTCAGCTGGCAAGCGTAAATGACGGTTCTGACGTAACACACAGTTCACACGTGGCTACATGATCAGTAATTAAGTATAGCGTCTACCGGCTCCACCTCACCTGATTAGTGGACCACCTGGCCTTGATTGGTGTGGTTGGCATGTCGGCTGGAATCTGGACGACTAATTGGCATTTGGCACGACGAGTGTAGCCGTGCAGTCCACCTATGGACCAAGATGCCTGATCTCCAATCGTCGTGGTCCCATGCACACACCAACAGAATTCTGCACCCGTTGCGAACCGAGCTTAGCTCGGTTGGTAAAGCGCGGGCTGTTCATCAGCCCGAACTCGAGTTTGGATAAGCGTATTTTCTGAGAGGTATTGTTTATTTAAACAGTATCTTTTTAGTATTATTTGTATGAATAGTATCTTTTGAATATACACCGTATATTCAGTAGTCAAAGTGTATGCTCGCATTCGGTGAGGCTCTTGTCTCTATCTTATCTTAAACTTGCATATTAGACGTATCCATGCGTAGGTGTGTATAGGGTATGAGTGTGTGTGAGATTCCATCCTGTATTCATAACTCAAAAAAAAAAAGAATTATGCACCGGTTGGATTTGTTTGCCTATGCATTTCTGAACCATCCCCTTGCACAGTAGACGTGTACACCTTTTCCTCAAAACTTTGACAGAGACAGATGCCCTTCCTTCAACCTCTGTCCTTTCAAATAGTGAAATGCGTACCCTTTTATTTCATATTTGTCTAGCTGACAATTATCAAGATTTACAAAGTACAAATCAGGTCAAATCCAGTCATGTTCAGCAGAATGCAATCCAAAAGGAGATAATTTATTAGGGACTATGCCCTTCATGAAGTATGGTAAAAGGTGAGCTGACATACTCATCCAGAACTCACTACAGGAAGCGATCAAACCAATCACTTGCTTCCTTCACCATGTTCGCTGTCATTTGGTGGCCAATTCCTGGCTATGCAATGAACTGAACAGTAGAGATAAAATGTTCGTAACTCAAGAAGTCTCCTTTAGTTTTTTCGAGGACAAAACCGGCGTTAAGCCTGTTTAAGTTTAGTGCTGTTTTTAGGTCAACGCAATAAGATATTTGTCGAACAAAAAATTGTGGAACAAAGTAGAAAAGGAAAAAGGAAAAGTTGCAAGGGCACAAACACCATAGTCCCACATGATTCAGCATTTAACACATACAAAAGGCAGTCTTCAAAATGAAAAACACATACAGAAGTCCAGTTCTCCAGCCGGGTTCCTAAACAGCTAGTAATCAGTTCTCTGCTGAGCCGAGACATTATTTTGAAGGATATAGGAAGAGTCCAAAAGGCTGAATTTTTGGCCGAACAAGCACCGATATCCTCCATGTAACACAGCAAATAAACAATTTGCACGCATAATACCTCTTCTGGGGGAAAGCTTTATCATCTTTTTCTCTTAGACAACGTTTGGTTTGGGATCAGATTAAGTCTGTCACAACTCTTGCTCCAGCCCAACTCTCTCCGTGGTTAGGATTTCGTTGATGAAAAATAGCCACAGTTTATGTCAAATAAGACCGATAGCATATTACATCTACTCATAATGTTTAGTCCATCTATAGGCTCGAGAAAACATCATTCCTATTTTATTTTTTTTGTTCCAACAATCACTCATGGGTTGTCTTTACTCTTTATTATACAAATCATGTATAGGTACCTGATTATCATAATACCAGTATATCTGTTGTACATTGGCACCTGATTGTTCTTGATAGAGAACAGAGCAAACATTTGTAAATTAAGGTTCCTGAAGGCTAATCATAGGGGAATCTAGCAATACCGTAGTTGTTCTTGCTTTAGTTCGGTACTTCAATATTATGTAACTAGCTTTATTTCCTGATGTGAGTCTTTCTAGGACTAGTAGCAGTTCTTCTATTGTTTTAAGTTCATACTTTGTTAGGCTGAAGAAGCTTTGTTATACTTATAGTTACTCCCCTTTGCTTATAATTCGGATGTGTCTTAAGTTCGCACCCCCATTGCTAAAATCCTGGCTTCGGCACTATCGCTTACATGGCATTCCTTCATCAATTGTAAGTGATCATGACCCAATTTTCACTAGCAATTTTGGGTAGAGCTTTTTTTGTCTTGCTAGTGTTAAGTTACATCCCAATTCAACATGTCATCCCCAAAGAGACGGTCAATCAGAAGTGGTTAATCGCATCATTGTGATGTATCTTCGCTACCTGGTGGATGACAAACCCAAACAATGGCTTTAATGGTTTCCTTGGGCTGAATATTGCTATAATTCTTCCTTCCAAACATCCCTGAAGACGACTCCTTTCCAAGTGGTATATGGTTGTGATCATGATACACTACTTTCATATGAACCAAAGTCAGCACTAGTAGTAGTGGATCGCCAACTTAAGGATTGGGACAAAATTCTTGAAGAAATCCATGAGCGTCTATTACAAGCCTAGAATTACATGAAGCAATATCATGACAAGAAACACCGAGAGGTTATTTATTGGATCAACGAATGGGTTTAGCTTCGTCTTCATCAACGTGCTGCCACCTCCATCAAACTAGGTTCCTCTTCCAAGCTGTCACCACGTTTCTATGTACCTTTTTTGAGTGGTGGAACATATTGGATCAGTGGCATATCGCCTTCAACTTCTAGCACGTATTTATGATGTCTTTCATGTCACTCTCCTTAAGAAGTGTGAAGGTTCAACTCCTACCAAGACAGTTGCACTGCAGCATTTTGTTCATGGGCACATAGTTCCTTCGCCCAACCTTATTGTCCGTGCATGCCTTAGTCGAGGGTCTTGGGAGCTCCCTGTTATTTGGAAGGGTTGTTCTGTAGCTGATGCTACCTGGATCATGTTGGACGTGTTCAAGAAGCATTACACGATATTTTAGCTCAAGGACAAGCTGTTTCGCAAGAAGGGTGGAAAAATGTTGTAGACGCATTTGTAGGTAAGGTGTACAAGCGTCGTCAACGGCAAGCCACCAACACCGGTTCGGCAATGGCGGGATCATTAACAGCGGCGGCAACAGCTGGACGCGGCACAGTAACAGCAGCAGCAACAGCCGGAATAATAGCAGCGGCAAAGCCAGAACAAGGAGTTTTCATCATCATCTGAACTGGAGTGTGCAACAGAAAATTTCTGTAGTTCACTGCAGATCGGGGAAGGTGGGTTTAACTTTGCCTTTGTCGTACTGGAAAAGGGAGTTGAGATCCAGCTCCTTTCCAGTTCAGAACTGAAGTAGAATAAAACAAGTGTTTTGAAAGGACATTCTCACTCACCCAACGAATGTCTTCTTTTGGATTTCCATTGCGGGTTGCTATATATCCTTAGTAGAGTGAGACACCCACACCTCGTAACCCTCTTACGAACATGCTCAGAGTCACCTACACTTGTCTAGTTCTTACAAATGGTAGCCTCCAACTCCAAGAATCTCTTGTATCTGCAGATAAGAGGCAAACTCTGATGTGGCAGATTCGTGTCCGAATTATTGCAAGAGATATGTTCAGCGCTGATCTTTCTGCGCAAGAACAAACCTCACCCAGTCGTTCATGGAGATCTCAAGCCTGCTAATCCAGTCCAGCACCAACACCACCACCCTGTACCGCACCATGCACCCTGCGGGAACCCCTCTGTACATGGGCCCAGAATTTCTTGCCACTGGGGAGCTGACACCTTAGCAGGAGAGTGGCCTGACGCGCACGTCCAGCAGTCAGCAGTCAGCACACCTTGCTCTAAGACGCACTGAGCTAAGCAGGAGGTGTCGTCCTGAACTTTCAGGCAAGGTTTGGAGAGCCGTTGAGACCATGCGGGATGCTGCAACGCCATCTTCATCCTCTAGACCTGCGCTGGATGAAAGCTGCGTACCATCATATTTCATCTGTCCTGTATCTCAGGTGAGTACGTAGAAAGGATTCATCTGGTTTTTCCCTGTCCAGGCGCACATGAATAACCTAAGAACTTGACACTAATCAATGCTCCTGCGGGCAAAAATTCCCAGCCACGCACTTCGTTCCGATCCCTACCGGAATCTCGGACTTTGGCAGGTAGAGGAGTTAGGCCCTGATCGTTTCGGTTTTTTTTAGCTTCAGCTTCTAGTTTTAGCTTTTTTTTCATTATTCACTACACTATCTACTAACTTAGCTACAGTGTTTTTTCAGCCAGCTACAGTGTTTTTTTAGTCAAAAACCAAAAACCATCGCTATTCCGATCAGCCCTTACTCTCCATCTATATTTTGGCTGTGTACGTAGAGCAAGCGTCAGGGTCGTGCCCCTCCCGGCCAGACAGGGGTCGACACGTACGTGCCCGGCCCGACCCCCAGGGTACGGCTCGCGGCAGCGAAGCCCACTGCCACGCGCAGTACAGTACAGTACCGCCTTGTGCGTACGCATGCACGACGCACTGGCCGGCGTCAGTAACAATCCATCGCCTCGCCTCGCCGCGCGCTCCGCCCCGCGCGTCGTGCCGAAGAGCTACAGTGCCAGCCACATCTCGGTCCACTGCAATTATATATATCCCCTATGGTGAGACGAGATTAGTTGACGCTTCACTGTAAAATCTACCGTTTGTAAATTTTTTTTGGGTACACGTCTTTATGTGCCTGTGTTTTTTCCTTTGCAAATCTCCTCCACCCATACCCGTCGCAAATGTTGCCAGGATCTGGTCTGTACTGTTGGGCTATTATGATCTTGAACCTAACGTAGGATGATACTTAATAGTTGCCCAAGTCCTATAGTATTAGATGTATTTTTTAAAAGTTGATGTACTTAATAGTTGCCATCGGTGATTGTGATGAGAAGAGGAAGCTTGCCTTTGGCATCGACGAGGAGACTCAGGGCGTCATGGGTAGCGGCAAGGAACTGCAACTCGGCAAGTAGAACTTTGGCCTTCCAGTGTTTCAGAAAGACGGACGCCATGGTTGCGTCGTGCCGGGTGTTTAGCATGCAGAGGACACCCCCAGTCATCAGCACACTAAAGTGCAGCTCGTAAGTCGCCGGCGTGTTCAAGGAGGTGACCGTCGGAGAAGATGTGGCCGGTGCCGATCTGCAGCGGGGAGTACTACACATGGCGACGCATGGCTGCAGGCTGAAGTCAAAGTCGTAGTCGTCATCCTCCACTACCACCAACATCCACTACATTGGGAAGACACTCGCATGGTCCATGTCAATGAAAGACGCGAAGCTGCTGAAAGAATGCTCGAGGCTGGCATCAGCGTCGACTCGCTCGAAGGACGACAGTGCCGGCCGCACCTTGCACCTAAGCCATCCTTTGGAGAAGTTATCGCTACGAGACGGCGTAGTGAACAGTGAGCAAGCAAGAGAAGCTTTTGTCAGTGTACGTATGGGAACCGATGCGAGCAACACAATGAAGATGATACTACACCGAGGTGTGCAAGTGCAGACGCCCCAGCAAGGCACTGTTCCCACATAGCACATTATCTGCAGGACCTTGTTTTCTTTATAATTTTACTCTTTTTAAGATTCTACTATTAGTACTGTCGGTGGTAATGAAATTAAATCTAACTAATTCGATTCATTCGATTCACTGTTCCCACATAGCACATTATCTGCAGGACCTTGTTTGCGGCTGGCCCGTGAGACTAAATCGCGTACTGCGGTGTATCGCAAGGTTGGGAAGAAAAGAGAGAGGCAAATTGGATCTTGGACTTGTGGCATGTGCCAAATAAGCTAGCCTCACATGAAATGTCCTATTTGCCCTTAGAGTTGCCCTATCTCCCTATTGTCAAATGGAGCCCACCTGTCATTCTCTCCTCCATATATTGGGGGTTGGACCCACATTGTTGTATTTTGTGATCCGAATATAGTCGGTCCGACCACTTAAAGAATCCAACCAGGTTTTGCTCTAAAGGATATATTCTGACTTGTATGATTAGTCGGTAATGCGAACTGGTCGAAGATTATGATTGAAATCATGTTTGTATCTGTGATGGACTCTGCACTGACTGCAGTCAGACGTGGTTACTCAAGACACTTCCGACTACAACTCTTCATTGTTATCTTCTGAGACTCTCCGAGTGGGGTGATATTCTCGTCTCTAAAAAAGTTATTGTTCCAGTTTCTAAGTAGGTCTCTGTTTCATTGATGGCTAGGACTCTGTTTCTTTCTTCGTTATGGACTCTTGTTTTCTAGCATATATATATGTACTCCTGTAATTGCACGGTTGAGATACGCCAAAATTCTTCGTGCTCATAATCTCTCATCATATAGTAAATTCCGCCATTGTGAGTCTGTGATTTTTTTTGAAATGGTTTTCTACATTAAATCCTCATCTCCTTTTCTTTTGATCCTCTATTTTTGCCGTGCATTTTATAATAAGTGGTATCAGAACTCCAGGTTCAACATCAAAGCTACTGCCTCGGGAGGAGCAGACTCCCAAGGCGGCCATCGCACGGGCAAGGTGGCCTACGCACCACCGAGGCGTAGCTTCGAGGACTCGCCTCGACTCTGTTTCATGACTCAACTCCATACTAAGCATCATCCCATGCTCTAACTCGATGATTGTTCCAGTACCATATTCAACCAACATCATCGCCCATGCTGCCAGGTGCCTTGCCCTGGCGTCATATTGCACTATCTCTATTGACGATCTTCCACTTTAGTCAATCATCATCTTCTATCAAGAAGTTGTGTCATCAGCTCTATATGTTTTTGTTAGAGGCGGAGTTCATTGCAATTTAGGCCATTTATACCTATTATTGGTGGCATCTATATGAGATTAATCATTAGCGATTTCTTTGACGTTCCATCATCTACTATGGGTTACTGTGGTAAGATTCACATGTATAGAGTCTAAGGTGGAGTTATATGTTTTAAACATAATTTGGGTTACACTTGATCGAGAAGACTTTAAAGAAAAAATGTCAATTATGGGGGACAATAGAATTTGGTTTTTGTTCATCGTTTGGATATGTTGCAATTTTGGATCTCTTGCGTGACCATTATGGAGGCTTTGGCAATATTTAATTTTAAAAGTTTGATGACACCCTGATAGTAGCTAGCATGATACTCTCTGGGGTTTCTTATTTATTAGCGAAGGTATGCTCCAAATATGAGTTCAGGATGAAGGATTTAAAGTATATGAAGAAGTTAGTTATTTGCATATATACTACAATATTTGATATTGCAAGTACAATAGTTCTTGTTGTCACAGCTCAATATGAGTGGTCTGTTGCAGAGATTGTTTCTGCTCCATTGATGACATAAGATTTTCTCTGGTAAGTCAAGTTGTAAATTGTTCTGTCATAGTTCGATTTGGATGATGCGTTATTGAAAATTAATAAGATGCCAATTGTATGGTCCATAGAGGAGAAGCAAAGGAGAGATCGTAAAGCTCTCTCTCAAATTCATCTTTATCTTTCTAATAATATTCTCCAGAAAGTTATAAAGGAGACCACTGTTGATGCGTTATGACTAAAGATCTGTATGACCAAAGATCTGATCAACAATATTCATCTGAAGTAGAAGCTTTTCTCACTCAAGTTGGCAGAAGGTGGATCGGTGCAAGATCACCTGACCACGTTTAAAGATGTGGTCATCAACCTTGAAGTCATGGAGGTTAAATGCGATGACCAAGATTTGGGTCTTTTTTCTGCTATGTTCACTATCTATTTTATTCTCTACATTCAGAGACATAATTCTTTGCAGTTGAGATATTTACCCTGAAAGAGGTTTATGAAGCTCAGTATGCAAAAAAAGATGAAAAATATGGTTTTCAGTAAGAGCTCGAATTTGCATGTAGAAGGTTTGTCCAACCAGTGATTCCAAAGGAAGAAGCTCGAGCAGATACAAAAGTCGTTCAAAGTCGAAGACCAAGAAGTTGTGCCACTACTGCAAAAAGGGTTATCACAATATCTCCGAGTACTGAAAACTTCAAAATAAGGAGAAGAGGAATAATAATTCTACGAAAGATCAACAATATGATGAAGCTAAGACCACCATTGTCACAAAAAAGATTATGAAGGGGAGATTCTTGTTGCCTTTACTGGTGATTCCAAAACTAGTGATGCATGGATTCTTGATTTAGCCTGTACTTTTCACATGAGCCTGAACCATGACTAGTTCATTACTTATGAGGCTATTCCCAGTAAATCAATGTTAATGGGGCATAATACTCTGTGCAAGATTGCAGGTATCAGTTCCGTTCAGATTAAGATGTTTGATGGCACCATCCAAACCCTGTTGGAGGTCCGACACATTCTAAATTTAAAGAGAAATCTTATCTCATTGAATACTCTTGATGCCAAAGGGTATGAGTTTTTAGGTGAAGATGGAGTTCTGAAGATCTTCAAAGACTCTTTTGTTGTGATGAAGGGTGATATAAAGGCTGCCAACCTATATCATCTGCAAGACACTACCCTAGTCGAGAAGGCTGCTGTTGCTTCGACTAGGTTGTTCGATGCTAATTGGACAAGTATATGGCATATGCATCTTGGGCATATGAGTGAAGTCGGCTTAAAAGAGTTGTGCAAAAGAAGTTCGCTCGATGGTCAAAGCATCAACTAGTTAAAGTTTTGTGAACATTATGTCTTTGTTAAATAGAAGAGGGTGAGTTTTAACTCTGCAAATCACTCCTCAAAAGGCATATTAGATTATGTTCACTCTGATTTGTGGGGTAAGTCTCACGTTCCATCCCTTGGATGCACAAATTATATGTTAACAATCATTGACGACTAATCTCGAAGGGTTTTTGGCGTACTTCATGTAGCACAAGTCTGACGTGTTAAATAAATTCAAAGAGTGAAAACTTATGATCGATAAAAAGACTAGCAAACATGTCATGAAACTTTGAATAGATAATGGTCTGAAATTCTATTCGAGAGAATTTGAAGCTTTATGCTGATCAGGGGCATTGTAAGGCATTACACAGTTTTGGGCACACCTCAGCAGAAAGGTGTGGTCAAGCACATGAATAGAACCATTATGAAAAAGGTGCATTGCATGCTATCCACTCTAGTCTATCAAAAAGTTTTTACGCTAAAACTGCTTCCACTGCCTATCATCTAATCAATTGATCACCAAACACTGCCATCAACAAGAAAACTCTGATGATATGTGGTCTGGTTCTTCTACAGACTACTCAAGCACAAGGATTTTTAGCTATCCAGCTTGTGGTTCATACTAATAAAGGTAAAGTTGAGCCAAGAGCCACTAAGTGCATCTTTCTTGGCTATAAGCCTGAAGTTAAAGCCTATAAGTTGTGAATCCTGAGACCCAAAAGGTGGTTATGAGTAGAAGTATTACTTTGGATGAGTTTACTCTATTGAAAGAAATTACGACTAGTGATGCTCTCATTGAGAAGCTGCAAAAGTGCAGCGTTGAAGTGGAGCATGTTATTAATTTAGAATTCTCACCAGAGGCCAACAAGGAGAATAGACATGATATCCATGTTGTAGCTTTGACCAGTAATCTTTGAAGAGAAATTGGTTAGAATCATTAATCAGTTGTAGCTGATCGGGAAAAGAGAAAAAATCTAGCCTTCAAAGAGGTTAATTAAAGAAGCCAATACTGTGACTTGTTGTTTGAATATGGCAGAAGACATTAAAGTCACTACTGAACCTTCAACTTGTTTAGAGTCCATTTAGACTAATGAATTAGAGAAGTGGATGACTGCCATACATAAAGAAATGAAATATCTCGAGAAAAACTCCACTTGGGAGTTGGTCGAGCTTCCGATTGAAAAGAAACACATATACTATAAGTTGATTTGCAAGAAGAAGGAATGTATATCTTTGACCGATAGGCTAGGTATAAGGCAAGGCTCATTGCTAAAGAATGCAACCAAATTCTAGGTATTGACTTTACATATGTTTTCTCCTCGGTCATGCAGCATAATTCCATTTAGACCTTACTCAGTATTGTTGCTGTGCATGATTATGAGCTTGAGAAACTAGATGTTAAGATTGTGTTCTTACATAGGGAGTTAGAAGAAGACATCTATATGGAGCAGCCGGAAGGTTTTGTTGTTCCGAGAAAGGAGAATATTAATTGCATACAAATTGAAGAAGTCTCTTTGTGGGTTAAAGCAATCACCTAGATAATAGTACAAGAGATTTGACACATTTACGATCTCTTAAGGCTTCAAGAGATCTAACTATGATAGTTGTGTTTATTTGAAAACCGTCAATGGTTTATCTATCTACTTGCTCCTATATGTTGATAATGTATTGATTGCTGCAAATGAAAAGACTGAAATATTAAAGTTAAAGGTATAGTTAAGCACTGAATTTGAGATAAAGGATCTCAGTGCAGTAAACAAGATTCTTGGTATAGAAATCTTCAGAGATCGTCGGTTTGGAAAGTTATACCCGAGTCATAAAGGGTATATTGAAAAAGTAGTTTATCGTTTTAACATGCACAAGGCCAAATCGACCAGCACTCCATTAGCTACACACTTCAAACTCTCTTCAACATCAATTTCAAAAACAGTTGAAGAAGTTAAATACATGTCAAGTGTTCCGTATGTAAGTGCAGTTGGATCACTTATGTATGCCATGATCTGCTTTTGCCCCGACCTATCTCATGCTTTGAGTATTGTCAGCAAATATATGGCTAATCCAAGGAAAGACCGCTAGAGAGCTGTTCAATGGATCTTCAGATATTTGAAGGGCACTTCTAATGCTTGTTTTTAGTTTGAAAAGACTAGTGATGGACTGGTTGGATATATAGATTCTGACTTTGCTGAAGATTTAGAAAAGAGAAGATCTCTTACTAGTTATATATTCACTGTTGGAGGCTATGCCATAAGCTGCAAAACTTGTATGCAAACTACTATTGCTTGTTGGACCACTAAAGCCGAGTACATGGCTATTTCAAAAGGCTACAAATAAGCTATTTGGCTAAGAGGTCTATATACTAAGCTTTGTGAAAGTACATCTTGCACTAATATCTATTGTGATAATCAAAGTGCTATTTGTCTTACAAAATGCCAATGTTCCTTAAGAGAACAAAGCACATTATCAGATATCACTTCATCTGAGGAGCTATTTCTCAAGGTGATGTTAAAGTTTGGAAGATTAGTATTTATGATAATCCATCTAATATGATAAAAAAGCTAGTTCCTACCACTAAATTTGAGCTTTGCTCATGTTTGGTTGGTATTACTCATTAGTCCTTTTGGACGTTTGATGCACAAAAAGTATTTTACAAGTTATTTGAGAAGTTCTTTGGTTCTTTTTCGCTATATGAGGAATTCAGCTCAAGATGGACATTGTTGTATTTTTTGATCCAAATCTAGTCGGTCCAACCACTTGAAGAATCCGACTAGGTTTCACTCTAAAGGATATATTATAACATGTATGACTTGTTGATAATACGAACTGGTCAGAGGTTATGATTGGGATCATCTTCGTGTCCACGATGTATATACCCCTATAGTCACACGGTTGAGATGCACCGAAGTTCTTTGTGCTTGTAATCTCCCTCATATAGTGAATTCCTCCTTTGTGCATCCGTGGTTTTTCCCGAAAAGGTTTCCATGTAAATCCTCATCTCCATTCTTTTGATCTTTTTTTTTGCCGTGTATTTTATAACACACATGTAAGAGCCAGAGCATTATTCTACCTTCAGATAGAGAAAAGGTCCAAGGGTGGCTTGAGTGGCGCATGAAGGTGATGGAGGGGTGACATCAGAGCCCTAGAGACTGCAAAAATGAATTAGTGATGGCGAGACTAATTCATTGGTGGTGTTGGTTTGTTGAGAGATGCATCAAAGACCAACGACAGTTTGGGTGAAGGTGGCAATGGTGCTACGATGGATGGAAGCTTCAACCATGTGCATCAAATCTTAGAGGAAGAAGATGGGATGCCCTGGTTTGAGGCAATTGAACGGTGTCACACCGACGGTGACAAACAACGATGGCAAAATTTGTCGGAGCCAAACAAGGAAAGGACTCAGTTCAGAGCTCTTAGAGCCAGAAAATCTAATTAACTCAGGGTAGGAGGTGATAACGATGTGGAACACAATATGACATGGACATATTTTAGATAGGTTTGTCGGATTGGGGATCGACTCAGTGGATCATGGATGGAGCTCGCGTGATAATGGTCTTCGGGAGTTTCTAGAGAGGAGGAAGGGGTAGATGAGGAAAAGGCGAGGTGGATGTGCGCGTGCTCCAGTTTGCGGGAAGCAGGAGGAGACAACGTGGATGGCTGGGCATAGGCACGGTTCATGTGCTGCTCATGGTGCACCGTCAATTCTGCGGCAAGCAATATCGTGCGCTGCATCAGCTGCGTCTGCTCCAACACGTGACCACCCTCACCCAGCTAGGGCCGCACTAGAGCACCATTGGACCTCTACAGTCGCTACATTTGCAAGCCGTTGGACATGGCCTTAAGCTCTTGAGATGGCAGAGGGGGAATAGGGAGAAAGTGAGAGGAAGACAAGGGCATATTGGGAATTTTTGCTTCTTCTCATCTCTCAAAAGTAATATTTTAATCAATCAAGTGTTCACTGACAAATGGTCATAAATTTATTTGGCAGTGTGTTTTGGCAAATATCACAAGCCAACTGTCCAGGAGCTAGTTACCCTATCCGAAAAAAGACCGGGAGGCCAGTCTCTGGGCCATCGACACGTGTCCCCACGTTGTTGTGCACTGTACGCGCTCGCAGACGCGCGCTGCGCCCGAGCATGCCGATCGAATAGACTCACCAGCGGGTGGTTCCCACCAGCCAGCGACGGATCGTGACCGATCACGTACGTAAGTACGTCGCCGCTAGCTTGGCAATGGCACTTCAGTTGTTTAATTAATTAATTAATTAAAATGGGAAGAAAGAAAGCACAGGCAACCCCCTCGATCCAGACAGGTTGATAGACTGGTAGACAGCGACCACAGAGAGAATGAGAGAGAAGAGATAGACTTTCAGGTCTGCTAGTCGAGGTTCAGTTTTTTACATTTAGTTTCTAATTCACAATTTTTTTAAATTTTTAGCCTTTTATTTTTATTTTTTTGTCTTTTGTATTTATTTTTATTGTTGCTAATCTGTTTTCTATTTTTGAAAATTTTAAATTTAATTATATTAAAAAAAATCATCAATAGTTGTAGTATAAAATAAGTCAAATACAATGCAAAATATTATAAGCCATAAAAAAACTTAAATGAGTAGCCCTGGTAGAGACAGGATTTAATTTGGATCCTCGACGTGTGGGAGGTAAGTCAGATAATCATGGAATTTCGATGGTTTGAACCGTCCGATCAAAAATAAATAAAGATTAGAAGATGCTACGGAGCAATCGTTACAGCACTCGATCGCTTTCAACCCGTGCTGTTCAGTCGCTGTAGAATGACACTTTGCTCATCTAACTTTCCTCCTCCACGTTACGACGTTAAGGGAGAAAGGTCGAGAGAGATAAAGGCAAAGGAGCAAGGGCAACAACACAGCCGTACGTGCATAGCTATCAAAGCTAGATCCATCCCCAAGGTCAGAGAGAGAGAGAGAGAGAGAGGGGGGGAGAAGGAAGAAGAGAAAAGAAGGCCAAGAAGAGATCTTTGGAGGGAGAGGGAGAGGGAGAGAGGGGCTAGGGAGAAGTCAAGAAACTAGCTAGAGAGTGAGAGAGAGGATGGGCCGCGGGAAGGTTGAGCTGAAGCGGATCGAGAACAAGATCAGCCGGCAGGTGACGTTCGCGAAGCGGCGCAACGGCCTGCTCAAGAAGGCGTACGAGCTGTCGGTGCTCTGCGACGCCGAGGTCGCCCTCATCATCTTCTCCAGCCGCGGCCGCCTCTTCGAGTTCTCCACATCCTCATGGTAGTACATCACACTTAATAGACATGTGTGTGTTCATGCAAGTTTCATTATAAGTTTTTGGTTTTTTTGGATATTAATGCCAAGGTTTTTGAGAGATCTTGGATTAATTTAGCCGTTACTTGTGATATTACATATATAGGCTCACTCACAGCTAGCTAGCTTCTGTTCTTTTTGCTGTTTTGGGGAAAGATTGATCCGGTCTTTCTATCGTCGATCTGGGTGTTTGCCTTTCCTCTTATGTTTTTCTGTGAGTTTCCAGTTGCTGTAAAAAGGCAGTCAGTAGAAGAGGGCATGCAGGCGATGGATCTCTTCATGTTAATTTCCTTCTACTTGAAGGCTGTTTCTAACTCTAGCTTCCTTGTTTTCTTTAGTGCATGTCGATCAAAGATCGATGAACTGCGTGCATATAGTGCTTAGCAACTAGCTTGAGGTTTTATTTTGGAGAAGAAACTTGAAGTTTTCTCTCTCTCTCTTTTTTTTAATCTAGCTGCATATATGCATCTCCAGATCTGGACAAACACAACATCTTCTTCCCTCGTTGTTATGTTTCATCTATGTGTATTACTTTCCATTGGGTTGTTCTTCGCAGATCGATCGATCTGGCCCTCTCTCTAAGCTTTATGTTTCTGGTTTAGATTTTTACCGTTCCATTGGGAACCAGTCTTTGAGATCTCTCTCCCTTACCTGTGCGGTTTCTGCTCTAGATTCTACTGTTACATTGGGGACTTGTGTTTGAGATCGATTCCTCTCTCTCCCCCCGTCTAGTCTAAGATTCCTCTATAGCCGTGCATGCGGCTGCTGCAGAAGGAAAAGTAATGGAGAAAAAACATATCTATCGATCGGCTCGTCAGGAGCTATCCTGTATTCGTACGCAGATCGATTGGTTTTGTAGTCGTAGACACTTGACAGACACTAGCAGTAGTGTACTACCTGTCCTTAGGCACTGGCAATGCTAGCAAGAAGCAATAAAATGCGTTATGGAACTTGCAGTGCCATGTACTTGAGTACATCGTGTATTATCTGCAGGTAGCTAGTAGCTTGTGCTTTGAACTGCGTTTAACACACCGGCTCAACATATCAGTCTAGAATGCTACTACTACTTTATATCTCTAAATTACTTTCATCACCACTAGATTTCAACAGCATTCTCTTTAGCTATACTATTACAAAACGGAAAATAACATGCACTTAACCATACACATTAAAATAACTGTGCTATAAATGAGAGTAGACATGACATAACTGAAACTTGGGACCTTGCACACAAGAAAGCTTGAGATCATGCGTCTAGGATCATACTTAAACTTACAAATAGAACATTACTAAGAAAATATACATTACTAGAAAAGTTTTCTAGTGTTCATCATTAGTTACGAGGGTTTTATTGATTAAGTTTTATATTAGCAAGCTATTTTACTAAGGTAATATTAAGAAAAGTAGATGTGATGTTCTAGGTTATTATTATTGGGATGTGGTGCAGAGGTGCTACTCCCATTCTTGGTGCATGATGTCTCAATGATCACCTAAAAACAATCGTCTACTAAGTGAATAAAGCCATTTTAATACATTTGCTACCAAGAACGGCGTGCATCTACATAGCAACATCCTAGAAGCATAACCCCCCAAAATCGTAGTGGAACACTACACACAGAAACAATCTGTTAACGGTACTTTCGACAAATTTCAACTATGATCTATGCTGCTAATCCCCACTCAAACCTCAAAACAAATCGATAAACCTACACAAATCAATAAACCAACATCAGAAAAGGATTCAAGGTGTTACTCTAGCAACGAACAACTAGATCGGGGCACTTTCTTACTCTTCTTGGCTGAATCTGGCGTCGGCTCAAGTTCATTCTTCTCCTTTCCGCTTCCTTCTTTATCGGGCTCCAGCCCCTTCCCTTCCCCTACCTCCCCTTTCTCCCTGGGCCATGGCTTCTCTGGATGGCAATGCACAACTACGCAAATGGGCAGGGTGGCCGGTGCAGGCGGATGGTGCATTGCTGAGGCATAGCCAAGCGATGCCGGTGTTGGTGGGGTGGCAACGTAGCCGAGCGAAGGGAGCAGTGCGACTGAGGGATGGGGTGGCATCGACGCGCTATGGTGGCACACAGAAATAATAGTAGCAGCACACGGCGCCAGTGTCGTGGCTGGTGGCAGCAATAAATGGCAGTAGCGGCAGGGAGGGCCTAGGGAGAGGATAAGGCCCCCTGGCTTATCCTTACATGGGGTAGTGTAGGCTAGGTCGGCTTGGGTTTGGGTCTTAGCCGAGCCGCCGCAAGCCCCTTCTTCCTTTTTTGGGTCTCTGGTATTATACATCATGTCATATCATATGCACAGATGGAGAGAAATGTCAAGCCCATTTTATTAGCTGGAGTGGATGCAGTATTACAATGCATGCAGAGGCAAAGATAACTAATGATGTACATGTGCTTGTGTGCTGAAGACCGGCGCACGGTTGGGTTAACTAAATGTTCCAAGAAATTAACTCCAGTCTGTCAATGATCAATTTTTTAGGATGAGAGTAAGTGACTGTTGGAAATAATCCTGCCAAATTCGTTTTAGAATCAAGTCCGAATTAGTTTAGAGATAAAAGTTCATGTTTCATAGTCAATTTCAGTATTTGAGTCATAGTCAATATTTTAACTTGTAAGTTGTGTATAAATAGTGGAGAAAATCAAAGACAAGGGTGGAGATTTGAGCACCACTAAAAAGATTTGTATTTATTTTATCGCTAAAGTGTTTTCGTATTGTTGCCGCCATACTCGAAGAGCAGGTGCCAATCAACTTTTAGAAGGAGCAACTTATGCAAGAGGTAGATCTTCGTCGACCATGAAGGAAGTACCAAATTCCCTTTCGTATCTGGTTCTCAATTCAGAGAACTACTCGGCATGGTCTATGAAGATGCAGGTAAATATGCATGCCCAAGAGTTTGGGACATTGTAGCTGATCTGATTGACGCTAATGGAAAGGTCGATCCAAAAGGAAGGCTAAAAAAGTCGACGTGAAGATCGATCAAACTGCGTTAGCTCTCATCTACAATGTCATACCCGACTCGATGCTCAGTCAACTTGTTGGAAAAGATACAGTATGAGAAGCTTGGATCACTCTTCGGACTATGCATGAAGGAATAGATCGAGTAAAGAAAGTTCGTCTACAAACTCTTCGAGGGGAATATGAGGCGCTGCATATAGGTGGAACTCAAATAGTAAATAAGTTTGCAGGGAAATTAACCACGGTGGTAAATGAGATTCGATCTTTTGGAGGTAAATTGGGAGAAACTATGGTTGTCGAGAAGTATCTACGAGTCCTATTCAAGAGGTTCATACTAGTGGTCACAACTCTTCTGTATTTAAGTGATCTTCACGATATGAAAATAGAAGAGGTAATAGGATCTCTCAACGCTCATGGGGGATTGCTTAAATAGTGTAAGACCGGGACTAATCAAGCATTGCTAGTAAAAAGTGAAGCAAATATTGAAAACAAAATTTGGCGAGAATCAAAACCAAGTCAAGGAAGTGGCCATGGATCTGGCAATTGGCACAGATGTGGTCATAGTTCAGGTTGGTCGAGGAGGCTGTGGTTTTACTGCTGGTCATAGAGAAAAAGTAATGCGAAGTAAGTCCTCTTACAACCGAGACAGGCCAAGAATAAAATATTTTACTTGTGGCAAAGAAGGCTATTATGTTGCAGTCTGTAGAAGTTATATTAAGTGTTCTAAGTGTTAAAAGTTTGGACACTACATTGCTGACCGTCGATACAAGAAAAAGAAGGAAGAGTCCAATTTAATTCAAGCCAAAATTGAGCAGGAGGCAGCACTCCTGTTGTCCATCTGTGAAGAGAAGAGCACACAACTTATGATGCTCACTGAAGAACATATCCAACAGCAACTATTGAATGTTAGAGAAGAGATGGTGGAGTCCAATCTTTGGTACCTCGACAATAGTGCTTCAAATCATATGGTTGGACAGAAGGGAAAATTCAATAAACTGAATGATGGCTTTCAAGACAAAGTGGAGTTTGGAGATGGGTCAGTTGTTCATATAGAAGGAAATGCACTATCTTGTTACAAAGTAAAAATGGAGAGCAAGTGCATCAACTGATGTCTATTATATACCAAAATTGTGCAATAACATCATAAGTCTGGGTCAAGTGATTGAGAAAGGATGTGATGTATTACTAAAAGGACCATACCTGTTACTGCATGATCGCTAGGGACAGCTGCTGATGAAGGTGATGAGAACATCAAATCGGCTGTACAAGATTGAACTCAAGTTAGCCGAACCAGCATGCTTTAGTGTCAGGGTAGACAATATGGCATGATTATGGCATAATCGACTTGGTCATGTCAATTTTCGGTCTTTGAAGCTGATGACAGAGAAAGGGATGGCTCATAGACTACCTCTCATCAATCATCCATCTTAAATATGTAAAGGCTGCATTATTGCCAAATAGGCAAGAATCTCGTTCCCTTAGCAAGGATAATATAGAGCCACATAGTCTCTAGAATTGCTTCATATTGATCTCTCTGGCTCTATTACTCCTGAGTCAAATGGAGGTAATAAGTACTTTCTACTTGTTAATGATTATTCTAGAGTTATGTGGGTATACATGCTCAAAAGGAAATCTGAAGCCAAAAATATGTTTCAAAAATTTGTGACACTAATTGAAAAGGAGACAGATCACAAACTCAAGGCGGTAAGATCTGATCGTGGGGGAGAATTCTTGTCACAATAATTTGAATTAACCTGTGAGACAAAAGGAATTAGAAGATTCTTCACAACTTCCTATAGCCCACAATAGAATAGAGTGGTTGAACGAAGAAAACAAACAGTTATGAATATGGCTAGAAGTTTACTCAAAAGTATATTGCTACCTGAAAGATTTGGGCTGAGGTTGTAAGACATGTTGTGTATATTATCAATCGAGTACACACAAAAGCTTTTCAAGGGGAGACTCCATATGAAGCATTAAGTGAAAAAAAAACCAAGTCTAGAATACTTGAGGTTGTTTGGTTGCTTAGTGTATGCAAAGGTGCTCACTCATCTGAAAAAGTTAGATGACAGATCAAATGAATTGATATACATGGGAGTAGAACCAGGAACTGAAGCTAGCTAGTTATACAGTCCACAAGAAGATAAAATTATGGTGAGTCGAGATGTGATCTTTTGTGAAGATAAAGCATGAGAGTGGGAGACAAAGCCATCAGAAAAAAACAATCTGCAAAAGTAGATTTTCTTCTCAGTTGAAGGAGAAAACAATGATGAAATAGGTCATGAAGAACCATTTACACCCATGACAAGTATATCTACTAGTCCACAGGAGGCTGCAAAGAATACTCCATCTTCATCTCAAATTGAACAAGAAGAGTTAGAGACCCTACCAAGCAAAACACCTGTTTAATGAAGCTTTGCTAAAATTTATGAGCAGACCGAGCCCATTGAGACGTCTAAAGAATTACATAAGGTCACTACTGATGAACCAATGGGATTTTAACAAGTTTTAAAAGAAAGACATTGGAAGGATGCTATGTAGGTAGAGCTTGACTCCATAGAAAAGAATAGAACACGGAGCTTGATATATTTACTTCACAATCAAAAGGCAATAGGCTTAAAATGGATATTTAAAGTGAAAAGAGATGCAGATAAAAGAGATGGATATTCAATACCCTATGGAGCCAAAGTTGAAACTCAACAAAGAAGAGATAGGAGAGCTAGTTGATGCTAATGAATCTCATAGTATAATCGGTTGTCTACGGTACTTGATACATACGCGACCAGACATTGCATATTCAATTGGAGTACTTAGCAGATTTATGAAAAGATCAATCGTACAACACAAGCACATATTAAAACATGTGCTCAGATATATAGCAGGAACAATTGACCATGGTCTGATATATGTCAGGCATAACAATATTCCAATACCTGAAGGATTCTGTGACAATAATCTGGCCGGTGATCCGGTTGATCATAAGAGTACGACTGGTATGGTGTTTTATCTACATGGAAACGTGATTACATAGTGCTCACAGAAGCAAAGAAGTGTAGCATTATTATCATGCGAAGCAGAGTTCATAGCAGAAACTTCAGCTGCATGTCAAGGTATTTGGATGATGAGATTACTTCATGAATTGATTAAACAAACCATCAAGTTGTTCACGTTATTTATAGACAACAAGTCAATAACAGCACTTATGAAAAATCCAGTATTTCATGGAAGAAGCAAACACATTGGTACTAGGTATCATTTTATTCAAAAATATATTGAAGAAGGACGGTTGGCTGTTACACATATCTCAACAGAACAGAGGGCTGATGCACTCACAAATGCGTTAGGATGAGTCAATTTTTATCGTATAATTAACTTCCTTGGTGTCCATGAAGTTGGTTAAGTCGACAAGGGTAGGGGGTGTTTGTTATAAATAATCCTGCCGAATTTATTTTAGAATCGAGTCCAAATCAGTTTAGAAATAGAAGGTCATATTTTAGAGTCGATTTCAGTATCCGAGCCACAGTCAATGTTTAACTTGTAAGTTGTGTATAAATGGTGGAGAAAACCAAATAAAGGGGCGGAGATTTTAGCACCACTAAAAAGATTTTTGTTTATTTTATCGCTCAAGTGTTTTCGTATTGTCGCTGCCATACTCGAAGAGCAAGGAAAACGATTAGAAAGAAGATAGGATCGTCTGATCATCATCGGACCGTTCCGATCAACGAAGATGTTCGAACCAATCCGAACGGAACCCAAAGCTGTACCGTCCGATCATCATCGGGTTGTTTTGATCAGCAAGAATGTTCGGACCAGTCTGAACGTCAATAAGACATTTGGACATCCAGTCACCATCGGAAGGCTCTAATCATTTAATATGCTCGAAGCGTTATGATTGGAGTCTGAGACATCTGGATCGTTGGATCTGAAGTAAGGCTGATTGGACCAGTTCGAACGGCCACCTAAGGCACTTTAGACCTATTAAAGGGGTATCATCCTCAATTAAGCAAATCGGAGCGCTCGTTTCTTATCAGCTGAAGTGATGTTCCTTATCGTAGACCAGTTGATCACATCTAAATTTAAATTTTCGATGGGAGTTATATGAGCAGTGACGCTAGCTTATGTCTATCTAGATATGTGACCTTGCCTATATCTGTAATCTTGGGATGCGCGTCTACAGTAGGAAATGTAACGAATAATGTCAAAGATATATATGCATCATAAAGGTAAAGTTTACGTGTTCAAAGCATGATAATGTAAAAAATGAACTATTATGCACAATGTTGGTTGAAAGTTTGCTAAGATTGCTTATCTAATTAAACACCGTATGTTGCATTAAAAACCTTTGAAAAACATATATAGCGTTAGATTTAATTTTTTTTGTATAGTGCATCATCCATTGATCCTTTTTTTTTGTATAGTGTATTATCCATTGATCCTTTTTTTTTTGTTATACCGACAGCATGTACAAGACACTAGAGCGATACCGCAGCAGCAACTACAACACACCCGAAGCATCTGCTCCAATGGAAACTGAATTAGTAACCTTCTCAACACTATTGCTGTATATGAATGAATTTTTAGAGCTTTTTAAAGAAAATTTTAATAAACTTGGTCTTTCTAGAAATATGGAAGATGTGATATGCAAATACAGTTTATGAATCAGACAGATATATAGGTTTGGTTAATGGTCAGATGATGCATGCTTTTCTACATACAATATGTATGGCGACAGTCAAGCAAGTTTTAATTTCATGAGTCACATTACTCACATGAGACTCATGACATACTCATCAGATATATATATTTTTTTGCTTCCTTTTATTTGATGCCAAAGAGTTGCTTGGCAGTTGTGAAAATAAGAAACAGTACACTAGCTTGTTCGAGTTGATGTACAGTCATATGAACAAGAATGGATAATTAATCAACATATAGAATATTAATTATCCTTCTTGTATCATATAGGCTATGTGTTAGTACTTCAAGGCTGCTTAGTACCTCTGATTGTGCTTTAGTTATCCAGTCGAGTTTCATAGACCAACTAGCCCATCCAAAAAAGTTTTTGCAGAAAAATAAATCAATTAACTCATAATTTGACACTTTCCATCACATATAAACGTGATTAAGCCTATGTATTGGTCAACATGTTGGCCGGGTTGGTCCTTGGTTCATCCCCATAAGCCTCCTAGTATCGCTAAAAGAACCTTTTGGATTTCCATTATTGATTTGTTACTTATAAATCTTATAAATGCGTCCTGTAGCTAGGTCTCATCATACCCTCGTCAACATGTGGCTACCAAGGACTTCAACTGCGGCCACCACCGTAGCTCGAGGACGAGCTACCTCGCCGTGAGGGGTGTAATGTTATGGTCTAATACTCAGGAATGTACTAACGCGTGTGTACTGTAGCACATGAGTACTATAGTGCCGCGTGTATTAGGCATGGTTTGTTATTTATGAATCTAAATATTATGTGTTTGGTATTATTTATTCTAGCCAAGTTATTATTAGATTGTATTGTTAGAGATAAATTTCTTTATAGATTATTTCTTACGAGTCAAGTCAAGTCGTCTCTATAAAAGTGATAGTATGTATCTTTTTTAATCAAGCAAAGATGAATAAATAAATCCCTAAAGTTCAGTTGTGGTCGTTCCTTTGATCAGCTATTCTAGATCTATTTCTCTCTCAATCGGTTCCCTCTTCACCTAGCATAATTCTACTTCAAGTCATTGCCGTCCAACCTCTTTTCGATGAATGATTACCCTTTATTATGCTAGTTCACAACATGATATGTCTCCATTTCCTTTTTTTAGAGCACACAAAAAAATTGTATGTCATTGTATTAAGAAGGGGAAAGCAGGGATGCAAAACCCGGAATCAAGGGCATTCCCGACCGGCAGCCGATAATGGTTACCGGTCAGTTACCAAAAATCCTGGGAAAATATCGGTTGAATTTCACGAATCAAATTTTGAATTTGGGAAATTTAAAAATTAGTAACCGTTCTAGTTACCGGAAAAAACGGGAAAACCCACTAAAAACTGGGAAAGCTAGAGAAAACCTAATATAAAATGTTAGGACTAGCATATTTATGCATGTTTACAATAGGTAATCTAGCACAAAAAAGACATAAACCAACCTAAAAAGTGAATTTATAGCCATCAAGATTTTCACCGATTTCCTCGTCCCGGTACCCACCAGGATTCCCGGTAACCAACAATTACTGGCCAATAACCGTCGGGATTTTTATCCCTGGGAGAAAGTAGCTTAAATACAAAGTTGTTAGCTTTGTTTTATGAGAAAAATATTATCTGTCCCGCCCCCCACCGGACAAAATCTTCATTAGAATTATATTGAAATGTCTGAACAATTGACATATATAAGCTCACATGATAGATATCATGCATCAAAATCGGAGAAGACAATTAATTTATGGTAGAAACGGATTTGTCTCCAAATTTACATTTTTACAGTACATTTAACATGAGGGTAAACAAGACTTGTACCTATGTGTTCCTTATGTTCAACTATATGTTTGAGTTGCCTATAGAGGATGATACTTAATGTGTCCCGGCCAAGCCATGCCAACTTTCAACACTCCTTATGGCCAGTAGGTGTGCATGCATGCATGTTATGTAAGTTCTATTATCAACCTTCAAGTAGATAATTTGTATTAGTATATAGTATGACATTGCCTTTTTTAGTATTCCCTAATCCATATTAGCTCCTAATTAAGTTCTTATGTAAGTCCAGGAGTACTAGCTATACATAAGTTTTGTGCTTCGTTCTATACCAAAATCATGATTTCACCCGAACTAACTGGTTTTAATTTCCTTATCCTACTAGAGTAATTACCAGGAGTACTTGAAGTTAAAGACAAGAGTTGAGTTCCTACAAACCACTCAGAGGTATGTAACTGTCAAACTATGTAGTCCCTAGCCATCTATATATAGATCAAGTTGTTAGAATATGTTGTTTCCAAGACAGCCTAAATTTGAGCTTGATCTACAGAAATATTCTTGGTGAGGACTTGGGTCCACTTAGCATGAAGGAGCTTGAGCAACTTGAGAGCCAAATTGAGACATCCCTCAAGCATATCAGGTCGACAAAGGTATAGTCAAGTTGATCATATTTTCATATATCCTTTATGCCCTTGACGGTTTAATTGGCAGATTCTAGGGATACATGCTATATGCTCCATTTGTTGTTTTGTTATGGAAGTAGCCCGTACAAAATCAAATTTAATGTGTTAAATGTTTTTCTGATTAGCTATTTGTGTGTACATTTGTACAGAACCAGCAGTTACTTGATCAGCTCTTTGAGCTCAAGCGTAAGGTAAAATGCATGTGATAATTCTTTTTCTTTGGTTTTGGTTTATGTATTAACTAGGCCCCAGGAATACTAAGTTACTAACCAATAAGTTGTGCAGGAACAACAATTGCAAGATGTTAACAAAGACTTAAGAAGGAAGGTAATGCATAAATGTGTGACAACCCTATCCTTTAATCATGTTATGTCTTTCCGGTCTACTTGAGACTGAATGTGAGGTAGTATACATATATACATGCATAGTATAGAAACCTAACAAGTAAGATTTGTTAAGGCCAAATAAGTACTAGCTAGTATTTCTATTCGGTTATTCCATTAAAAATTGTCAACTATCTAGGATCTACTTTGGGTGACAAATGTGTCAGGAAAAGACCAGTTTATTTCTCCTAAAGAAATAACATGATACAATTAAATAATGGCCTTCCTCTTTCAAACGGTAGTTTGAATCCCATATATATAGTTTGTGCTGATACTGATGCACCAATAACGCTAAAAAAGACGAAACTCTATTTCAAGGCAAATGGAAACTCTCTGAAGTATTTTTGCTGGTTTCCTTCGATACTCAATGGAAGTGTGCTATAGTTTTAACTTTCATGTCTTATATGGTACCAGATACAAGAAACTAGTGGAGAAAATGTGCTGCATATGTCTTGCCAGGATGTTGGGCCTAGTGGATCTAGCGGCCATAATAATGAAGCTAACCAAGAACTTCTTCACCCTGCAGTTTGTGATCCTTCAATGAATATAGGGTAACTTTGTCTACTTCAATTAACACAAGTTATATTCTAGTACTGATTGGCAAGCAAATCAATATTTGCTACTTATTTAATATGAACCATGTTTTATTTTCAATATATATGATCTGGACAAAAAGAGAGTACTACTAAATCAATAGCTCACATAGCAAAATATGGGCTATAGATTTAAAAACCTTATTTTGAGCGGAATACAGTATATTTGAACAAAATTGCCAACATATAAAATCATAGAAAAACCCCTTTTTTCTATTATCAACGGAGATTGAAGAATGTCATACTAAAAAATTGTCCAGAACTTTTAAAGAAACAGTTTATTTTAATTGGAATTATCTATTAAAACCTTTGCATAATTGTCGCTTTTTCATCCTGTGCAGGTATCATCAAGCTTACTTGGATCACTTGAACAATGAATGAAGGTTAGCGCCTTATAGCGGACACGTCCAGTGGATGCGATGGTTCAACTTAATGCACTCTTTTACCCATGGATTCTAGCTTATAACACCCTACTAAGAGCTCCTGTTTTATGCTCTTTTGAACTGAAGAGACGAATGATCTGAATAATATCTCAGTTTGAATTAAGTATCTACTAAAAAGTACATGCCAGTGCCTAGTAAATAATAAGCGATCGTGTGATCAGATGCTTATAAATGTTTGTTGAGTAATGCTTACCTTAAATATAACAGACAGATGTGCATTTCGTATTTTAAACTGATATGTGTTATATTAATAATTGTTTCTTAGCATGATGCCATGACCTACATATGAATTATGATTAGTCGATTAAGAATCAGCAAAAAGACACTACTGTAGAAAATGTCATCACATATAGTTCAAAAACATCATCACAGATGGTTTCATGAGCCGTCTGAGTTTATAGACCAATAATGATATGATGTCATCACAGACGGCTTTCGAACCGTCTGGATGCAACTATCATAGACGGTTTCAACAACAAACTGTCTATAATACTTGACTATCACAGACGGTTTTCAGTAGAAACCGTAGAAAACCGTTTGTGATATCTAAGTATCACAGACAATTTCAATTACAAAGCGTCTGGGATGTTGAACTATCACAGACAGTTATTAGTTAATAACTGTATATGATATTCATTTCTATTCATACATCTATTTATATTTGTTGGGTAGTCTCAGAAAATGCTAGTCATACCCTCTGAAACAAGCAGATCAACACAGTATACATCCAATTCACAATCATTCATTTCAAAAGCAAGAACATCTATTTCACAAATCAATTAACTGAAATAAAATAAATTATCCATCAACAAATATACATATGTACAATTAAGCTCAATGTTATCTCAAACAAATTTATTTTACATTGTGGAACTCTCCATATAATTTTATGACTTTAGACATCAAAAAGAATACACACTGTCTTTGAATTTGTACGAGGTTAGTCTATTTCAATGCAGTTGTAGCGATGGATGCAATCTGTCGATAGGAATATCAATGTATTATTTCTTCTTCCATTCCTAATGGATAAAGAACCTTCTTTGCTTTGTAGGTGGTTTTAGGCAACTTGTTTCCTCTGAAAGCATGTCCACTAAAACACCTATCAGCGCCGTAAAACTCTTGTTAGACAAACCATTGCTTGCTTTCAATTTTAGCTGTTTAAGCATGTTTGACAATCTCGTATACTTTGACTTGCAGTATGTGAACAAAGGTTTCTCCGAGTTTTTCATCAAGCCTCGAAATTTAATATACCCTCTCTCATCATAGTTCCCTTCTGCATCGTAAAGCATCTGATCTAGATTGTCATTGTGCAGCCTATCTGAATCAGAACCACAATCTATATCATCCGGCGGTATATCATTAACTTCGTTGGCAATATCATTATTACTAACTTCCTATATAATCTGCTCTTTACCATGACTGATCTAATATGCATGCTCCTTTTTGAAACCCCTTCGAATCAAGTGTGCTTTAATCTGTGCTCAGTTTTTAAATATTTTTATATTCTCGCAGTCAATACATGGACAATATACATATTCCACCCCCTTATTCAACATATCCTCCTCGGCAGTTCTCGTAAAAGCAGAGACATCATTAATGTACTCTTGACTCACACGGTTCCCAGTGTACATCCAGCTTCGGTCCTACGTTATGCATATAACAATTTAGTATTAAATATTGAATTAATTAATTTGTATAATAGATATATACGATCTAAAGTGCAAATGACAAGAACACCACCTACAAAATGTTAGAACACTGCTTATAAATTAGCGAAATGACGTCTACAAACTACCAAAGCATTGGTTACAAACTAACAGATCCTTCGGAACACTGCCTACGAATAATAGCTAGAGCACTGCCTACAAATTTTATGATAGAGAAACTCGATGTTCCTTGTGCATGTGCTATATGGATATTCCACATTCACTTTTGGTTATTCTACTAATATTTTTTATTGAGTGCATTTCAAAAAATACTAGGTATTGGAGCATTGGTAACATTGGACCACATGTTTTTGTTCTATTTTCACAAAACCACATGCATTGAGGCTTTACTTAACACAAAAGCTATTTTTTCTATAACCAATTATAACCAACTATTTCGACCAATTTGGCTTATATGACGGGCACTGGCATGCATGGCCAAGTAGAAATAGACTATTACTTGACTAAACCCCCAAACCATGCAAGATGTAAATAATTTTCTCTCTACATCAAGTTAGCTAGATATAAACCATCTTCAATTCTTCTTTCACCAAAAACTAGATCTAAATTATAATACAATTAGAAACAAATTACTAACCATAGATAGTCAAGAACTTAATGAATTTACAATCATTCTTACCAAACAGTTTCTTTTCATCAAATGGCCTCAAGGCCCCGCCTCCAGTTCAAAGCAACAACCTAGATCTGGAATTTAAGACATAGGGTTGATGGGTCTGCGCGCAATTAATAGAGTGAAATTATCACAGATGGTTTTTAATATAAACCATCTGTGATGACTTAATTATCACTGATTGTTAGTAATACAAACCGTCTGTGAAGTATCACAGATGGTTCAAAGAAAAAACTGTCTGTAATATTTGGTAATATCACAGATAGTTTATAGTAAAAATCATCTATGATAATTCATAGACGGTTTTTATCACGAATCGTCTATGATATTATATCTTTATAGACAAATTTTGGCCCTTGCAGTGACACAGACGGTCTCTAAACTAAAACCATCTGTGATGGTATTTAATATTGATGGTTTTGAGAAACTGTCTATGATGTGACGTCTAGTATTAGATTTTTTGTAGTAATGAGAACAGTGATCCGTCCCCACTTTAATTTTGAAAAATAGAAAGGCAAAATTAGATAACTAATAAAAGTAGAGAATAAGAACATGACAGACATGTTTAGAATATTAATAACAATATATAATCAAATGCATCATTAATTTTGAAGCATGCATACATATACATGCATGGTTCTCTTATTTTCTAACATTTATTGACAATATATTTCCTAGAATACATTCCAAAAGGTCGTGCGATCTATAAAATAGCATATATATAATTACATCATTGGTTATTTTCTGGTCCACTAGCTGCAAGTTTGTGTGTGTAGATCCATCTCCTCCTTCACATGCACAGTATTGATTTGTGCTGGACCTGCCGGTGTCACCAATGGTGCTGATCCAGGTTCAATGTTTTTGAGGGCGTCGTTGTCCCATGTCATTTCCATATCTATCTCATGGTCAATCTTAATAGCATAATCGATATGGTTGAAGATGCAGTTCATGTCGACATCATCATCTATGTTGTAATCCTGATATTGTGCCTCCTCCGTGTCAAATAGACCATCACACATGTCAATGGAAAAATCATCATAGGTAGGAACTACAAGTTCTTCACAAGAGTGAGCGTGTATGCTGAGTATTCCTTGGGTGAGTGTCATGTTGGATGGGTTGGAATCTGGCCTCTTATCATTCATCTGTTCTGACTTTGGTGTGGAAGACGATGCTGGTGAACATGGCGACAATGTAGGTTCTTGTGCAGCTAGAGGACCAATGGCCTTGCTCGGGCCAATTCCAAGGCTTTTGATGTAGTTTTGTAGAATGGTTCCCGATTTGGGGTTCTTGGAGCTAGTGCGGCTCCGTCTCCTTGCAAAGTGCCTTCTCTTTGTGGCGTTCCAACGATTTTTTATAGAGTTTTCTGTTCTCCCAGGGAGGCGCTTGGCTATTTCTGCCCATTTGTTGCCGACTTCTTTGTGAGTTTGTATTAGAATAATGTCTTCCTCCTCACTCCAAGTATCTTTCTGCTTGCATGTGGTTCCATTAAAAAAAGCTTATTACAAGCATGAATGCTACAGACATATTTTTATGTCATAAACTTTTTTTAAAAAAAATGGAAATCCAAATGTCCATTTTCTTTCCATAATATTTTCCCTTCATATCTTTTTACCCTTCGTGGACATTTGAAGTTAATCAGGACAAAATTGGAAATCCGGATGACCGTATTGGTTTCTGTCTAATTTTAGATCGTCCCTTTATTTTTGTGCAGCCCCATGCACGCTATATATTCTCCCCCCTTTAGTTATAGATGTTGGGCAAATAACAATAATTGAATGTTCAAAATAGAGTATTTTGTATTTTAGGCTGAAATATAGACTTAAAATGGCTGTTTCTTAAAAAAAAAGTAAAATGACTGAAATATAGACTAAGAGAGTAAAATGTCAATCTGCTGGGTGTTTATTACTACCATTTATAAAAATGCATTCAAATATTCAATACTTCTCTCTCTCTCTCTCTCTCCTCCTCCTCCTCCTCTCTCTCTCCCCCATCCAGTTAATCTAATACGCAACCAAAGAATTTAACTCCCAAAACATTTAGTGCATACATGCATTGCTTGTGGTCCGGCCGATGACCTTCAGACCTCACATGCAAATTAGTTTCTCTGACATTTAATTAGATTGTTATTTCATTCAAACAGGCTAAAGTAAAAAAAGGAAACGTCAAGCGTTCCCATTTACTACAGATTAACAACTATCAAAATAGTACTCCACAGAAAGGTAGTGGGGTGCACCTTGATGTTAGGCCTCAAATGGTTGTGCCATCTTTCTCTGCATTGCTTTCCTACTCTTCCAGGCAGCATTTGTGCTATGTGAGACCACTTCCTCAGTCCAAACTGTTCCACTAACCTCACCAGCTTCCTGTTAAATTTTGCAAGAATTTTACACATCACTAGACTTGTAGAGAGCACAACTTATTTCGACTTCAACCTAAAGTGGAGCACTCTTACTTTTAGGAGGACAAAAAAAACAAAAACAAAGCATGCATCGACAGATTTAATTTACCTGTCTTCTTCCAGAGTCCATTGCCCTTTTACAACATTAGCCTTCTTGAGAGACTTACTCGAGGCCTTCTTTCTTGGAATGAGCCTGCCATTCATCTGATATGCCTTGTATGATCCAACGCCACCTCCTATGAGATGAGAGACCTCAGTCTTAGGCGTCAGTAGAGGCAGGTGATCAGATCCAGCATTTTGAACGATCGGCGAAGCGTCGTCGACGACAGCCTTCTTTGATCCTCCTTGTGGGTAGTAGCACTCATGATCACCAAGACCGTAGAAGGTTGCAAAGGGAAATATAGATCCACCGGCAGGTTTGTATTCGTGAGCAATGCATTCAAATGGATGGTCAACAGGAAGGAGCTCGTGGTTGCCATTTTGCTGCACATAGGAATCAAACGGCATGTCATCACAGCTGATTCCACCTGCATGGGGCTGGAAGCAGATGAAATCCATAGGGGATTTCAGAAGCTAGCTAGGTGTGGGGAGAAAGAGAGAGAGATTGAATGATGTTAATTTCTTCTCTGCTTGCATCTCTCAGAGGAGACATTGGTGTAGCATGTCGTAATATATATCTAGACGAGAACTTATGGCCCTTGAACTTGAAGACCGCAACTTAAGGGAGTTTATTGTTTCAATTAATCGGCAAGTTAATGGGCCTTATTTACTTTCATTAATAGATTACTTCATGTAAGAGGGAATTAAGCGTCCACTATTCGCAAACGTGGCACACACCAGCCATGCATTGGCAATATGCATAATGCTAGTCATGCAGATATTAAAATTGTAGTGCATGGCATGTGATGTGATAACACATTGAATTGTAGATTTCTCCCCTAGTGCGTGAACCTTCAAAATGCAATCCACTGGTTATCATGTTAATTATTTTGTTACAAAAGAAGTCCTTTCCTTGCCCCCTAAACCAAGTTAGAGCAGTATCTACAAGCACCGAAGAGTTAGCAAGGCTTGAACACAATGCTTTCATTTCCCTTGAGGTTTCGAATGAATTAATACATGGTCATGTTTTAGCACTTAATTCTTGATCTTAAGCAATGGCAAACATTAGGTTCTGGCTGGGGGCGTGCAACCAATTTGAGCTGAATACTTCAGAGAAGGATGGTAGATTAGCGCCTCTTAAATTGTAAACTCATTCATGCATGCCATTAACTTGCAGAAATCCCATGCCCTAAACAACTTCACAAAGTAGTATCGATCGAGATGTCAAAAAAATGATTATTAAATTACTCAACACCAGTAGTACGCACGTATGTCTTGCCAGTATAGAAGAACACAGCAAATTAAGGAGAGAGTTTTGTCAAGAGGGAGAAAGCCAGCGGCGAGGACGTACGAGCGGCACGTACCTACGCGCGCGCGCGAGCGCCGCCTCCGCGCTGGTGTCGCGCGGGACGTCGCCATCTCCACGACAACGTCCATCACGCGGCGCCGGTTGAGGGGTAAAAGGCGGACGCGAGAGGCGGCGGAAGCAACCGGCGTTGGCGACGGGCGGTTTCGACTCGACCGGCCGCACGGCACGAGGACATCACGCGCACGAAAGTCCTTGGAAAAAGATACCTTAATGGCCCTAGTTTTCCCCACATTTCACTTGGATTGGGCTCGTTTTTCCGGGCCACGAGTCTGCGTGGCCCAGTAAATTTGCGTCTATCCCACTTGCTACAAAGCGCCGGCCCTAACAAAAGCTGCCCTCTCCGCGTCGGAGGCGCCAGTGGCTCGCCTCACCGGCAGGAGGAGAACTACAATTCGCGACGGCGACGGCGAGGGGAGGAGGAGATGAAAAATAGGTTCAATTGGCAAAAACATTGGAATGAAAAATAGAATTAATTTAGGATAATATTGAACATATTTTTCACTATCAGCAATGTACGAAAATCACAAATAGATCAATCATTACTTCACACAAATTTCGTTCGTACTTTACCAAACAAAATTCTTAATTTTCGTAATTACAACAAAATTACACAAGTAGTAAACTGAACTCTACATAAAATTCATATTTTTCAAATATCATTTCATATATCCAAAATTATTTTTATTCTAAATATAACCTTACAAATATATATATAAATTCTATACGCTCGGGAAATATAACTTTACAAATACATATAAATACAATATCCAAAATTAATTCTATACATATCCAAAATTTTATTCATTCCAAAAATTAATTCTATACATATAAATTTTTTCTAAATATAACTTTATAAATACATACAAATACAATACCCGAAATTAATTTTATTCTGCGGTCATGCGGTCGGCAGAGAATCATGCGCTCGACCGCGTGGTGCACAGTGTAAACGTGCGGTGCCGGACCGCACGATCGCATGCTACAGTGCAGTTGTACGACTCGACTGTAGCTCGGTCGTGCAGTGTCGGACCGCACGACTGTGCACATGTCGGTTTCTCCGAAGTCATGCGGTCGGAACGGGGTCAGAAACGAAAATTTTTCACGTAGGATGTTACTTTTGAAATTATGAAGACATACAATGTTAGATATATCCAAATTTCAGCCTCCACGAGCTAGGGTTAAGTCAATTTTTTTGGGAGTGGGGGGGACGTGCTTAATTGCTTGATGAGTCGCTACCTGCTGTGGGCGAGTGGGCCTCTTCAAGCGGCCAACGGCCCAACACGGCACCAACTCGCCATTTCGCCAGACCCATCGTGCCACGCTTTCTTCTCCTCCGAATAGCAGAAGCTCTAGGTGCCCCAGCCATGGCCGGCGGAGGCCGCCCGACCTCGCCCGAAGGGACGGTCCGTCCCTGGTTAGGTGCAGCCGTGCAGGAGATGTTGGAAATAGAGTAAAATTGACAACTTTGTCTTTTCCTTGGCTTGGTATATTATTATCTCCTGCGCTGTTAGAAGTTGTACTTTATGGGATATCTGAATAGGACCTTGGGGGTTAATTATCTTCTCAATGGTCAATTCTCAGCAGTAAACTGACTTTCTGAAGTAACAGTGAAAGTGAACACCATTTCGTTACGCCGGAGAGTGCATACTACAGAAACAAGAAAGAGCTTTGAGTACAGCAGCAGCCTCGGAATTCCCATAGTTGCAGGTTTTGTCACACAAGCAAAAATAAAGAAAGCGAACAGTATATGGGGCGCTCGTTTTAACGATGGCTTCTGATTTTTGACTGAAATTTTATTGTAACTGATTTTTTTTACTGTAGCTGATTTGGTTTTTTGGGCATAATTAATTTTAAAAAAATATAAAAATAGAAAAAACATGTTAACCCATTAGAGACAGTACAAAGGAACATAGGAAAAAAGAAAATACAAAAAAGCCTAAAATATCTAAAAAATTCAGAAAAAGACGAAATACTGAATAGTGAAAAAAAAACAGAAACTAAAAGCAAAAGTCGAAAAAAAGCCGAAACAAACGGGGCCGACCATTATATTACTATCTTGTTTGCAGTTCTATTTTCTGTGGGAGGCCTATATGCACTTAGACACTAATCAGTCACATATGCACCTGGGAGGCTGGGACCAATATATGCTTTGCCTATCACTAGACCCACCTCACCCCCTGTTCGATTCTTTGGGCCGCTACTTTGTTTTCTTGTGTATTTTGCGTACTCGCCCCAGTCCCTAAAATCCAATTATTTAGGGACAGAGAGAGTATCTGACAACCTGAATTTGTCATCTAGCAGAAAACAGAATGTTAGTCGCACCATTCTCATTATTGTTAAACTGTTGTACCATGATGTGGCAAGAATACGATCTTCTGATAACTACTTATGTTCTGCTCTGTCTTCTCGCTCTGGTCTTAATAAATATACCATATGAACATCCTTCATTTCGCATCCAGTGATTGCTGAGCACCATTGTCATTATTGCTAAACTGTTGTTCCATGATGTTGCAAGAATATGATCTTCTGATGATTACTTATGTTCAGTTAATACCTGTCCTCTTGCTCTGGTCTTGACAAATATACCATATGAATACCCTTCATTTCGCATCCAGGGATTGCTGAGGATTCCATCGACAGCACAGTTGTTGTGGCCAGTGAGCAGGATTCTGAGATCATGGTTGTAAAGGAGCAAGCTCAAGCTCAAGCTAAAGTTACACACAGCATTGTGTTTGTAACTGGCGAAGCTTCTCCTTATGCACAGTCAGGGGGGCTTGGAGATGTTTGTGGTTCATTGCCAATTGCTCTTGCTGCTCGTGGTCACCGTGTGATGGTTGTAATGCCAAGATACTTAAATGGGTCCTCTGACAAAAATTATGCAAATGCATTTTACACTGGGAAGCACATTAAGGTTCCATGCTTTGGCGGAGAACATCAAGTTACCTTTTTTCATGAGTACAGAGATTCCGTGGATTGGGTGGGTGTTCAATCACCTTATTATTTTCTGATGAACTGTTTAATGTTGTTTATACTTCCTTTTAGTCCTGCACTCCTGCAAGTTTATTGACATGTATATGTGATTTTTGTACTTCCTTGTTATTTGTCTCGTACTCTTGCGCATCTTGATCAACATATGGTGTTTGCCAGATTAAAATACGGAGGGTTTCACATCATATGATATGATACATCCATCAAAGTAGCATGCTTGTGCCTATGGTCCTAAATATCACGCATTTGCAGATAGGATTTTGCATTACTGTTTGCAACAGGCACTTCATATTAACAAGGTGTGAAATCTCAAAGCACCAATTTATTCTGCCAAATTTATTTAGAGTAGATAGTTTTGGCGGCTTCAATCACGGGAATTCTGTACCTTCAGTGCACATTATTGCTATTAAGAGAAATTGTGGGTTTAAGGAAGAGGGTTTGAGGAGTAACATTGAATTAACTATTGTCCTTGTGGATATTAAGTGAAGATGACAAGAGATGCTTAGGATGACAGAACAATGTATGCTTCTGTTTCCTTATCTGTACATTGCATACCCCATGTACTCTCATATATATATGGCTCTTTGGGTCTCATGACAATACACACAATATTCATAATATGGTATCAAAGCTTGGACTCTGACCTATTCTTCTGCTGCCTTTGGTGCCACCCTCTACGCGTCGGCCCATCCACCAGTCGCCGCCATCTGTGTGCCGCCTCCGGGTACTCTCCAACCACAGGCTGTCTCCTCCAGCTACTTCCCGATCCGATCCGATTTGCTGCGAGGAAAAGGAGTCACCACCTGGCCCCCGCCTGCCAGATCTGTGCCTGCCGCCTCTCCGCCACTGCTGCGCCATGTTTATCCCGGCGCCGCCACCCGCTGCTGCTTCGCCGACCGCCGAAATCCCCCTCTGCAAGCCGTCGCTGACAGGGCCGCAGATCCGCCACTGCTATGAAGTTGCCGAGGAAGCAGCGGGGCGTGCGCTCCCGCGCCGGCACCGACAACACGCCAGCGCTGACCGCGCCCCCCTTGTGCGTTGCCCTTCCGCACAGACCGCCGGCCCAACACCCGTCGGCCCCGCGCCTGGCCGCCAACCCCGCACCTGCTGTACGTTGGCGCCGGACCGCCGCCACCCAGCCGCTAGACCGCCGCCCCCGGCCGCTGGCCCGCCGCAACCAGGCTGCCAGCTCCTCAAACCGCCCAGGCTCCAAAATCTCAGATCCAACTGGATCTTTCCTTTTCATAACAAGAGGTAGCTTCTCTTAGAAGCTAAGCCAAAAAAACGTCGATCTAATCGTCGCACCAAAAAAAACATCGATCTAATCGTCGCGTCGTTGAGCGCCACCTATTAGACGTCGTTCCATTGGTCGCCGCGCCGTCCAGCGCCGCCTATCGATGACTTCTGTTCCACCATCTGCGATCCCATTCTCAGGAACGAAGCTCCATGAAACGAACTACAGGATGTGGTCTTCTCTTATGGAGATCACGCTCGATAGTCTCCGCCTCTTGGGACATGTTACTGGTGCACTACCTTCTCCGCCACCACCAGTTCAACCTCCTCCCAGGAAGCCTACTCCTGCACCTCCTGGAGATAAGGCTACCAAGAAAGAGGCCGAGGCTGTTGCCGCTGCTGCTGATGAGGTCTTTGAGCATGCCGCCGACGCTTTTGAGCGCTAGTGTGCTAATGAGGCCCGGGTCCGTACCATCCTCATGGTCAACGTCGACTAGGGCTGTGCATTCGGTTTTTTCGGTTTGTACGGTTCGATTTATACGGTATATACGGTAAATACGGTGTTAGTAATTCGGTTATATACGGTATTTTTAGAAATACGGTTCGGTTTTGGTAAATCCCAATTTATTTCGGTGTGGTATCGGTAAATACTGTATTTACCAAAGTTAACGCGAATTGATAACGATATAGCGACTAGCGAGATGAGTAGACGATAATACATATACTACTAGCTGGCAAAAACCGATGGGAGTAACATATAATACATATACTACATATACCGAAGTATAATACATATTTACCAAAGTATATTACATATACTACTAACATATACTACTACATATACTACTAACATACACTCAATTTGTACTAGTTCAGTTTTTGGTTTTTGGTTTTAGCGGTTTTCCGAAAAACCGAACTCAAAAAAACTCTAAAATCTGATAACCGAACCGAATACCGAAAACCGGTCAAACTGAGTTGACCGGTTCAGTTCGGTTTTTTTGGTCCGGTTTTTTCGGTTCGGTTATAAAATGCACAGCCCTAACGTCGACGACTTCATCCAGCCAGATATTGTCGGTCTACGGTCTACCCGACAATCTGAGAGTACCTACGTGAGCGCTACCAGTAGAGCAGTGATGCCCAGTTCTTCTTGCTTCAGCGTAAGTTGGAGATGCTTCGCTAGGGAGATTCTTCCGTCGATGACTTCTTCCGAGCCCTAGCCAGTCTCTGGCGCCAGCTGGACGAGCCGGTCTCTCCACTTTGTCAGAAGTGTCATAAAGTGCAGAAGGCGGATCATGATCGTCTTTGCCTTTATGATTTCGTTTGCCGTCTTCGTCCAGAGTTTAAGCCTGCTAGGGCTCAACTGCTGAGCCACTCGCCATGACCGACCGTCACAGAAGCCCTTTCGATGCTCCGATCTGAGGAGATTCGCCTCAGGTTAGCAGCACAATCCGTTCCGACTATGCTTGCTGCTCCTTCTTCAACTATGCTGACGCCTTCTACTACGGTTCCTCCTCCAGCGCTAGTTTCTGCTCCTATTTTTGCACCGACTGGAGTTCAGTGCAATTACTGTAAGAACTTCGGACATGACAATCAAAGTTGTGCGGTGCAAAAAAGCAGAACAAAGAGCGCACGAGTGGACGACAAAAGGGGGGCAAGGAGGCCCTTCCTTTATAGGAGGACAAACCAGCTCATCAGGTTCTGCTCAGCAAGGTCACTCTGTCCAATAGCTCTGCCAGGATCTACTTCAGCAACTCTCTCACAACTCCGCGGGTTCTACCAGTCTAGCTGATACATCTCCTTTAGGTACCTCTTGGGTTCTAGATTCCGGTGCCTCTTTCCACATGACACCAGACTCCACATCTCTCACTTCAGTAGGATCTCCTCCTTTTTCTATCAATGTTCAGACAGCTGATGGCACTTCCTTACCGGTCAGCTGTCAGAGCATATTTTTGTCTACTAATTTCTCTGTTCCAGCCGTTTCCTATGTTCCTCAGCTTACCATGCAGCTCATTTCGGTAGGACAGCTCATTGATCTTGGTTGTAGGGTTGGTTTTGACTCTCACACCTGTTTTATTCAGGATCGATAGACAGAGATAATTCTTTGGAGCCACTGCATTATTGACCTCTACATTATTGACCGTCTTCACCTTCCATCCTCTCAAGATGCTCCTACCGCGTCTACTTCCACCGCCACTGCTGCCACCACCTTTGGAGCGTTTCCGCAATAGCATCATCGTATAGGTCATCTATGTGGGTCCCATCCTTCTTCATTAGTTCGTCATAGAGTTCTTGGACGTGTTACTGTAGACACGCCTATGTTTTGTCGAGATTGTAAGTTGGGCAAGCAGCTACAACTTTGTTATCATTCTAGTGAGTCTGTGTCAGCTCGATCTTTCGATTTGGTTCATTAAGATGTATGGGGACCTGCGCCAATTATTTCAAAAGATGAGCATAAATTTTATGTTATTTTCATTGATGATTATTTTCGTTTTACTTGGCTTTTTCCTATGTCTACTCGTGGCCAATTTCTTGCGATCTACCGTAGTTTTGCCACGATGGTTCGTACTCAGTTCGAGAGCTCCATTCGTACCTTTCGATGTGACTCTGCTGGTGAATATTATTCTGGTGCCTTCCGATAATTTCTTTCTGAGCAGGACACTCTTTACCAATCTTCTTGTCCTGATGCCCATGCCCAAAATAGGGTCGCTGAACGCAAGCATCGCCATCTGCTTGAGACTGCTCGCACTCTTCTTCTTGCCTCCCATGTTCCACCACAATTCTGGGCTGAACCTGTTTCTACAGCTACATATCTTATCAATATGCAGCCCTCCACAGCTCTTAAAGGTGCGACCCCTATAAAGCATCTCTACTCTCAAGCTCCCCACTACAGTCATCTTCGTATTTTTTGTTGCACCTGTTTTGTTCTTCTGCAGTCTCATGAGCGCACCAAACTATCCGCCCAGTCAATTGAATGCGTTTTTCTTGGGTACAGTTCTGAGCATAAAGGATATCGCTGCTATGATCCTTCTGCTCGCCGGATCAGAATCTTACAAGATGTTGTCTTTGACGAATCTCGATCTTTCTTCCATCAAGATTCGGCTCATCGTCCTGTCTCCACTGTTGAGACGATCTCCTGATTGTCTCTCTCTGATTTGTCACCCATTTCCTCTTCTTCACCACCACCATCTGTTTTGCCTCCTGTGGTTCCAGTTGCACCTACACCTCATGTGTTACCTTCTGCAGCACCACCTTCTGCTCCTACAGCACCGTCATCTCGTTTCTCAGGGGTTCACTACTTCAAACGTCCTCGGCCTTCCCCAGACTCATCTGATTCATCTTGCCGACACCGACATCTGATTCATCTGATGATGCTCCTCATTATGCTCTTCGTGATCGGACATCTCTTCGACCTCCTGCTCGTTTTGGACTTACCTCGACAGCTCATGCTCTCTCTGTTCATGAGCCCACTTCCTATCGTAAGGTTGCTTTCCATTCTGAGTGGCAGCTCGCTATGGCAGAAGAGCTTGATGCTCTTCGACGAACGGAGACTTCGGACATCGTACCAACACCTGTGCATGCTCGTCCTATCATATGCAAGTGGGTGTACAAGATTAAGACCAGGTCTGATGGTACCATTGAGCTCTACAAAACTCGGCTTGTGGCGCGCAGTTTTTAGCTGGAGTATGGTCACGATTACGATGAGACATTTGCCCCCGTTGCCCATATGACCACTATTCGCACTCTTATTGTGGTTGCCTCTGTTCGTCGGTGGTCTATTTCTCAGCTCGATGTTAAGAATGCATTCCTTAAGGAGTCTTGCATGAGGAGGTTTACATGCAGTCACCCTTGGATATTCTATTCCTGATGGCTATGTTTGTCGTCTTCGTCGTGCTTTTTATGGCCTAAAATAGGCCTCCCGTGCCTAGTTTGCTCGTTTTACCTCGGTGATTACCGCTGCTGGTTTCACTATCAGTGCTCATGATCCTGCCCTATTTGTCCACGTCTCACCTCGAGGTCGGACACAGCTTCTGCTCTATGTAGACAATATGCTTATTACTGGTGACGATTTCTCCTTCATCACATATGTGAAGAAGTATCTCAGTGAGCAGTTTCTCATGTCTGACCTTGGTTTGCTTACGTACTTCCTTAGGATTGAGGTTTCTTCCATGCCTAAGGGTTACTATCTCTCCCAGCAGAAGTATGTCCAGGACCTTCTTGATCGGTCTGGTCTAACTGATAATCGCACTGTTGAGACTCCCATGGAGCTCTCCCTTCAGCTTCGTGCTACTGATGGAGCTCCTCTTGATGATCCTACCCGTTATCGCCATCTTGTTGGGAGTCTGATCTATTTTGTGAGCACTCGTCCTGATATTGCTCATATTGTTCATATCTTGAGTCAGTTCATGGCCCGCCCTACTTACATTCACTATAGCTACCTTCTTCGTGTTCTTCGCTACTTGCGTGGAACCATCTCTCGTCGCTTGTTTTCCCCTAGCTCCACCTCACTACAGCTTCAGGCCTATTCCGATGCGACCTGGGCTAGTGATCCTTCTGATCATCGTTCGCTTTCTATTTACTATATTTTTCTTGGCTCCTTGATTGCCTGGAAGACAAAAAAGCAGACTGCAATTTCTCGTTCGAGTGCAGAGGCTGAATTGAGAATTTTGGCAGCTGTGACAGCAGAGATAACTTGGCTGAGGTGGTTACTTGCAGATTTTGGAGTTCCTATGAGGGGATCTACGTCCCTTATATCTGACAGTACAAGTGCCATCATTATTGCCCGAGATCCAGTGAAGCATGAGCTCACCAAGCACATTAGTGTGGATGCTTCATACACTCGCTCACAGGTGCAGGAGGGAGTACTTGCTCTACAGTTTGTGCCATCAGAATTACAGCTTGCTGATTTCTTCACGAAGCCGCAGACAATGGTACAACACTTGTATTTTCACTCCAAACTCAGTGTGTGTAATCCACCATGAGTTTGAGGGGGATGTTAGAGATAGAAAAGGATACGAATAGGAGATAGAATAGGATTGTTATTCGTTTCTATGTATGCTTTTGTTTCCTTATCTGTACATTGCATACCCTCTGTACTCTTCTATGTATATGACCCCTTGGGCCTCATGACAATACACACAATATTCATAACAGGTACCACCTAGGTTTCACACCATAATCTGTTGTTGTACATGTAAGAATAAGAGTGAAGATGCAGCATGATAGATGTGTTTTAGAGGACATGTCAGAACAACCTAGGTTAATGGAGTAATGCATTTTGCTCCATTGTATAAGTACTGAAAATGATTTTGGCTGCTCAGATGCTACTTCTTTGTCTTGACAAATTTCACATGGTGAATTATGACTTCTTAATGTCAGCTAGCTGAATGTATCTCTCGTGAAAGTGTCAATGTTAGATACTTAGATGCATCGCATCACTGTTTTTTGTGTGTCGTTTGCTTATTTCCCCCTTTTTGGCTTCAATGTTGAATGCTAAATTGGTCTTCATTAAATAATCAATTTTTTTTCTAACTTCAGTCTTGTTTATTCAGCCTTCTTGCTGCAAAATATAGACCATATGGTGTTTATAGAGATTCTCGCAGCATTCTTGTCATACATAATTTAGCACATCAGGTTTGAGCCTATCACTTTGCATCATCTGTACATGGTCTTGTATGACAGTTCACTCATACCATATGTTATTTCGATGTGATAGGGTGTGGAGCCTGCAAGTACATATCTTGACCTGGGATTGCCACCTGAATGGTATGGAGCTTTAGAATGGGTATTTCCAACATGGGCAAGGAGGCATGCCCTTGACAAGGGTGAGGCGGTTAATTTTTTGAAAGGTGCAGTTGTGACAGCAGATCGAATTGTGACTGTCAGTCAGGTGATATTACTCATGTTTTTCCTTTTTTTTTTTGGACGAGATGTTTTTCTTCAATTTGAGTGTTGCTTTGTCTTTCACTCAATTAAGAAATCATGTAATGTTTCATTTCCAGGGTTATTCATGGGAGGTCACAACTGCTGAAGGTGGACAAGGCCTCAATGAGCTCTTAAGTTCCCGGAAGAATGTGTTGAATGGTGCCAAAATTTGGGTTCACTCATTTTGTTCTTAAACTACTTTATGAAAACAACTGAGATGGCTTGTAACTTTGTAAGAATTATTTCAATCTGCTCTCTGGGCATGCAGGAATTGTAAATGGAATTGACATTAATGATTGGAATCCCTCTACGGACAAGCATCTCCCTTGTCATTATTCTGTTACTGACCTCTCTGGAAAGGTGTGCTCATAGTTACCTGTAGCATGCATATATCCAATTGGATTAATGTATTCTACATTTTTTGCTTGCTTCCTTGCTTGCTTCCCATGATTTTCTCACTGACTAACCCTATGTGGCCTAGCATACTTGTTTTAGGCCAAATGTAAAGCTGAATTGCAGAAGGGGCTAGGTTTACCTATCAGGCCTGATGTTCCTCTGGTTAGATACTAATCCCTAAGAATTAATTTTTTTCCTTAAACTTTTATGGCTGATTAATTTTTTACCTTGATTCAGATTGGCTTTATTGGAAGATTGGATTATCAGAAAGGCATTGATCTCATTAAACTTGCTACTCCAGATCTCATGCGGGAAGACATTCAGTTTGTAAGTCCTGATTCTTTTGCGCAACTCTATGATGTGAATAAAGAATATAGGTATATGGTAGTATAGTCAGGGCCGGCCCTGGGAGGGCGAGCGAGGCGGCCGCCCCGGGCCCCTAAAATCCAGGGGCCCCCAATAGGGACCTGTACTCGCAGCTCTGGCACAGCATCGCCAATGCCGACAGACACGGGGGCAGGGACGCGGGCTCGTTCGCGTTGCCGCCGGCGAGGAGCGGCGTCGGGTCCAGCCGGACCGGCGAGGTCGGGTCGAGCCTGCGAGCAACATGGTGACGGCGCCGGTGCTGCACGCGGACGACGACTTCGACGACGCGGCGCTGCCGCCGCCGGAAGACGAGCCGGGCGCGGGCGCGTCCTCGTCGGGCGGGTCGGGGAGCAACGCGCTGTTCAAGAGGGGCAGGGACAAGTTGGACAGCCGCAACGAGGTTGTGTTCTTGTTTCCTTTGTTGGTGGCAATGGGATAAACTTGTATGATGTATCAATTCACTGAACTAGTGAGGGAAAAGAATTTGCAGGACGCCGACTGCGAGGCCGTCGACGGGACCCGGTCGGCGGGGAAGCGTAGGACTCGCGACGCCAACGTCCATAACCTATCGGAGCGAGTAAGGCCTGAAGAATCAACCAGTGCTATTTGCAGCAAATGAGTGTGTTCTTGATTTGTTGTGTTGTTTCTTACTGCAGAGAAGAAGGGATCGGATCAACAAAAAGATGAGAGCATTGCAAGAACTCGTGCCTCATTGCAACAAGGTGAAGAAACATTTCACAGTATGTTCTTGTCCAATTTGAATTTTGATGCACTAGTAGTGATTCAAGCTATTTTCTCAGACCGACAAAGCATCGATACTAGACGAAGCAATCGAGTACTTGAAGTCCCTACAATTGCAAGTTCAGGTTTGAAATCACATTTCTCCATCTCTCTCCATGTATCTAACATTGTAGTCCTTTGGATCAATCGATCTTGGTACTCGATTGAGTGTTGTATCTGGTTCAGATCATGTCGATGACTACCGGGATGGCGCCAATGATGTTCCCCGGTGCTCACCATCTCATGTCGCCGATGGCCATGGGCTTGAATTCAGCGTGCATGCCTGCGGCACAGAGCCTAAATCAGCTCCAAAGAGCACCACCGTACATGAACAATCCTCTACCAAATCAAGTGCCAAAGATCCCATCTCCAGCTACCAATGCGCCCAATGTAGCAAACCATCTGCAAAACAAGGGCATCTGCGCCAATATCTGCTATGGAGATCTTTGAGTTTGTCAGAGAAGCGGATTGTTATCCTAATATTTCTATTGCTTATCGGATTTTATTTACTATGCCTGTGACTGTGGCATCAGCTGAAAGAAGCTTTTCAAAGTTGAAATTGTTGAAGAATCATTTAAGGTCAACAATGTCTCAAGAGAGGTTAAACGGTTTGGCAACTTTATGTATTGAGAAGAAATTATTGGATGAGATTGATATCAATATCATCATCAATGACTTCGCATCTAAAAATGTTAGAAGAAATTTTTAAGGTAATATCTATAAACTCTTTGATATGAATTTTTCTTTAATACATAACGCATTTTAAATGTTTGTTGATAAAATTAGATATATATATATATGTGTGTGTGTGTGTATGTAGATTTATATTTAGATATTTATACTAGGGTCCCTATTTCTAGTTTCGCCCCGGACCCCTAAAATCTCAGGACCGGCCCTGAGTATAGTACAACACATATCAAGCTAGGTAGCATGGAAATTACAAATATAAGATTCACTTTTGTTTTCAGTGAGAATCTTAACACTGTTCAGAAAAATACATCTGCCAATTGTAAAACAAATATGGCAGCAGTAAATATGACCTATGGTTTAAAATCAAATAGGTATTTGGCTGTAGTTAAAAATTGAGATTCACAAAATCAGTAAGTAGATTATTTCGAGAAAAAATATTCGTTTCTAAACATGGATTTTGCACCCTTTGGGGTAACGGCTCCCAATATTTTAATCATTTGTTATAGGTCATGCTTGGATCTGGGGAGCCAGGATTTGAAGGCTGGATCAGATCCACAGAGTCAGACTACAAGGATAAATTTCGTGGATGGGTTGGATTTAGTGTTCCAGTTTCCCAGCAAATTACTGCAGGGTATGCAAACAACTGATTGCTAAGAACTCATTTGTCATCTTATAGATGCATCATATATTTAAGATGTTGATGTCTCTCTTATTGTGCAGCTGCGATATATTGCTAATGCCATCCAGATTCGAACCTTGTGGTCTCAATCAGCTATATGCTATGCAATATGGCACAGTTCCTGTTGTTCATGGAACTGGGGGCCTTAGAGTAAGATAATTATCCTCAAAAGGCTACTTATCTTAGCACCAAGGCAAAAATGTTCTCATTTATTTTGTGTATTCGATAGGATACAGTGGAGACCTTCAACCCTTTTGGTGATAAAGGAGAGCAGGGTACAGGGTAAGTACTGTTCTATTTTAGTTAACTAGTAAGGTGTCCGTGCATTACAATAAAGTATCAAAAGATGGTGATACATATCATCAAACGTGATCCAAAACCGTACTATAAACATCAAATTTTCTTGGAAATGTGCAATGTGGGGAGAGGACAAAGGACAAAATTCCCCTTTATATTAGTCCGGAGATACTATGGTAGGGCCTCCTCTCTGCGTCCCTCTACCATGTCATTTTAGCCAAATGGTCATGCATTGCAACAAAAAATCAAACTTCTCACTAAACATGTTCCTTGATCAAAGGAATAGTACTTTGTGGAATCCTTATTACGTCCACAAAAACACATGCAAGAAAAGAAGTACATTTCACAGATTGTGTGTATATGCTAGCTTTTGCATTCTCAAGCTCTGATCACATATCCATTAAGCTTATCTTTTGAGGCGTAGGAAATGCCTATCAAGGTGATAGTTTGATTTCGTCATTTAAAAAAAGTGATAGCATGATGTTATGATACTATAGTAAAGTTAGTTGAACAATACATATTATTGAGTTGTATGCACCAACCAGTTCATCCAAAAACTTAAACTGATGAGAAAAGGTGGGCAATTCACTTATACTTCAACACTCCCCCTCACGTGTAGGCTCCCTCAAGCCTAAGACGTGGAATAGAAGTGGGCTACAATTATTAATTTTTAATTGCGCCAATCGGGTCTCGAACTCAAGACCTCTTGGTTTTGATACCATATTGAGTTGTATGCACCAACCAGTTCACTCAAAAGCTTAAGCTGATGAGAAAAGCTGAGCAATTCACTTATACTTCAACACATATGGAAGAAGCTAGGAGTTGCCTCCCAAATTCCGTTCAATGTTGTAGTAGCATATTACCCATTCTACAAAACATACATCAATCTTCGTCATTTGCAATATGCTAATATTTTAACTTATCATCTGAAACCAATTATTGACATGAACTTACTTCAAGCTAGTCTAGCTTTGCAAGAAAATCATGTTCATATCTTTTAGAATGCCCAAGCCTTAAAATTTATACCTTCCATTGTATGTAAAAACATAATTTATCAGTTCATTCATATGCAACCCACAAGGCATCAATCAGTGCAGATGTTATGGCCTATGATCTCAGCGTATACGCAGCAGGTGAGTGAACAGTACCGCGAGCACTGCAGCAACCGCGAACAGTACCATGCGGGTACTATAGCAACGTGTGAACAGTACCCGTGAGTACTATAGCGCACATGAATTTGGGTGGTTCACCGATAAATAGCGGATTAGGAATATAATAATTAGTTTTCTTATTATTTAGACTTATTTTCTTTTAGATTATTTCCATATATTAGAGATAAATTTCTTATTATTAGGGATTAGTTTTCTTAATATAGAGATATGTTTCTTAGGGGTCAAGTTTAACTATCCTTATAAAAAAGGATAGTATTATACCTATTATCATCAAGTAAAGAAATAAATAAAGTTCTCTAGTCTCCATCTTTTCTTCAACAGGCCTTAGAGCCTTGACGGTGGTATGGCCAATTGATCAAGGGCAAATGTCCTACCCTCGGTCCTCGGATCCGTACCATAATAGCAGATTTCATAAAAACGGCATGGAAGCACCAAGACATTGAGAAAAAGACAATAAAAGAGAAAATTTACAATCTTGTCCATGACACGCTGGTTGCTACTCCTTGAAGTCCTCATCTCCTGGTCTCCTCGCTGTGGCATATGCCTCAATTTCAAGGAGCATCCTCTGCTAACTTTTCTTCTATGTGAACTGATTAAAAAAACATAAATAGCAAGCTAGAGTTTTCAAATTAAAGATGACTTTCAATAGATTAGAGCAATGAAAAGCATCTATTCTGACATGCCATCAGCTATAAACGTATTGTTCTTACCTTCATTAGCAGCAGTACAGTAAAAGATGACTGTAATACATCACTGAACTCCTGATCATTTAACTGTTACTACTTATATATTTTGCAGGTGGGCATTCTCGCCGCTAACAGTGGAAAAAATGATGTGGGTAAGTTTCCGTTAAACTCTTGCCTGACTTTAAGATCTTGGTCGTAGTATATCCTGGTACCTAACCTTTTCATCTAAAAAGGGAACACCAAAAATTTAACAAAGTGAAAAGTTACAAACCATCGTTCAGGTTCAAAGTTACATGGACACGGCTATACATGGAAGGCGGACCGGCTATACAAAGTTACAAACCATCGTTCAGGTTCAACCTTATATGCCTGCTGCTTGGCCTGTCTGGCTCGAAGACTGTGATGCAGTGATAACTCCGGATGAATTGACACTTCTGAAGAATAAGAAGAGGAAGCTGGGAGCGGTTGGCTGTGCTCGCATGGTTAATACCCCACGCAGGCAGCCTCTCAATGCTACAAATGAAATCAGAAATCAACAGGGTTTAGTTTCAATTGCGCTAGGCTTGTTTGCCTATACTTTGTTGCCTGTATATGCCGTCCTTATGGGCTGGTAAATTTTGAGTCACAGGAGAACTGTCTTTGTTTATCTTGGTGGTGGTGAAATGATGTGATGAGTACGGATGGTCTTCCGTAGAAAGAAAAGAAAAAAAAGGAAAAATTAGGTGCATACCATTATAAAGTGATCACATTAGAAATATGCTATTATAAAGTTCTGGTTTAGAATCATGCCACTCTAGAGTATCCATGTTTTGAAATATGCCATTATAACTACTTTCATGTATTTTCTATCAAATAGATAGCCCGTATTTAATCTGTATTTTCATAATTTCTAAAATACCCCTGCTCCTCCGATTAGATCTGGACCATCCCCTCACGAGTCGCACCTCTCTCATGTTCAGCGCCAGTCCTGTAGCTTCGGCGCCGGTCCTGCGCACCACCACACACGTTCTGTGCATCCTCACTTTGTCTACCGTGCCGTTGCCAGATTCGCTGTGATGCAGCTGCCACCACGTTGCGTCGTTTGGATTTCCAGTGTGCTTGTGAACTTGTTCGCGGCTGAACCAGAGTGGTGGCGGCCAAGTAATTAAGTGATGCTCGTGGCAGGCTCAGGGTGCAGGCACGACCGTGATGTCCATGGTCCATGGTGCGGGCGTATATACGTGGCCCTGAGTATTCATCTTCCTCGTCCTAGCCGAGGCAACCATCAACCTCCCGGCCACTCGATGCAGGACGCCTCTACTTGACGCAGGCGGAGCGCCGCCCGCTATCGCGACTCGCAGGACCGGCGCCGAAGCCGCAGGACTGGCACCGAACATGAGAGAGGTGCGGCTCGCGAGGGGACGGTCCAGATCTAATCGGAGAAGCGGGGGTATTTTAGGAATTACAAAAATACGGATTAAATACGGATTATGTATTTGATAGAAAATACATGAAAGTAGTCATAATGACATATTTCAAAACATAGACACTCTGGAGTGACATAATTCTAAGCTAAAACTTTATAATAGTATATTTTAATGTGATCACTTTATAATAGTATGTATCTAATTTTTTCAAGAAAAAAGGGGTGATTGGATGGCGTAGCTAGATACGTCAATGGATCTTCGAAAGCGCGAGGCCATGCGTCAGGTCAGGTGTGGCTTCTGTTGGCAGGCACGGGCTTGCATGCATGGCATATTAACCTACCCCGTAATCAAAGCTGTTTTTGTCCTTGGCGTGACCGCTTCCCGTTCGTGGGTCACTAACCTTTGGAGTAAGGGCAATGGCCTAATGGCATAAGAGCCTTTGTCCCTGGCTAGGTTCTTTTAGATTTTAGGTTTATGATTTTGATTTATATTACAGTAATTAATTTTTAAATAATATATCTTTTTATGGTGGAGTATCTAAGTTAATTATAATAGATACTATACTGAATTCATCTATATCAGCTAAAATCATATGCGAGTGTTTTCGTACTCTCTTTTGCGAACAACCAGAATTCAAACACTCAAGCCAAACATCATAAAACAATCAAGTGTCTCTCTCCATACTCTCTCCTGCGAATAACCAAAGTTGAAAAACTTAGAGTTCAAAAACTTAAACCAAAAATCTTAAGTCAGTCTAAAATTAAGGACCCACCGGCTACATACCTAGAGCCCTAATCTAGCATGAAAACTTGCAGCCTCTCCATTCTGGACGGGCACCTCAACTAGGGATCGATCCTTCATCGTTGTTTGCAACCAACCTGGATTCCTTGGCCATCAATTACATGACAAGCTACATGTACACCGATAAAAATCGGAGCCTGCTTTTTACGAATTTCACCTCGTTTCTCCTGTAGTCTTGTTTGACTATTCATTGATCATATTCTTTGTCTATTAAGTAAAAAAGAAAAGAAAAGAGGAGTTGGCCATTGTACACCGTTTCATTCTCCCTTCCCGTCACGTAAGCCGCCTCTAACCACGTCAAGAAAGGAATTAAGAGAGAGAGAGAGGGAGGGAGGGAGCATTGCTCCTACGAGGCTTATAAATACCTCCTCCGCGCCAGGTCTCCGAGCATCAGCTACGTAAGCCAAGCAACATCACACGCGCACACGCAGCGGCAGAAGTAACGCAAGGACCACCGCGTACGTGCCGATCGAGCCCATGGCGCCGTCGGCGACGATGCTGGAGTCCGCGGCGTACAAGCGGATGCGTGCGGAGAACCGGTCGGAGTTCGTGCCGCGGAGCGTCGTCTTCACGGACGACGGGGACAGCGACACCGACCGCGACCACAGCTTCTGGGTGAAGGCCGCGCTCGTCTACGAGTCCATCACCGGGCAGCACGTCAACGACAAGACTAAGCCGGACGCCTACAATCTGCTCCTGAGACTGGCCAAGGCCATTCATGCGAGGGTTCAACAGCAAGCTACCGGAGGTACGTGTATGATTTCTAGATATGTTATCCCGACTATTAATCCCTACTATATAAGCTCTTGTTTCATTTCTTTCTTAAAATGTGCCCCTTTTTATGACTCCCTATGGATCTGGCGCTTATTTTGTCCATTCGATCATATGGATATGGGACACTGCAATATATAGTTACCTACAGGGAAAAAACTTCTGATTTGCTAAAATTTTCGGAGGGCAACGAAAGAGATGAAACAAACAAAATTTTGTTATTTCGGCTAAAATTTGGAATGAAATATTCCAACATCATTTCAATTTTGACAAAGATGATAAATTCGGCCAAACTTTGGCCGAATGCTTTTCCTTTGGGTACCCTCCGAAAGGAACGAAATTAGCGAAATTTTGCCGAAATGTTGAACCATGGTTACCTATACATGTTGCACTCCAGCAGCTTTTCCAAATAATACAGCAATGGTTCAACCGATTTTTTTAGAAATTTAAAGTGAATTGTTGCAACATTTTTTAGCATCAACTTTTTTTTTGTTTTTTAGCGGAATCTGAAACTGGTCCAGGCCGTAGTAGTTTCAATCCAAAGAACCAGGATGGGGAGAAGACATCGCAGCATCCCGACGGAGGCTCGAAAGATCCACAGCAAGCTACCGGAGGTACGTGTATGATTTCAAGATATGTTATCCCGACTATTAATCCCTCCTATATAAGCTCTTGTTTTATTTCTTCCTTAAAATGTGCCTCTTTTTATGACTCCCTATGGATCTGGTGTTTGTTGTGTCAATTCGATCATATGGATATGGATATGGGACACTGCAATATATAGTTACCTACAGGGAAAAAACTTCTGATTTGCTAAAATTTTCGGAGGGCAACGAAAGAGATGAAACAAACGAAATTTTGTTATTTCGGCTAAAATTTTGGATGAAATATTCAAACAACATTTCAATTTTGATGAAGATGACAAATTTGGCCGAATGCTTTTCCTTTCGGTACCCTTCGAAAGGAATGAAATTAGCGAAATTTTGTTGAAATGTTGAACCGTGGTTACCTATACATGTTGCACTCCAGCAGCCTTTCCAAATAATACAGCAATGTTTCAACCGAATTTTTTAGAAATTTAAAGTGAATTGTTGCAACATTTTTTAGCATCAACTTTTTTTTAGCAGAAGCTGAAACTGGTTCAGGCGGTAGTAGTGTCATTCCAGAGACCCATGAAGGGGAGAAGACACCGCAGCACCCAGAGACCCATGAAGGGGAGAAGACAACGCAGCACCCGGAGACCCATGAATGGGAGAACACAACGCAGCACCCCGACGAAGGCTCGGACGAGAACAAGAAAGTGATCGACAGCATCTTCCTCGTCGTCGGCTTCCTCTCGATGCTCAAGGAGGCGAGCAGGAGCAACAGCCGCGACGCCGTCGACGAGAGCTTCAAGTCGACGCACATGCAGGACATCGTCACGGACGTGATCAAGCTGGAGAACCAGCTCCCTCTGAAGCACCTGCTCGAGGTGGTCGAATACGTCGAGGAAGTCGTCAACGCGAATGAGTTCAAGGATCAAGTCAAGCTTAAGTACGGGAAGTACGAGCTAAAATTCAAACGTGAGAACTTCCACGAGGTGATCCACTGTTTCTGCTGGTACTACTCGCCGTTCTTCTTCAACCAGAAGGCCGCGGCCCAGCAGATCGACCACGACGGCCGCAAGATGGAAGCACGCACGCTCCTGGACTACCTGCACGACAGCCTGCTGCCGCGCAGGTTCATGGGGACGGGGGACAGCGGTGACACCGGCGGCAAGACTCCCAGAATGCCGACGGCGAGGGAGCTCACCCGGTCTGGCGTGCGGTTTGATGCAGACGATGACGGCCGCGTCGTGGTCAATTTCAAGGAGCAGCCTTTTCGCCGGCTGCTCCTGCCGGTGCTGGTGTACGACTTCAAGCTGGCCACGGTGGCCAGGAACCTTCTGGCGTGGGAGTACGAGGACAAGAACAAGCCGGTGACGCGCTACTTCCAGATGATGAACGAGCTCGTGGAGGTGGTGGCCGACGTCAGGATCCTGCGGCGTGCCGGCGTCGTGCACGGCGGGTCCAGGGGCGCGCACGAGGTGCACGAGCTGATCAAGAAGATCGACGGGTACGCGACCTACCCGTCGGTGTTCATGGCCATGGACCTGCAGACCGAAAAGGTCAGGCAGTTCCACGACAAGAGGATGAAGAACTTCCTCGTCCGTTACCGCCCCGGCGTGATCTGGGCGTCGTCGGTGGCCGCCCTGTCGGTGGTCGCCATCGTTGCCGTGAGGAAGAAGCGGGGGTGAAGCAAAGAACAACAAGCGAACTAATGCACACACTCATCAGTGTACATAAACGTCCAACTTGATGTGTAAGGTGTATTACGATGTACAGTACGATCATACATATCGTACGACGACGTGTAAGTGCAGTTCATGTTCGCTAAAAAGGGCGACACCATGCATGAAATAAAAGTCAAGGAGGAATAGACAGAGACACCTTGATTCTACCAAAACAAAATTTCACACGTATCTTAAAAGCTAGCTAGGCTTGCGTTGAACTAGGCTTCTGCTCCTCGGAGGCATATCCGGGGTCAGTCGGGCCAAGTCGGATGAACCCAGTCGTACGTGCTCAAAACCTTGCTTGCCACGTCAGAGTTCAGACGCTCCATGCGATCGAGCAGCAGAACTGCCCATCTATGTACTATCAGTTCGCCTATTATTAATTGGATCTGACCAAGTTCTTCTTCTCCCATGCAATACGCATACATGCACCAGTGTACATACATACATACCCGCAAGCGAAGATCACAGCGCTCACTCGACTCGAACATTCTTCATGATCCAGAGGGCTTTATGCTCTACAAACCCTCAAAAAAACTCACGCGACATGCATGACTTCATGAGACGACTCAAAGAATGTGACGTCGAAGACACGAGAAATATTTAGAACTCACGAAAAAAGAATAGGCATTTGGCTCTATACATATGAGGGAGTGGCAAAACTTTTCCACTCAGATCTTGTGCAGCCCATAAATCCCAATCAATCTCTAGAAATTGATCGAGATTTTAGTTCAACCAATAAATCCCGGCCAATTCCCAAGGCTGCCAAACAAGGCCTCAGTGGGCCGGGAGCGTCTCCGCGGCGAAGATGTCGTCGCTGAAGAAGCCGTCCACCTCCGGCCACAACGGCAGCTCGCCGAGGTCGTCGAGTAAGGATGAGCTCACGGGATCGTTGCCGGCGTAGCCGAGGCGCGCCATGCAGTCGTCGTCGAACAGAATCCCTGGTGCTGGCTCGCCGAACGAGATGCCGGCGAACGAGTCCTCCTCGGGCGGTAAGAGCACGTCGGCGGAGAAAGAGGAGGAGCCGACGCACGTGTCCTTCCGGAAGAGGCTGTCCGACGAGGGGTTATGACTTGAGGCATCAGCGGCCTCCTCCTTGGGCTTGCCCGGCAGAGGGGTGGTCGCCGCCTCCAGCAACATTGCTGTGCGGAGAACGGAGACCGGTGAGCTGACCAGCTGCGACTCGTCGCTGGACTCCTCGTACACGGACGCGAGGAGGTTGGCTTCGGAGCAGTCCGCCAAGGCAGGACTGGCAGGATGCGACGGTGACACGGGGAAGTTGGTCGTTGCCGACGGCCCGCGGAGCCGGAGCGCGGCTTTGTCGTACATCATCGCCGCCTCCTCGGCGGTGTCGAACGTGCCGAGCCACACCCGCACGCCCTGCTGCGGATCGCGGATCTCCGCCGCGTACTTCCCCCACGGCCGCCTCCGCACGCCCCGGAACCTCCGCTCCGCCTTGCCCGCCGCAACTGCCCCCGCGGGCGTCGCTTCACCAGCTGCTTTCCTCTTCACCCCGGCAGCAACTTTCCGGCTGGGAGCCGCTGGCGCCATGAGCACGGTCGGCTGCTTGATGCGGACTTCCTGCAAATACCGGCGGACGCCGAGCTGCACGGCACCGCCGCCGCCGGCCTCATCGCCGGAGGAATCCGTGGCGTCGCGGTCGTCGCAGAAGATTCGTACAACTCGGCGTGCGACTTCTTTACTTATCTTCTGCTGCCTCGCCGCTGCCTTCACTACTGTCATGTACGCCTCCTCGGTGAAGTCTTCCACCATTGCTTCTTCTGCAACTTCTCAAGCGCTGAACACATACAAGCACAAAGAAAAACTCGATCAAGACGAGAGCAATGCAAAGGCGCAGAACTTAGCAGCGAGACTCTAATGCTTTCGTTACCTGTGCAAATCGAAACTGTACTGGAGGGATATTGTGGAGAGATGGGGTAGAATAGATAGAGGGAAAGGTAGCAATAGTGAGAGAGATATAGGAGAGACCGAGAGAGAGGAGGCGGAGAGATTCTTTAGGCTGAACTATTGCGAGGGGACTCTTGTTTATAGGATCTGAAGCCTCATTTGGCAACTCATTAACCTCCTGATCATCCAAGATTTATTTACATACAAACTTGGGCGTCTATGTGTGCTATTGATTTGATTTGACTGCCATGCCCGGATCTTTCTCCAGCTAAATCTGCCTACTCACGGCCGTTTCTGATTTTGTTGTGTTTTGTTAGATCCTGCTCTTTTAAGCTTTTTTTATAGTTTACAGTTTGTTTTTTACTGTATGGTATTATAGTTGTTTTATTTTATATTGTAACTATTGATGGTTTTTAATCTAATTAAGTTTAAAAAATAAAAAACATGTTAATCCATTTTAAACAGTATAAAAGCTATAAAAAAGATAAAAAACCTAAAAGAAAATAAAAAAATAAAAAAGATGAAATTAAAAAATTAAAAACCAAAAAGTCCAAAACCGAAATGAGCAGACTTTAATTAGCAAAGTTCCTTCTTCTTTAACGTTGGTGAAAAGGAACACGAGTAATCCATACTGCTAAGTGCTAACCAAGTGGTCCAAAATTTTTCTCATCCTTAATAGCGCTGGGCCCACCTGTAAGGGACGGAGCGCGCTGCCAATCCGCTGCTCGCCGTGCGCGTTGCGTTCAAAAAATCGGGAACAGAATGGGGTGTTCTTATTCTGTCTTCTAGTTTTGGCTTCTTTAAAAATTAAAAAGGCAAACATCAAAACAAAAAAATTTAAAGTGAATTCTCTAAATGATTTGTAAAACCTAAAACTATATATGTTATTCATATTAATCTCTCTATTATTTTTTATCATCTTAAAAAAATATAAATATAAATTATCAGCCAATAGTCATAGGGGGTGATCGGAATGGCTTTTGTTTGGTTTCAGCTTCTAGCTTCAGCTTTTTTTTCACTATTCACTACACTATCCACTAACTCATTCATGATGTTTTTCACCAACTACGGTGTTTTTTTAAAAAAAGCCAAAAGCCATCGCTATTCCGATCACCCCCTAAGTCACAGCCTAAAAACTGTACGGTTGGCAGGAATGGCGCCATGGGACGCCGGCTTCTATCGACAATGACTGCTCGGGTCAGTGACATGTGGGCCAGGGCGGATCTCATGTGCGTTCGGCCTTGCGCCTCCGCGCACGCCCAGGCGATGATCAAGTAACAACAAATAAACAACTTGCTGTTGGTGGTGGTCAAATCCTCGGGTTAGGCAAATCAACAGCTCAGCATTTCTATCTGGTAGTACCATTTAAATTAACATTAGGGGTCTTGCTAGCGCCTATTCGTCTAATAGAAGTATTTCTATTGGACACTTGAATACAATATCTTTATATTATATGTACAATAATTTTAATCACTGTATGTAATTTTAATCATGAATACCGTTGACATAAGGAACGATACACTTGACAGAATGTTTCGACATTAAGCAACGTAAGCAGTTCACTAATTATTTTCGTATCTTTTTTAAATAGTAAAGATATATACAATGGATTTTTGACTAATGAATTTTTTATTTGTCTAATGAATTTTTTATTATCCTATCCAGGTTCTTTTGTTCACATGGTCTTTGGAACTTCAAAACTTGGTGGATCTGAAATAGTTGAATATTTGAAAGGCCTTGTGTATCTGTTGCTTGCAATATAGTAGGGGATATAAGATACGATAGATGCCTAATCATATTGGATAACTCACGTTACAGAGAATTTTAATGTGTTTTTGCAGTTTGAGTTGCATAAAATTACTAATATTTTTTGTACTTGCAAGTGGATTCTTGTACACAAGTTTTGGTTTTAACATGATGATTTTGCCGTTCTTCCTGTTTAACTCCAAAACTTCTTTCGTTGATTAATTGTTTTAACCCTCATCCTGTTGAGACTGTGTTGCGTCTGAATGCGCTAATTGTGTGCCAGAATCCATAGCTCTGTCTACGCACAAGAGTCTACTGTTGCATAGTATGCATCATTTTTATTTGGTTTTCCGTTGCAACGCACGGGCACCTTACTAGTATTTGATAAAAATTTCGATGTTGCACCGATTGTTACTAATTGTTACACATATGAAATCAAAATATTACAACAAAAATACAACACCGAGAAACATGTTATACAACAAAATGATTAGAATCCCTAAGGCGAACCAATCCAAATCTTCCTAAGGTAAGAAAGCACAGTAACCAACCACTCGTCGGGATGTTCAACCGGACGGCGACGACCATAGCCATTTGGGTGTGCTGTGGAGCGGAGAAGTAGAGGGAGGAAGACTAGTTGCTATTCGTTCGCAGGGTAGTTTGGGTTTGATAGCTATCACGCGAGTGGGTGAGGGATAGCATCCAATATTTTGTTATTGCTCAAACGCATGACACGTATCTATTCTGTAAATTAGTAATATTTCTTTTTTCGCTGGTACCTTTTAAATTGAGTTGATGTTTGTAATGTTGGAAAGAAGGTAAATAACTTTGACTTTAAAAAGGTAACATGCTGTTTGGAACGCCCAATTTTTTTCCTAGATTTACAAGTGAATTGAATTCTCTATTTGAAACGCAGAAATTTTTTGTAATTATTGCATGAATTGAACTTTTCCCATGAAATTCATGTATAGCTCATGTGATATTTATACATTTCTAACAAACCTAAGCTGTTTCATGTGAAAATCTTTTAAAATTCACGTGTTCCAAACAGACTAGAAATGATTTTGGAATCTAATTCAGGGTTTGTTCATATTAGTTGCGGCTGATGGTTTTTGATTAAAATTAAATACTAGTGGCTTAAAAAAGTTACTTTTAGAAGGAGGGAACGAGTGATGGGAAAAGTAAGAAAGAGATACCTGCGCGAAATAGGAGCAAGGGGAATGGGATGCGTGATATGACTGTGACCCCATGTCAAAACGAGATGGGAGCGAAAGAAATAGGAAAGCCGTTTCGAAAAATCAAATATTCATATTAACTTTTGGTTTCTCAAAACAGAAATCAGAAACAAAAACCAATATGCACATACTCTTAACACTGTTAGGTCCTATAGGTCCTATTTGGAACACAAAAATAAAAAAACAGTTTGTTTCCGTAGGAATTAAAAAAATCCACTGCCAAATCAGGCTTTATTGTTTTCAAAGTCTAAATTACTGGTGAATAAGGCCAAAAGTCTAAATTAGGGAATCAATGTAGCACTGGAGATCGAGACAGAACAAGACGTACGAACCAATCACAGCTTATGTTTCTACTCAGCCGATTGCAAAATAGCAGAATGATTAGCCGCCTAAGCTTGTTTGCCGCTGAAACGCAACGTGCCAACGTACAGCGACTGGTTTGAATAAATGCAGTACTCGTTTTCCTCTATACGCACACACAACCGCGTCATGGTGAGACATGAGTACACAAGGTAGACGCCAAATGTTTGCCTTTTGCCATCTATCTTAAAAAAGGATAATTCTTATCATTTTGCTCTCATCTTTGCTAGAAAATAGAGAATTGATAGGATCGAACATCTAATCTGTATCGAACATCGGCCCACGTATCGACGTGGCCTACCATTGGTCCATTAGTATTTCGTTAACTCAGCTCGCTCTTGTCTCACCACCTCTCACGTTGTCCTCATTCTTCCCCTCTCACTCTCTTCCTCTCTCCCGACACCTGATCTCTCCTGACGGTATCTGACCTTATGTATGGCAACGACCACAAGCCCATCCACTCCGTCTCCGACGTCGGCGCCATCGGATCCGTCCGTCGCCGTCTCATCGGACATGGCGTCGCCAGATCCGGCCACCGTTGACTTCCTCTCCACGCGTGGCGCCGCTAGATCCAGCCGCTGTCGTCAGCTTTCTCTTCGGCCATCCTCGGGCGCGGCAGAGAGCCTCCGGCGAAGCATATCCACGAAGTATGTGGTGATGATCCCCTGAGCTCGTCGCGCCCGACGTCGGCACTCTCTTTGTGACCACAAACCAGGTCAGTACGCCGAGTTAGCGTCTCGAGCACACATCTAGTATGCAATATTTTTTTTGATTTTTATGTATGCAACATTTTGATTTCGTGTATGCAATAATCAGCAACAACTAGTACAACACTGAGATTTTCATCAAACATTTTTGTTACAAATATAGCTGAGAAATATTACATTCATGAGCACAAAATATTGCAAGCAACCATACAACGCTACCATCCGGATCGAATATCCAGGCGCTAGCAACTCCCTAAAAAATATTCTTTAGAATCGACATGGCCAGCCACCATTGGATTGTTCTGCAAATTGTTTATATTCGTGGATCCGGACGCGTTACGTTAACGTGCCAACTCCCTGGGGAAAGAACCAAGCGACTTTTGGTGTAGAGCTTACACATTGTCGTAAATTAAATGGAATGTGTCAATTATGGTGGTTCCAATAAAAAGAGAAGAAATTTCAATCAAATCAGACGTACATGTTATCACGTCAATGTTAGAAATTTGGGGTTTGCGTGTTAATCGGATTCTGCAACAGAGATCCACTGTAAAATGAGTTCCGTAACGTGAAGGCCTCCTTGGACACAGGATTTTCAATTTTTTTTAAAAAAACAATCCATTACAAGACTTCGCATCCAGTGAGAGAGAGCTCGGTACTTCGATCGTGTCCGTAATCTCCTTCAAAATTCCGTTCTATATCCGATCCTCGAGTCAATTTCTATGCGATGAGGCGCGCACGAGAGTGGCTGCACGTACGATAACTTATAGCCCCGTACAGTAGCACAACGATCCAAAGATGCCGGGCCGCGGAGCGCAGCGATACCGGACGAAACGAGCCGGCGGGCGCAGCCAACGGAACGGACGAAGGCGGTGGAAAGGTGTACGCTGTCGTTACGCTGCACCGCGACTCGAGAGCTAGCAAACGATACTGAAAGCAGGAGAGCGAGTGACAGCCGGTTCAGGGAAAAGAACAAAGCTGGGCTGGCCTGGCTCTCGTCCAGTTGCACTAGTTTTTTTTTTTGTAAGGCAGCGTCTAACGTACGTGATTGGTACTGCTACCAATATGTGGGGATTTAGGCCTCGCTCATTTTAGCTTTTTTTCGGTTTCAGCTTTTAGCTTCTGCTTTTTTTTTTCACTATTCACTACACTATCCACTAACTTAGTTATAGTGTTTTTTCAGCCAACTACAGTGTTTTTTCAGTCAAAAGCCATCGCTATTCCGATCACCCCCTTAACGAACGGGCGGTACGTGGTTGCTTCTGGTTTTTGAGCTGTAAGGATTCGTGCTTTTTAATTTACGGTTTATAACTTATGATTTTTTTTGTATAAATAGATAGAACAGTTTCTTTGTCGATATTTTAAAATGACTTATCGGATGACCTTTTTGAATTGATTTATGGGAGCGCTTCCGACGGCCGCCTGTTATCGACTTCAAAGGTGCGTCCCAGTGCTTGCTTGCTGTCCTTTTTGTCTCCTCTTGACAAATTATGAAACGATATTCTTGGTCAGTGCAAGTGATGGGGCTGCCGTTGCTGAGCCTAACGAGTAACGACAGAGGGAGAGTATATGCATAGGGTGCATCTGCATCTCTAAATTTTTACCAAAAAATCTGATATACATCTTCTAATATATAAAGTATATATTACTATACCCTATACACTATACATACTTCTGGTAGTCCATTACTCCATTAGACCCAACAGGCAATAGGTATTGGTATAACCCATGTTTATTCTTAAATGTTACTCTGTGTAGTGTAGCTCTATTCTCAAATGAGTTAAATCTGAAATACGAGAAATGAGGCTATCAATGACATAATGACTCAGTGTACTAGTTAGCTCTATTCTTAGTTCTTAATTCGCACTTTTATCATCAAAATTCTAGTTCCGCCATTAGCTGAGCCCTTACATACAGTTCGTCGGGTCGGACTACCGGCACGGCGCCAACTTCGCGACGCCGGCGTCGACGCGGCTCCTGCCCAACACGTCGCTGTTCGTCACCGGGACCAGCCCATTCTACCTCGGCATCCAGCTCAACCAGATGGAGGAGTTCAGGAACAAGGTGCTAAGCTCTAATGGCAACAATGGTATGCCCCAATAATCGATGTTTGCTATGTATATACTTCTCTTTTTCAGTACCAGTGCATTGGTGTAGTCTCTGTTAAATTTCTTGTGCAAATATTAGAAAAAACATGCTTTCAATTGTTGCCGAAAAGGGATGCGTAAGCAAGAGATAGCCACAGGTTCAGATCGTATGCATCTGTCGGCTGGAGATCATGGGACAGGGCCATTGCACTACAGTGATGCTTTTTTTTTTCTTGCAGCAACATCGTATATATGTTTATTACTGTTGAGAGAAAGAGCATGGAGCATTATCAACTTCAGTGAATTACTGAATATTATTGCTCAAAGAAGATGAGTTACTGAAGATTTAAATTTGCTTTGCAGGCCAACTTCCTCCACCAATGTTACTACTCATTAGCCACAGCCAAAAATCATCAACATAAACTAATATGAATAGGCTCTCAATTATTTGCAAGACTTATACAGTATTGGATCTCACAACTTTATAGTGTTCAACATGGCTCTGATTGGATGCTACCCAACATTCCTCACGGAGTTCCGGCATAGCAGCCAGTGGCGGAGAGAAGGGGGTGACCTGGGCCTGGCCCTCCAAAAGAAATTGAGGGACTTCCAAATATGATGCAATATTTCGTAGGCAGTGCCGCAGCAGACCATCTCAATTAACTTAATTGATAAATAAAAATCTTAACAAAACACAAAATACTGACGCACAACTAATGATTGGCCGAGTGCCTCTTCTGTTGTCGTTTCATCTATCTCTTGTATTCCATTAGCATCAAGGTATTGGTATTGATGTCTTGTGTTATTGGTAATTGACCACGATCAAGGAAGTTTCCAATTTTTGACATCGCCATATCGATCGCCTGGCGAGGAGAAAGCAGCGTAGGACATCCAAGGTATTACTGAAATCTTGATTGTCGACAAATAATTGAAATCTTGATTGTCGACAAATAACTGAAATCTGATGATTGTGATCTATATTTCAATTCTTAGCTTTACTTGTTAGTAAACACATTATACAATGTCGTAGTAGATCAACAATTACATGAGTTAAATGAAAGATTTGGTGTACAATCAACGGAGCTTTTGACACTAAATGTATCCTTGGATCCAAGAGTTTTCTCTTGCAACATGTCAGATATATGTACTTTAGAGAAGTTCTATCCTATAGATTTTTCTAGCTAAGAGAGAGCCCAGCTGGAGTCCCAATTACCGCATCACCAGCTTGATGTATGCAGCCATCCTAATCTAAAGAGTTTGTTCTTGCTTACCGATTTGACAAATGGATTAGTTAAGACTGGTAAAGCCTTTGTTTATTTAATAGTTGGCAGATTGCTAAGGTTAGTACTAACTCTTCCTGTATCAACTGCAACCACTAAGCAAGTATTTTCAGCTATAAAACTCAACAAGACTCGTCTTTGAAATAAAATGGGAGATGAGTTCCTTCGAGATTCTATGGTTGTCTATATAGAGAAAGAAATTGCACAGAAATTCAATTCTGATAAAATTAATATATATTATCTTCTCAGCAGCCGTAGGGCTAAATTTAAGTTAATATAAATGTAATTTCTTTTGTATTTGGCAAACAAGAAAACACAATAGTATATTTATTAGTTGTCATAGTCATGTTGGAATTTAAAGATATTGTTATGTGTATTTTGTTTTTCTAATTGTCTATACTTGGTCCTCCCTATGTTGAATTCCTGGACTGATAGCAGCAACGACTTGGATGAATATGGCTGCATGAAAACTGACAGCAGCAGGGTAATCTACTACAACGAACTACTGAACAACAGCTTGGCCGAGGTTACGAAGAAGCTGCAGGATGCGACTGTAGTGTACATCGACAAACACTCTGTAATGCTTAGCTTTTCCGACATCCTGATGCTCATGGTCAGTTCAGAAAGATCTTTTATTGCATAAAATTAGTACATGAATCAGTTTAGTTCATAGGCATATCTAACATTTCAGGGCTTTGATGATGATTTCAGGGTTGAAGTATGGGACGAAGGCTTGCTGTGGACATGGTGACGGAGCTTACAATTTCAACCCAGATGTACACTGTGGAAACAGCAAGATGATAAATGGCCAGACTGCGTGAGTTGGGACGGAATACAAGCTGCAAATAAGGGCATCCACAATGTATGAAAAAGGGGATCTTAAGCCATCTTAAGGTCAACCTTATACATTACAGGGTTGGCTTTAAAAAGGCTATAAGCAAAAAAAGTTTAAGACCAACCCTCAAGCTAAAGACCTGGCCATAAGCATTAAAATACAATTTTTCTTGTGTATTCTGTCTTTCTCTCTCCTAAGTGGGATCCTTCCTTAGAGCCCAGTGGTGGTCTTAAACATAACAGAGGAGACCTTAAGAATTAGGTGGGATCCACTTAAGACCCATTGAGGCTTTATACACTACTGATGCCCTAAGATCATAGCTTCTTTAGTGATCAGCGGTTCATATTCATTCCCGCCGTTTGACCTGTTGAAACTTTGCCAGCTGCAGCCCATAGGCTTATCACAGCACCAGTTAGTCAGACTCATACGGTGTTGCTCAAACCAAATTATGCCATCAGAGAACATTTTTCTAGCAAAGAATAGTAAGAATGTCTTAGCAAATATAGAGGCTTGATATCTCCTTGTTTCGCTTGTACTGTATCACTGCAGAATACAAGTTGTACTTGTCAGATTGATCGAATGGATAGTACCAAGATTCTGAGACTGTTAAGATCACACCCAGAAGTTGCAATTCTTGCAACAATCACCAATTTCTCATACACAAGAACCACTTGATCTAAAACTGTTGATTCCACATTTGAATTTCCTTAATGCAAATAGATACCTAACTCTGCAATAGCCTGAAAGAACTAAACTGAAAAGCCATTTTCATTTTACAAGCACAACCGACAATAACACAGCACAAGAGTCAACCCAAGCATGGAGTCGCCATTCACCAAGCGTAACACCCAATCGAAGACGATTACTCATCCAGATATAGATGAATTCAGAAATGTGAGGATAAAATAGATCGCTTGAATTGCATTTCAATCCAGTAGACAAGACATAAGCAGCTAAAGCCACCACAGGAGTCATTCCTAGCAACGAGTCGCCTAGCGAATCATCCAACCGAAGACAATTGGTTCTCAAGATCAAGATTGAACACAGAAATAATGGGATAAAATAGATCGCTTCCATTGCAATTTCGATCTAGCCAGCGGCCACATTACAACCATAGCATCCTAGGAACATGGAGACAAGACATAAGAAGCCAGTAAGTACACGAAAAACAGGTTGGACAGGACAGAACAAGCCTAACGAAGCCCCAGGAACAACGGCAGCTGAGTGCCTAGGCGCGCTCCCCGCGGATGCGGCGCGCGAGCTGGATATCCTTGGGCATGATGGTGACGCGCTTGGCGTGGATGGCGCAGAGGTTGGTGTCCTCGAAGAGACCCACAAGGTAGGCCTCGGCGGCCTCCTGCAGCGCCGCGACGGCGGAGCTCTGGAAGCGAAGGTCGGTCTTGAAGTCCTGCGCGATCTCCCGGACAAGCCGCTGGAAGGGGAGCTTGCGGATCAGCAGCTCCGTGCTCTTCTGGTACTTGCGGATCTCCCGGAGCGCCACGGTGCCGGGGCGGAAGCGGTGGGGCTTCTTCACGCCGCCCGTGGCCGGCGCCGATTTGCGCGCCGCCTTGGTGGCCAGCTGCTTCCTGGGGGCCTTGCCGCCGGTGGACTTGCGCGCCGTCTGCTTCGTGCGAGCCATCTCGCGTGCTCGGAGTCTCGGGAGGGGGAGGCGCACGGCGATCTGGGCTCAGAAAGCCGGGGAAACGGCAGTGTTCTTTGGAGGATTCGGCGCGGTGGTGAGGATTTCGGGGGCTTAAGTACTCGTGGGATTTTGGAGGTGGGCGCGCGGCTTGAGATTTCGAGCGGAAATTTTGGATTTTTGACGTATCGGGGCGCCACGGCGGTAGCGGCGTTGCGCGCCGGCGGCGGATCCGCGGGAGGAGCGCGAAGTTGGGGGAGCCGTTGGATTAGGGTGGAGCGGACGGCGCGGATGTCTCATAGGGGTTGGCCACGGATCGCGATCCGTGTGGTGTGTCCATGCTGCAGGTCACTTTCCTTGCACGGAATTTTGTTATCAACATGTTTGAAATTGCTAAGATGGTAAAATGCCCTGGGTTCATCGATGGAATTTTTGTAATTGTTGAAGACAGTAAGGTAGTGGAATGGTGATTCGTGGTAAATTTGCTTTTATATCTGTTTTACCATTGTCATCACACCGATTAACAAACTGCTCGATAGGGTTCCCTTATGTGCTTGTTATCAAGAAAACTTTGGGTTAGCAATTAGAGTGAACTGTTGTCTAGTTGTTATGTTAGCAATTGCTGTTCATTCAGATGTGAATTGACGTCTCGTAACTTCTGTGCTCTGAAGGGAGAAATAAACCATACACCATCGTGAATGTTTAGTACTCAACTGGCAATCATTTTGGCCTGCGAAAAGGAACGAGAACGTCGATTTGTGCAAAACGAATACAAAGCAACCAGAGATGAATAATCTACGAGATTAGTTCTCACTACTAGAAAGAGGCCGGCGGATAAATTTGACGACATGCTCCTGTAAAGTCAGAACCGCGGGGGTGCAACACACCCAGCATAGCTTTCTCATGTCCCACGGATCGCGATCCGCGTGACGGCCGCAAGAGCGAATCCGAACCCTCCACTCGGACGCGATCCAACGGCGCCCGTTCCATGCTCCACCCCCAAAGTTTCGCGCTCTCCTCAACACCAGATCCATCCTCTTTGCTCTTCTATTTAAACCCCCTCCCTCCCCGTCTCAACTCAAGTCACCAGCGCGAAATCCCGAACTCCGCAACACCCAATCCGCCGCCGCCGCCGCCGCCGCAGTAGCCTTTCGACCCTTTCCCACCCAAGCCTCGTCGATGGCCCGCACCAAGCAGACGGCGCGCAAGTCCACTGGCGGCAAGGCTCCGCGGAAACAGCTGGCCACCAAGGCGGCGCGCAAGTCGGCGCCGGCCACGGGCGGCGTGAAGAAGCCCCACCGCTTCCGCCCCGGCACCGTGGCGCTCCGGGAGATCCGCAAGTACCAGAAGAGCACGGAGCTGCTGATCCGCAAGCTCCCCTTCCAGCGGCTTGTCCGGGAGATCGCGCAGGACTTCAAGACCGACCTCCGCTTCCAGTCCTCTGCCGTCGCCGCGCTGCAGGAGGCCGCCGAGGCGTACCTGGTGGGTCTCTTCGAGGACACCAACCTCTGCGCCATCCACGCCAAGCGCGTCACCATCATGCCCAAGGACATCCAGCTCGCGCGCCGCATCCGCGGGGAGCGCGCTTAGATATGTCAGATCTAGGCTCTAAGCTAGCGCCAGTACCAAGGAAATGAATGTTGTAACTTGCAATGGATGCCATCGAATGTTGATCTCTGGTTACGACTGCAAATCGCCTATCTTTGGTGCAAACACCTGGTTCTTGGTTTCGTCTGTCTAATCGCGTGGCTTCTTTGGTGAAAAGAACGTTTATCCCATTAGATGTTTCGAGCTTGGAGACGCACCGGCGTGATACGAATTTCCGCCACACCGGAATGCTCGACTGAGCGACGGAGCTATGACTCGCCGGTTTGAGGTCTTCCAGGCTGACCTGACCGCTGTGCCCAGCCAGTGGAGGAATATTAGTACGTGTCATAAACTTTAGATATAGCTGGCACATTTGATCTTACATGTTTATCAACATTAATTTAGCTCTTTGCATGAAGGTCCTCAAGCTTGCTTTTTGAAATATCTAAGGATATCTGTAGTGTATAAGGTCTTAAGGTGGACCCTACCTAATTCTTAAGGTTTCCTCTGTTATGTTTAAGACCACCACTGGGCTATAAGGAAGGGTCCCACTTAGGAGAGAGAAGGACAGAATACACAAGAAAAATTGTATTTTAATGCTTATAGTCAGGTCTTTAGCTTGAGGGCTGGTCTTAAGCTTTTTTTGCTTATGACCTTTTTAAAGTCAACCTTGTAATGTATAAGGTTGACCTTAAGATGGCTTAAGACCCACTTTTTGATACACTATGGATGCCCTAATAGACTATAACAAAAAAAATTCCCTTAACTATTGTGTGCCTTGCATTACGCGGACAGCTGGTCGCCTGCCAGATTTTGCTGTATCTGTCTATAAAGATATATAGGGTCTGTTTTTTTAGCTGTGGCTGATGGCTTTTGGCTGCGGCTGATGGTTTTTTGGCTGTTTGCGACATAGATTGCGAAAAGAGAGATACTCGTTTGCAATTTTTGATGATACAGATATTAGTTTTTTAATGTGTACTACAATTAATTTGTAAACTCTATCTTAAAAAAATACTTCATTTAAAAATTAGTTACTGTAGCAAAAGCTAAAAACAGCTTTTAGAAGCCGTAAAGAACAGAGCCATAGTTTCTTTCCTACGTCTTTCGTGCATCAGGGCATTGTGCGTGAGATATATTTGAATGAAGACGTCTTTCTTTATATCAAGTTCATGTTTTATACCATGCATTTTGTTTCGCAAGCTAGCTCGGTAACATTGGAGTCACAGTCAAAGCCATTGGTCTAACCTGAATGCCGTGGAACTTTCTTTTTCTCTTTATCCTCGGCTTTGTGCTTATAAACCTTGTGATTCGTGGCCTATACTTTGTGATGGTACCCTGCAGATTAGAAGATGGAAAGTTTTGCTTATTTATCATTCTGACGCATCTACTTCCTGATGCAACTGTAAAATTGGTGATTTTGCTAGTTGCTATACATTTATCCCTAACCATAGCTGCGTCGTATCTGCTTCTGCTTTCCTATAGGTATTATGCAGCTATGATCTCAAACACGACTTTTTTTTAAAAAAAATCAGGTTTGGGTTTATCTAGTGCAAATTTCATACACTACTACTCACTAAGACACTAACCCAGCCTAGCTATCAACAGGGCTATTCCCCACGGGATGCTTTCCCATCTCCTTCTCCATCTAGCTATCGGGTGCCACTTTTCTCCCGTCCTCCATATGTATCCCCATCGGGGATTTTGTGAAGAAGGGTCACAATGAAAACCTAAACTTGAATGGCATCAAGTTCACTCCATAAGTTTACCATGTGTAGAAAAAGTAACACACAACATGTTAGAGCAATATCGAATGAGTTATATCCTATAGATTATACAAATACATACGAGACTAGCTGCAAAATACTTATGTTTTAGACATGTAAATATACGAATCTACGTGTCTATAAGTATGTATCAGGAGTGTCCCATCCTCACGCAGGGTGTCCGAGGAATGAATGATGTAACTCGCAGTGGATGCCATCAAATGATGGAAGTTGCCTGTCTTTGGTGCTTGGCATCTGGTTCTTGGTTTGGCCTTTCTTTTGCAAATCCATGTGTTTGCGATTCGCAAGGCTTTGTAGAACTGAACATTTTGTCACAATCGATGTTTGGAATTTGGGGGGCACAACTGCCTGACACAAATCAATTTCCTTTTTTTTTTCGTTCTGAGATAATGCGAATTTCTTTGGCATTGGGTGGCCGTGGCCGATTGTTTCTGGCTTGTCGGATCGAGCTGAGAAAATGCCGGGCCGGAACAACTGGGTTGTACCTGGCCTGTCATGCGAGTTGTAACTTAGCCCAGTAGGGCTGTACACTCTTTCAAAAATAAGCCTAGTGGGCTGTATTGTTCAGGCTGTTTGTTCGTGGGAGCTGCATCGTAAGTTGAGGCGAGTTGGGCTAAAAATATTGGGCCTTTTTTGCGTGCCGGCTAACTGGGGTTATCCCTTCTGCTCCGCGGCGTGCAATGCTTCAAGGAGTGCAACAGATGTAGGGGCTGTTTATATAGTCTTTTGACTTTCATTTTTATCTTTAGATTTTAAATAGTAACAGTTTATAAAAAAAGAAACACTCATATATGATTTAGATCGATATAAATGAAATCGCTGTAATATGTACTACAATCAACTAGTAGATACCGTCTTAAAAAGTTAACTTCGTTAGAAAGATAAATATTATAGAAAAATAGTTTTTAAAAATTAATATGAATAGAGGGTCCCTTCTAGTTCTACCAATAGTTTTCGGACGATCTTGCGAACTTTGCTTTGTACTGCTGCTCGAGCAATCAATTTCTTTTCCGCAGTTTTAACATGCGCCAGTCAGGCAGTCAGCGTCAGCCGACGACATGATTTTTGTCTGCAAGCCTGAAAGACCGAAACTGACGTCGTGGTGCCCTTTTCGCCCGTGTCCTTTCTGCTTTATAGGCTTTCGGCACGGCCGTGACTTTTGCTTTTTTCATTTTTTATAATAATTAATTTTTAAATAATATATTTTTAAGGTAAAACTTACAAGTCGATTTAGTATATATTATAATGACTTCAGTTATATTAATTAAAATTATATGTAATTATCTTCTTCTTAATAATCTCTCAAATAAACAGTTAAAATTTTAAATTTTAAATTAAAAACTACAGTTTAAAAAAATCTACTTCGATGTTGGCAGGACAGTGGTACCAGTAGTAGCTAGGTATGTTGCAATTTGCAATCGACAGTACGACGATACCCATTTTCAATTGGTTAATCACCGGTTATGACACGGCGACGGCGTCCATTTCAAGACAAGCTTTCAGTGGCTATTTATTGTAGAGGTCGTTGATCCAGGTATAATTTTTGGAGCCGGTGCAGTACCGCTGTCGCCTGCATTTTATTAAAAAGGTTGTGATGCATTGTTTGGACTCTGATCGTTTTGGTTTTTTTCAATTTTAATTTTTAATTTCAGCTTTTTTTACTATTTATTATACTATTCATTAACTCAGTTACAGTAAAAAAACTAATTACAGTGAAATTTCAATCAAAAATTAGAAGTCATCGCTAAAACGATCATCACCTTGATCTGTGACCAGTTTTGCTAGGAGTTACTTGAGATCCATGCCGTGATCCTTCCGTGTCTCGGAGAAGATCATGGATGTAAGCCGGGATTTCTTAGCACTCGTTGACAGGGTGCATGCAAAGATTAGACGGCCACTCAGCTTTGCCTGTGGAGGGGATCTCTGAGCGATCAAGACTCTTCTTTAGCGGCATGGAACCTAGTATGTTGACCAAAGAAATTCGGAGGTATGGGCTCTTAAATTTGAGTCTCAGTGGACGTTCAGTATAGCATTGAGTTATGACTTTTTTTACTATAGTTGGTTTATTTTTTACTGTAACTGAGTTAGCTTATTTAACAAAATTAAATTTAAAAATAGAAAAAATATGTTAATTCATCACGGACAATGTAAAGGAATATGTGAAAAAAGACTAAAAAGTCTAAAAACTAAAAAAACCAAAAAGACAAAATTATTAAATTGTGAAAAAAAAGCTAGAAAAAGAAACTAGATTTAAGTCAAAATAATCGGCCAAAAGTGCTCTTTTACTCAATTACTTGGCGTAATCTTGCAAGTACTATTCCTTTTGCCTTGGAGAAAAAAAACGTCTATGCTATTAATGCTCACATGACATGTCTTTGAACTGACATCGATTCAGTACAGCAGAGATGTCCTTACGTCCACCTTTCCTGGCAATGCCATTGTGCTAATGAGGCTCCGCACGTCTATCTCAGAAAGTTTCCTTCTGGTAGAATGGGTCCAGTGGAATACTCCGTATTCAGAGGGCATAGCTCACTGTCCCATTAATTAGTGATCTGGACTGGCTTTGTCTTCGAAATATAGGGGTGATCGGTTTGACTTTTTTTCAGCTTCAGCTTCTAGCTTCAGTTTTTTTTCACTATTCACTACACTATCTACTAACTCACACATGATATTTTTCAATAAATTCTGATGTTTTTCAAACCAAAAGCTATCGCTATTCTGATCACCCCCATAGTATTTCCTAAGTGAGGCCCAATGATTCAGTACAGAATGTCCAATCAATTTAGACACTGTTTAATTTAATTTCTAACTTTTAATTTTTATTTTTTTATTATTCATTAATTTTGTTCTTTACTGTTTTTAAATTTTTTGGATTTGTTTGCTTTTTCTTTTTTTATATTCGTTTGCATTGTTCGTGATAGGCTAATATATTTTTTTATTTTAAAATTTTTTAAATTTAATTATGTTAAATAAACCAACTCAGTTAGAGTAAAAAAATAAATTAGCTATAGTAAAAAAGTTATAAGTTAACGCTATTTTGAATACCATATTAAGCGTTTCAGTCTGCACCTACCTTTCATCGGTTCAGCCTTTTTCAACAAGTAACAGGCACATTTGATGCTAAATGCTTCAGATCTACTATTTGGCGTACGTTTATTTGCCTCGCCTCTGTATCTCTGCTGCTTTCCTTATTCCTCTTTACCATTTTATTCCAAGACGAGCAGGAAACGTAACCACGGACTTCGAAGGAGTACGGCAAAGTTGACTAAGATTAGCTCACCTGTGGTCAAGCGCAACACGGCACGCGGCACCAAACAATTCTCATCTTTTGTGCATGTTTCAGTGGATCAGAGCCACTTGGATTGCTCGCCGCAGGAGCCCGCGAATGCGACCGTGGTGTCTTATCTTCTTGTAATGCAGTGGTGCCCTGAAAAATCAGTAGTGCTGCCTGTGACTTCCTGTTTCTCAAGTTTTTTTTATGACACCGCAGTTCCTGTTTGGAACGTGTGAATTTTACATGACCTCCTATACTTGTAATGCAAATTCCTGCGATGATTCGTGAGTTTACAGGCTAGGATTTGTTGGTGTAGAGAGGAAAATAAAAGTACTACTACTTCTTTCAGTGAAAATGAATTGAAAGTTGATGCCGACATCGGTCACTATTGATCAACAACTCTAAGCGGCGCATCTGGTGAAGGCATCGATGAGCCCATGTGGTACGTCTTGTTTGATTCAGATCAATCAACCGAAGATCTCATCTTCCGTTTACTAATGTTAAAGAGTATACGGCCTGTGTAACAAGGCCATCTATTAAAGAAAGATTAGAATCAGTTCGAATTCTGCCTATTCTATAACCTTCAATTAATGTCCCTCTATTCATTTAGCAAAAGATGCTGGTCAGCATATGCTCTGTGATTGTTTCAGTAGCATTTTGAACTTGGGTGTTTTGGCACAAAACATGTACTTCCTTTGTTCTCAGGTAGCTGGTGCTTTTGAGCGAATCGAAAATGTAATCGGTTTTGGAAAAGAAAAGAGGTGGCGCAGCGAAGGATACGAACACAGCTACGATACAGCCTTAAAAAAATATACACCGGATTGGGAAACCGGCAAGTATCTGTGGTGAGGCCCTTTCGAAAGTGTCGCGGGATTTGAGAACGAACGAGAACCGTTGCGTAGCCCAATCGTACGGTAGCGTGGCACCTTAGCCGTACGGGCACCACTGGCTAGGGACGACAGCCGAGGCGGCATCTGGCACGGCAGGGGGCGTTGACACCGGCGCGCGTGCAACTCGCGCGCGGTGGGTGTTCCTTTCACCCGCGCGCGCACGGACTTTCTAAAGGAAAGCGCCGCTTTCCCACGCACCCACCCCACCCCCGCCGTCACAGGCGCACGTCGATCGCTGCGTCCGCCGGCGCCCATGCACATGCGTCATGAGTGCCGGAAAAGCGTCGCAACGCACGAGGGCTCCTGGGATTTTTTTAAAGCCACGCGTGCCCTTGGTGCGTGTGCCAGGAGTTTACGCGACGCAGATTATACGCTCAGTCGATGGGAATGGGATGGCGGTAGACCGGTAGCTAACGCAGCCTGGCTTCCTTTTTTGTCAGCTAACTTACGGTTTATGGGTGTTCGTTTTAGCGATGGTTTCTGATTTTTGATTAAAATTTTACTATAGTTAATTTTTTTACTGTAGTTAATTTGACTTTTTAGGCATAATTAAATTTAAAAAAAATATAAAATAGAAAAAATATTTTAACCCATCACGAACAATGCAAAGGAACATAAGAAAAAAAGAAAAAAAATACAAAAAAACCCAAAAAATCCCAGGCTCCACACTGGCGGCTCTCGCTGCGGCTGCCACGGCAAAGATGGATGTTCGTGGCAACATAAACTATTGATTTGCACATCCAGACATTTTTGGATTAACAATGCATAGTTACAATTATATCCCTGGGTGAATTATACTTCATCAAACTTGGTGGTGAAGTACAATTAGATTCTAACTAATATAATCTATTGGATCTAAAAGAATGGACGGTCTATATTAGGCCCTACTCCAATTGGCTTGTGGCTGCGACTTTCGGGTTGTGGCTTTCGGTTGAAATTGTATTGTAGTGTATGAAAGAAGCTGAGGTTTATTTTGAGGTGTTTAATTCGGCTTGTGGCTTATTGGGTTGTGCTGAGATGATTTTTCAAGTGTTGTTTGTGACACATTCGCGATATGATACATCCATTTGATCTTGTGTATTCATAGCTAAGTACGATTTCATTACACACATCGCATATGGCACAAGTACACCTACATCATATATACACAGGTATTTTTTTCACAATGCTGAACCTATGTGCTCGCCACCAACGACGCTGCTATCCAATCATGTGTTAGGTCCATCAGTACCCAAGACGCTCCTTGTGGAACAAGTGGTACCGCGCCCCCAACAGCTGAAGGGCCCGCATGCTCCTGCTGTGGGTCTGCAATATCTCTCACAGGCAATTTACAATCAATAATGAACTTGTGCAGCTCCATCATACTCACAATTATCACCTTTTGCTTGGACGCCTCATAGCTAGGCACGTTGTCAAGTATGCGTCATTTCATCTTGCACATGTCAAATGAACGCTCGACAGTGTTCCTCAGGGATGAGTGATGGAAGTTGAAAACCTCCTGTATCCTGGAAGGCTGCGAACCATTCTCAAACTCCAAAATGTGGTACCTCTGGTGGCAATATGTAGAAAGGTATCCTAGACAACTGGGATACACAGAGTCTATGAGATAATACTTGCCTACATCATTAATATGCGTTATAGATAAGTATCGTTTAGTCGTCCTCGTGCAATGCATGGTAAACTTGATAAATGTGTGAATGTATTACCTTCTGGTGGATGCGAAAACCAGTCATGATATTTCGTCGTTGTATCGTGTAGGACACGCATGTCGTGCACTAATCTTGGCCATCCTGCAGCACAAAAGCGAATATATAGTCAAAATTATATACCGTAAGTACATTTTGACTTGTGTACTCATGTCTATTGAAATATCTTGCATGCTTCATATTTGGAACTGTGACTTACACATACGTGCCATCAATCATACTTATGCAGTTCACGAAGTAGGGTAGAATCTTTTCTAAAGTAGCCTTAGATGCACATCTGATAACTATGATCAGATGGTGCAATGATGTCGCCTTCAAATTTGCACACACACTTTAGCAATTAAGTGAACTTTATGCTTATTATACTAGCTGAATGCTCGAATCGGTTCATTGCCTGCTTGTGGGATTGAGGCGCTCCACAAGTCCACAAAAACAAGTCGAGTGCTTCTTTCAAGGTGACTTCTATAGAGGACTTCAGGTCATAGTTTGGCATAAGAGTATCGTGTAGCCTATCAAACATAGGCCGGTGCATCCTGAACATGTTATTGCACGGTTGATCATTTGTAAGCTACAACTCGACCCACTGTCTACAAGCCAGTCATTATTGGAACTCTCGGGAGTGCCCTAGTCCCCAAGTTAATTTCGTCATCAAGGGAGTCAAAACGCAACAAATGCTAGGAAGGCGATGGAGCTAGTGGAAGCTTCAGTCCCATGCCATCCCCCTCGCTGGCCTCCTGCCCCCTCGCACTCATTGTTGCACAATAGAACACCAATTTCAGTAGTCTGTACTCATCAGCAAAGTAGTTTGTACTCATTAGCAAAGGTTCTGAATGCACACAGTAGACACATAACTCAGAATAGATCATGCACAGCTAGAACAGATCATTCTACAACTAACTTGCTTGTTTTGGCTTTGATAGACAATCTCAGAACCAAATAACAGATAACAGATAATGGACAACACATAGACCGAATACTTGCACAGAACATGGACATGCAAATTTATTAGTTGAGTGGAACAACAGTTCATGCATCACACAACTCTCCATGGTAACAACATATACCAAATGCATGCAAATTGTTAGGACACCAGAATCTAAGGGTAGTTCATGCAGAAAGTAGAAACACAGAGAACAACATAATGTGAATGCATGCAAGTTGTTTTCCAAACCCAATGATAAGCTCATGGATGGTTCTTCATCCTATCCTATGTCCTCCTAAGCCAGCGAAGCCGACCGTGATTCAATTGCATGGCGAGGAAGCTTGTGCGGTACTCTAGCTTAATGAACAGCTGTGTGGCGTAGTAGTACTTATCACTTTCTTCGTTGGCCTGATGTCCTAAACCATATGGATCAACACTCCATGTAGCTCACCATTGTTTGGATCCAAATGGAGCTCTTGATAGCCTGGTACACAATTGACTATGTGCCCTCTCTTCCTTAGAATCACTTTGACCTGAGCTCATTGCCACTGACATGTAGCTCATCGGCGAATCATCCAATGAATTTTTTCACTAAATTTGCCTGAAACCACATGTTCTATTTCTAACAACAAGAAACACGAAGTTAGCTTGAAACTTCCTGTAGCTTAGTTGAAACTTGTTGAAACTTGCATGATACTTGAATCATGAGGATCTGAAACCTAAACTTGTTGTCCTATTGTAAGTGTTGAAACCCACATGTTGAAGCCATGCTCTGAAACCTGAAACATTTGACGAAACCCTATAGTGAAACCTAAAATTTGAGTCTATTGATACATGAAATATGTTGAAACTTTGCTACTAAAACTATAACATTGTTGAAACATGGTAGATGTATTGGTAATGAAACTTGAATCCTTAACCGTGAAACTTGAGCCCTTAAGGGACAGAACTTCTAAGAGGTCATCAAACATGGGAAGAGTATCAAGGTTCAGCCACTGCCAGAGGACGCCGACAAGGCATGGACAATGGTGCGGAGGTCACGACGAGGTCTCAACTTACAACACTTGGAAGTTGGAGGTGACGGACAACAATGTTTACGTGTGTGATGGAGTCGAAGGAGCTCAGTGCGTATTTTGACACGTGCGAAAAGCACTCAAGAGGATGTGGAGTGGGTCGTCCGATTAGTTTTGATCAAATGATTGATACCAATCCCGTTGGGAAGGGATTTGGACAGTATCTCATCGTCTAGTCGCATCCTTGCGGAAACCCGATGAACCTTTTTGCTTGAAACTTTTGAAATATCATCGAATCCTTCTGAAACTTCTCAGAACTCGATGAAACCAACTAAAACTTTCAAAACTTTTTGAAACTCTATGAAACTTGCTCGATACATTGACCCTACAAAAGCCCGAATTTGCTATGAAACTTGTATAGTCTTTGTAACTTTCCTGAAATATCATGAAACTTTTGTTAACTATGCCTAATGCTTCAATGGTTTTCAAATTTCGAAACTAAGGTTTCAATCCTGAAACTTTCCAGAAATGGATTTTGTGATTGAAATTTGAAAGTTGAAATCCCAGGTCTCCTTGTTGTTTAGGTCGGCATTGGCATAGATCCAACCAACCAACGCCCCCTTGTTGATGCTCGACCTTGTTGGCCCCGAGGGTGTTTGCCATCCTCGGTTGCTGCTTGCGCTCGAAGCTATTGGCATGTACATGTGCTGACGCGCTCACCGCGACCACACACCGCCACTGTCCGTCGGGATTAGATAGAGGTGGCTCAACATGGTATCTTCCATTGTCTGGCTGCTCACCTCTCACCTCGCTTACATGTGGAGGAATGAGGAGGATGTTTCAGGGTGCCCACACGGCTGTAGAGGTTGGCACAAAGGAGATGGGGATATTTCACCTAGTGCCACAGTTCGGGGATGTAAGGTTGATAAAGGATGATGCAAGGAGATGTAGATGAATCGTTAGATTGCAGTAGATCGGACGGCTCGTACCTGTCATGTTGGATAGCAAGGCCGATGGTATAGGGTGGGTTCTTACGGGTTTAAATATTTGAATTCTGGCTGTTCACGAGAGGCAGTACGCAGAGAGAAATAGTCTCATATAATTTTAGCTGGTAAAACTGAACTCAGTACACTTTTTACTATAATTTTTTTCATTAACCCTGTCTTGAAAAACATACCATTTAAAAACTAATTACTATAGATAATATAAACATAAGTCATATATATATATATAAAAACTGAAAAGAACCGTAGCCATAGAGTCCAGCAGCTTCGTCTTTATGTTGATAGATCACAAAATTTGGCGCCATTTGATTGGCAGATGCATGGGTGAAATTTCGCCTTGTTTCAAAGGGGAGAGCGACCAATCGACCACACGCAACCGACTCGCGAGGCTAGGGCCCGGCCCGTACAGGCCAGCCCGGGCCGGCTCGTGCGCGAGCCCGCAGGCAGCAATTGTGGCCACGAAATCCTGCAGCGATTGCAGGACCTGCTGTGCGGCGGTGTAGAGGAGAAGCGATGCGCGGCACGTCATCGCGTCGGGGGGCAGGAGACGCACAGGAGGACCAGCTGTGCGGCGGTGGAGAGGAGACGCACAGGCACAGCGCGTCGACGTCGTCCGTGCCGGCCGCGATGACGTGAGCACTGACGGAAATTTAGGGCTGAAAAAAAAGCTTATTAGTGAAGCTCGTTGGTTCGGTTTAAAATTATTTTAATTACAGTTGATAATTAGTTAAACATTGAAAGAGTCGATTTCGAATGAAATTAAAATTTTCTTTGGCTCGGCTCGTTAGCTCTATTATAAAAATAATTATAAACTATCGATAAAATGATATTAAATTAAACTATATTAATTTTAAAAAAATTTAATAAAACAATGAATCAGCTGATATCCACCCCTACTCGGAATGCCCCCTCCCGCGCGGCGCGCGTCCCGTTCCGTCTCCTCCGATAATGAAGTACCACCCCGCTGCTGCCCCTCTGCCCCCAAGTCCCAGTAATAAAAGCTTTGCGACGCTGAGCCAACGCGTTCGTCCATCCACACTACGCACACGGCGCGGCGTCTCTTGCTGCGACGACGAGGCCGCCGATAGGAAGGTCAATACTGGTATCATTGCTCGCAAGGAATAAAAGAAACTGGTTCTTGGGAGTCGTGCTTTGTTCAGAAAAAAAGGGAAAATTTTGATCTTTTGATCGGTGGTCATTCGGTTGCTGCTGCCACTCTTTTTGGGCGTGGGCTCTGGGCTCGAGAAGAGCAAGAACTGAGCGGAATTGCCGCTTGGGGGGCTTGGGTTTCTGATGATCGCGCATTCTCTTCTGTGTCAGATGCTCACGAATTGTCTTATTTCTATTCAATTCTTGCGGATTTAGCGCGGGTATAGAGTCTATAGACTATAGAGGGGCGTGATTTTTGGCCACTGGCTGATCTTTTCTCGGCGACACGATTCTACTTTCTTCTCCTCCTCTCTCTGGTATTTTCTTTTCATGGTGAATGATGGGTAGGCAGTTAATCAAGAAGAACATTTCAGCTTTGGGTTTCCTTGATTTTTTTATGTGACCCTGATCTTTGTGTTGTGTTCATCGAAATTCCTGCGGTCACTTAAGAGTTCTTATGGACTCCAACATTTCTAATCTTGATCCGGTAGAACTTTTTTACTGTAAAAGTCTAACTAGTTTTCTGTTCATGGTTGCTGCAGGGCTGGAAGGGGACCTGATCCACCTGACAGTGCAGTAGAGATTGGACAGATGGGTTCCCTCGCAAGTTAGTCCTCTCTCACCTTTCTCATGTTACATAGTCACATCATCATTCTTCCTTTTTGCCCGCCAGTTTTTGTGAGGTTTCCTTCAAACCTGGAATCTGACTCTATACTCTGTTTGTAATTATACTTCAGGTTCTTGGACGATAAACTTGTGTGGGAACCCGATTTGCTCCAATCAAGATGTATTCTCATGTGCATTGAAGGAAATGTTCGACTCTTCCACTTGCATGAATCATCTGGTGGGGATTGGCATCGCTGCAGTGCTCATCATCATACTTGCACTCCGATTGCTTGTCAAAATTCCGAAGAGTAGAGGGTCGGCGCGACAGCTTGTCACGCTCAATTCACCGTTACTGTTGGCTGCTGTAGTGTTCAATGGCTGCTTGGGTTTGGTTCATCTTGGCTTGGGACTGTGGATGCTGGGGAGTAACTTCAATCGGGATGCTTCTGTTTACCTGCCACACTGGTGGCTTGTAACATTGTCTCAAGGATTCAGTTTGATCCTTACCAGCTTCGCTTTCAGCTTCAGACCTCAGTTTCTTGGAGGGGCATTTGTGCGATTTTGGTTGGTTTTGCTGACCATGTACGCAGCATTCATCTGTTGTTCTTCAGTTGTTTACATGGTTGCCGAGAAGGCGATCTCCATTAAGCCCTGTTTCGATGTTCTGTCCCTACCAGGCGCAGTTCTCCTCCTGCTTTCTGGCTTTCGGCACATCCATGATGAAGAGGGTTATGAAGGAATCGGTAATGCTTTATTCAAGCCCCTGAACACCGAGGCAGATGGCGACATAGCTGATTCTGATAGTCAGGTAACTCCTTTTGCTAAAGCTGGTTTTTTCAGCGTGATGTCATTTTGGTGGTTGAACCCTTTGATGAAGACGGGTTATGAGAAGCCCCTTGAAGAGAAAGACATGCCACTTTTAGGCGCCACAGATCGAGCACGGGACCAGTACTTGATGTTCTTGGAGAAGATGAACAGCAAGAAGCAGTCGCAGTCGCATGCCACACCATCAGTCTTTTGGACTATTGTTTCTTGTCACAAGAGGGGGATCATAGTCTCAGGTTTCTTTGCCTTGCTCAAGGTGCTCACCTTATCTGCTGGACCATTGCTTCTCAGGGCATTCATCAATATTTCTCTTGGGAAAGCGACGTTTAAGTATGAAGGCTATGTGCTAGCTGCGACAATGTTCTTTTGCAAATGTTGTGAATCATTGTCACAGAGGCAGTGGTATTTCCGCACTCGGATATTAGGACTCCAGGTGAGGTCATTCCTGTCAGCAGCTGTTTATAAGAAGCAACAGAAGCTATCAAACTCAGCAAAAATGAAACATTCGTCTGGAGAAATTATGAACTATGTGACTGTCGATGCCTATCGGATTGGGGAATTCCCCTATTGGTTCCATCAGACTTGGACAACAAGTCTCCAACTTTGCATGGCTCTGGCAATTCTGTACAATGCAGTTGGTCCTGCAATGATTTCATCGTTGGTTGTTATCATTATCACTGTACTTTGCAATGCTCCACTAGCCAAACTGCAGCATAAATTTCAGAGTAAACTTATGGAAGCACAAGATGTGAGAATGAAGGCCATGTCTGAGTCGTTAGTTCATATGAAGGTCTTGAAACTTTATGCATGGGAAACTCATTTCAAGAAAGTCATCGAGGGGTTGAGGGAGGTTGAGTACAAGTGGTTGTCGGCATTCCAGCTTAGGAGGGCATACAACAGTTTCCTGTTCTGGTCATCACCTGTTTTGGTTTCGGCTGCAACCTTTCTAACATGCTATCTTTTGAAAATCCCTCTTGATGCTAGCAACGTCTTCACCTTTGTGGCAACTATGCGTCTCGTGCAAGATCCAATTAGGCAGATACCGGATGTTATTGGGGTTGTGATACAAGCTAAGGTTGCTTTCACTCGAATTGCGAAGTTTCTTGATGCACCTGAGCTGAATGGGCTAGTTAGGAAGAAATACTGTGTAAGCACCGAGTACCCAATAGTGATAAACTCTTGCAGTTTCTCATGGGATGAGAACCCATCAAAACCAACTCTAAATAATATAAATTTGGTGGTCAAAGCTGGAGAGAAGGTTGCGATCTGTGGCGAGGTAGGATCGGGAAAATCAACACTTTTGGCTGCAGTACTCGGGGAGGTCCCCAAAACTGAAGGCATGGTATGCCTTTTCTATTACCGTTGTTTTTTCGACATAGAAAATCACAGAGCTATCAATCTGTGAGATTTTCTTGTGCTTTTGTTATCCCTGTGCATTTTTAAGAAGAATCATGGCTAGTATAACTATTGGTACTTTGATTAATTTCCCTTATCAGATTGCAAGTTTTGTAATCTTTATTAACTTTACCACTCAATTGCAAGTATAAATTGCCATATTCAAAGTATACTGCCTAATAGTTGAGAAACCCAATATTGCTATGTGCACTTGACCTGAGAACCTTACATGCTAATTTCTTTCTCAAAATACAGCATGTGGACAACTGCATCATGTAAGGTTCTGCGAAGCTATGATAGTTTTGTTTGATAATAGTTGCCACTTGCCAACATGAAGTATGTCAAAATGTCAATTAATCCCTTTTTCAGAAGAACTTAATATCAAATGATAATCTTTCTGTAAATATTTCAGATTCAAGTTTGTGGGAAAATAGCGTATGTTTCTCAGAATGCCTGGATCCAAACAGGAACTGTGCAAGATAATATTCTCTTCGGATCATTGATGGATGAGCAAAGATATCGAGAAACACTTGCCAGGTGCTCTTTGGTCAAGGACCTAGAAATGTTGCCATATGGAGACCGTACTCAAATTGGAGAAAGAGGAGTAAATCTTAGCGGTGGTCAGAAGCAGCGTGCTCAGCTTGCTCGTGCACTATACCAAAATGCAGACATCTATCTTCTTGATGACCCTTTCAGCGCTGTTGATGCCCACACAGCAACAAGTCTCTTTAATGTAAGGATCATATTAACAGATGCAGATTGCCGTACTATTTGATTATGAATTGTTTTTTAATACTCTTGTTTGACAGGAATATGTCATGGGAGCTCTATCAGACAAGACTGTTCTTTTGGTGACCCACCAAGTGGATTTTCTACCCGTGTTTGACTCCATTCTGGTCTCTCTCTCTCTCTGCGTGGTTTTCATATTTAATCTTTCGGTTCTTGTTTGTTTCCACCCATCATTAAAATTGTTTCAATGGTTCAACCTTCCAACTGATAATAGGATGATCCTCTACATAATCAAATTAGTGTTACAAGTCTGAAATAGATGAACAGCTTGTTGTATTGCACAACCCTAAAGAGGCAATATATATATAGTGAATACATAGAAACTCTAAAACAACAGGAAATGATTATAATACCCTTAACATCCCCTCAAATACAAGGTATATGCAATAGCATTACATTTGAAAGTGTTTACACTAAAATAGGAAAAATCCAAAGTCTAAGTCTTGAAGATATCATCATAGCGTACGGCTCTTGGAAAATTGTGTCGAGTACCAAACATCTAAAATCGTGCAACAGTTTAGAAAGCATAAAGCGCAGGAGCTAGGAAAGTAGAGGTAAGCGGGAGCAAAATCGATCGCGGCAATACGATGAAGATGTCGAGGTGACACAAATAGAGAGCTGTCAAATCAAGTCGAAGAGAGAGAAGCATAGCGGCGCAGATCGAAGCCCGAGATGGCGCTGGTGCGGAAGAGAAGCGCGGCGGCTTTAGAAACTCGAGGCGGCAGCTCAAAGAGAAGAGCGGCGGCTTCAACTATGCAGAGGGAAGGAGATGACTACACTCATCAAAGAGGATGGACCGTGGCTAACAAAGCAGTCGACTGGTTGACAAAGATTTTGTGGACTCGCACGGCTTTGACGACCTCGAAGTATCTCCACCACCATCACTCCACTAAGTGAATTCAAGAAAAACGTTTTAGGGTTACAAGAGTGGCTTCCCTCTCTCCCATTACAAGAGGTCTTATTTATAGGGGGAGATGGAGAGGCTTGCGTAGTTATAACTTTGTCCTTAGAGTTTGGTCTACTCCTAGGGGCATTTTGGTCATTTGCTCTGCGCAGCTCCGCTGGGTCCGGGACCCCGGGGTCGGCCTATGGTCTTCCTCGGGTCGACATTGCGCACTTTGCCCGACCTTGCGTACTTCGCCCAGGTTGGCCCGAGGTCTTCCTCGGGTCGACCTTGCGCACTTCGTTTGAACTTGTGTACTTTGCCCAGGGTCTTCCTTAGGTCGACCTTGCGCACCTCACCTGGGGTCGGCCCCGGACGCTCCCAGGTTGATCCCGTGTACTCCGCCCGGGGTTGACCCCGGACCCTCCAAGGGTCGATCCCTTGTACTCCGTCCGGGATTGGCCTCGGACTTAGCTTGGGGTAGACCATCCAATGAGCGTCGCCGCTCCGAGGTAGTTATGGGCCCGAGTTAGCGCAAGGACCCTCCCCCAACATCAGACTTCTGAGAAATAGGTAGAATCAGATTGTTCGGGAGAACATTTCAGTTATCGGATGGTTGGGATTCAATCATACCTCTTCGTTTAATTAGATCATGTGGTTGAGCATGTGGTCCAAACGAGCAGGGCGATCGGGTGGTCCGAACAAGCATGCATTCAAGAGATCCGATGGCCAGTATTGAGGCGTAATGATTTGTTCGGATCCAACGGCAGGGGATCAATTTAGTAGTAGTTACTGTTTACCATCATTTGCTTTTCTGTTACTATTCACGGTTAAACTGGCTATTGGTTGTAAGCCGTGGACATATATAAGCCACCACAATGTGTCAACCAAGGCATAGAAATGAAATCCTAGTTTCCCTACTCTCTTCTTTTGTTCATGCACTTTATCCTTTTGCTCTTTACTTATTTTCCGATCGCAAATATCTACCACTGAAATCACTTGATTCGATCCCTAATTCCTTGGGGTGTGACACCGGCGGCACGGAGGTCGAAGTCAGCTGAATCTGGTGTTGGCTAGTGGCGTGGAGCGTCAACGTGGGCGAAGGTAGCCGGGAGAGGAGAGGAGGTCGGCCGGATCTGGTGGCCGGCGGCGGTGGCTGCTCCCGGGAGCGAAGATCGCTCCTCCCAAGGGCAGCAACAATAGAATGCGGATCGAGAGCTCTAGAGCTCTGATACCATATTACAAGTCTGAAATGGATGAATAGCTTGTTGTATTGCACAGCTCTAAAGGGGCAATATATATAGTAAATACATAGAAACCCTAGAACAACAGAAAACGACTCTAATACTCTTAACAATTACCATACCAAATGGAAATGGCAGCAGCTCTTCCGCTGCCACTTCGGAAAAAATACTTTGTGATGATATCTGTGCCTATGTGATTTTTATTTATTGTAACGACTGTATTTATTTGTTAATGTAACCTAAAATTTGTGACATTTTTTGGCAGTTAATGTCAGATGGGGAGATTATTCGGGCAGCACCTTATCAAGATCTATTGTCATATTGTCAAGAGTTTCAGGACCTTGTAAATGCCCACAGAGATACTATTGGTGTTTCAGATCTCAACAATATGCCCCCACATGGAGAAAAGGAAATATCAACAAAGGAGACAAACATCATTCATGGAAGCAGTGAGTCTGTGAAGCCATCACCAGCAGATCAACTGATCAAGAGAGAGGAAAGAGAGATAGGGGATACAGGTCTTAAGCCTTATATGCTATACCTGCATCAGAACAAAGGCTTCCTGTATGCCTCTCTTTGTTTCATATCCCACACAATTTTCATATCTGGGCAAATATCACAGAATTCATGGATGGCTGCTAATGTCCAAAATCCTAGTGTTAGTACACTGAAGTTAATTTATGTGTACGTTGGTATTGGAGTTTGCACAATGTTCTTCTTGCTATCAAGATCTTTGTCTGCCGTTGTTCTTGGGATCCAGACATCAAGATCCTTATTTTCCCAGTTACTTAATTCTTTGTTCCGTGCACCGATGTCCTTTTTTGATTCTACTCCTCTAGGAAGGGTACTTAGCCGGGTAAGAATTCTTAAACAAATGGGAAAGACTAAAAACACAGTTCCATTTTATATTTGGAGATTTTCTATTGATGGTTTAACTAGTTTTCTCATGCAGGTTTCTTCAGATTTGAGTATCGTTGACCTTGATGTTCCATTTGCCTTCATGTTTAGCATTAGTGCCAGCTTAAATGCATATAGCAATCTGGGGGTATTGGCTGTTGTTACATGGCAAGTTCTGTTTGTCTCAGTTCCTATGATAGTTTTGGCAATTAGGTTGCAGGTAACTTTGTGTGACTTTGTTTCGTATGGATATACCCCATTTATTTATTGTGTCATTTCATTAACCAATTGATGTGCTCTGCTGCTATTTTCATCCAAGGGGTGGAACAGTCTACTGTTTTCATTTCACAGTTCACATTGACTGAAATATGTTATGTTTGGTCCCACAGAGGTACTATTTAGCCTCGGCTAAGGAATTGATGCGGATCAATGGCACTACCAAGTCTGCTCTAGCAAATCACTTAGGTGAATCGATTTCAGGGGCTATAACAATAAGGGCCTTTGAGGAAGAAGATCGTTTCTTTGCTAAAAATTTGGAGCTTGTTGACAAGAATGCTGGTCCATACTTATATAATTTTGCAGCAACTGAATGGTTGATTCAACGCCTTGAAATAATGAGTGCTGCAGTTCTTTCTTTTTCTGCCTTTGTCATGGCTCTCGTTCCTCCAGGAACTTTTAGCCCTGGTAAGCAATTTATAGTGAGCTAAAGCACCACCTCATTGTTTTAAATATTGGACAAAATTTAAGTAGCCATCAAGCTCTATGACAATTGATTCTTGCATCTGATTTGCAATAAATTGTTAGATGAACTGCAAAGAAATTTTTAGCTATGTTTTCATAGCCTTCTGATATTGAGTTATGAAAAAGTTTAGCTTGTTATGAAAGACCTACTTGATAATGATGAATGCTGCAAGCAAAATTTTAGTAGTTGCATGTCTGCCGGGCAGGATGATCTGGTGAAATATGAAACGCTGTACATTTCTCAAGCTACCACTTGTTCTGATGATTTCATGGAAATGTTTGTATATCTTTGTGAAAATGAATTTTAGTGACACTATTGAGATGTGCTTCTATGCTTTCGTCAATGGTGATTTGTATAATTTTTAAAGCACGATGAATGATGATTATATATTACTTATCTCTTCGTGTGCTTCGAGATTAGCGCTACTCTTGTTAGAGAGAAAAGCATAGAAGCTGTATAGGTGTCGGAGTCAATTAAAATAAGCATATGATATTATTCAGGTTATGAAGAAATTAACATTGCCATCTGAAAAAATAATCACTTATGTTCATACTTGCGCAGGTTTTGTAGGAATGGCATTGTCCTACGGTCTTTCCCTAAATATGTCCTTTATTTTCTCTATTCAACACCAATGCAACCTTGCAAATCAAATAATCTCTGTGGAACGGGTGAACCAGTACATGGACATACAAAGTGAAGCAGCAGAAGTTATTGAAGAAAATCGACCAGCACCAGATTGGCCCCAAGTTGGCAGGGTGGAGCTTAGAGATTTGAAGGTAATCAAATATAAATATTTGCATGTATACCTTACAAGATGAAAATCTTTAGGAATTCTAATAAATTTACTTGATTGATTTTTTGCTCGACAGATTAGGTATAGGAAAGATGCACCCCTTGTACTACATGGAATCACTTGCACGTTTGAAGGTGGAGATAAGATTGGTATAGTTGGTCGAACAGGGAGTGGCAAGACTACTTTAATTGGTGCATTGTTTCGTCTTGTTGAGCCAGCTGGAGGGAAAATAATTATAGATTCTGTGGACATCACTACAATAGGATTACATGACCTGCGTTCACGTTTGGGTATCATTCCACAAGATCCTACACTTTTTCAGGGTACTGTAAGATATAATCTAGACCCTCTTGGGCAATTCTCAGATCAACAAATATGGGAGGTAAGATGTGTAATATACACAGCTATTTGTGCTATTTTTCTCATCCTATTCGATCAGATAAGTTTGCCATGTAAAAGGGTTACTCTGAAAGAACCTGATGCAATGTTAAATAATGAGGCACGGTCCTCTTTTGTTGACCATGACAATTCAGCTCAGTTACCGTGATATAATACCTAACAATTTCAGAAAGTTCAGCAGATTATCAAAATGGAATGAATAAACTGAATTGGGGGCATGTTTGTATTTCTATTTTTTTTATAGCATATGGACATCTTCAAAGGAATAACTAAATTGGTTATTTACTTCTGTTGCAGGTTCTTGACAAATGTCAACTTCTTGAAGCTGTCCAGGAGAAGGAACAGGGATTGGATTCACTTGGTAAGAGACCTTGCTGCATCTATGCTCTGATTTCTGGAATTCATTTTTTCTACTTAACATTTTTTGTCCTTAGCAAACCGAGCCATTGTCATACAGAAAGGTCTGCTCAAGTCATTTCAGAATTCAAAATGTTAAAAGTACATGTGCCACCAAAATTGTCAAACCGTCAATAGTCCTAGGTGTATTTGTTATACTCATTTTCTTGCATGATATCTGGAATTATCTTATTAATAGTACTGATCGAGACCTTGTCATATAGTTGTGGAAGACGGGTCGAACTGGAGCATGGGCCAAAGGCAGCTCTTCTGTTTGGGCCGCGCACTTTTGAGAAGATGTCGTATCTTAGTTCTCGATGAAGCCACAGCTTCTGTAGACAATGCAACAGATGCTATCCTTCAGAAAACGATCAGGACAGAATTCAAAGATTGCACTGTTATTACAGTCGCACACCGTATACCGACAGTTATGGACTGCACTAGGGTACTTGCAATGAGCGATGGTATGTTTCTCTTATCACCAACTTACCACAAATACCGTGATCTTGTTATAGTTAATCAGCATCATTTAATCTGGAATATGGGAATTATGCCTGAAACCAAATGTACTGTAGATGGAGTGAACAATCCCTTTCCCATTTACTGCTTTAGCCTTTTCTGCAGCGAAGTATGCCTACTAACTTTTACTATACTACTGCCACACCGTGAACAATAAATCAAAACTGCACTCTCTTAACCCTTTTCTTTATTCTTTTCTGTTCAGTTGTTTTAGATCACCAAAAAAATCTGTATCAAGATGGTATTTCAGCATATTCATCTGTTGTCCATACTAATGAGCTACATCCACTTCCAGGGAAAGTACTGGAGTATGACAAACCTACGAAGCTCATGGAGGCTGAAGGATCTCTCTTCCGCGAGCTCGTCAAGGAGTACTGGTCATACATATCGAATGGAAATATTTAGGAGGTATTATCGATTACATGTGTTTACTTGCTGCAGTTTCTTATGAGTTATACAGAAAACTGTGCTCGTACCTCGGAGGAATCCGTCTATTTTGGAATCTGAAGAAAAGATAGTGTCATTGTTGGGAAATGCTTTTGTTACCTGGTTGCTACCTGAATTTTTGAGCAAAATGTGGTGTAGCTTCTGTTCGTTGGCCGTTGCTGCTCCAAGTGCTGAACAGAGTAAATCGTTGAACGTTTCCCTGCTCTAGTAGTGAGATATAAACGGATAAATGAGAAGCACTTCAAATCTTTAACCGTGCTAGTATTTTCGATATTGGGCAAGAGGAGATTACGCAAACTGCTTAGGGGAACAAATTAAAACGTATGATCTATTTTTGATAGTCAATGCATCGAAAATGTGTATATATTATTTTGCAATAATGTCTTCTTTGTTCCCTCTTGTTTATTTGTTATGGTAAGGCTATCAAGGCCATCAAGTTGGCACAGATCTTAGTGGAGAATAACTTGGTATCGTAAGCCATGGTAATTGGCTCGGTGAAAGCTTGACATGTGGGTGGAGACAGTGCGATGATAGTGGCGAAACAGGGGTTGACATGTTTAACAAAACTTGCTATGTCTGCACCTCGAACGCACACTACAATTGTCGATACCACATCTCGACATTCCTCACCAGGTGGTGCGATGCCAACCACTACTTTTCTTCCTCCATCGTCCGCTGCTCCTTGAATAATTGCTCAAAACAATTCAAAGTTGTAGATCTTCCTTGCCATTGAAAGTCTGAAGGCCTAAGAGTGGAATCATGAAGCTTGAGCTTTCATGGGATTGGAACCCCCGTTGCTTGCCATTGATGGCGGAGTAGCAGTTGGCTCTGATACCAAATGTTATTGTAAGGGTTGGTTGGGTATGGGTCTGAGGACCAAGGGTAGGGTACTTGTCCTCATCTAGCAACTAGCAGAGTTCTTTCTTGACGTAGTAGAGGCTCTGAGGCGACTTTAGAAGAAGATGGAGACTAGAAACTTGCTTGATTGTTCATTGTTTGATGATAATAGGTAAAATGCCGTCTCTTTTATAGGGAGGGCTAGACTTAACCTCTAAGAAATCTATCTCTATATTAAGAAAACTAATATATAATAATAGAAAACTTATTCATAATATATAGAATAAATCTAGAAGGAAATAAACTCAAATAGTAAAGAAACTAATTATTATGTTCTTAATTCGCGATATGCTGCCAATGTTATCAAACTATCAAATATGCAGCATCGCTACAGTACCCCCGTGTGGTACTATTCACATGTTGCTATGGTACTTCGTGGTTCTGTTCACTCGTCGCTACAATACTAGTGTTTGTCGCTACAATACTAGTGTTGCTGATCATGTATTTGGTAATCTTGTTGACACCAAATAATGAATGGTAGTAGCAATTTTTTGGGGGCAATCTTTTTCCTTGATGAGATGGAGAAGTACTATTTCTCAGGGGGTGATCGGAACAGCGATGGCTTTTGGCTTTTGCCGAAAAAAACACTGTAGCTGGCTGAAAAAACACTGTAGCTAAGTTGTATGTTAGGCATAATTAAATTTTAAAAAATGTAAAAATAAAAACGGCTCGCTAGTCTAGTGCGGACAACGCAAAGGAATATGAGAAAAAAAACGGAACGCAAAAAAACAAAAAAAAATCACTACGTGACAAAAGTGCTACTGATGTTTTAAATCATTTGCTCAAGATGTTTCCGTCGCTAAACAGTGAAAAAAACTCCAAACTGATCACCCCCTCAGTCACAAACGTTTTCTGTTCTATTCTGGAAATGAAGTGGATAAACTATTGCAATGTATTTATTTTCAAAGAAAATGCAATGTACTATTGCTATCAAATAATGGGACAATTCAGCATTTGCCATTCTATTAAATGATGTTTTAGGATTTGCCATTATGTAGATTAGAATTTAGAATTTGCCATTCTATATAAGATTCAATTCAGACTTCTTCCTCTCTTCCTCCCTATCCCTTACCACGTCCCTTCCCCTCCTCCAACCTCCTCTGCCTCTATCACGCAGCTTGAGCTCTGCTTTTGCTCCCTCCTCAAAATCGACCCCACCCCACCACCTCCTCCCCATCCGCCATCCGCCTGCCCTCTTCCCCAACACCACGGAGGGCAGGTGACGAGGAGGAGAGGCAACGGGCCAGCAATGAGACAGAGAGCAGGTGGCGAGGAGAGGCTTTGTGTAGAGAGAGGTGTGGCAGCAATGGGCAAACCTCGTGGTAGGCCCTCAGGTGTGCTGTGAATCCAGTCAAACACCTCATGCACAACGCACAACGAAACGGAGAGTAGGCGGCGAGGAGGGGAGGCATCAGGCCAGTAGTTACAACGGCCACCTCGCATAGAGGGAGGCGTGACAGTTATGGGCAAAGAGGATGGCTATATTGTGGAGGGAAGAGAGGAGTGGAGGGTGGATGCAGGCAACGACCGGCGAGGTATGACCTAACCATCGCTGGTGTCGAAGCAAGAAGAAAAGAGGAGAGGCGAAGAGGAGGAAGAAGAGGGGCATAAATGTCTATGTATAGGACAAAAGCTGTAAAAAATGGCATAAAATAAATTGGCCACTTTATAGAGTGATAAATAACGAATTACATTCTGTATAGTGGCAAATCCTAGAATGTAATTGTTGTGGCATATGCCACAACAGTGGGTATTTGCTACTCTTTCTCCCTTGAGGATGTGGAATTGCTAAAGCTAGTGACCACTACTTGTGTGTGGGAGAAAGCTGGTTAGGAAAATGAGAGATGTCGCCCTCCTCATACTCTCTTGGGCTTTATATACATGAATAAGACAGGATGAGAATTTCCTTTATAATTACAAGATGTGAGGGTATACTAGTACATATATACAACACTATGCTGTTGAACTTTCTCTAAGACACACTAGGCAATCCCAGTGATCGATGGGTTGGGCATCCCCACAATAGCCACTCTATAGAGTGACAAATACTAAACTATCCCGAAAATAATCCTATTGCAATGTACATTTCAATTTGAATTGGATTGACTTACACATGAAAAATTGAAGAGTACAATGTATTGTACTATACAAGTCTCATACTGAAAAGTGCAAATCTATCACATAAATATCACTCTATTTTTTTATTTTTTATAAATTTAGTATCTAAATATTCGTTTTTGCAAATCTAGTCCCCCGACGTATAGCGCGCGGCACAGCCCTGTCAAGCTACAGTAGCTTGGTAGGGCTGCTACCTGCTGCCACGCATGGCAGGTTGGCTACAGTGTTGCCGCGTGCGGTAGGTCTGAATGAAAGGTCTAGATTTGTAAAAAAAACGAGGGTTCAAAAGCTAATTTTTTTTTAAAAAAAAGATGGTTTGAGTGATATTTTCAAACTCACTTCGAAAAGTGCACCTAAAACAAGATGGGGCCAGTGCAACTCGGTGAGGAGCTAGCTCTTGCGCCACGGTGGTGGGTGGCCGTCCTCCATCTCCGGCCGCGTCCTCATCATCTTGGCCGACGGCATCCTGCTCCCCCGGACAGCCATCCTCCCCAGCTCCTCCCCCGCCATTGCTCGCCGCTCCATCTCCTCCCTCCTGCGCCTCCTGCTCCACCTCACCGCTCCGGCCACGGAAACTGCCAAGAAGCTGATTCCCAACACCCCAACAGCGCCAACCCCCACCGTCCACACCCACCACCTCCCCCTCACCGCCGTAGGCGGTGGCGGCGTCTCCACCTGCACCGCCACGCCGTAGTGTCCCGTGCCGGACACCGCGCACGCGGAGCCCGACACCACGGCGTGCGTGGCCACGGCCTTCCCGCTGGCCGCGAAGGTCACGCACCGCGCCGTGGTGGCATTGAACCCCTTTGCCGACGTGAGGTTCTTGAACTCGACGCGGACCGGCGAACCGAACGCCCGGAGCGCGAGCCGACCGTTGGGCCCCGACGCGTCGTACGCGAGCAGGCCGACCACCGGCGTGGCCAGCGCGTACCCGCGCGGCGCGGCGAAGAGCGCGCCGGAGGAGTTGCCGAGGAACCGCTCGAAGACGATGGCGACGCGGCGGGTGAACGGCACCGGGACGACGCGCGGCGGGACGCTGAACCCTGTGGTGGCGTTGACGCCGTCGGCCCACAGGGCGTTGGTCCGCACGCGCAGCGCCGTGGCCTCGACGGCGCCGGCGGATAGATTGTCCGGGAGCGGGACGTCGACGAGCTGGTTCGTGCGGCGGAGCAGCTCGAACGCGCGGTCGCGGACGGCCGTCTCGACGGCCGAGATGTTTGCGCTGTGATTCTGAGCCGCGCAGGAATGCAAGAACGCAAGAAGCAGCAGCAACAAGGAAGCGATCGCCATTGTTGCTTCTCTTCGAGTTCTTTGATCTCGATGGCTAACGCCGCGGCATGTGTCGGCGGCGGGAGGAAGCCGCCATCTGGACGGAGGATTCGAAGTGGCTTCCTCTCGGAACGGAGGAGGAGGTGGTGGTTGGAGGGAAGGAAGGAGGGGAGGAGATGGCCTAAGCTGGGAGAGGTTAATTAGCAAAGGAGGGAAATGGGTTTGCTTTATTTAGGTTGCAATGGCTGTTAATCGTTGCGCAATTATACGCATTGATTTAACTTCTTAATTACGTATGTATCTACGGGTTCGTTAGTGGCAATGGCGCGCCAGGAATTTGTAGGAGCAGGGCGAACTAGCAATTAGTAATTGGCCTTGTGTGCCCAAGCCTTTGAGTTAGGGCAAAATAGAGGTAACCAGCAAAAGCTTCTTCTCTAGTCCACTGTTTATTGACCTATTTCTTTTTAGCTTATGGCTTATAGCCTAACAAATACTCATACTAAGATTAAAAGCCATTAACCACAATAAAAAGAACACACCCATTGTCGGTAACATTGGACAATCGCCCAACCAGCACCAATGGTAGCTCCGCCCTTGATTAGTGACTATGGGTCTGTTCTTTTTGGTTTCGACTTATGACTTTTGGTTTCGACTTAAGGCTTTTGAGCTATTCATGAGAGATTACGAAGTAACAGAAACTCATATACGGTTTTGGTCAATATAAGTAAGGTCACTACAGTCTTAGCACTACTGTTTTCATTTAAATAGCCGCTGATTCTACTCATTGTGAGGCAAGGAAGGATTGAATAGATGGTGGTGTCTCACCAAATTCAAAAGCAGTTGTTTTGATCAAATTAATCACATGATTCTTCCTTTTCCTTTCAACCAATTTTGACAACAAGTGGACAAGTGAACCGACAATTCCGGTGGTAGGCAAACTACCTCGTTCTTTTCAGCCAACGCAGGCAGTTAATCTGATTACAAGTTGCAACGTAGCCTTCTTTTCCCTTAGATGGAGCAATGGACCAGATTTTTTTTTTTCATTCAGACGGAGCAATGGAGCAGTTGATGACTAGGGATGGCGACGGGCCCTCCCATCCCCACTCCCTATTTTGTTATTGGAGGGCTATATTTCTCCTGTCCGTATCCCCATCGAGGTTTTGATAGGGAACATGTCCCATTAAAAACTAAAATTTTAATGACGTTAAGGGTAAGCTCATATATTTATTGTATAATTGTGTAGAAATAAGTAAATTTATCAATATATGAGATGGTAGAATAATACTAGATAAGTTTATATACTATATATTATATTAAAATATATTAGGTTTGAGACAAAATATTTATATTTTAGACATATAAAAATACTAATCTACGTGTATATGAGTATATCAAGGAAGAGTGGGATCAAGAATGAAGTAGACATTACTGTCCCCGTCTCTATATAACCTAGCGAGTAGCGAGGATAAAATATTTTCAATACCTATCTCCTAATTCCCCACGGGTTACCGGGAGGATGCTGGGGGCATTGCCATCCCTATTGATGACAGTTCTTTGGGCCCCCACTTTTCTGATCAAAATGTGCATCTCATCTGGAGTTCTGGCGTGCAGCTGCAGCAGAATGATTGGGAGAGGGTAGCTTTATAGGGAGGCAGACTGGTTGACTTTTGCATGAGAGAATGGGCATGGTATATGTGATCAGAATTCAGAAAACGTCTTGCTGATTGATGTGCCAGTGTTAGTGGGAGCAGGTTGGCTGCTGATGCCTGAATCTTGAAGCTGTTCTGCATGGACCCAGGTTGGCTCTCTTCTCCAAGCGCGTTTCCCGCAGATTCATGTGCCTATTTGGCCGCAGCTTTTTTTTCCCCCTGATGATGGCTCACAGGGGGCGAATGCTCATACAGCCAGACACCTTTGCAGTTTTGCAGCGCTAATTTTCCCATTTTGTGATGGGAAAGACTGAAGTAAAAAAGAACGGATTTGATAACATCATGTAATTGTTAGGTGGCGGTGAGCCGCCGGAGATGGGAAAGAAGGCTAACGGTAGCGGGGAGGTGGTGAAGGTGCGGCGGAGGAGGTGGGGTGGTTTTATTCCTACGGTTGCACGAATCTGAATGTGATTCAATCACCTAAAATGTGCCTGATTTGTTGGGGGTAAAAAAGTACCTGTTGCCTAGACAAATTCAAGAAAGAATGGATGGATCCACCAGATTTATAAAACGGACAATACAAATTCAGTATCTCCGACAATAAAAGTCAGGTTATAAGGTTTAGGGTACAATTGATGACACCTGTTTAGTTCACAATTGTAAAGCAAGTACTCGTATCAGATTATTTTTACTGACAAAATACATGGTCATGACTTTATCAGTGACAGAATGTTCCTGCATTGGATTTGAAAATTTAAATAGAAAAAAGGAATACTGCCACACTTGTAATAGTCCAAGCCATGATCAAGCAGAACCACTGAAGATACCGCTATGGATGAACTTGGCTTCAAGCCATGATCAAGCAGAACTACTGAAGATACCGCTATGGATGAACTTGGCTTCGGCCTAGCATCCTGAGTTGCTGGTTCCATCCACTTCTTAGAAAATGTGCATCACCACTGACAATATGAAGTAAACAGTGATCAATACTCTTATCATCCTGAACTAGCTACAGAGTTTCAACTCTCATACGATTTTCCTGACAAAATGGAGCCCTAACTCTCCAGACATTGTACACCGGGTCAGTTGGCATGTTAAAAGATCTTTGTCCACAAGAAATAAGCACATGCATCACTCATCTGCAAGCAATTAAAAGGGCTTCTCATTACGTGCATTGTAGCACAGGTTCTTCAGGCTGGTTCATAAAGACCTAGCATGTGTCCATCGATTAAGGCTGCAACCTGCTTGAAAAGAAATATAATGTCATAAGAAATGTTTTGAAGAAAACCATGAATACTATCATCTATGAAAGTTGGATATAGACAGCATACTTTTCCATGGATCAAATATTTTATGGGCCCATCCAACTCAGCTCCCAGAGCCATTAATTTTGTAACTACTTTTTATGTCCGGTACAGTGAAGGACAGCATTGAAGAATAGACTCTGGTGCAAGATTACTGCAAATATGTATGAACTTTCAGACAAAAGCAGCTACAATTTTATGCTCTGGTCAAATGCAAAAAGATGGCATAATATCTCAAAGAGATAATGCGACTTCATAGGGTATATTTTGCAAGTGGAAAATTCTTTCTTAACATACAGCTATCTCCATATGCACATGAATACATGATGTATTATATATCATATTCATATGATGATGATATTAAGAATCCACAAGAAACACTGGACAAAATTTCCAAGGAGGAGAAATTAATTCAATCATGAATTTTTCATACATTACCCGACTACCGTAATATTCATCTTCTTACAAAGAGATCTCTCAAAGAGTCAAGGTAACACAATAAGCAGAGACTTCCTCAAAAAGAAAAAGAAAAAGAAAAAGAAAAGAAAGCAGAGAACAAAATGCAAAGTAAACTAGCTTGAATCCAGGAGACAGAATAAGGAGACCACATTTTCAAAGCCTCATCTTGTCGTTGAAAGGTTCTCTATTATAAGTTTGCATTCATGCAATGCTCAATCCCTTGAACATCTCAAATCATCACACTGATGAGCATAGTACAGTATGTATGCCTTCTTTGCAAAGAGTTTTGCATGTAATGAAACAAGAAACACTATGTAAAACTTAAATTTACACTACTCTCCAAGCAGAATTTGAAACGTGGGGGTCATCACTCAACTTAATCTAAGGGGTAATCTACAAGGTACTACAGCAAGATCTGCAGATATAATCTAAGGTGGAGTTACATGTTTTCAACATAATTTATGCTATGCTTGATTGAAGAGACTTTAAAGAAAAAAATATAGGGATAATTGAATTTGGTGTTTTAATCACCATTTGGATATGTTGCAATTTGGATCACTTGTGTGACCATTATGAAGGCTTGGCAGTATTAATTCTCAGGAATTTGATGGCACCATAATGGCAGCTAGTAGATGCTTTCCGGAGTTTTATTATTTGAAAGTGAAAGTCTTGCCTCAATTTTCAGTTTGAGTTGAAGGATTTAAATGCAACGAGAAGTTTTGTTTTTACATGGATATCACAACATTTGTCCAATTGTCACAGCTCGATACGAGGGGGTCTACTTCAGTATATATTTCACTGATAGTACAAGAGTTCCTTTCATCTGGACAATTTTACAGGAGTAGTTTTAACCATGTTATAGAATTTAATTACCTTTAAACTCAGTAGTTTGATATATGTGATGGCCACACCTACATGTTGCTTTTTCAATGAGCATTGTTTGTCAAGTTTTGTGTTTCAGGTGGGACATGTTAGATTTTATGATACGAATTATTCGCTATCTATCTAATGCTACAGGTGATATTTTTGTTTTACACTAATTTGATGATAGGGTATTTGTTTTAGGAGGCCAGTTGTACAAACTTATACTTTACTGGAGTTACTAAGTTTTAAAGATCCATATTTGTCCATCTATTTTGTTGATAGTTGTATGTTCAAATTTGCTGATGATGTGCTCAATTTTGCTTCGTAGGAAGCGTTTGGATAAAAACTATTCCAGTCTTTCTTGTCGAGATTAGTCCAATGGACTTTCGAGGAACAATGTTTATTGATAAAGATTTACTTTGAGGATATTTGATATTCGGCTACATGAACGAATTCGTCTCAATGTGAAGATTATTAAAATGTGATCCGAATTCATTATCGTGTCCATGCCCGACATTGCGCTAGGTGTAGTGCCAAGTGGTGCATGCGCTGAGCTATGTCAGATGTGACAATAACAGGCATATCCGCCTTTGATTCAGTTTTCTTCTCTATTAAGAACTCTTATTTTCTAACTTATATATGTATCATGTAGTCATATGGTTTATATGTTTTTTGTGCTTGTAATTTTATTCATACAGTGATATTCCACCTTACAAGGATTTTTACGTCATCTATTATTTACCGTACTATTCCTAATAAGTGACCTTAGAGCTTCGGGTTCAACATGCGACCTGTTGGCCCAGGAGTACAAGATCGGACGAACATCTCGCGAGTCTTCAAGGCAGCACAGAATGCGACAACAAATTTGGTCGACGTTAAAATGGATCATCTTGCGGTGGCATCTGCATGACATACAAGCAGACTTGTTGGAACGAATTTTTTATTCTAGATTATAGTAATAAACTTGTGTTTTTTTATTTTATACTAATAGTTCTCTATCGCTTCACTGTTGAGCGATTTGGGCTAGTTGCCTAACGATTGAACGACAAGTGTTTAGGCTCCGCTCGTTTCAGCTTTTTTTCACTATTAAGTAATTCATTTTTTTCTGAATTTTTTTAGATTTTTTAGGCTTTTTTGTATTTTTCTTTTTTTCCCGTGTTCCTTTGCATTGTCCGTGATGGGCTAGCATATTTTTTCTATTTTTTAATTTAATTATGCCCAAAAAACCAAATCAGCTACAGTAAAAAAAAGTCAACTACAGTGAAGTTTCAGCCAAATGCCAGAAGCTATCGCTAAAACAAACGCCCTCTTAAGTCGATCAACGGTTGAGCGGTTGAGCGAATAGTACTAATCATTTAACCGATGAACGGCTTGGACATTTTGAGTATTTATATACCTTTTTCTGAAATATTTGAGCAATATGTTGTATGTGGATTAAGCGACTAAGGGCTAGTCGTCCAACGGTTGGACGACAAATGTCTAAGTCACTCAACGGTTGAACTACTTGGATACTTAATTACTTATCGATCAATTATTGGACGATTAGTCTAAGTCACTCAATAGTGAAACGACAGTAGATTATTAGTGTAAAATAAAAAATATAATTATATTACTATAACTTAGAATAAAAAATAGATTATTTTTTGAAAAATTATGTTGTTGGAAAGTGATTTCGATTTTGGATTGTAGCGTGAAGTTGTTTTAAGCCTGGTCGGAAGCAGAGGTTCATTGACCGAGGCGGAGATTACGTGTTCTGTGAGCTGGAGCATTTAATCCTAGGGGGAGCAGGCGTCGACACAGGAAATCGTCGCATGAAAACATGGCGCGACGTTGGTGTCCCGTCCGCACGTAGCAGCGTTAATTAAAGATTAGGGCAATTATCCATCCTCGCTAAACGTACACGAAAGATCTACCTAGGTTTCAAGATCTTTGCTTTATGCACCATGCAAATGTATAGGGGATTTTCAGCAACCTCAACTCGGCGATTTTAATTCACCTCGACTTTATATTAAACATTGACTTATACTCTACTTCGGTGACTATTTCAGCCCCAAATTTGCCAGCACCATTGGTTGCACTGCCCGGTGCCATACCCTAGTGTCAAACTGTGTCATCTTCATCAACAATCTTCTACCTCAGTCAATCATTATCTTCCATCACAAAACTATGTCATTAACTCTACGTGTTTTTCATTAGAGATAGAGTTCATTGCCATTCAGTATGTTATGCCTATTATTAGTGGCATCCATACATGATTAATCATTGGCGATTTCTTCGACGATTCATCGTCAACTATTGATTACTACGCTAAGATCCGCACATAGTATCTAAGGCGGAGTTGCAAACTTTCAACATAATAAGTTAATTTAGACTATGCTTGATCAAGAAGGCTTTTTCTAAAAAAAAATTAGTTGTAGGGACAACTAAATTTAATGTTTTATTTACTGTTTGGATATGTTGTAATTTAGATTGTTTACGCGAGCATTATAAAGGATTTAGCAACATTCAATTTCAAAAGTTTGATAGCACCTTGATGACATCTCGCATGATACTCTCTGGAGTTTTATTATTTGAAAGTGAAGGTTTTACTCCAATTCTAATTCGAGATGAAGGATTTAATTACAAGAAGTTTATTTTTACATGGATGCTACAATATTTGTCCAGCTATCTCAACTCGATATGAGAGCTCTACTATAGTTTCTACTCCATTAACGACACAAGAAATTCCTTTCATTTGACAGTTTTACATGAACAACTTCAACCATGTCATGAATTAGAATTATTGTTTGCAATCAATAGTTTGGCGTACATGATGACTACACATGCAAGTTGCTCTTTTAATGATCGTTTTTTTTGCCGAGTTTTATATTCTAAATGGAGCATTGTCATATTCTATGAGATGAGTTCTTCGCCATTTATTCAACTCCACAGGAGATGTTTTTATTTTTACTATTTTAATGATTGAGCATTTATGTCAACAAACTAGTTACATAGACTCAGACTTTTGCTGAGGTTATGAATTCTTGAAGATAATTGTTGATAATTGTGTTTGGATTTGCCAGTGGTTTGTTAAACTTTTCCTTTATGAGAAGCATTTAGATAAAACTGTTCTAGTCTTTCTAGTATATTTGTTCTAAACTTTCGACGCATAAGATCTATTAATGAAGATTTATTTAGATATTTTCATATTTCAACTACAAGAGCGAATTCATCTCAATATGAAAATTGTTAAAATGTGATCTGATACGTACCAAACACTACACCAGACATGGCACTAAACGGTACGTGTACCGAGCCATGTTAGACGTAGCTACAACAGATGTACCCGACTCTAATATAGTTTCTTTCTCTGTTATGGGCTCTTATTTCATAACCTATATATGTACTATAGTTGCACAGTTTAGATACGTTGAAATTTTTCATACTTATAATTTCTCCTCGTATAATGATTTCTGCTTCGTGCGTCTATGGTCCTTCTCGTAAGGGGCCTCTACGTTTTTCTTTTGATCATCTATATTTACCGTGCATTTTATAACAGTGCATGTTAACACCTTTGCCCGAAAGAATAGTAAGGTGAATCTCTTGGCAACATCAGACTGTACATCAAAATCTAGAGGCTGCCTCCCGATCTCGTCATCAGACCTTAAGTTTAAACGTTCTTCTTCTCGTTGTTACAGCAAATGCGACAAAAACAATGGTCATTGTGATCCCAAGACCAAACACAACGAAGTTCCAAGGAGAGCAGCTCCAGGAGTTGCAGACCGTGTCCATCCAGCCCTGAAAGAGAGAGAAACCAAAGCACATAAGGCCAGCTAACCTTGACATTACTATACTGGAAATAATATATTAGAAGCAAGACACAAAATCTAAACAGTGTAATGAGTACCAACATGTGTTGGCAACGGCATTATGAATCAAAGAAGTACAGGTAGCATAATAGCATACAGAAAGTCTATCTATATTCTATCCTTCTCTTGCACATGCACATGCATTGAACACTAAAATTTTAAATATTCATACTGTGTAGAGTCAGTAAGAAAACACAACATAATGAAATACTTTGTAATGATGATCTATGTGAAGCATACTTCCTTTTTTTGGTAGAAATATAGAGAATGTTTTGTAATGCTTTCACAAAACAAGATACCTGAGGTTCTAAATACTGGTAGGAACATATAAAGAATCATACTATAAGCTTGAACAAACCTTTTGATCTGCCAATTGTTCGTGCTGCCCCACCATGGAATGCTGCCCCTTTAGCATAAGATGTTCTTGTGTAAAAATGTTCTTAGCATGCTCATAGAGTTCCATGTCAAGGCTGTTCAATGAGATAATTTGCTTCAAAATTGCCTCAGGTACCTGACGCCGTGCCTGAAAACATAATGTGTAATCTTCAGCAAACCACAATATTCCAATGTCAATGTCAAAATATTCTAATAAACAAGCACGGGTCGTCAGATAAGCTAGAGACACAATCAAAACATTCCAAGTTTAAATGGAATTTCTACAGACAAATATATGTGCAATAACCAGATATGAATATATGTATTGATGTGAGGTTTTGAGCACAGCAGCCTTGCCAGTTCAAGGGACAAGCAAAATGTACTTGTGGACAATGAAGAGTAATGCAAAATATAACAAAGATGAAGTGATGAATAAGTCTAGAACATCCAAGAACAATATAACATAGAATAAGGAAACATTTGATAAATAAAATAATATGTTACCCAACACTTTATATTGATACAACAAATTAATTTGGAAACCATACAAGAAGTGCACTTAATAAAACAGTACACGTAATAAAGTTTTATCCCTTAATATTTCTGGTCCTCGATGTTTACTTGGTGTTGATACAAGGAAAAAAGATTCAGGCATGTGCATATTAATACAAAATTATATCACTAACAAAGAAGGAAATGAATAAAAAACAATCTTCAAAGTACAAGCACTTCAGTCCCCTTTCTACTCACCTCCTTTGAAAAGTTTGCTTCCTTACACTTTTTTAGGGATATTTTATGACGGTTAGATTGAGACTTTCGCAGTTTTGCAATGCAGTTTCCGTAAGCTTCCATCAATTTACCAACAGTCATCTGGCATCAGCAATAGCATCGCGTTGAGATGACGAGATAATGATAGAAAAACTGTATGCAAATAATTGCACATTTCAGGTAGTTGAATTACATTTCCTATTCCATGATAAACCTCCGTAGTGTTCAGAGCTTCATTATTTTGCCAACCATGGGTGCTATTCTATCAGGAAAGCAGAAATGTGAGCACAGTAGTAAAAATTTAAACCAACTTGTCATGCAAAAGTAAATAACTCAATGTATATCTTAACCACCCTATTACCATATGTTCATTTGTTTCTTCATCCTCTGGATCCAGCATGGATGAGTGAGTGTCTGTGAGAACAAGATAGATATTAGATCCTCATTTATCATCTTTGCTTTTGCACAAGTCCATCAGAAAATGGACCACCACACACCCAGAACAGAGATAACACTATTTTTAAAAAAAAAAACAAAATAACACTTTTACAAGTATAGTTGCTTTCTTTATGTCATTATTTCATGAAGTTACTGGTTTCACAAAAATATTGCTTTCCTGTCCTAATGCTTTTAATATGCAGCAAAGTTTGCTGATAATAAAGTTCCTACTTTAATAACTACTTCAGTCTCCAGACAGTGTGGCATACACATGCTGCTTGCCTGCTGAAGCGCTTACTTGTTTGAACTTTGGCACCTTGCTGAATGTTATGTTGTTTTGTTTTTTCGAGGACTCGCTATGTTGTTTTGTTATGTACCAACATTTAAGTCTCTGATATTGTAGTCCACTGTGTCTTTGTCTTGTTTTATGGGTTCTGACCCAAAAATTATAGCTATGCTACACGTTGCTATTTGATCGTTACGTAGCTATTTGATTCAGGGATGTCTGATCCCATAACGTTGCTCTCTTATCTTTCAGATTCAACAAGAATAAAACTGAGGGGTTGTTCCTCTTCAATCTAAAAGGTAAGTAACATGAATACGATTACTGCAGATACATTATAAAGGAGTAAGGCTGCCAGCTTGCATGGTATCTTACCGTTGCCACCCGGTGAATCTTCCTTGATATCTAAGTTCAATGTTCCAGACTGTGAAAGCACCTGTGCTCCTACCATATGAGCAAACAATCTCACGGATTCTTCATGATCCTCTGTGAGTCCTACGTACAGCATACGGTCCAACCTACTCTGTGATTGAAAATGATGGCATTGATTACGGTAAAAGTATGTAAGAATTCTAGAACTAACTTGGCTTAGTAAATGGATGTTAAGTTGTTAACATGGTTAAGTAAATGTTAATGGAATAGCGCATCCAGCTACTATTTATATTTCCTTTGCAGGAAAACATAGTTGGTTAGTCATAATGCAGTGATGTTTGTATGTTGAAGAATGTAACAGTGCATCATGCGCTTTGGCAATGGAATGCACATGAAAGCAGTTTTTCACACATACATCTGTTTGATTTTGGTACATACCTTAGCAACTTGAAGCACAAAACGACCAAGATCAGGGTGCTTTCTGACACAATGCCGAACCTCATGTGCTCCATCGAAGTAAGAATTGTTTGTTAGCCCAGTAATCTGCCAAGGTAACACAAGAAAAAAATAGCAGCCAGATTGTTGAAGCTGACTGAGAAATTATCTGGAGGCAGCCACCGTGTGAGAACAAAAATATAAAATGCAAATTGTCTGGGGGCATAACATGGTGGGACTGACTACTGTGTACATATTTGCACCACAATTATTAAACACACAATTTGGTGACACTTGCCAGGACAATGACATATGGGACTGGGACATTGATATAGAAAAGAAAAAATGCCCATTTATTTCTGGCAACTCTTTCCAGATATGCCTTCTCCTAAGAAACACTGGTGAATTGTTGAAGTATGCTATTCATGAAAAAGGAGCTAACGAAAAAAAACTGTCAATTGCCACGGATAGAGCAGGCAGCGTGAAGTAGAGCTTTGTCAGGTGGATATATGGTCTAACTGTCAGCATGCAGAAATGAATAAAGTGGGCTCGATGTTGTGTAGGGCCAAAAACCTCCGGATATAAATTTCCTTGGTTAGGTCAATATCTACCATCATTGTTCTAAGTTTTACTTCCAACTAACAATAAGCATATAAAGGAGTACACCTGCAGCGAGGACATTTCGCAATAATCATTTTTTTTTCTAAGTATGCACACGTCTTTCTACTATTTGCTAGTGTATAGCTGGAATTTGCAAGTTGTACAATGTACATGCATGATGACAAATTCATCAAAAGTAGTGGGAAGATATACACTTAATCATGGGCTTATACGTGCCGATGTTTCGACTTTAAAAAAAATATAAACTTGACAAATTGGATGAAACTGCCAATTCACCACCATAGAAAAGACTAATAGCCAAAGCAATTGCATGGAGCACAAATTATAGTTACCAATATACAACATAGAGAGTAAACAAATGAAGGCATAGACATGGATGGTATAGCAATTGAGATATGCAAAAGGGACAAGTCGTCATACCTGAAAGGTAGCTCCATTATGAATGATTTCATGGGCAACAGGGTCATTGATGTACTGGTGTAATGGCATAACCATGTCCTCCACATCATATGCATTAACCTTCTTGCTACTATTCAACTTATCAATCCCTCTAGCATCTCTCTGGTAGATGAAAATCTCTCATCTTATTGCAAAAATAATCTAGTACAGGCAATTAAAACACCAAAGTATTGATAGCAATTTGTGATTTTGTGTTTATTGATTCCAAAATGTATTTGAAGTCTACACTACTGGTCATTCACATCAACAGAAGCGTAAACTAATAGTGACGGACTGAAGGTATAACACCCCAACCAACCCTCAGGTGTTACAGAAGCTTAAGGATCACACCTGAAAAACTTCCACTGACAATTCTAGGAGTTGATCCTAACAAACCTTTTCAATTGCAGCAACTAAGCTTTACAAAACAAGCCTAGAGACCTAAAACAACAAAATCAGCCACCATCAGCATAAGACTGGTCAGACTGCCATGGATTAGCTGGTATGACCACCGCACTTAGGGCCTGTTCTTTTTGGCTGCGGCTTATGACTTTTAGCTGAAATTTTTGAATTTTAGCTGTTTGCGATAGAGATTACAGAGAGGGAGATACTCGCTTGCGATTTTGGATGGTACAGATGTTGGGCTTTTAACGTGTACTATAATTAACTTGTAGACTCCATCTTAAAAAATACTCCGTTTGAAAGTTAGGTACTGTAGCAAAAGCTAAAAGCCGTTTTGAGAAGCTAAAAAGAACATGCCCTCAGTCGTTGAGGCTGGTCTGACCACAGGTCTAGGGCTGGTCTGACTGATTCCCTATTTCTAGACCTGAAAGTCTCACGGGATAAAAACTTAAATCTCAATAACTTGCTCAATTCTCATTTAAATACTTCCAAGTTTTGTATAAGATTTGTTCAAGGTATTTGGAACTTGAAATAATCAAGAATTACAAGGTTCTTGGACTTAAGTTCACTGAATTTGAGATAATCAAATTTAGAACACCAAAACCCCTAAAACTCAGATTACTTCATGCTCGTGAGGATCTAAGGCATGAGGTCTTCTTGATCTAGTCTCACATATCCTAATAAGGTAGTTTAAGTAAGAGTTTAGGCTAGAATATCTACGAACACGAAATCACAAATCTTACTCAAGAACAAGCAAAACCAAGCAAGAATACAAACAAGAACATGATTGAGACAAAACTTTAATCTATTTCTAGAGGATGATGAAGTTTACATACTTATGAATGATTAGAAGATGCAGCCAAAGCACCACTCTTTCCTCTCTCTTACAACCATTGAAGAAGACAGGGTGGTAAAACAAAAATCTGAACACTAGAATTCTTGGATCTAACACCTTCTCTCCCCCCTTTAATAACCAGCAATAAGCTCTAATAGGTCCAACCCATTAGGCCTACCGGGGAAATCCGTTAATCCTACTAATAAGTGTTTTACACACTTATGCACGCTTCTCAACGCATTTACAAGACTTAACCCACAAACACCTTAACAATTGATCTACTTAGCAATTCCAGCTCTCCTTGACCTAAACCACTTCTTTTTTGCGCTTCTCTGCACCACAGTTTTGATCAATGCACGAACCTGGTATTTGGCCAACTACCAAAATACCCCTGACGAAGCTTCCGAACACCTTCCCTTGACTTAAAGCATCTCCACATACTTTAACATGTAGCGCATAGTGCCCAATGGCTAGCCGCCACGTCTTCACGCATTTAGTCTCCCTTGAACTGTTTCTACTTGCATCGGCCTCATCACTTAGCACACCACATACACCAACTTGTCTCTTCACGATCTTGTCTTCTCTGTGCTTCCACTTGAGCCACGTAACCTCACCTGGGCTTAGATGACCGCTCGGACCTCAGCTCCCCCGCCTAATCCTACTCCATTGCCATCGACAGCTAACGTTCTCCAAGCCACCTGCACATCTGAAGATTAAGCAACCATATCGAACACAAGTTCTATACACTTGACTCACGTTAGTCAAAACCATATATCATACAACTCAACACAACAACCAACGGCACCCATGCCTTGCACACACCCATCCAACTCAAAAACCATTTTCACTATTCTTTGACCGTATTCATCAGTCTGACCACACTTCCCATGCCGGTCAAACTGCACCGGTCAGACCGCCGACACTGGCCCATCTGACCACTTAACAACACCAGAAAACACCCTCTCTAGAATTTCAGTTAAACTCTATCTAGTTTCAGCTCCAATTTCTAATTCCAGAGGCATCAAGTGCAAACTCATTTCCAAACAAGTCTACATAAGTGTTTGGTGTTCGATTTCTCAAAAGTCCAAGGCTGGTCAGGCCGCCGGACATCCGCTGGTTAGACCGCCGACCCCCTGACGGTCAAACCGCCTAAACCTTGACAGCACAAACTGAAATCTAAATTTTCTGAAACTTTTGCAAAATCCAAATTTAACTCAACCATAGTGCCAATTATTCATCACAAATATATTCTAGACCTTCACATGATCTCTTGCTAGATCCTGCTTTAGGTTGATCTATTAACATACAAAGGTCCAAATCTAGAAAAAAAGGCTTGATATTACATTCTATCAAAATAGAGAAAAAAGGCTTGATATTACATTCTATCGAAATAGTTGGATTCCACAAACTGCTCCATGAGCAAGTAATCAAACCGAACATATCCTCCTAACCATTTTCGTAAAAATATGAAAGTAAGCAAAAGGTTGAACTGAAGTAAATAGGCATACCCTGTTAAACAAATCTTCTCTCATCCATGGAACCAAGTACTTCCAAGGCCATATATCCAATGTACTCACAGCATGCGATTTTGGTAACACACGGCTGGTCATTAACTTTGCAGATGTTAAGTTTGGATGCACAAGAAATCTGGCCGCAACTTCAACTGAAAACTCATATGTGCTAAATACACGATCAACTGGATTTCGTAGTATTGTTACTACGGAAGTCCTCTCCCTTGGCAGCTTGGAAGTTAAGCTATAGTCATCATGACTAACAACCAGCTTGCAATCAGGATGGCTGACAAGAAGACATATAAATACCATTATTAACTGTAAGCAATCATCTCAAGAATTTTTTACAACATCACTCCTACAGCACATATTTGTGGACAATTACTTCCTCAGCCACTATAACTGAACACTGCATTTAGAGTAACTCACAATCTGTTGGCATGGCCCATATATAGGTCACAATATCCATGTAAATTGTCAATTAAAAAATTCAAGATTTACTGCCAAAGCATATGATGGAATACAGTAATTAGTATAAAGGGAGACCATCCAAGACCACAAGATGTCAATTACTTAGACATTATCTGCCAGGTAAGCATTAGTAATGTTATTTCAATATATGGAAATATCCTAAACCATACATACTGTAGACTTTATTCACATAATTATCTAAATTTGAAAAGCAGAAGATATAATCTAGACTCTAGAGCAAGCATTTTTTAAGAAGCATTGTTTAAAGACAATAGAGCACTTATTCTCGTTTGGTTAGTCAACATGAAGTTTAAGATCAATCCAGATGATGATACAATTCAGCAAGGTAGAGAACCAGCTTGTCTCACCTCGGGTCGAACCGCAGCTTATCATAGGAACGCGGGCATTCCTGAGCATTCGTATATAGCTTTCTCAAGAAACTGCCAAGACAAGTAATATCAGTGGAATGCATCTTAGATGACGATGAACCTAACTTCTGTAAGGTCCAGCAAACGTACCAGTGAAAGTAGGTACGCCCACCGGTTCGAGGAATGTGTAGGAAGAAAAGCAAATCCTTCAGGCTCAATTTGTCCCCATCCTTTTCGCCCTCCCCGAACGAACCCGCCCAGCCCTTGACGACTCCCTCACAGTGCTTGTAGTCGCCAGCGGAGCTGACAAGCGGAAGCAAGGCCACTGCAACACCAAAACAACCAACGATCACCATGGCAAATCAGAGCAAACGGCGTTCCTCCGTCAGGACGTGCGCAAACTGCGCACAAAGCATAGTTCAGACATGCCAGGAGGCGACGCTCGGGAGGGAGGGCGTACCTGATACGACGAGGAGCGCGAGCGCGCTCAATCGGAGCGGCCGCGCCATCGATTCGGCAGGCGGAATCCGCCGGCACACAGATCTAGCGGCAGACGCCGCGCCGCGCCGGGCACAGCGATTGAGAAAGAGAGGAGGAGGAAGCGAGAGCGCAGCGGTGGCGGCAAATGAAGGGAAGGGAGGAGCGCGCGTTTAAAAAGGGCGGGGGAGGAACGGAGACGGAAGGATCGAGAGAGGGCGGTGGCGGCGGGGAATTCAGCGCGCTGTGCCGGCGGGGCGGCAGGCAGGGTGGCCTCGGCACCGGCGCGGCCGCACGCGCCCCGGCATCCGCCGCTTCCCTCGCCTCCCCTCGGTATGTCTCCCCCCTACTTTTTCTCTCTCTCTCTCGTCTCGTGTCGTGTCGTGGTGTGTTTGTTTATTCTCTCGCTCGCTCAGGTTGTCGCGCAGCTGCGCTAGTGCCGGTCTCTCTCGGACGGAGGGAGAGGGGGAGCGTCCCGAGGCCGAGGCGGGCGTAAATAGTCGCAGTGGGCACTGGGCACTGGGCAGTGGTGGTGGTGGCCCGTGGCCCCGTGCGGCGGTGGCAAAAGCGCAGCGGATAGGCGAGTTTTCTCGCCACTTGCCGACTTGCGCCGTGCGGCGCGATGGTTTTTGCCTGCCGTGCGTGCCGGCCTCGGCCGCGTCCCTCCCCTCTGCTCGGCTTCCAATGGCGAGTCTTCTGACTATGGATGTTTTTTATCAATGTTTTTTGAAACGATGATAGATAATAAAGTCGCTGGTATGAATGGCACGCTGTTTTGGACTCAGAAAACTGCTAGTAGAAGCTACCTCGTTTATTTTAACCTTCGGAGAAACCGAAGCTAAAAACAAAAAAAAAAGTCAAAAAAAAAAATGGACGATGTCACTGACTTTAGCGCTGGATTTTGCCTAATAGGCCAATATGGTCCCCCCGTCTGTGCTACAATTGTATGTTCTAATGATCCAGATCATCAAATCCTGCGTTTCTTCTAATCATCATCTCTGTTCTACGTTCATCAATCCTGAATTAATGTTTATTGCACAGCCTAGAGTATCTACCAGATTAGCAGCACCTGGGCCAGGTGCTTTTGACAACATGTAGGTTGAACATTGCCGTTTATTATCTTCGATGCCATTTAATATCGGCTGATATCTTACCTTGTGCTTACAATAAATAATTGGGTTCTAAAGAAGCCGCAGGGCCGCAGCTTGTGGTGGGCGGGCTTGCCGCATGTGCTGTTGGTAGGGGATGAGCAATTGTCGCCGCGTGCTCTTTTGTGGAAGCAGGCTGCCGAATTCAGGTTCTTGTTGTCTACTAGTGGTAGCTAGTGCCGTTTGGTGGAGGGAGGATGATTACCAACCAATCGGGATTCCTGTCCCTGCCAACTTTTTTTGGATGTGTTCTACGGCCATGGGGAGAGATGTGACATTCAGAACTGGTGCATCCTGTTCTGAAACTGCAACTTGTGTGTTGGAAAATCTCACCACATGTTTCGCTTGTTAACTCGTATGCTACCCTGTGTTTGTTGATGCCTACCGACAGTAGTTGGTTTGCTTTTCAGGTATGCATATGTGAAATTAGGAAGCGCATATGCATATGTGATCAGTATGCGTTTTGATTGATGTCTGCTTATAAAGACTAGAAAATTTTAAGATTTTATCTCTTTCGTTAGTCTGCTGTGAGTTTTAAAAATGATGCAGTTCGTCGTACCTGTATTGATTATAGGACAGCCAATGTTCGGGTTGGGTATCAGTTACCATGTCAGTGTTGCTGTTCTGAATCTGAACCTATGGTAGTTTTCAGAGAAAGTAGTTACACAAGATTATTCCTTGGGTTCTGGTAATATTTGGGATGTTGAAGCAAACAGGTCCACGCATGAATGCATGATTTTGGGAAGTTATGGAGGGTATAAATCAGCTTTTCTAAAGATTCAGAAAGGAAATTTTAGCACAGTTTGCAGATCATGCCTGTTATATGCCCCTGTTTTCCTAGAGCTGTGAACTGGAAACAAAGGGAGCTAAAAGGAAAGCAAATAAGCAACCAGTGTGCCACCACACAACATTTTATCACATCCCCTTTTGCTAAATCCTTGTTGCTAGTATAGTCAGCCTACACTTCTCTGTTTGTTTTGTGCTCATGATCAACAAGAACACACATGGGCATTATCCCAGGAGAGGAAATGGATCTGATGGCCACTCCTAAACCTTACGGTTCTGTGTCAAATCAGTTTTCCTGCAAACAGATTATAGAATAGAACTAGAATAGAATCTTCCTTCAGTAACTCTAATTCTCATAATTAACCTTAAAAATAGTTCTCAAAGTTAACCAGTGTCACTGAACAACGTTCAGATTATAGACTAGAGCTGGAATCCTCTGTGGCTTTCTTTCAGTAACTCTAATGCTCAAAAGTTAAACCAGTAACATGGAAGCAAAACAAAAGAAACAAGACAAAGAACCAACAAACTGCTACTGCCACCTTTTTCATATTAAGAGAAGTACTACTTCAGACGCAGGAAGCTAGGAACGCGTGATTTTTTTTAATTCTTACGGGCCTTCGAAATTGAAATGTTTTTAATAAAATCATTGTGTTTCAAAGGAAGCCTAAAGGCACTATCTCAGTGTTTATATTACTGTAGCAATATCTATAATTTACAACCTCATATAGAAATAAAATTAGAAATAATCCTCTCAATACATGATATCTAACAACAACCCTACTCGATTAATTTCTTTCTCCTTATCTCATCTCCTCTCTCTCTCTCTCTCTCTCTCATTTTTACCGATCCACATTCTCTGATTTTTCTTGATCCTCTCAAATATACAAAGTCTTATATGAGACACTACATCATCTCTCTCTTCCTCAATTATCTTACCTTTCCACATCAGAATTTTGCTTGTTTGGCATGTCATAGACACTTCTTACACTGTTGGAAATGCACTAACCGAACCAAAATCCTCGCAACAAAATCACGCTTCTTGAATTCGCTCTTCACTCATTCCTATATTGGCCATGGGAAGGGTGGCCAAAGATTTGCGCGAAAGGCAAGTGCGGGTCGAGCTCGGCGTGGTGGTGGTACAGCGAGTAGTCGAACCGGGCGGGATCCACCGCGGAGGCGGTCGCTGCAGAGACGACCTCGCCGAGCTCCGACTCTGCCCCGCGCATGCCCACTCCTGCCCGGTCGTAGCTCCCGACCGGGCAGTGCGCCACGGAGAAGTAGCTCGACCCGGCCAGCGAGACGAATGCCGGGGAGAAGCCCCCTCCTAGCTGGCCGCTCTCCACCGGAGAAAAGGACGCCGCGGCGTTGTCAGGCGGCCTCACGGGCGCGTGGAAAGGGTCAGAGGGGAAGGCGAAGGAAGCGGTGGTGGTGGCGTCATCATGGTCGTGCTCGTGGAAGGACGCCGTCAGCGTCAGCCCCTCGGTCTCCACCTTCAGGTCGTTCTTGAAACTCGCGAGAAGCTCCAGGTTCGGGTCCCGAAGCGGCTGCGGCGGCTGGTTGCCGTGGCGCGCGGCCACCGCGCCGCCGGGAGGAGACGTCGTCGCGTGGCGCTGCTTCTGGTGGCACGTGTGCACGCCCTGGTACGTGACGTCGAACACGGACAGGTCGGAGTCCGAGCGCTGCACCTGCTTCGTGGCGGGGCACCCTTGCGTGTTGCTGTACGTGCAGCGGTAGTAGCCCCTGCAACAACATCATTATCAGTGTCAGAAACTAGATGCTGGTCAGACATGGGTAGAGGATTCCGACCTACATCCACTACATCGGAATTACGGCTGCACCATTTTCTATATAAAAAAAGTTTTTTCTTAATTTTATCTTTTTTTCTCATTTCAACTTTTAACTTCTATCTTCTTCATTTTATCTTTTTCTGATTTTTTTAGTTTTTATGCTTTTTTGACTTTTTTTCCTATATTCATTTACATTGTCTATGATGAGATAATCTGTTTTTAATATTTTTAAATTTAATTATACTGAAAAAATTATAGCAGTTACATTAAAAAATCTCAACAGTGCCCAAAAAACTTTAAACATGAAGCAAAAGCTCAAATAAACACTACCAAATTTCTCCTAAAATTCCTGTACACAAACGTTACCTATGTTACACTGGAATTTCATAAGAAACTTGTGAGATTTATCGTTTCATGCACAATTCTTGCGTTTCAAACCAGTGCTTAGATGGAACTGAAATTTGAAGGTATTATTTTCAGTATCAGGTGTTTGAGGTGAACCTGGGAAACTTGGCTCCGAGGATGTCCTTCTGACCGTACTTCCTCCAGCTGAATCCGTCGTCCCGGGTGGCCTCCAAGCTTGCGTCCGGTACTCGGAATTTTTCGGTCCATCTTGGCAGGCCCTTCCTGTGTGATTCAGGACCAAGGAAATCAAGGGACAGGTCATAATCTTTTCCATTGACTAATGCACATGCTAATATTCGAGTACAGTATACCTATGATTATGAAATATTCCTTTCTTTTGACCAAATCTCCAAAGAACTATAGGCGGCATCGCTGGTCTACCAGTTAGTGCGGTTAGGCACTTGGGAACCTTTCAAATATATATTTGACGTTTACTAATAATAAGTTTGAAAACGGAACCTGCGCATATAAAATATCTCTACAAGTCTTAGAGTAAATTTCATAAAACTACCACTTTTATGTCAAAACTATCATAGAACTACACATTTAAGTTTGAATTTCACGAAACTATAGATTTAGCAGCAATTTTTTCTCACAAAACTACAATATTGTAGTAATATGACAAAAATTGCATCCGTGGTTTCATGAAATTAAAACTTAAATGTGCACTTCAGCGATGATTTTGACACAAAAGTTGTAGTTTAGCGAAATTTATTGATTTATCTACTTTAGAGAATATGCTGTAGCAATTTGTGAGTTCACAGATAGTGTAGAATAGGTTTTACACTGAGAAGTTGAATGAGCACGTACGGCACATGCTTAACCCCACTTTCTAATAAAAGTGGAGTATTGGCTAGCCATGTTTAGTAGAATTTTCACTGAGACGCTGAAAGAAGTCAACAAACACCACCAAATATCCCTCGATTACTCCATAACCGAGCTTAGTAAAATCATGCACACTAGTCTTCCGCATGCAGGAAGGAGACATCAAGTTTTGTTTGCCTGCCGGTGGTATCAATTTTCTTGGCAAACATGTACTTCTGCGTTTTTGTCAAATATATAAAGTAAAAATCACAAACTATAACTTTTGTGTCAAAATTATTGCATAACTGCATATTTAAGTTTGAATTTCACGGAACTAAAGATCTAGCAGCAATTTTTTCTCGGAGAACTACAATCTTGTGGTTCTGTGAGAAACATTGATGCTAAATCTGTAGTTTCGTGAAATTCCAACTTAAATGTGTAGTTCCACGGTAGTTTCGACACGAAATTGTAGTTTTGTGAAATTTACTCAAAATCTTACGAAATTAGGTACTTTATGGAAGCAGAAAATTCCACGGGAAACAATTCAATTCATGAAAGAATTTAGAAAAAAAATCTTGTGTTTCAAGTTGGCCTTAGTATTGCTTCGGATGACAGATCAGTCATGTTTCTCGTTTAACTTTCTTTGACTTTGATAGGAGAAACTTTAAATTGCATGCTGATGTTTCTAAAACATCTGTTCTTTTTAATCTGATGGGATAAATTACTTAGAACTTTTTGGTATTTCTCTATCAAGTATTATGGGGTGACCGGAGTGTTGTTCTCTATTTTACATGCTAACTTGCTCGCTAACTTTTCTTCCGTGATGAATAACTAGTAACTGAACCTATTCTTCCGTAGGAAGCATTTTAATTATTAGAAGCTGAGCATAACTCGGCTGGTGGGACGTAGTATCCAGGTTTGAGTTCTCTCCTGTTTAGGTTTATATGCCTATTCTTCTCAGTTAAATCGATACCTCGTTCCTCCTAGATATCCCCTCTATATTCTTTGTAAAAACTATAGTAACGGATAAAACGCACATTTGTGATGTGTGAGTTTGAGTCGTGCGCACCTTCTCTTGCACATGTCTTGGCGTACTTGCGCGACATCCCTCGCCGTCCTGCCGGAGCTCTCGTCCGCCGACCGCGGCGAGTCGGAGCGGTCGGTGCCGCGCGAGCCAGACGCGCCGGCCGCCTCGATGGCCTTCGCGACGGCTATCGCCTTCTCGAACGTGCACTGCAGCTGCCTTGCCCGAGACTGCAGGTCGTCGGGCTCGCCGAGCTGCCTCGCCTGCTCCTCGCCGTCGGCCAGGATGCTCAGGAGCAGGTGGACGTCTCCTCCTGCACCGTCCTGCATGGTTCTTACTGGATACACGAAAGCTAAGCTGTATTTCGACTTTGGACAGCAGCAGCTGGTTCTTGGAACAGTTGGTTAATTCAACTAGCTAGGACGTTAGTGCTGTGTTTGGAGCTAAAGAGAACAGCTTAATTTGTAGTTGTAGGCAATATGATTCTGCAATTACAGATTTGGAGAGCCAAGCTAGCAGGTAGGAGCAATGGAAGGATCATGACAAGTTCAGATAAACAGGAAGCTAGAGAAAAGGAAGAGGTGACCAAGATGACAGTACCAACCTAGGAGTAGTTTACATATGCAGGTATGGCTATGCACTAGGTAGGAGACGAAGGTCCGACAAGAAGGTCGACCTGTATATTTTTGCTTCACACGGAAGTGTCACCTAGGTACTTAGCATGCGGCTTCTGAGCCAAAATGGCAAGGTGAGCTAGCGATTCGCAAGATTTGAGGAGACCAAGGGAGAAATCTTTCCTTATATGTCTTTGCGCTGATGCTGTCTTCTTGCAATTTTCAGCTTGCAGGTTGCTTGCTTGCTTGCAAGAATGGAGAAATCAGAAATGATCGAGAAGGATAGTTACAGAAAGACTAGATAGCTGGTGAATGGCCATTGGTTTTAAGTAAGCTACACTTCTGATCTTCTAGATGATGGCAAGAGGGAGGGAATTTTGACCGAGGGAAACCGAGTTATTTTCCATCGCATTTTTTTTCTGTTTTCTTTGGGTGCCTGTCTCCCATTGACCAGTCTTTGGTCATACTTATTATCGTACTGGAAGAGTGAGAGGAAACTGCTAGGTCTGGCATCTTTGTTAGTGGAGGAGAAATATTATGTGGTGTGGTGGCCTGCTTTTGTTTTTCGTTCATTTCCTGGCAGTATCTTATACTTTACAAATTTTATTATAAACATATTATTATCAGTTTATAAGCTTACTTTATGGATTATTTTAATTTCATTTTGTCATTACTTTTCTTATATAATTCAGATAGTTTTTGTAGAAAAAACGTAAGAGAAAAAGGCACAGTGAAGTCTAAATTATCATTGCAAAGGAAATAGAGAGGAAAAATATGTATAGTTAGTTCTTGTATGCTAAGGTCATGTTCACCTGAAGCCTTAAACCGCAAAGTTAAGCAAACTAGCCTTCTAAGTTAGAAGCTGAGAGAGAGAGAGAGAGAGAGAGAGGGGTATGAATTAGTGCATGGTAAGTTCCTGTTCACCTGAACTTGATGTCCTTAGGTCTCGTTCCAAACAGCGATGGAAGGCAAAAACCGTTTGAAACGTGTTAGCTTCTTAATGTGGCTTTCCCCCTTTTCCTTTATATTATCCGTAGAGATATAACGGTATTTTTATCTTCCTATTTTTTCTTTAATTAAGTATACATAAAAAACTAACCGTCGCTATAGTGTTATTTCAACCAAAAGCTATAGTGCTTTGGATCAGAGCCTACACTACCAAACTAAGCAACCTAACCTTCTAAGTTAGAACTTTTGACCAGGGGAATTATCTAAATGAAGTGTGGTGGTCTAATTAGTTTGAACTAAAAGTTCAAAACCAGTGCAAGGAAACTTCACACTATCCTTGGTACTCCTGAACTAGTATGCATATTCTCACCGGGACAATGACATGCTCTCTCTGATACTTGTCTTTTGTGTTGGCATTCACTCACCATGGGTTTGCTTTTGGAAAAGTTCGGTGGACTTGAGAATGTTCAAAAACTAGGACAGTGCTGACTGCTGACCATTCAACCCTACAATTTTACTGGTCGAGAGGATAAAAAAAAACGTTGGCAAGACAATAATATATTGGTGAGAGAGGTCAACGAAGAACATTGGAAGAACTGACCAAGAATCTTCAAACCTGTTTCCGCGTATAGAGCAAGAGAAGATACAGAAAGTGAAAGTGACGCAAGTGTCAGCACTAGTGCTTACGCTGGTGTGCTGACCGAAGAAAAGAGGCACACCCGCACAAGGAACATTTTTGCCATTTAATAACCAATCAGAAATACTGGACTTGTTCTTTCCGACATATTTCAGCTTATGGGGTTAAGATTTTTCTCAAACAAATAAATAGGGTAACTTCTTCGCTACCGTTTCGAAGCAGCTTATTACGATAGTTTTTTAAAAGTGGTTTATTGGCTTATCAATATATTTCAATAGCTAGTAGATCAATTCTACCAAGACATTTCCACTCTATAAGAATTTAGTAGTTTATAGTTTGTCCCCTTTGCGCAGCTTTATCAAAATTTTCAATACAACAACAACAAATCTTTTTATCCCAAATAAGTTAGGGTACATTAGAAATAAAACTTCCTCAAGGTCAAACAAATAAGAGCCTTGCAATAAAACCTACAAGGTAAAAATCTTAAGCCTACATCCTGCCATCTCAGCAGAGAGACTAAAACACCGTCCTTAAACCTTCTTCTTATGTCATGGTTTCAGTATGTAGATCGTTAACTTACATATGCTTCTATCCAAAGCTAATTCTTTAGATACATTTCAATCTCTCAAATCTCTTTTAATTAATTCCTCCCACGCCAGTCTTTGTCAACATCTACCTCTTCTTGCATTTTCGGTATGTCTTAAAATTTCACTACATACCGGTGCCTTATGAAGCATTCGTTAGAGATATCCAAACCATCTCAAGTGATGTTAGCAAGCTTCTCTTCAATTAGTGCTCCCCCACCCTATCACGTATATCATCATTGCGGATTCAATCCCACCTTGTGTGACACAGATCCACCACAACATCCTCATCTCTACTACACGCATCTTTTGTATATGTTGCCTTTTAGTCGCCCAGTATTCCACTCCATATAGTATTGTAGGTCTGATCGTCATCCTATAAAAATTACCCTTTAGCTTTTGAGGGGCTTTTTTATCACACAGGACACCCGATGTTTAGGGCCATTTCACTCACCCCGCTCTTATCCAATGACTTATGTCTTCATCAATCTCGCCATCCTACTGTAGCATGGATTCCAAATATCAAAAAGTGTCATTCCTACGTACTACTTGTCCATCCAAACTAACATCTCTATCATGTGCCCTAACACCACTAAAATTACACCTTATATACTTAATTTTAGTTTTACTAAGACTAAAACCCTTGATTCTAAGAACTTCCTTCACAACTCCAGATTTCTATCGACATATATCATACTTTCATCAATTAGCACTATATCATCAGCGAAAAGTATACACCAAGGAATATCTCTTTGTATGTTTCGCATGACCTCGTTTATCACTAAGGCAAAAATATATGGGCTTAACGTTGACCCTTCATATAGTTCTATTTTAATAGGGAAGTCATTAGTATCACCACCACATGTTCTGATGTTAGTCACAACATCTTCGTACATATCCTTGATTAGGGTAACATATTTTGTTAGAACTTTTTTCCTTTGGAATGTTCACCACATGACCTTTCTTAGCACTTTGTCATAGACTTTCTCTAAATCAATAAACACCACTAAAAAATCTTTCTTTTGCTCTCTATACCTCTTATCAACTGTTGTGTTAAGAAAATCGCCTCCGTGATTGACCTCCTAGGCATAAAACTAAATTATTTTGTTATCACATTAGTCACTCTTCTTAAACAGTGCTCAATCACTTGCTCCTAAAACTTCATTATGTGACTCATAAACTTAATTCCTCTGTAATTAATACTAGAGTTCACCTAGACACTAGGTGCAAGTAGGGCGGCAGACCGGTGCCTAGTGCCTAGACGGGCTAGACGGCCGCCTAGGCAGACAAAATCGGCTAGGCGGCTAAGGCGGGAGGGCGCCACCTAGGCAGGCTAGGCGGCCGCCTTGGGGAACAATGATTAATACAGCTTTGACTGTCTCCTCTATAATTATCAAAATTTTCAATCTAAAAAGATAATTGTGATTGCCTTTTCAAGTATGGTATCCACATCTAGTTCCACTAAAAGGTAAGTCATTAACAATCTAAAATGGTTTCTGGCAAACTGTTGTCGAACCTATGATTATTATGAATTTACCATATATACAACTTTTATCAAACCAAGAGAAAATAGTAATCTAAACATGTTCACATCATAAACATGGCAGGATTTAGAGATACTTATTCTGAGACAAGTATTTCAATTCAGTTGTACTTTCTAAACAAGTTGTGTAATCAATAAAAAATAGTTCAGTTAATTGACAAAACTGCTGATCAGCTATACATAAGTATGCTAAACATTTAATATCTGGAACGTACCTGAATATAGTCTGTCCAATACAGGTGGAACGGCACAAAATACTGTTGGTATTAGCGCTGCAATGTCGTCAACCAACAACTTGACATCCTAATTAAAGGTATGCACCCATATGCATGACACACTAATTTTAGTATGCACCCATTCACTACTTAAAGGTAAATAAGGAGTATTCACTAAGCATACCCCTCGCCAAAATCCAATTTTTGATCCATGAGAAATGAACACTTCCTCAAGCATTCTATCAAAGACATGAGCTAGTGGAAGATATGACATATAAACACCATCTTGATCGAACTGCAACAAAGAAGTGGAGAGCAACCAGCATGGCTTGTATGATTCATGCAAGCATGTAGATAGCAATAATTATTTTATTTCAGAATATATTGAGATTCTATACTTACAACTTCACCAATAGATTGGCTTACAGAATCAGTGCCAGCGATGTTAACAATAAGGCTTTCATTTGATATCATAACACCTTTAGGGTCTCCTGTTGTTCCACTTGTGTACATTATCGTGCAGATGTCAGATTTCTTCTTTTCAGGAAGATCAAAATGATGATCTCCACCCTATAAGCATTTCAGTCAGACAACAAGTTTATGTATAAATACACAATAGTTCAGTAGCATGTCATATAACTCAGAAACCTACATCATGAATGGCGTCTACTTCAACTGTTTAGTGTTTTGTACTAGATAGTCTCGGGCTATATCAATCAAAGGGACTAGGGACTAAGAATGTTCACATGAGAAAATGAGATAATAATCTACAAAGAGTCTGAGACTATCTAAGAGTTCTACCAAAACACCTAAAAGTGATCTACAAAGAAAGCTAGCCGAAGACCAAAGCTTACCATGATCAGGAATTCCTCCCACGAGACAATGGACAGCCCGTAGTGTTTATCTTCCTCTTTTTGGCCATTTGTGACTCCTCCAAAGCTGACAATCGCTGCAAATGATAAATAAAAATATAAATATAAATTCCACATTGATGAACCGTCTAATTGATTAATATCATGTATATTGGAATAACTTACTTTTCAAATACTTTGTAGTGGCATGGTAGGTTTTCAAGATCTGCCATCATTGAAAGCATTAGCAAAAAGGATATTGTCCAGTTTAAAGCAATCATAAACTAGTCTAGGAAAAAAACTGCAGTAAGCACTACATGCACATTTCTCCCAAACCAAATTTCCTAAAATCATGTCTTGCAGCTCGACCTATTGGTCTATTGTGAAAAGATTTGCCGAAAAAACGCAACAACCTCTGATGAGATCGTGTTCTATTTATAGAATGGTAACAACTCACGGATTCAAGATCCGGTTTACAAGGACTTGCATGCATATGACTTGATCCCCAGTGAACTAACTCTAACTGCCTAATTGTGATACATACAAACAACCACATACTCATTACATCATTTCTAACAGTCCCCCTCAATCACAACGGGGAATGATGGACGTTGAGATTGTAGCAATTCGCGACAAACGGAGCTCTTGAGAGTGGCTTAGTTAGACAGTCGGCGACTTGATCCTTTGACAAGATGAACCGGACCTCCAGTGCTTTGCGCGCTACTTGCTCTCGGACAAAATGGAAATCAACCTCAATGTGCTTAGTTCTCGCATGGAACATAGGGTTGGTTGTCAAGTAAGTAGCACCAAGATTGTCGCACCAGATCCGAGGAGGTTGATGCTGAAATATACCGAGCTCCTTCAGTAGTGACTGAATCCAAATCGGCTCAGCCGTGACATTTGCAATTGCCTTGTACTCGGCTTCTGTGCTCGACCGAGAGATTGTTGCTTGCTTCCTGGAGCTCCATGACACTAAGTTAGTGCCCATAAACACAGCAAAGCCACTGGTTGACCGTCGATCATCAGGGCACCTAGCCCAGTCCGCATCTGAAAAACCTGACAACACTGTTGTTCCTGATTTCTGAATATTTAGTCCAAAGCCCAATGTTCCCTTGCCATATCGAAGAATCCTTTTCACATCAGACCAGTGCATCTCAGTAGGGGACTGAATGTATTGACATACTCGGTTTACTGCAGAGGATAAGTCAGGCCGAGTCATAGTCAGGTACTGAAGTCCACCCACAACGCTTCTGTACTTGGACTGTTCTTCTCCTGACAAGAGTGTCCCTTGGCTTCTAGACAGCTTTTCAGTCGAGGCCATGGGTGTAGAGATCGATTTGCACTTTGTCATGTTAGTCTTCTTAAGAAGATCTAGTGCATATCGTCTTTGTGACAGCAGTACTCCATTTTTCCTTTGCTTGACTTTAATTCCCAGAAAATATTCAAGAGTACCCAGATCCTTGACGGCAAGATACTGCTCAACTGTTGAATCAACTTTGAAGTAGCAGTATGGGTAGAGCTGACAATTATAATGTCATCTACATAGATCAACATGTAGATTGTCACACCACCTTGCCTGAATACAAATAAGGACGCATCAGCAACTGAAGGTTTGAAGCCCAGATTGTGCAGCTTGCTAGTTAGCCGATGATGCCATGCCCTTGGTGCCTGTTTAAGTCCATAAAGGGCCTTCTTGAGTTGACAGACGTAGTTTGGACTGGTTGGATCTTCATAGCCTGGTGGTTGCCTCATATAGACTTCCTCCTCAAGCACCCCATGCAAGAAGGCATTTTGGATGTCAATTTGCCTCATGATCCATCCTTGTGTAATAGCTAGAGACAGAATGATCTGAACAGTGGCAGGTTTTACAACTGGGCTATAAGTATCAAGATAATCTACTCCATACCTCTGTTTAAATCTCTTGGCTACCAATCTTGCCTTGAGCATGTCAATTGTTCCATCAGCCTTTCTTTTTACCTTGTAGACCCATTGCAATCTATGAGATTAATTCCTTTCTTTGGAGCTACTAGATCCCAGGTTTCATTCTTCATCAGTGCTGAGTACTCAACATCCATAGCTTTTCGCCATTCGGAGTTTCCCAATGCTTCTCGTAAATCACTGGGTTCAGAAACTGTCTGTTCTGAACCTGTGTGTGTGTGTCTGCAGTGAGGGCCATTGTCAGATTTTCGTTAGAAACATAAACTCTATGCACAGTCTGTTCTGAACTTGTTTGTCTGTCTACGCCGAGAGCCGTTGTCAGATTTTTGTCAAAACAGAAAATCCACACACATTGGTGGAATATCGGACAGTTCCATCAGTGAACTCCTTGGGCTGCACTATGTTGTTGCGAAACCGTGTTTGCATTGGGTGTTGTCTGACAACTTCAGGTGAGGAAGATGAACTAGGACTTTCTCCATTCTCGTTATTAGGGCCAGTGTCGTCAACAGAATTTGAAAGGCTTGACTGAACAGCAGAGGTACGTGTAGGAAACAGACTAGTACTAGTCTGGCTATTCATATGAACATCATCAATTGCTGGTTCAGTTTGGATTGGTGTGTTTATGCTTTGTGGAGTTATTAGAGAATTTTCAGTGTATTGTGAAGCTTGGGCTAGAGTGGGTAGGATAGTTGGATGATGTGAGGATTTGGGCAATTGTGTTCCTGATGACAAGGACTCGGAAAAGGGAAAAACTGATTCATTGAAAACAACATCCCGAGAGATGTATACTCTCCCTGTGCTACGATCAAAACACTTGTAACCTTTGTGTGATGAGCTGTAGCCCAAGAATATACATTGTTTGGTTCTGAAGTTCAGTTTCTTGCCATTGTAAGCTCGCAAATTCGGCCAGCAAGCAGACCCAAAGAATCGGAGCCTAGAGTAATCTGGAAGAGTGCCAAAGAGTTTGTGCAGAGGTGTGTCTTGATGAATGGTTCGGCTGGGCATTCTATTGATGAGGTAACAGGCTGTGTTAAATGCCTTATCCCAGAAGCGCAGTGGCATTTGTGCCTGAGCAAGGAGAGAAAGACCTGTTTCGACTATATGCCAGTGCTTCCTTTCGGCGAGACCATTTTGCTGGTGTGTGTGTGGGCAAGATATGTGGTGATCAATGCCAGTAGCTTTAAAATAGTTGTGTAGACGATACCCAAATCAGACTGGACTGAACATATTTTGCAATTGAGCATATGTTCAACATGTTTCTGAAACTAAAGGAATACTGCCTCTACATCAGATTTCTTCTTCAGAAAGTAAATCCACACATATCGACTGAAGTCGTCAATAAAGGAAACATAATATTTCAAATTATTGACTGATGGAAGAGCCGGTCCCCAAACATCAGTATGAATCAATTGCAAAGGTGCTGTGGACTTATGTAAAGAAGAGCTGAAGGGAAGTTGATGTGCCTTCCCTTGTTGACAAGCATTACAAACTAAAGAAGGAGAAACACTTGTGTCTATAGCTAATTTATTGTCTTGGAGGATGCGAAGAGTGACAAGAGTTGCAGGATGTCCAAGTCTTCTGTGCCATTGCTCTTGAGAGATCCTCTTTGACAGCAAGGCTTGACATGAGCCATTATTCGGCAAAATGTAGAGGCCATTTCTAGATTTGCCTGTGAGAAGAATGGTCTTCGTGGTTCGGTCCTTAACAAAGAAAGAGTTGGGATGAAACTCAACAAAGGCATCATTGTCAGAAGATAATTTCCGTACAGAAACTAAGTGTTTGTTGATTTTTGGGGCATAGAGAACATGATTCAGGTATAAAGGGCGAGTTGAACCAGTAATCGATGAATATCCAACGTAAAGAAGAGACAGACCTGCTCCGTTGGCGACTTGGACCTGACCACCTCCGGTATAGCGTTCCTTGACGGTGAGACGTTCAAGATCATAGGTGATGTGGTCGGTGGCTCCGGTGTCGACGTACCAGTTGGCATCTATGGAATATCTGTTCATCACAGCAGCTACTTGCTTGACATGGTCATCAGTTTGGTAGGCCTGATCAAACCGGTGCCAGCACTGAAGTGCTTCTTGGTTCGGCTTGTGGCAAATCTGACTGAGAGAGCCATTTGTGTTGTTCTGTCATCTCTAGGGTGGACGACTGATGCATCGTCCTTGTGACCTGCCGCCACCACGACCGTGCCCGCGGCCGTTCCGGTCAGCGTTGCCATTATCACGGCTGAGGTACCTATTGACATTATTAGCAGATGGTACCTGAACAACAATGTCGTGATGCTCTTGTCTCATCTCGTAGCTGAGCATGTGGGCGTAGACATCGCTGATGGTGTACGAATCGGCTCGTGTAGTGATGCTGGTCACTAGTGGATCGTAGTCTAGACCGAGACCACGCAGCATGTACAAGATCAGCTCCTGATGTGAAAAACAATATTGCAATGCATACATTTTTTAGTCACTGCTATATTCATTGATTTTTGCAAAATAGTGAGAATGCCACAACAATTGACTCTTACATATACCATGCATATGTGTTAATGCATAGATCTTTTAGTCACTACTATATTCATCGATTTGGGCAAAATAGTGAGAATGCCACAACAATTGACTCTTACATATACCAGACATATGTGTTATTCTTTTCGTTTACTACACCTTTAAAAGTTTATGATGAGATAAGCCGAAGAAATATTGATGACGCATATATATACCATGCATACACGTTGTATTCTTTGTTTAGCATAATTTCAGGCTATCAAAAGCCGAGGACGGCTTTTCTTAAAGAAGGGAAGGATGATGCAGATATGCACGTGTCTTGTACTTTTCCGTTAAATATCTTATTTAACTGGAAAGAATTATTGAGCCGCATGAAATATGGCCAGGTGAACTCATTTCAAACTATACTTAATGTTGTCATTCATAAGGATGAAATACTACCTCATGTTATTACATGGTGTATTCTTAGGTTTGTCAATGGCAAAACAATGGAGATGCAAAAGAAAACGGATGACCACATTAGGTGCCAAAGACATGAAAGAACAAAGCCCACGCGGATGGAGCCAACAAGAATGAAGCACATGTGGCTGGTTGGAGCCCATGTGGAAGGGGGAAAGAAAGCCCATGTGGCGGGAGACTATAAGGACGGAGTGTTCGTGCATGGGCACGAGTGTTCAGCTAGCGACATCGTCTACTTCGCATCAACTATCCACGGTTCCTCACTGAGAAGATCGGGACCCATCCCCGTATCATATGGTATCAGATTCTAGGTTTACTCGGTGAGAACTTCTTTACCCGCAGTTAGATTTATTTTTCTGTCCTATCTTCTATTAAACCAAAAATTGCAATACCAAAACCGTAGTTTAATCTGTTTATTTCTTGTGCGTTTTGTTAAGTTTTTGTCCATTAAAGTTTTGTTTTCATGCTGATCCGTGTGTTTCCTTTTACGTTGCTTAATCTTTATGTCCACATAAACCCTACAAAATTGTTAATTGAATCCCTCAATTAGCAACTAAAAAGAGTAAATTGCATTTACTTTTGAATCCTAAATTCCTTGCTGTCCAATTTGCTCCCAAGAGATCCATCCAAATTCTCTTTGGGGGGAGTTTGAGATAGTATCCACTTCCTTCAAAACTGAGAGTTAGCTGCGGTTTGGCTTCAAAAAACAAATCACTACTTGTGGCAAACCCTAGCTGACCGAAAAGAAAGAATTGCTACAGTTGAGCTTCACTTATATCTTTTCATCAATTGAGACTAGTTTTTGATATTGCCGTTAGGGCTGTTCTTGAGTACTATTGACGCTTGTTGAATTCTTGAATTTGTGCAAAGGGAAGACAATACTAGTTCGGCCAAACAAAAAAAAGGAGTAAGTTAAAAAAATAGAAAAAAAGAAAAGAAGAAAGCCTGAAAGTTTCCTGCGATTTGATGAAGAAATAGTGAAAATAGAAAGTGTTGGCCGAAACTCTGTGAAAAAAAAACCCTAGTTCATATTTTCAGCTTGTGCACTTATTCTCATAGAGCAATCTTATGCCCTTACATTCATAACTATTGCAATTGGCTAGCGTCTCTCCTTGTACTTAATGCAAAACGAGCTAGTTATTCATCTCAATTTCAGATTGCCTCTTTCTAGCTCATTTCCTTTGTTTGCATTAAGTCTCATTTATCGTTGTGTGTGCGTTCATACTTTTCGCTTTAACCAATTGGATCAGCACACAGGCAAATACTCTAGCTTGGATCATTACTTAGCTTTACAATATCTTGAATATCAGATTGCATAGGTTATCCACATACCTGTCCAAGCTCCACCTACACCTGTTTGTGCACTCCCTTGCTCTTGGTTACGCTCATACATTACCAGGTTGAGGTCGTTCGCTGTCACAAGTGCTGATTTGCCATCCTTGATTCACTTTGGAACAGTAAGCTTGCCTTGTTTTCAGGACAGTCACGAGGAGAATCCACCTAATCCGGAGGCGCCGTTTACGTGGACCGAGTACACTTGGTTGCGTGAGATGCTACAAAAATAACTTCCTGATGGTCACACTAGCGTGCGCGATGAGCTTAGGAAAGTTCACACAGGACTGAACAACCTCGAGGAGGAGGTCCAACAATTGCGTACGGCCATCAATAATAACTTTCTGGAGCTGCGTGCCATGTTCGCACACCACAATCTACGTGGGGGAGCACCCGCTAATGACACAAGTGTGCACGGTCCTCCAAAACTACATATAGCTCCCGAGATACACCACAACCCATGTGAGAAAGAGAGCCACATAGCCAAATTGAGTGAAAGTGGTAAAAAGAGTGAGTTGTGTGATTCCACCATATGTGAGGTTGAGAGCATCCAAATTGAGAGTGTTAGAGGGACACCAAAAGAAAAGCGAGAAGTAGAACATAGACAAAGAGAGGATGAATCTGAAACTAACATATTAATATCTACTTCTAGTGTTATTTCTCATATTGTGCAGGTTGATATTAAAGATAAAGAATTAAATATTCAACAATCAGCACCTTTGAAGGCAAATAAGGATGAGATAACCACAGGACGGGATGAAGTGCCTGCTGTCCCATGGGTGCATCCTAATAATTTTAAACCCCCAGCACCTACATCATCTGAGGAGGACGATAAAGGTAACAACAGTGGTGCCGAATTTAATTGTGCAAAGGTGAGTAATTGTAAGAACTCATATGATCAACCGAAAACTCCATGTTCTGAAATTTCAATGCTTAATTTATATAATGTGGAATTGATTACTTACAAGGAAGTTCTTACTAGAATATCTCCTAATGATTCTTTATGCTATATCATGTTTGACACTCCTAGAGAGCTATCTAGTGTAATGGATAATGTTGCTGAAATTTCATGTTCAAAATCACTAGTTAGTACCCATGTCTACACATATAAGTTCAATTTGATTGGAGATTATGGTGTAGATGATAAATTTTATATTCATAGAATTTGCATTACATGTGATAAGCTTACTGACTTGAAATTACATATTGTGGATAAACAATCTTTTGCGCCATGTTATGATCATGATGAGATGAATTTCAACAATAGTACGTACTGTTTAGAAAGATTTCAAAAATCTACTTGTTCGATTCTTCGTGTACAATCATGTAAAAATAATCAGAGTAGCACAGCTGAAGTTTGGAAAACACTCAACATTTTCTTTCCCATATCTACACATTTAAATCTAATTTTGTCCATTAAGGATCTGTCCATATCCTTAGAAAAGTTGAGGACGACTTTCTTTTATGGGTGGGAGAATGATGTGAAAAATAATATTGCAATGCATACATCTTTTAGTCGCTGCTATATTCATCGGTTTTTGCAAAATAGTGAGAATACCACAACAATTGACTCTTACATATACCATACATATGTGTTAATGCATACATCTTTTAGTCGCTACTATATTCATCGGTTTGGGCAAAATAGTGAGAATACCACAACAATTGACTCTTACATATATCAGGCATATGTGTTATTCTTTTCGTTTACTATACATTCAAAAGTTTATGATGAGATAAGCTGAAGAAATATTGATGACGAATATATATACCATGCATACACGTTGTATTCTTTGTTTAGCACAATTTCAGGCTATCAAAAGCCAAGGACGGCTTTTCTTGAAAAAGGGGAGGATGATGCGGATATGCACGTGTCTTGTACTTTTTCGTTAAATATCTTATTCAACTGGAAAGAATTATTGAGCCGCATGAAATATGGTCAGGTGAACTCATTTCAAACTATACTTAATGTTGTCCTTCATAAGGATGAAATACTACCTCATGTTATTACATGGTGTATTCTTAGGTTTGTCAATGGGCGTATTCCGGTGCGAATAATTATCCGGTGTGTTTTGGGCGTATTCCGAAGAGTTGAGGGTTCGTGCATGGGCACGAGTGTTCAGCTAGCGACATCGTCTACTTCGCATCAACTATCCACGGTTCCTCACTGAGAAGATCGGGACCTATCCCCGTATCAGCTCCTCATCTTCAAGTCATTTGCCGACAGCAGCGAGGGTGTCACCAAGGCGCTTCACCTTGCGGAAGTAGTCGGCGACGCTTAGATCTTTCTTTTGGATTGTTGCGAGCTGCATGCGTATCTGCATGATGCGTGCTCGCGAGCTCGACGCATACATCTTCTCCAATGTGCTCCAGGCGTCTCGGACGATGGTGATTCCAACCATTGTGCCAAGAATATCCTCAGTGAGGGAGGAGTTGATGAGGCTGACGACAAGCTAGTCCTGGTGATACCAGTTGGTGTATTCGGGATTGACGATGATTCTCCGGCCGCCGGTCTCTTCTGATGGGTTGACCATGATGGTCTGGCTGGGAGCTACCATGGATCCATCGATATAGCCGATGAGACCCTGGATCCTCAGATACGGGAGAATTTGGGCTAACCAAAGCAGGTAGTTCTCCTGCGTAAGCTTGACATTGATCACATGGTTGATCGACGGCGTCGGCATGGAGCTGAAGTGGATTGAAGTGGTATTGCTGGTGGATGATCGTGGAGAGGTAGACATGGCGGAAGTCGTTGTGTGTGTGGATCTCAGGCTCTGATACCATGAAAAGATTTGCGGAAAAAACGCAACAACCTTTGACGAGATCGTGTTTTATTTATAGAATGCTAACAACTCACGGATTCAAGATCCGGTTTACAAGGACTTGCATGCATACGACTTGGTCCCCAGTGAACTAACTATAACTGCCTAATTGTGATACATGCAAACAACCACATACTCATTACATCATTTCTAACATATTGGACTGTAAAGATGAGCATAAGAATCTGTTTCCATTGGAAACAGAAGTGACCTCTTAGTGGCTCAGCGCTACTGAATGGTGCTGCTTAGCATACAACCTATGATTCCAATCCTTACTAGTTCTCTTAGCATCCACAAATACATTGATCTGTATCCTGTTCGGACTCAATCTTCTTGGGGTCCTAACAATTGGTATCAGAGCACAGCGAATCCTTGCCATATCTAATCTGAGATATTCTTGTGTGATGAGGGTTGGAAAACTCATTTTCCTGTAAAATTTCGGAACCAGCTCGAGAAGGTTTGGATTGGTTGTAGAAATTTGAAGAAGAGATTCACTTGCTGGCAGTGAGGGTTTGGAAGGATCTAATCTTTTCCTGTAAAATTTCAGATCTAGTAGTGGAGGCGTAATTTCTGGTGGATTGAGAAAGTTTGGTGATGGATTACCTTGGTGGTTTCCAATCCCCAACGAGCCAACATGCAAGAAATGGCAGTGGTTATGGTGGTGGTGTGACTGGATATGGATATGGACATGCTAACCCTGGACCGTCATATGATGCAAAGTTGAAGCGTTATAAAGATCGAGTGGCCCAGATGAATAGAAGGAACGTTCAGACCATCCAAAGATATATGCTTTATTGATTGTCCGATCCAGATCCAACGGCCAAAAGGTTATGGTGATGTTTGGATCATCCGAATAGTTATCTTCTGCCGTCGTCCGATGTACATCCAACAATTGTCATTGAGTTTAGTTCGGCCGAGATGTTTGGAACGAATGTTAGGACCATCTTATGGTTGATATGAAGCGTTGAGCGGGATCAGACGGTGGTCTGAGTTATGATGGAAGCCGTCGCCGACTTCACTTAAGCAGCGAAGGGCCACCGTGTAAGCGTTTGATCTTCATCCGATGTCCTCTGTCTGTTTGAGTAGTATTACTTTTGCTAAACTATACAATTTTGTCATAAACATTATTTATTATCTCTTGTCTCAATGGAGCTACGGTGCTTCGCCGTCTAGCCGGCCGCAGCAGAGGCCTAAACATGTGTTCTTGTTGGGCCGAGTCGAAATGAGGCCGAACCAGACGGACTGGACATCGCTCGTTTTTGCTAGGCCCAAATAATTCTCCCTTTTTTCTAAAAAAAAACCTTTTCCCCCTAATTATGTGTCCATCTAAGGTCCTATTCTTTTTGGCTTTTAACTTTGGATTCTCCGAAAGCCGAAAAAAACAAGGTGGCTTCCCGAAGACACTTCTCTAAACAGCTTTCTGAGACCAAAACTATGCATCGTCCATGTCGAGGTCACTGTCATTAGTCACTATTTTTAAAAGAGCAACCAAAAGCTACAAGTCGTAACCCAAAAAAAACAGTGCTTGAGCCTGACCAAGCTTATCACATGATCTTGCATGACTCGCATATCTATCCTATCCCATATACCTATCACATAATGACTTAACATAAAAAGCTAAAAAAAAAGAGGAACCTCTTCTATTTTTGGCAATCGACAATACTAAAGAAAGGGTGTTCAATAGTGAATTAGTGTTTAAGTAGCCCCTAGTACCTCTGCAATCTTCTTTTCTTCCAGAAAAGCAATCTGTATTTCCGCATGGCATATGATAAATTCCACTGCACCAGCACCTAGACAAAAAGAAAAGGAAAGACATGAGCATCCAGATCACAGAGCTTGCAGGTTGCCGTGCAATTCTAGCTAGCTATGATGCTATTCTTTATCAAACGTGATAAATGAGCTAGCATGTGCACCAAGAGTATCGTAGAGTGGTACGCAGCAAACCCCAACAGCATTGCAAGCCTGATCAGAGGACGAGAGCAAGGTTCAAAATACCAGCGGTAACCGGCCGGTTACCGGCGGTAACCGGTTTTACCGGCGCCAACCGGGAGGGAAAATACCGGCCGAGATGTAAATTTCAAAAAATCCCGTGTGCATGCGCATTAACCTTCCGCATGCATGCCTCTTAATCTTCCGCATGCATTAAAAACCGAAAATCCCGTGTGCATGCGCATTAACCTTCCGCATGCATGCCTCTTAACCTTCCGCATGTATGCATGCGCATTAAAAACCCAAAATTCCGTGTGCATGCTGTGCATGCGCATTAACCTTCCGCATGCATACCTCTTAATCTTCCGCATGCATGCATACGCATTAAAAACCGGAAATCCCGTGTGCATACAGTGCATGCGCATTAACCTTCCGCATGCATGCCTCTTAATCTTCCGCATGCATGCATGCGCATTAATAACCGAAAATCCCGTGTGCATGCGCATTAACCTTCCGCATGCATGCCTCTTAACTTTCCGCATGCATGCATGCGAATTAAAAACCCGAAATCCCGTGTGCATGCTGTGCATGCGCATTAACCTTCCGCATGCATGCCTCTTAAACTTCCGCATGTATGTATGCGCATTAAAAACTGGAAATCCCGTGTGCATGCTCAAATCAGTGCCCCCCCGCTCCGGTTTTTTCGGTTTCCTACCGGTTACCGGTCCCCTCCCGCTCCCTTCAAAAATTTCATTTGTCAAAATTTAACCGGTTTTTAACCGGATTTTCCTGTAACCGGCCGGTTCCTGGTACCGCCCGGCGGCCGGGATTTGGCCCGGTTCCGGTTTTTCGAACCTTAGACGAGAGGGCTCACAGATTAGATTGTCACAAGCTAAATGAATTTGTGCAGTTCTAGTGGCTTTTGCATGAGTTCAGTGCATCCTAATGTAATCTCCATGCTGATGATCCATTCCGGACAGTTTGCACCGTAGATGCCACAGCATTCTCTCTGAAATTGGTAAACAACTTTAGCAACATGATGCTGAATTCCAATTTGTCCAAGTGAATGTCACACTCAAATGGTTTCCATCAAGAGGGGAGATCCAGAGTCATCTCTTTCTCCTTTCTTTTTCCCTAATATATAATCCATTAGCATGTAAAATTCTTAAACAAAGTACATGAGAAAAATTACAAAGATCGGTTTGACTGGCTCAGTTAAACTAAACGATATGTGGAGTAGTTTTCAAATAAACTGAGAGTTGGTTTGAGAATTGGAATATGATACCCAAACAGATTGGAATGAAAGATGCCAGCATCTACAAGACACCGATTGATCAACTCCTGCAGCACATGAGCTGTTCAGGCTTCAGACGAGAAATTGGACTTTCTTCGTGGCCAGACTGTCAGTGGTATGCCCTGAGGCATCAAGGAGATTATTATATCACTTTCATGTTTATAATTTTTTAAATAATATGTTATTTTGTCTCTAAATATTTTTCGTATTGATCAATAAATATGTGATTTCTTCGTGAAATTCTTATTTATGATTTAATATTATTCTAAAGTATTCTTAATCTTATATTATTATGTTGGACAGTTATAATTTATAAATCAATACATATATTAACTAATAATCATGCTACATGGATCATGGATATAGAGATATCAAATCTATAATGTGAACATATGTTAGAGAACATGATATTGGATTAACCCACCATGAGACAATGTTGAGATTGTTATATTTTTATGCGTCATCAGTTGATCTCAAGCAATGATGATGTATTAAATTCTTGTACCTGATATCAACTTAGTATTCTATATGTGTAATAGTACATTTAGGTGTTACCAAATGCTACTCCATAGCTAGATAGTTATAAAGGTAACTTTTGGGTATACTATAAAACATGTGGAGAAATGTAACTGGTCGGATATGGGATTTATCCCTCTTACATAGTAGGAGAGATATCTTTGGGCCCTTGATGTGGTCGGATAAAGGAAGTGCATGGTCATACCATGAGTGGTCGTAGAGTCGACTACAAGAAGTTATCTATCATTAGATCAGAAAAGATTAAACAGTCCATAGATAACATATTTCTCACTCCGAGTTCGATCAGGTATCGTGAGGTAAAGGAGGATACATAGATAGATCATTTAGTCCAACCAGATATGAACTAGTCATATGGATATACTGACTGGTTATGAGCTGATCACACATATCACAAAATGGTCTGCAAACTAGTCGCATGGGGATACAGACTGGTCGTAACTAGATACGAACTAATCATAAGGAGATATGAACTGATTGTGACTGACTAAGAACTGGTTGCAGATCATATTGCATAAGGTTCGTCCAATTTAATTTTTGTTTATATTTGGGGATTGATATATCCTGATAGGGACCGCTATCGACCTATGATTAAAAAGGTGCTTCTGGATTACTACTAAGTATATATGAATCTATAAGGTCATACACTTAACGGATTAGAATAATAAGGGTCCGGATGATAGACTCTGAGTGGCATACGATCTCTACTCATGTTGGATAAGGATCCGATCGGGGCTCTATATAAAGGGGTGCACTGGATTATGGAAAAGAGAGAGACCCGCACTACCCACCGAAACCCTAGCCACCTCCTTCTGAAGCTACTACTTTACGCTAGTGCTAGTGCTAGCACACCGGCGCACGGCGTTTCATCTCTAAACATGTGGACTCCGGTAAAAATGCTGATGTGATTGCAACGTTGATAGGATGATCCGAGAAGAAGACAATTGGCTCGGAGAGATCGACTACTACTAGAGAACGATCACCTTCTAAGGATTGCTTTTTAAAGGCGTTGACGATCGACTAATCAAGGGACACAGCAGCCGGAGAGGTAGGTAGAGATTGATGGGGTTGGTCTTAAATACTCCATCTTGTTAAAAAAACATGTCATTTTTTATAAATGCAGTTAAACTTTTTAGACTTTGGCTATTGATATATTCTTAAATATTTAGATTAGATGCATGAAAATCATATGTGTAAATTTATCTAAAAAACACTTTCATAATATTATAATTTTATTAGGTTTATAAATATATTACAATAGAAATTAGTAATCATAGTTGTTTTTTGGGGACTGTGCCGATATATAAAATGATATGTTTTTGTGAACCGGAGGGAGTAGATAAAATAAATTCAGGGCTATCGCACGCATGGAGGTTTATAAATATATTACAATAGAAATTAGTAATCATAGTTGTTTTTTGGGGATTGTGCCGATATATAAAATGATATGTTTTTGTAAATCGGAGGGAGTAGATAAAATAAATTCAGGGTTATCGCACGCATGGAGGAACCAGAGTTAGACATTGATTAGTTGTTGATACGTTGTTAATTGAGATTGCAACAGATATAGGGAGGCCATCATGCATTATGTATGTTGACTTGGCACAACATTAATTAGCTTGCTTGCAGGGACAGATCTAGGATTTTGTCATGCCCCGGGCTAGAGAGAGTTACATATCACTATTACCTGAGTTGGAAGGAAAAGTTGCGCACTTGGACTTACCTGGACTTTGCACTGATAAATATCGCATGCTTCGAGATGGAGCCTAGGCTGCCCAAGATGTGGATCCACCCCTGCTTGCTTGCATAGATAAAACACCTTCAACCAGATTATTTGGCGCATCCGGATTTAGCCAATCTAAATCCTCTATGAAATATAAATCCTCTGTGAAACTACTATACTATTCCCTAGATTAACAGGTGTTGTTTATGGAATATATCACTGAATCATTTCATACACAAGGTAAATCATACCATATGTTAATATTACATTCGTCAGAATTTAAATAGACTGCATCAAATCAGGTTTACAATAGGACTGATTAAGCCAAGTGGATACATTACATAAATGGTGCTGAGAGAGTAATGGCGCAGAGGACGTGTAGCGCAACGACTAGGTGGCGAGCACGGGCACGCAACACGGTGTGGGCACAGGTCACGATGGCGTGGCGCACGGAGAAGGAAGAATGGGGAGAGGGAGGAGGGGGAACCGTGCGGGAGTGGCACAGCACTGGCGAGGAGCAGTGGTGCATTGTGGAGGGCGGCGCTAGACGAGCATGCGGCGGGAGCGACGCACGTCATGACACAACACAAACGAAGTGCTCGTGGCGCGACGCAGAGCACGCGTTGGGCTCGACCAGGGCAGTGTGGGCCAGCGCAGACCAAACCAAAGGGCCAGGTGGGCCAGGCTAAGGCTAGGTGGGCTAGGGAAGGGTAGGGGAGGGCTGGGCTAGGCCCAACGAGCTTTGAAACTTTTCTCTTTTTTTGAGCAATTCAAATTTGCTTTGAAATATGAGATGGCTTTTGAATTCAAACTCACTTTGAAACTTTCATTCATGCAAATTTACAACTCCCAAAATGGGATGTTACAGTATTATTTACGCAATCCATGATTAAAATAGATGGAACTTCAACGGGTTCATGCAGGGTGAATACCTGGCCCGATCGAGCAATATATTGTTGGGCCAGGACTACTCGGGGATAGAGAGGCTAGGTTGCGTTCGGATGAACGGGCCTAGATAGCGTAGACCCATAAGCATTTGGGAATTCATTTGTAGCTGCGGGGCTCGTACGTGCTCTGTTTTGACGTATCCATGACACGTGTACATTCAGACACGGCAAGCAATACTCTCACACGGGACACAGCCTCGTTCGTTGGCCTTTCCTTTCCTACGTGCAAGAATATGTGTTGCAAATTTCGGACATAGTTATCGAAGAACAAATTTGCAAACGTAACCGGGAAATTAAACCATACACCAAGCATATTTGCACTGAATCATGTAATGTAACGCTCTCATTTAATGGAAAAGCATTGGCAATAGCATACAAGTTTGACGAAAGCAAAACTGCAAGTTAACATCGATTACGAGCCAGCAGGAAAGAGACTTCTTAACAATAGCTTAAGGTATATATATACATTTTTTTGGGTGAGGAAGCAATGGTAGCTTATTTTGGTAAAGATTGCAATGACCATTATTCCAAAAACCAATTAAATCGACAAAAGATTCTTCTGCCCACTAGCTTCCCATGTCTTCTATTGGATTGTCTTCATCGAGTCGTAATTAAACTCTGTTTTCCTAAGGAATCCTGCAAAAAAAAGAGTTGTTTTTGTTCAGTTTTGAACGAAAAAAAAATATGTAAACAGAATTGAAGCATAATCAATACCAGTAGTACTACTTACTGGGAGCAGTCAAAGTCGGGGCTGGTCGGGATAAAGCCAATCTGGACATCGCAGGCGGCGGGGAGCCCGGCGGCCCTGCCGGAGTTGACCCTGCCGGCGGCGAGCATCTCCGAGAGGATGCACGTGCAGATGACCCGCCGCTGGGCCGCGGTGAGCGCCAGGCCCTTGATGTCGCCGAGGCCCTCGCAGCAGCGCGGCGAGACCTTCTCCTCGGAGCCGGCGACGTACGCCGTGCAGTCGCTGAACGCCGTCTGCGCGAGGCCGCAGTCGTCGTGCGTCCCGGCCTCCGCGCCCCGGCCGGCGAGGACGAGGACGAGCGCCACGGCGGCGGCGGCGAGCGTCGTCGAGCAGCGGGTTGGCGTCATGTTCGACGTCGTTGCGTTGCGGTTGTAAAAGAACGTTGGGTCAGCAGACAGCAGTACACTGCTGGGACGGCTGGATACGTGTACGTGTTGGAGAGGTGGATGCGATGCGTGCGTTATTTATAAAGGCAGCGCGATCGCGTATCGAATGTTCGAGGGGATGTGGAAACGTTTCACCTGTGCAATGCAACGAATGCCGCAGGATATTACTCCCGCCCCGTGCATGGTTATTTAGTTTCTGCTTTTTTTTCCCTTTGGGAAAGAAAAGATTTCGGAGCCATCGTAACGTGACCGCATGATGCTGCCATGCATGTAAGCATGTTTATCCCTTTTGATGAAAATGGTGCTTGTTTTAGTAGGGAGTGAGTTGTCAACCCCACTCGTTTCAGTTTTTTTCGGCTTTAACTTCTAACTTCTGTTTTTTTTTCACTATTCAGTATTTCATCTTTTTCTAAATTTTTTTTAGATATTTTAGATATTTTTGTATTTTCTTTTTTTCCCGTGTTTCTTTGTATTGTCCCTAATAGGTTAACATGTTTTTTTCTATTTTTATATTTTTTAAAATTAATTATGCCCAAAAAGTCAAATTAACTACAGTAAAAAAGTCAGTTACAGTAAAATTTTAATCACCAGCTAAAAATTATGTTAAAACGAGTGCCCTCAAAATACGATCAGTTATCCTTTTTTTAAGACGAATTTTCCTTTTTTTTATCCAAAATACCATGCATGGCAGGATAGGCTCTGCGGCTGCTTTCTAGGCGGTACGGGGCTCACCTCAACAACGGCCTGCGACAGCTTCTGGAGCCCAGTAGCCTATAAGCGCCTCCTGCAGCAGATGAGATCTCGCACTCCTGGGACGGCTTCGCTCTGGCAGGTTTAGCTAGGACGGCAGTAGTGATCGTTTTGGTTTTTAAAAATTTCAGTTTTTAATTTTAATTTTTTTTCATTATTCATTACATTATTCACTAACTTAACTATTAAAAAAATTAATTATAATAAAATTTTAACTAAAAATTAGAAATCATAGCTAAAACGAGCACCATCACTGCGTCGAGCTCGCAACTCAAAATATGCGGATTCATCGTACAAGGAAATCTCAAGATTGGCATGCTAATATTCATGCGGATAGTGCTCTGAAACTTCAGAACCATGTTCAGTATATAGCAACTCGAACTTATTCCCCCAATCCAGGAAAGAAAACACAGAGTATAACACAACACCATACCATCCTTATGAGCATAACACAGAACGAATCCAAGTACTATCTAACAAGACAAGAGCAAGGTACCCACTCATCAGTTGGTAGGGATTGCTCAGAAGTCGGAGCAGCGGCCGCCGCGCTCCCAGTCGCCGTACCGCGTGGGCTCGGGCCCGCGCGGGCCGCCGATCTCGCCGGTGGCCTTGTTCACGTACACACCACCCTGGTCCTCCTCCTCCTCCTTCCTCGCGCCAGCATCACCGCCCTTCGCCTCATCCGCTTCCTTCCCGGCGCTCCCGGCCTCGCCCTTCTTGGCGGCCGCCGCCGCCGCCGGTGGATCAGCGGAGGCGGGGCTGGAGAACGCGAGTCGGAGGAGCAGAGAAGGAGGCTGAGATCGGTGGGAGAGAGCGGGTGCGAAGCGGCGGAGGTGGTTGGCCGCCATGCTCTCGCGATCGCTGCGCCGTTGAGTTACGTCTCGGAGTTCTCCGGCTGTCCCGTCGCCTCGTGGTCTCGAATCTTGATCAAAGCGGTGCGCCCGCCGGCCCGTGGAATTGGGCTCTCGCTGACCACGCAGCGCGCAGGCCTCGTACAACTAAAACGAGCCGACCCAATCGCTCGTTGGCCCAGACCGAAAAACGGCCCTGAAACCCGTACTCCTCGGACGCTCTAGGCGGCCCGTTACATAGGCTGGCCTGGGGAATATAACCTTGCCGTGCTATAACGTTAGCTTCATTAAAATACGACACAAATAGTTATAACAAGTTCTTAAGATTTTGTCGAGATGGATCATGCTACGACAAATTTGGCTAGATAGGTAGTGATACGAGGAGGTGTCCTACAAAAATTCAATTGAAAACATGACTTAGATTGGGAGAAACAAAACGTATCTTTTTCTTTCTGATTTTCTTTTGAGCTTAATTTATCTTTTTTATTCTCCGTGTATATATCAAATTTAGACTTAAAATTTTATGGTATAAAAAATTGATTGTGTCAATGCTACCAATTTCTTTTTAAATTTTTTATGATTATTTGTATCGTGTTTTAAAAGAGATAACATTACAGCACCGTATGGCTAGATAGCACAGGATATTCTCTCGCCACGGCAGCTAGGAACCTTAGCCACGTGGAACTGGTGGCCTCAACTCCATTAGTATGCCGAACCGACTTTTGTATTAGGAAACCAGAGATAAGGGTTTCCGTTTAAACGGATTCTTTCCGTTTAAACGAGTCCCTATCCATATTGGGCACCTCACCCTCTCCTATAAATAGAGAGCCATATGGCTGATTTTGTACCCTATTAAATTGAAGCGATAAAGAATGACCAGGAGTTCTCTCTACCTCTCTGTGTGTTCAATCTATTATTCTGTCTTCTGTGGTTGATTCGTTCTTGTTCTTAGCAGAGAAATCTCTTGGGTAGTCGCGGTGAGGGTTTCTCAACACGTTATCAGCACGAATCGCTCCGGTGAACGAAGGTAATCATCGAAGCACTTAATAGATTGGTTTTCTAGATCGCTTTGAATTTGCATTTTTTCTTCACGTTCTAGATCGGTTTTCTACGGTGCAAATCCGCCCTAATCTACCGTGAGCAGACCTGAAGTCGATCGGTAGATTGCGAAACGGGGTAGATGTTGATTGCCTTTGTAAAAGCGATGCAAATCCGCCTAATCTACGCGGCGGACACGAAGTCGCGGCACAATGTCGATCGGTAGATTGTGAAAAGGGGTAGATGTTGATTGCATCGTAGATTAGAAACGAAAATTTTATGCACCTTTTCTGTTCGATAATTGCACAAGAAAAGATTCGCAAGGGCGGCCCTACATGGCCACGCGCTGTATCGCCGTCTCGGCATGAGGCAACACTCGGTCGCCGTCGCACCGCATGTGCACCAACAGCCGGCCCCGGCACGGGCCGTCGTTGTCGTAGTCGTCACATCGGCCCCGGCCGCACGCGCCCCGCACGGCGCGCCACTCCGCCCCACGGTGCCACCGCCGTCGGCCCAAAGCCAGCGCGCGCCGCATGGCACGCCACCGCCGGCCTCGCGCCACGCGCCCGCCCGCAGCGCGCCAACGCGCCGGCTTCTCGCTGCGCGCATGCGCCGCGTCGCCGCCCTGGTAGCCTCGGCCGCGCCCGAACGCGCGCTACCATCGGCGCCTCGGCTCCTCGCTTGCGCCTACATGCGCGACGCCGCGGCGACGTCTCGACTCCCTCCGCGCGCGCATGCGCGCGGCGCGATGACACCTCGGCCCCTCCGTTGCGTGCCCGCGGCGCATCTTCCGCCGCCGACCTCCTCGCTGCGCTGCGCTGCGCGCGCGCGCTGCCGTCGGTCTCTCGCGACCGCCCCACCACGCCGCCGCCGCCCTTCATGGCGCGCCGGCGGCCCCACTGCGGCCGCCCCGCGCCGCCCCGCCGACGGCCGCCCCGCGCGCCCCGCAGACGGCCGCCGCCCGACCTCCTCCCGTAGCGTGGCTCCATGGCGCCGCCGGCCGCCCCGCACGCGCGCCGCCCGCACGTTATGCCATTATTATTTTATGTATTTTCTGCAATTATTTACTGTTTTGATTAATTGTAATTATTTAATTGCTTTTAATCACTAAAAATTAGCAGTAAATTATGAAAAATGCATATAAATTTATGAGACATTATGAGAACCTCTTGTACCATTTATTTACCTGCAGTAAATAATTTCATGTATGTTTACCTGAAGTAAACTTATATGTTCCATTCATCACATGTAGATGACTAGCATCACGAACCGGGAGTTCGAGGAGCTTGCCCAGCATGGTAAGAACTATCTGACATGGGCATCCGATGTTGAGATAGTACTTGGAGCCAAGAAGCTCGCGCGACTATTGGGATTAGCGGACGGCATGGCGCCAAACCCACACTGAGAAAATGATCGGGCACTTCATTTCCTCGAGCACCACCTCTGCATTACTCTCAAGAATGAGTATATGGCGGAGAAAAGCGCTACCACTGGACCGCACTCAAGAAGCGGTTTGAGAGGCTAAAGTACACCATTCTTCCTCAGCGAGCGAGTGGATCGGATGAGGTTTGCCGATTTCAAGGCGGTCGGGAGTACAATTACGCCTTGCACAGATTTGTACCAATCTTCAACTCTGGCAAGCGGATCACGGATGAGCGAGAAGATTGAGAAGACCACGTCCACCTTTCACCCCAATGTTATGCAGTCCGCGCAACTATCGTCAAGACGGCTACAAGGAGTACGCCGAATTGATTGATATGATGCGAGTTGCGGAGGCTCGGAGCGAACTTCTCCGCAAGAACTACGTCTCTCGGCCACGGCGATTCGTGGCCGTGAAGCCAGCGCTGGAAGCTACAAGGTGCAAAGCCCTTGATGAAAAGAAGGGAAAGAAGGGTAAGGCCGTTGCCCGAAAGGCAAGTTAGATGCTCCAAGTAACAAAGGGCTAAGGAGAGTGGCAAAACCTATGGCGTGAGAACCAAGATTGCTACAAGTGTGGCAAGTGGGGGCATTGGTCGCGGTTTGCAAAGCACCGCACATGTTATTGATGCCCACCAAGCCCGGAAGAACAATGGCAAAGGCGGCTGAAGCTCACTTTGCGTTTGTTGAGGGAGCATCATGAGCATTTGCTGAAATGATGAAGGTTGAGTCCATCCGGCAGCAAGACACCCCTTACAACTTAGAGGCGACCACCTCCATGATTTCTCTCGAAGAGAACATCACGCTGAAAAGATAGCCGAAGAAGTCAGCGATTTTCTAGTTGATTCCGTCGATGCATGAATGCATAAGGCGTTAATTGTCATTTATTTTGCATTAAATGGACAAGTTAGAACTTGCATAGATGGTACTCTAGTTTTATTTTCTCATAATGGTTGGATGATTTTGGAATAATTCATTCATTTATTCAGTTTATAATGGTATGAACACGTGTGGCTATATTATACCAACATTAAGGCGCTGCGGCGTACATCATCTGAAGGTATTGAAGCTCGAACTATTACATCTCGGCATGACAGATTAGGCCACCCAGATCTTAGGATGATGAGAAATATAATTAACAATTCTCACGGGCATAATATTAATGTGAAGAATTTCCCGAATCATGAAGATTTTGTGTGCCCTGCATGTGCCACCGGGAAATTAATTATTAGACCCTCCACTCTGAAAGTGAAGGATGAAGTCTCTGCATTCCTGGAACGCATCCAGGGAGACATTTGCGGTCCTATCCAGCCTATCTCAGAGCCATTTAGGTATTTCATGGTGCTCATTGATGCTTCCTCAAAGTGGTCATATGTGGGTTTATTATCCACAAGAAACCATGCTTTCGCCAAATTGATCTCGCAGATCATTCGCATCAGAAATGTGTTCCCTGATCATTGCATCAAGTCCATTAGAATGGACAATACCGGAGAATTTACTTCAAAGGTATTTGATGATTATTGCATGGCGATGGGGATTGCAGTTGAGCATTCGGTACCGCATGTCCATACCCAGAATGGTTTGGCAGAGGCATTGATCAAGAGAATAAAATTTATTGCCCGACCACTTTTGCAGAATTGTAATTTGCCGCTACATGTTGGGGACATGCGGTCCTACATCAATGAATCTCATCAACTTTAGACCTTCGGCCTACAACATCCATTCACCTATACAACTAGCGCAAGGGTCACCACCGAAAATTTCTCATCTCAGGAGGTTTGGATGCAAAGTTTATGTACCTATACCCCATCCGCAGCGAACTGCAATAGGCCCTCTCCGTAAGACTGGGATATACGTTGGTTATGAGACCGCATCCATAATCAGGTATTTGGAACCTATGTCGGGAGATTTGCATACCGCCCGCTTCGCTGATTGAATTTTTGATGAGGATAATTTCCCGACATTAGGGGGAGGAAATCAACCCTTTCATGAAAAATGTCGGGAAATTACGTGGGAAGCCACGGGAATTCCTTCACATGACCCACGCACTAGTAAATCAAATAGCGAAGTCCAGAAGACAATAAAAGTCCAGAAGACAAGAGAAGTCCAGAAGATAATAGAAGTCCAGAAGACAAATGATTTGTAAGCATTAGCGAATCAGCTGCCTAATCACTTTAGTGATTTGAAGAGCATGACTAAGTCGCATGTGCTGCACGCCTTTGCACGGAGAGGTTGAAATACCAAAGAAAGCAGAAGGTATCCCCAATCTCGTCCAGAGGCCTCGAAAAAAAAAGAGGACGAGAACTCCGGCTCCTCGAATTCTAAGTAGCCGGGGACGCCTAGTGAAAAAGGATAAGAAGGACTTTATCACAGCTGATCACCGAAGTCCCCCAGAATGAGAAGGGGAGCCAGTTGAGACCTGGCACAAGTATGACACCTGTTGAAAAGGACATACCGGATCTGAATATCCCCATTGGCATGGATGTGTGCGCACACATCGGAGCCGAACAACTAAAGGGACTTACCACCGCAATTGAAAGAAGCGATGCGTAAGATGAAGCTCCAGAAGAAGCAACTCATGAAGAAATAGCTATAAATTATGTGCACACGGAAGAGTCCCTGAACAGGACAACAGCTAATGTCGATATCTACTTCGCAAAGAAAATTACCACAATCATTGATTTTGATCCCGAGCCTGCATCGCTCGCTGAATGTAAGAAAAGATCAGATTGGGAAGATTGGAAGAAGGCAATAACAACCGAATTGCTATCTCTGAACAAAAGAGAAGTGTTTGGGCCGTATGCGCACTCCTCCCCATGTGCACTCAGTAGGGCACAAGTGGGTACTTGTTCGAAAGAGAAATGAAAGAAACGCAGTAGTGAGATACAAAGCAAGGTTTGGTAGCACAAGGTTTCACTCAACGTCCCGGAGTTGATTATGAAGAAACCTACTCCCGAGTCATGAGTGGAATTACCTTTAGATACTTGATCTCAATGGCGGTGAACTTGAATTTAGAAATGAAATTGATGGATGTTGTAATCGCATACCTTTATGGTAACTTGGATTCGGAGATTTATATGAAAGTCCTGAAGGAATTCCTCTCCGAACCAAGACAGAGCAAATAGAAATCATGCAGTGTGAAGCTTAGAAAGTCCTGTATGGATGAAGCAATCGCGAGATGTGGTATAATCGCTTAAGCGACTTTCTCTGCAAGAAAGGCTACGAACAATGAAGACTGTCCTTGTGTATTTATACGGTGATCCCGAATGGATTACGTATAATCTCGGTGTATGTAGATGATCCGAATATCATCGGACATGATGGATGATATAAAAGAAGCAAGCTCCTACTTGGAGTCGAATTTGAAATGAAAGATTTAGGCAAGACCAAGTTACGCTTGGGCTGCAGCTTGAGCATGTCCACTGGGCGAGTCTTGGTACATCGATCGACCTGCACCCGGAAGGTGCTAGAAAGATTCGTGTGAGAAAGCATTCCCATCAAAGAATGCGATGATCGGAGATCTTTGAAGAAGAAAAGATCCTTTCCGACCTAGGGAAGAGGGGAGGAAGTCCTAGGATCGAATTCCCATACTTGAGTGCGGTTGGAGCACTCATGTACTTAGCGAACTGCACTAGACCGGATATTGCCTTTGCCGTGAACCTATTAGCAAGGTATAGTGCAGAGCCCACCAAAAGGCATTGGCGGGGCATAAAGGACATCTTCCGATATCTCCAAGGAAGCAAGGACCTTGGATTGTTCTCTGAAAGAATCAAGATCTAAACTTGATTGACTATGCGAATCTTTGGGTACACATCGACCCGCATACCGCAAAGTCACAAGCAGGCTATGTATTCTGTGTGGTGGAACGCAATTTCTGGAAATCGTCTAAGCAAAGCCTTGTAGCTACCTCGGCGAACCACTCGAAATAATAGCGCTGTATGAAGCCGCACGTGAATGTGCTTGCTCGCCGAATGGTTCACCACATCCAGCGATCATGTGGGATGAGCGTTGTGCAAACCCCACTATTATCTATGAACATAATGCCGCTTGCGTTGCACAAGTACAAGCGGGCTATGTGAAGAGTAATCTCACAAAGCATATCAACCCCAAGTTCTTCTATGCTCATGAATTGCAAAAGATGGGCGAGATTAAAGTCTTGCACACTAAGTCTTGTGAAAATCTAGCGATTTATTCACAAAGTCCCTCCCGCATCTAGTTTTGAAAGGTGCGTGCGAGGGATTGGTATGATAAGACTTAGAGAAGTGCAGAATTCAGGGGGAGAATTATCTCAAGCTCGTTAGTGAATCTTGATCCTGAAGATCAAGTACCCAAAGAATAAAAATCCTGAAGGCTAAATGAAACTGGGTGAATTGTACTCTTTTTCCCTTGACGAGTTTTCCTGAAGTTTCTCGACCAATGTTTTTAATGAGGCAATTCGTGCAATCGCAGCATATCATGCATCATGTACTCTTTCTCCAAATTTTTCCCACTGGGTTTTTATGGAGTTTTAATGAGGCATGAGTATGTCGGATGAGTGCTCAAGGGGGAGTATTAGGAAACCAGAGATAAGGGTTTCCGTTTAAATGGATTCTTTCCGTTTAAACGAGTCCCTATCCATATTGGGCACCTCACCCTCTCCTATAAATAGAGAGCCATATGGCTGATTTTGTACCCCATTGAATTGAAGCAATAAAGAAAGACCAGGAGTTCTCTCTACCTCTCTGTGTGTTCAATCTATTATTCTGTCTTCTGTGGTTGATTCGTTCTTATTCTTAGCAGAGAAATCTCTTGGACTGGTCGCCAGCGAGGGGTTTCTCAACATTTTGGACGGCAACGACAATGCTTACGCCGGAGATGGATTGATGGGAACCTGCTGTTCATCTATGGTCTTAAAATGCTGACACTTTAGTAACCTTGCGTTATGACTCGTCCATGGGATCCTACACAGTTGTTCAATCATGCTATCGCCAATCATGGAGGGTACCCTCGTGTGGGGGACAATTCCATGCAGATATACGTTTTTCACAAGGATAGATGGCCAATAGATGCTGATCATCTCCGAAAGGGCGGAAAGGGTGTAGGCGATGTACGCCAGCGTCAACGAACCAGTCGATCGAGTCAGGGAAAAACAAGGCCCAATGCCGTTGTGACAAATCATTGGCGATCGAATAATGCTTGCCAATTGCCAAAAGATCGATATCGAATGTGATATACATCGCAGTTGACGAGTAGGTTTGGGCGTGTGCGATGGCGCATGCCTCAGCAGGCCAGTGGCAGCCGGTACGGGGTGCGGTGTTAGCGTCTTCACCCCTTGCCAGCTTAGCCTATCCTTGCTCGGTATTTTTAGATTTATGGTATTATAGTAACTAACTTTTATACGATAATTTTTTTTTAAAAAAAGTATAAATCGATTGTATTAGATATTATATCAAATTCATCTATATCGATTAAAATCACACATAAGTATCTTTCTCTTCATACTTTTATATGAACAGTGAAAATTTAAAAAATTAAATAAAATTAATAAATCACAGCTAAAAACACTCACCCGTTAATTTTTCCATATGCCATATGGCCCAGCGGCCGGAACAGACGTAGGAGCACCAAGCGCGCGGTGGGTGATCGATTGGGCATATGCTCTGCGCAGTAAACTCACCGTCCATCACGCGCGCGCGAGATAATTAACATGCATGCATACATAACCCTGCCATTTCTCGTAAAGCTGATAGAGCGTTTGTGTCAATTCCTTTTATATATCATATAATTAAAAAGTACATTGCAATTTGCACCATGAATTGATTCATAGACGGTTCGAACTACGAACCGTCTGTGAAAAAGACTATATATATATATATATATATATATACGAACCGTCTCTTTTCTACATCTGGGTGTAATTACACCCTATGTCGTATCTCATACTGTAAGAAGTATCTCACATAACGGAGGGTATATACATGTAGTATATGAGTATTTAAGATCATCTAGGTGGTATGAACAATTTTTCAGAAGTAGTATGTAGATTTTTTTAGACATACTCCTTTATATATGCGTATATAAAAGTATTTACGAAATACGTTAAAAACTATAGACTCTCTTGCAATTTTTTCATATGGTTTACATTGAAGTATCTTATAATTAGTATACGAGTATACCCAAAGCAATAAATGAGTATGTCAAGTTTGTTTAGGTGGTATATTAAAGGTGGGTGTAATTACACCCGGGGTGTAGAAAGTATTTTTCCTATATATATATATATATATATATATATATATATATAGAAAAATATCTTTTACTCCCGGGTATAATTACAACCACTTAAATAAATTTGAAATACTCATTTTAAGAGCAAATACTCATTTAAATACTCTAATATATCTATATATATCGATACAATATTCTCAAAATATAAAAGAGCAAAGTTCTATATGGCTTATATATACTCATTTGAATGGTTTCGACGAGATCTACAACTTTACAGTTGAGACGAACTCCAAAGTTCAAAGAGAAGATAAAATTGTTTTTTTGGCAAAAACAGAAATAAAAAACTTGTGATGCAAATTTGAGGCTAAAGATGGCTAATTTTGGGGATATTAGAGGGTGACCGGCACAAGCCGATCATTTTTTTGGATCGGGCTCACGTTAACTTTCCAACGAGTATGAAAACGTCAAAAACAGATATCGTATGCAAAAGTTATACCCGTTTTACTAAAAGTGTATCGGAACGGAATTCTATTTGAACTTAGGCAGGAGATTATAAAATTTTAGAGGATTATGAGGTGGGATCGAAACATATCACAAATGGTTTATCATAGACGGTTTGTATTACAAATCGTCTGTGAAGTATCACAGACGGTTCTCATCATAAATCGTTTGTGATTGTAATTAACATCAATGATTTTACAAATCATTTACGATAGAACGTTCAATATAAACTTTTTTTTATAGTAGTGTAAGAAGATATCGCTCGCGTAGAACGGGAGCTACGTGAGAGAACGTCTCGATCAGCAGGCAGTGCGCCCACCAGTCCACCGCCCCGCCGCCAAGTGCCTGCTACCAACTGGTCCGTCTGGCCTTACAATTGGCACGTACGCACGCGCGCGCGCGTACTGATGCATGCGCTGCGTAACCTGATAACGCCTAGCAAGAGCTTGGTCCTCGTGTCATTCAACACCTCGATCGCCCTTGGGTTGGTACACGTCAAAATTAACCCACCTGGATCTACCGGAATAATGGTCCATACGGGCCGCATGCGTATTCCTTCTGCCGGTGCAGGGAGACCAAGATCGTGGGCGGAGGCGCGGTTCATCCGTCGAAATTGGACTCCTGCCAACCACAACTCGGGGCAGTTCTGGTACGATTCGGCCTGTCAGCCGAAGCCCTAACAGTTGCACGACTGCAAAAACGTACGTATTGGCAGCCCATTACAGAAACCAGCCTAGCTAGGTCTTTCTCATAGGCCGGTAGGCGTACGTACGTGAAGAAGCCGGCTCCGGTCCCACGGCGGCGGCGATTCTGGCCGTCCGGGATGGCCGCATCGGCGAGGGGCCTCTGCCTGCGAGAAAACCTTGTATATATAATCTGATGCCATACCAAGTGGACGCTCGTATTGCCTTATATTTTTTATACTTTTATTTAAAGAAGTCAATATGAATATTCAGTTTCTCAGAGTATTTTTCTACTAGTGTTGCTCTGGAGATAAGATAGAGGTTATAGACGTATCATGCACTCTACTCCACTTGCTTTTGTCTTATACACATATCTTTCTCTCACTTTTTTACCGCTCATGTTCTCTTTCTAGAAGTTGCTTCCTTTCAATCACTATTAATTATTTTTAGCTAAAAGTTATTGATCATAGTTAATATGAATGCCACATAATTAATGTCAAGAAGAATTAACCTAGTTCACGTACGTAGTTAACCTCAACCTTTCTCCTGAGTGCCATTGAACAAAGCTACAAGCAACAGAATATTACATCCGTTGACGAAGCCTGCTCGTGAAGATGTTCTTGCAACGGTGAATCTTTGGCATGGTAAAAGGCTGCGGTGCCCACCACTCGCCCGTGCGGATGGATGCTCCCTTTATGTAAGGCCCTTCCGGCAAATTCCTCTGTCGATCGATCAACCGAATTTCTTGCTTTCTTCCTTCCTTCTTTTTTTTCGTTTGATAGGGATCATTTTTTTTCTCTTTTGATAGGGATCAACCAACTTTCAGAGATACGCCACTCATGCCATTAGCTTATACCAAGGTTGATTATTGCGAGATCATGTAGGGATCATTTTATGTTGCCTGATAAGCTTTTGATTTTACTTGTGCTTCGTTGTCAAAATTTGAGTTTAATTTTGTGTCATTTAAATTCTCTAATTTTGATATCAGGCGATTGGCGGTCGGACTGACCGTGGACGGTGGTCCAACTGGAAATGTGGTGTGACTAATTTATTCCAAAGAAGTGTTCGTTGCATTGTGCGGAGTTTTTGGTAGCGGTATGACCAGCCATGTAATAGTAGTCCGATCGGAGGTCCTCAGGCGATTTGATAGCCGTGGATGCTGCGGTCAGACCAGTCTCTTGTTACCGAGAGGTTTTAAGTTGGTTTGTGGTGGTCTGATCGGTCGTTGTTGGTGGTCAAATCAGCATCTGGAAAATTGGTTGAGTTGAGTTGGTTTCGATTGTGTTAGTTATGGCGGAAGTCCATGCAAAAAAATGTTAGTCATGGCAGAAGTCTATGCATTGCGGGAATCATGACATGGATGTCAGGTGGTGCATGTTTGCATCGCTTTTATTCATAAGAGTCAAGTGCATATCACTTGTATTCGGGACAATTGTTTATTCTTTAATGTGCATAACATTTTGTGATTGTTGCTGTCAACGGCAAAACCGAGGCTAAAGGCGATGCCCTGAGGCCATACAGGGTCACGTAAGTCTAGGTGAAGCATCATCTCAAGTAGAGAAGCACATGAGAAAGACAAGAATTGTGATGAGGCAAATGTATGCATGTGGTGTGCCATTGGACTTGGATATTTCAAGTGGTGATAGTCCTTAGAGCAGGCCTATGATCTTGGCGGCAAGTCATTGGGCATCATAGACTTTGTTGTGGCGGTTACTTCGAAGAGAAGCACTATGAAGGCTAGTGGATGGTAATTGAGGAGATTATTTAATACCGGGTGGAGAGGCATTTTGTAAAACTATGACAGTAGCCTAAGTGGATTAGGTCACGTCTTAGAGGATGGAGAGTCTTATCGAGCTATTCAAACCATGTGAAAGTCGTGCTTTGAAAAGCATACAAGTATGTGAGTGTAAAATCCGTTTGTGTGTAGGTTATCGGATTTTCCCAATTGTAAGTGGTTGTGCCTACTAAGGGTGCGCTGATTGTTAGGGTTTGGTGGAAGGTGAGGAGTCTTCACTATATAAACTCTTGTGTGTATTGAGAGAGGAGAATCTCCGGTGTGGTTGGAAAGAGAGGTTCGAGTTTTCTTTGTGTTAAACACTGTATGTATACGTGTTGTAGGCTTAGAGTTCTGTACTCCATGAGGGAGTGGCTGTAAAATATTTCTCTCTAAGTGAAATGAACATTCAAATTTTATCCAAATAAGTTGTGTCATGGATTTCTCCTTAGACTTTTGATTTGCTTGGTTTTCTTGTTTGTATTTTATCTTCTCTTGATCCCTCTTACTGTCAAGAATGTGTAAGAGGTAGAGTTATCTTTTGGAGATCAGATCCTATTTATCTAGGCCTTTTATGGAAAGTTCTTGTGATTGTCCAATTTTGCTAAAAAAAGTGATTTTAGGGTTTTGGTCATGAGAGCATTCTAGTTTGAGTTCTTACTGCGATCTAGCTTAGTATGACATGTGAAAATTCATCCAAGATCATCTACATCATTAAGGACTCACAAGCAAGAGCAAACGGGGTTTCTCTCTTTTGCCCAGTTTTGTACAACCTTTTTTTGTTTTGGATTAAGGTCAGAACTTTGCCATTAATCTTCATGATTCTTGATTGGAATATGTTATTAACATTCTAGAAAATGATTTGTACTAAGTTTCATCCTTTTTGGATCAGTGGATTAAGAGTTAGCCATTTTCTTGATCGAGAGCTATGCTGATTTTAGTTTCTGTTCAGTGAGCGGTCTGACTGGTCAGATCAGTAGGACTTGTGGTCAGATTTGTCGAGCGATCTTCGTCTTTTGTGACTTTGTGTTTTTGGCTCCTAACTTTGGTATAATCTGTAGGCTTAAGTTTTCTATTGCTTTGTGTTGCTAATATATATCAAGAGAAAATTTTTAAGAAGTTATTCAGTTCTCTTTGTCTCACTATACTAGATCTAATAGTTTTATATGTATGTATGTATGTACGTATGGATTTATTTTGATTGATAGATTTTTCAGGCGAACGTTACAAAACTAGCTAGCTGATGATATGCTTACCTATATATCTCAATGGCGAATGATCAAGTGGGGATAAAAATGACAGACGCATGTTGCATCTAAGCGCAAAGTGCGCACGAATCGATCGTATCCATCGACCAATCAAAGCATGACACCGTTAGATATTTCCGAAAGATTGAGAACTGAACTGAAAGAGACGCTAGCTAGATTGCGGCGCCGCTCCGAACGACTTGGCTTCTGCATTCTAGTTTATGATTTTTTTTTTAACTTTTTAGTATTTTAAGATTTTTTTGTTTTTTTTATCTCATTCTTTTGCATTGTCTATGTTAATATAACTTTTTTATTTTTTATATTTAATTACACAGAATAAGACAACAATAGATTCAGTACAAAATAAGTCATAAATTCCAGCTTATAAGCCACTTGGTTGTCAACTGCGGATTTGTCCATATGAATAGGATGGGTTCTTCTGGTATGTGATTTTGACTGTTAGCTTATAGTTTTTGAATTCTGTCTGTTCGCGAGTAGAGAGAAACGGTTGAATGTGATTTTGATTGGTATAGTTGAACTTGGTATAATATCTACTGTAATCCAGTTATAGACCACGTCTTAAAAAACGTATCGTTTAAAAGTTACTCGCTGTAGCAGAAAATGATAGCCAAGGAAAAAAACAAGCCAGCCATAACTTGACAATTTATACTGACATAATAATGACTTAGTACATCCAGCACATGCATGTGCTGCTGCTATCTGCATAACTTTTGTGGTAGTCGCTGTCATTCACATGTTTCTTCCACGCATATGATACGTACGCATGTATGAGTGACTAGTCAATTATCTGACGTACAGATGGGTCCACGGATACATGCAGGATTATTGCACTACAGTACTAAGCTAGCTAGGCTTCATCGCCCTGTGCTGCTGCTAGCTCATTGTTTATATCGTATGCTGCTGCGTGGCTGCTCATGACATAGCGAGCTAGCCACACGGAATCGTGTCTTAGGCTGTCATCTTGGATTGGTCACTAGGCGTACGTCCTTCTCCCCCCAGAGCCACCCTCACGCTGGCAGTTGAAGTAGACGGCGGCGACCGGAGGGCCGAGGTTGTAGAGCTCGGCCAGGTCCCTGGTGTTGAAGTTCTGGCGCCAACCGGGGGCGTCCACCGTCTGCCGGCCCAGCTGCTGGAACAGCACGAACACGAAGCGGTGGATCCCCATGGTCGGCCTTGGGCTCTCGTAGCACATCACCTCTTGCCCTGCAGAGCTCGTTGATCACATGCATGAAAGTTAACGTGCAGTAAAGTAAACCAGAGAGGAAGCTAGAGATAAATTAAGAGTGAGAAGGTGACCAAACGCTGCTCCAGTAGTTCCGGGAATATCGGTGACCAACCTGCAGACAGAGAGGATCGATCCACCATGTCAAGATCGATGCATATATATATTCAGTATGAATCAGCAGTGAGTGTGGCATGGAAAAAAAAAGAGAGAAAGAGCTAGCTAGCTAGCATTAGTACGTATTTACCAGTGCAGATACTCCCTAAGATTCGGGTCGCTTGGGCTTGGAGCGTCTGGGTCAACCATCACCTGCGGTTGCGCATGCACAACATCATGATCGATATATGCTGTTATCATTCAAGCCATTTTTGCACGCTTATGTAACCTACATATAGGAGCTATATATGTAGAGAACTAATTAATTAGGTCCTTCTTAATTAAGACGAGGAGAAATTAACATCGAAAATGGCGCTACTGTATGTGATTGATTAGCACGGATATTGCGTGCGTTTATGGGGGTGATCAGAATAGCGATGATTTTTGGTTTTTGGCTGAAAAAACACTATAACTGGCTGAAAAAACACTGTAGCTGAGTTAGTGGATAGTGTAGTGAATAGTGAAAAAAAAGCTGAAACTAGAAGCTGAAGCCGAAAAAAAGCCAAACCGATCACCCCCTATATATACGTAGTTTACGTACGAGGGTGTACAATGTCCTCATGTCATTGCCGCCAACCTCGACCCTGGGCTGGTGCACCACCATGGACGGCTTGAGCTCGAAGCCGTTGGATATCGTCCTCGGCCCGTAGCTCACCCTGAGGTTAGTGGTTCGGACGAAGGGGTCGAGCACGTCGCCCACAACCCTACCAACCACCAGCGGGTCCCTGTCCCTGACGGCCATTGTTGCACCAGACACTTTGCACTGCAAGTTGAGCTAGCTAGGGGTTGACAGGCAAGGCTATCTACTGCAAGCTGCACAGCAGGTTGAGCTGAGTTCCAATTTGCCCCCACAGCTTATGGTCTCTTTATATAGGAGTCAAGCTAGCTCGGAACCATGTCCATGTCCAGACTAGCTAGTTAGTAATGTGCTAGCTTACGCTTTACTGTGTCTACGTCGAATCTTGCGACCTTTCTATCTTCGTGACACGCTCGGCAGTCAGGCATCGCGCGGAAAGCGGTGGCTATAGTGTTCTGATTACGTTAATGTTACAAGGCAGAGACGGCTTCTAGCTTGTTCTCTCGCTTGCAGGGTTGCGTTGCGTCTGGGGCTCGACCAAGTAGACATGCATGACGCGGCCGGCCGGCGCGAGAATGTCTGCCAATTAATCAGACGATGAGTCGTTTCTGCTTAGCTCGATTTGTTCGGGCAAGATAAGCTTCCCGTGCAGGTAATGCCCGCCAAATGTTAATCAGCTGCTGGGGCTAGCTAGCTGTCGAGATGGCATAAAGCTTCCTTTTCAAGCGCATGTGGTGATGATGGGAAAGAAAAACAGGATCTGGACTTTGGGATAGTCGCAGGAGCAGAGAAGGAGAACATTATTTGGGGGCAAGCACTGTGTGTGGTCGGAAAGGATGAAGACGACGGGCTTGACAGAGTTCAGTTACCACCAACGGCATAGCTTACACAGGACGCGCTTCCATAACAGGTTAAAAAGCTTCCGATCATTATCCGCAAAGAATATCCTGAAACACATTGTTGTATAATTGGCCTATGATAATGCTCGATATACCACTCGCTAAACTTAAAAACACGCTATTGGCAAATACTTCCGCGCATCCATTTAGGGTACGTTGGCTTCCTTTGCTCATACTTGGAGGCCTTTTATATTTCTTTTCGTTTGAAGATTTTGTTAAAGATACGAACCTCTGCAGAAAACAAAAGAAATCTGTAGGCACAACCCTTGCAAGGGCGAAGTCCTGCTTCAGTACCTATCATTATTACCATTGTTTATCATTATTACCATTGTATTCACTTCTTGGATAAATCTTGCCTCCCTCTTAACGCAAATCCTAGATGTCCTGTGTTTTTTACTCTTAGCACACCAGTTAGCTGTGAAGGACCATGTGGTGGTAATCTCATGTCAGTGATGAGTATTTAACATTGATCGTGTATTGATTTCATTGCTTAAGTTTGAACTTTTGATTTTGTAAATTGAGTTGGTGCTGTGTTGGAAATCCGGTCAGACCGGTCAGCCTAGACAATCTGACCAGCAGTTGTTTGGGTAGTCTGATCGGCTTGTGTACCACGGTCAGACCGGCCCTAGTGAAGTCTGTACTGTTTGAGTCTGTTTCGGGTGTTACTCAAGGCAAGTGCTGTGCAAAAGGGTTAGTTATGAGGAAGTCCATGCAAACGTGAGTCATGGCGTGTATCCATACATATGGTTTACTGAAGGAGAGTCAACTGCATGGCAGTGGTTCTGTTGGACTTTTGAGGGTATTTGGGTAATTTCCTAATTTCAGAATAGGAAAAAAAGGGAGGTGGTTCCATCCGTCGGTGGGATAAGTGAGGAGATAAGTTTCCAACCTCATCTCATGTGCGCTTGGGGGAGTTTGGCTTGACTCGTTCTTGTGGCGGCTGGGTCAAGTGACGACGGTGGCGACGCAGGAAGCGCTACCGGCCCGTGCGCCTCAATGCCGGCTGTTGGCTGTAGCCCATCGGCTGCCTCCTCGCTCCTCTATATATGCCGGCCTCCCTTTCCTCATTTGGGCACCAAAAAAGTTAGTGGGTTCTTTTCTCTCTTGATCTCTTCCTCCTCTCGATTGGATCTCGGTTTGAGCTTTAGGGTTGCTGTTTCGCCGTGTTTCTCACTGGTGCCGACGGCCGTGCGGTCCATATTTGTCTTCTCCAGCGTTTCCTGTGTGGTTCCTTGTGCCATATCTCTTTGAGACTTAGCAGTGAGGAATTTGGAGATTTTTGCCCAAGACAACTGAATCCGATAGGCTCTGTACAGATTTGAGGAAAGAAGAATTTGAGGCTTGTTACTTCGTGTTCTTTGGTGCTCTTGGCCGAAGCATATCGGTTGGTCTTGTGCGACATCTTCTTTGTACCTCAGCTTCGCTCTTTGGTGTGTCTTGAAGTGCGAAGATTGGCATTGTATCTCCATTAACCTCGCCTATTTGTGCAACACAGCGAGCCGCTTGGTTTTCTGGGATAGCGCAGAGTGCGTGCTTTGTCTTGTGCACATCTCGGTGGCTTTGAGTGCCATTGCATTCATGAGTATCACAGTGTTTTATTTCTATTTTATCTTTGCATATGTGCTATGCTAGCTAAAATTTCAATTAACTTGATTAATTCTAGCACTAGGAGATATTGCAAAGGGATTAAGTGGGTTCAGTTTGATAGCTCAATGATAATAATGGTCTTATAATAAAATGGAATTGTTCAGACTTGAGCTCTAAAGTACTGCTTTTACTGTCATTTTGATCATCAGTCTTGTAGTCAGTGACTTCCAAATGTGCTTAGATATTTTGAACTTCTATGTTCTGTGATCTCTGGTAATTCAGAATGTATGCTCTTTTTATTAGCCAATTAGGCTTATTGTTGAACTGGTTAATCTTTGATATTTTATATTGTGAGTTGATCAAGTTTGTTGGCTAATTAGAGTGCTGTCAGGTAATCACTTTGCATTGATTTCCTGTTGGCCAAAAGTATAAATCACTACTACAAAACAGACTATACTGGACGGGTACATCACGACGGTTCATACAGAACCGTCTGTGCTTAAACTATCACAGACGGTTCATACTACCACCCAGTTGTGATATTTTCCCAGACGGTTATTAATACGAACCGTCTGTGATAATCGAGACATTACAGATGGTTCGTGTTAATAACCGTCTGTGAACTTTCACAGACGGTTATTAATACGACCCGTCTGTGATAATAGAGACATCACAGACGATTCGTGTTAATAATCATCTATGAAAGTTCACAGACGGTTATTAACATGAACCGTCTGTGATGTCTCTATTATCACAGATGGTTGGTATAACAAACCGTCTCTGATATTAATCATCACGGACGATTCGTGTTAATAACCGTCTGTGATAAATTGCACTATTAATTATTGGGTGTACTTGCTCGATATCGACACAGATCTGTCTTCATTGCGCTGCATCGGTGGTGCAAGGCGGCCGGCTTTAAGGAGTTCAGGGTGAAAACATATCGCCGTCTTCTTAGTGATCTGATCAGAGGTTAGTACTCAATTACTTTTAATTATGCATGTATATATGTTTTTTTAATGAAAGGACAGAGCTGATAACTTAATTATATGCTATGTAGTAGCGGTAATAATCATTTTTGGTAACCATTTGTTACTTGTGTTGCTAGCGTAGATGGATCGAAGCTGGATGTACATTGAGAACCGTGTGAGTGAAGAGTACATTATTGGTGTGTCTGCTTTTTGAAGAGCGACCGAGCTGGATATGTTAAAGAAGGGGGTGAAATATATGTACTGTCCATGTATTGATTGTGATAATCTCAAGATGTTTAGCAACTCAGTGCAGATCGAAACTCACTTGATTCGAAAGGGTTTCAGAAAAAGGTACAAATATTGTACCAGTTACGGTGAAGAGAAGAGTGCACAAGAAACTGGTAGTTATGACATAGTCGAGGGAGACAACGATATGCCAGTTGTGGACTGTGCTTTTGATCATGAGGATAGATCGCAGGATGACAATCTGGATCAGATATTACGTGATGCGGAAGGGAACTATAGTGAGAATGAGTTTGGTAAATTCGAGGGATTGATGGAGGACTCGGAGAAATCTTTGTTCTCGAGCTGCAAGCCGCAATACACCAGGTTGTCATCAGTTCTAGAACTACTGAAATTGAAGGTAAGCAATGGTTGGTCTGACAGAGTTTCACGGCATTGTTAGGTTTCCTAGCGGATATGCTTTCAAAGGGAAATATGTTGCCGATAACCACCTACCAAGCCAAGAAGATTCTTTATCCATTAGGAATGGAAGTAGAAAAAATACATGCATATTCGAATGATTATATCCTGTACCGTAAAGAGTATGCTATCTTAAATGTTTGTCCGGTGTGCAAAACATCCCGATACAAGCGTAAAAATGACTCTGATAATGGAAAGGGCATCGAGGTGAAGCAAGGACTTCCTGCTAAGGTGTTGTGGTATCTTCATGTAATCCCCCGTTTGAAGCGTTTATTTGCAAATCGTAAGGATGTAAGATTGATGCGTTGGCACTGGGAGCAGCGTAAGAAAGACGGAATGATAAGGCATGTTGCTGATTCTGCCCAGTGGAGGAACATCGATAGGATGTTTATAGATTTCAGTGTGGAACCGAGAAATATAAGGTTTTGGTTAAATACAGATGGAATGAATCCTTTTGGTAATATGAGCAGTCGATATAGCACCTGGCCCGTGACTCTGTGCATGTACAACCTTCCTCCTTGGCTGTGTATGAGGCGAAAATATATTTTGATGTCACTACTTATCCTAGGACCGAAACAACCTGGCAACGATATTGATGTGTTCCTAACACCATTGGTAGAAGATCTTACAATACTGTGGAATGAAGGGGTAGATGTATGGGATGCGGACAAACGAGAGAACTTTACTCTACGCGCTATGTTGTTCTGCACCATTAATGATTTTTCTGCTCTTGGTAATCTTTCAGGGTTGAGTACAAAAGGAGCCAAAGCGTGTCCGCACTACTTAGATTATACTGAGAGTGTGTGATCTGTTGGCCGTTTGTTACATTCGTAATTCACTTTGAGTTGCAATTAACTTATCTGTGTAACTTTGAGTTGCAATGTATGTGATTCATTTGTCATATCTGTGTAATCTGCAATGTACGTGATTCTATATATGTTGTAATCATCTTGCTTGCTTTCAAAGGGCATGACTAGCATATCCTGAGGATAGCCAAAAAACGGCAAATAAAACTGCTTTCGCAATTGCTATCACAGACGGTTCATTGTTGAAAACCGTCGGTGATATGAACATATCACAGACGGTTCTTGTTACTAACCGTCCGTGATATACAATATCACAGACGGTTTATAACAAAAACCGTCTGTGATATTGTGTGTATCACAGACGGTCTTTGTATTTAACCGTCTGGGATAGTCTATTATCACAGACGATTTTTTATAACAAATCGTCTGTGAAAGTTGACTATCAAATACGGTTTTTTTGCAAAAACCGTCTGTAATGTAAGTTATCACAGACGACTTAGAAGCCGTCTGTGATAACCACCAATTATCACTAACACATAAAAACAGACGATTCGAAAACCGTCTGTAATGACGGTTCCGAACCGTCTGTAATGACGGTTCCAAACCGTCTGTGATAGGACTGTCTTTAGCAGTGAATTGTTGTCTTGAGTCTGAAATCAATTTTGGCCGATTAGTAAAGTATTACTTAGAACTCAAAGTTTGAATTTATATTGTCATATTCAATTAGTAAAGCGTATAGACCATAGTAGCGAGAATGTCAATATTATATCTTGAGCAACTCTACATCTGAGAGCAATAATTAAAACATAAGTATGAGCATTATGCTGTTTTTAATAGTCCATATGTTCTATGTTCTAAGCATATTATTATGTTTAAATGATTTGGAGGATTTACATATCTATATATTGATTTTGTCATTTAAATCCTACAAGCTGGCTTGATAATATCCTTGCATTTGTAAATTGTGCGGTTGCCGTGGATTTGGCCGTGCAATCCGGTTAATGGAAACCTAGCCTTCCATCTAAAAATAATAATATTGAAGCTTAGGCTATTAGTTTTTTTATAGTAATATAACTGTAAATGTTATTCTAAAAACAATATTATGTAAGCATTTTATGACGGATCTACCTGTGTTCTTTCCATCTAACCAATCTAAATATTTAGAAATATTACATTGTAGGTCCAAGGTGAAAAGGTTATTTTAAAAAAAGGTAAGGTGAAAAGGTTTGCCGTAACTTCCTGTTGACCAGTGATAAAAGTTTTTTTTTCCCGTTTCTTAACTACGTTTCCAATATGATACTGTCAGTCAATGAATGGAGCATCTAAGCAGTAAGCACATACTCCCTCCCATCACAATTTTTTTTTTGTTTTTTAAAGTTAACAAGGTATCACTTTGAACACTAAATTTTATTACCATATATTAAAAAAAATAAAAAGGTAATGTCATGAAAGTGTTATTTTACGACAAATTCACATGTACCTTCTTCGTATACTTAAATCATATATACATTTCTAGACAATATATGTGATCAAATTTAATACATTTTGACTCACGTATTACAGGGCATTACTCTTTTGTGGCCGAGGAGAATGTGTATCTCTTTCGACTAGAAAAGATTATCATTATCTTTCTTACTGTAAAATATAAAGATGCCCTTTCCTCCTGTATGAACGTTTTCGTTTTACCCACTGGCCAGCGAGGCTAAAATTCCAAAAGGGCATCAATTTCTGCATTTATCTTTTCACCGACTTTTGTCTCTTTTTTGAGCAACGTCAGCATCATACACATTCGCAACTAAATAAACAGCTAGCCAGCTAGAGCAAAACAATTCAAATAAATTGATGCATATGTGCATATACTTATTCAAATGCTAAACTGGCAAATCTTAATAGACATACTAGTATACTGCTATATTATATTAATAGTGGAGTAGCAGGTGATTGCATATCGATCGGATCTTTGATGTGCTTTAAGATTTGGGAGTTGGGACTGTCTAAATAACAGTCGTAGTTGATTTTTCGTCCGTTGGATCAAAATTGAACAGCCGCCCTTGGCACCCTTTCTAATCTAATCCCTCCCACCTCTTCGATCTAGCCAGCCCAACCCAATCTACACGATATAACCTTAACGCCGCCACCTTCCTGCTTCTGTGCACCACCACCCCAATCAGAGCTCCACCGCCATCGGGAAGCTCGCCTGACCTCCACTGCCCCATCATGGCCCTCCCTCATCGCCACCTCTCCTCCTCCCGCTCTCCCGGCCCCATGCCTTCTCCATCTCTAATGGCGTGCTCATCCTCCTTGTCATTTGCTTGCCGTCGCCTCCGATGATAGGTGACGGTGCCTCCGACACATCTCCTTAGTATAAGGAAAATAAGGGGATATGTGGCAAGGGGGCATTAGGCAGCGGCAAGCTGGCTTCGCCGATTTGGCTACGACACTCACGCGCGTGGTCAGCTTTGCTTGAGAAGACAACTACCCCGCCAGAACACGAATCTTAAAGTAGACCAAAGGGTGAGAAATTTATCTGATTTCCCAAAAAAACATTCGGCTTATGTTTAGCAGTTCTGTAAAAATATATGCTTTCACTCTTGAGGATATCAGCGTTGAAGCATTTCGCTCAGACATATCCCGCTTTTAGCCGAATGTATCCATGGAGCCGTGTAGATTTCGCAGGAACAATTAAAAGGTACATCCCTTTTTCATGTCTTTCTAATGACAACACGCATGTCGTTTCACACACATAACTCCACACACCCATATGGATCGGACACACGTTTTGACCACTGAATACATCTACATATGCATGTATACTCAAAAGGCATTGTTTATATAAACAGTATAGAAAGAGGTACTGTTCATATAAATGCGGCACCATGATTCGAAACCAGACAGGCAAGCTGTCTACTAGCAGACTTACCACCCGAGCAAGCGCTCGGTCGCAACATGCATGTCGTTTTGGAATTCCCTTCCGTACGCATATCGATCAGCTGGCCAGTGTGTCGTAGCGTCGCGCGTCCACCGTGTGCTCGATCGGCACGGCCACCGGTCACGGGAGGACATGTACTGAGTGTCAAACATATTCAGATTATTCGTTTTAGGTGATATCCATATCCGAACTATTCGATTCATCTTTCATATATTAAAATTTAAAGAGTGTCAATCATATATTTATTATCTATTTTATTTGATATCTGTATTCGAACTATTCTATTTGCATTCAATCCAGTAACGCCCGGTGCCGTGAGTATGCCAAACGATTTATCGCTGAAAACAATCCTCCCCGGCCGGTCAAGTCGGCACAAATGCAGGACAAAGTGCATGCCTGCCGCAGCGTAAGTATTTCATCATTTCTTGTCTCCCTCTTGTTCTAGATGAGATATATACATATTACGTGACTGATCGTGATTGGTTTTTGTTCGAGTGACGGATCGATTACTGATCGATCGATACCCATCCCACGTTCTGGATGAGCATAGTGAGGCCCATCTAGGGCATGGCATGGCATGGCATGAGAGGTGGAATTAACTAACTGAGGTAGGGTGTGTGTGGTTGCTTGTACCATATAGTGCGTATAGGGTTAGGGTTCTCATCTCCTGGATGAAGGGTAAAAGATTTGTTTGGTTACATGTACCATATAGTGCGTATATGGGGAAAAAATTATGGCTTACTTGGATCCAGGATGATTACAGGAGATAATATAGTATTAATTAGAGCTGAACTCGAGCGGGTCAAGGGCGGCGCAGGTATATATATGGTGCATGGCATGTGTAATATTGTCTGGTTTATGTGCCGACACAAAACGAATGGATGCTGTGCTAAGAGTGCAGATAATGTCGGGTCCTTCGAGGGCTAGCTTTTGTATGTGATACACTGATACCTAGCTCAAGTGGGTATTAATTAAGAGGGTGTTCAAAATAACATTGACTTATATCTTTTTTTATTGTAGTTAGCTTATTTTTTATTGTAGTTAAGTTGACTTATTTAGCATAATTAAATTTTTAAAAATAAAAATAGAAAAAATATATTAGTTTAACACGGACAATGCAAAGGAATACGAGAAAAAGAAAAAACAAAAAACCTAAAATAAAAAAATAATAATAAAAAAGAAAAAAAATAAACAGTGAAAAAAAGCTGCCGTCCACCGCCCAACGCCACCGTTGCAGCTGACTTGAGCGCGACCTAAGCCCATGTGAGGACATCGCATAGGGGGCAGAATTATATTGGCCCCACATTTGCCAATTGAGTGTATGAGCACAAAGTATATATCGTCAGCTTAGAGCGTAAAAGCATAAATTTTATATGAAACGAGGACACGACGTACCGCAAATCGTGTCTAAGAGCACAACGATTGGTGACGTACATAAGGCATCACGTCTGCGAAAAAACATAAGATTATCTTTATCGTCAAAAAAAGAGAGAGATTTCGTGACATATACATGTATAATTGTATATGGCGTCACATGAAGTAGCTGCCATATACAAGGTATCGTATGAAAAGGGCGAGTCAATTCGGAGCAGAAATTAGGCCGGCGCCACAGCCTTATCCCCGGCCATTAGCCGCCCGGACGTCGCTGTTGACGCGAGGTGGCCTTTTCCCCGAGGGATTCCAGCCTCCCAAGGGGATAAAGGAAAAGGCGTTTCGACGGCCCGAGCGGATCAAAGATCTCACACATTACCTGACGGGGACCGTCCCTTTTCGGCTTCCAAGTTGCGGCACTCTTCCGACGGAAATACCCTGGAAATAACTCCGAGCAAGATAACGTCCGTGTGCTCGCGTATGGCTGCACGCGCACGCGCACTCTCGACGGAAACGATAACGCAGACGTCGTTACGCATGTCTGCCGGACGGACATCCATCACGTGGGGATGGCACGGCTGCGTATACATCGAACTGCTCCTGGACGCATGCGTTGTATTTTTTTTTCCCGGTTCATCGGTTGGTATAATAATCTTGCCATGCAAGGTGTCACGAAGAAGTCTGAATTTTTTTTTCGACCATAGTGCTTTATGTGCTCACATCTTGCAAAGGTGACGCAATCGTCAACGATTACGTTAGCTTGGAATCGCCGTGGATATGTAGGACTTGTGTCGCAGTAGCGGTGTTGTCTGCAAGAGCAAAAAACCATATAAGATTTATTTATATAGCCAACTTAGTCGTGTGTGTCAGCTTTGACGCTGGCAGCACCGCCATCGCAAAACCCATTGTGCGTAAAGAAAACCAGGTAAATGGCCCACATGAGAAACAAAAGCCAGAGCCATAAGATAAATTTAAAAAAAAAACATATATACTTACTTCTGAAAAGTAATGCCGGCAAGAGTGCTGAACTTACGTGGAGCTCGCCCAAGCTGGAGCCGGCCCCGGCAGGCTTCCGCTGTTTCAAGGCCCAGCATTTAGCTTTCCAGCAGCTCAGGTCGCCAAGCGCCGGGCGTCCGACGCGGCGGCCGAGCCGCAGCCTGCAAATGATTACGCGCCGTCCAACTGGGTTTCGGCCCGGTCCAAACGAGTCCGCGCGTCCGCCCGCGCGCTTTCTGCCGGCTGCGGTTGCGGGGCAGGCCCGGACAAACAAACGTGGCCGTTGCCACTCGGCCTGGTCCCAGAACCGAAAATTATGGAAGGTCCTTTTATGCTTTTTTAATAGTAATTTATATAACTTTTAAAGTACAATAAATAATGAATAGATATTATTTATCTTTTCATGTGTTGTGAGATTAGTGTTACTCTTACTAGAGAAAGAAATACAGAAAAACTTCTCGTTGGTTTTTTTAATGTGTTTTTTTTTCTTTTTTCTTTGTATTATCTATAGAGATATAGTAGTGTTTTTTATTTTTTTCTATTTTTAATTAAATATATTTAAAAAACTAGCAACCGTTATATTTTAGTGAAAAACTAAAAGTCACATCACTTTGTGAACAAATAACACTGAATGTGAACTTCTTTTTAATATAATCAGTGATATCTTGACGTTAAGTGTGCGCCGGACCATTTAACTTGCTAGATATTTAATTAACAATTTAACCTTGTTTTCCATGGGATTTCTAGCTTGCTAGCCTGGTCGTGAAACAAAAAAAACACTGAATGCTAAAATTAACTCTATAGAGGTCTCAGCTTCAGAATTGTGTGCAAAACCAGCTGTTGATGCTCAGTCAAGTGAAGCATTATTACCAGCCCTTCATTGTCTTGATCTAATATGTAGGATATTTATTCATGACGTGAAAAAAACCTCAGATGAAATTTGGGAGATCCCAAACTCAGTTTGGGCCTGACTGGTTGAAAAGTTCTGTGTTGGTATATCTGAAGAATTTATGGGGAGTGAAACTTTTGTTTCATGAAAAGGTACAAAATTCTTCCCTGCTCATTACACATTACTACCTCCAACTGGTTTGATTCTATTGAAAGCATTTTCTGATAAACCAATAGAGAAAACATGCTAGGGTTTGATTCAGTAGTCTTTGCATGATCATAACAAGTTGGTGGATAGATCCAGCATAAGTTGATCAGGAGAGGGTGATCGTTTCGGCTTTTTTCGGCTTCAGCTTCTAGCTTCAGCTTTTTTTTCACTATTCACTACACTATCCACTAACTCAGCTATAGTGTTTTTTCAGCCAGCTACAGTGTTTTTTCAGCCAAAAGCCAAAAGCCATCGCTATTCCGATCACCCCCTAAGATAAACGCACTAGAAACAACACCTTTCCATTTAGGGAGGTCGTAAGTTATCCTTTGTTACCTTGCCCCATTATTTGTAGAATCAAATCAATCAATCATGCTCGCAGAACATAATAAAAATAAAAAGAAGGTACAGGCATGCTAGCTCAAGTTTACTCACACGTCTTTCTATGTAAACTGCTTTATTCTGTATCTTTCTGTATATTGTTTCACCCATCCATTCAACACTATATGGTCAGTGAAATCCTTAAAGTTGTCGGCTCCATTTGCTATTTCTTTCATGATATTAATTCCAGATTTTGTCCTGTTCCAGACTTTTAATCATGTTTTCTTCAAAAAGTTGTGGCTATATAATACCTTTTGCTTCTTCTCCTTTGCTTTTGTTTACTAGGGGAATGCAAAGTTTGTGTAACACCTCGGATCTACCTTAGCCCAGAATGTCACCACCAACTCCATCTCTTCTAAATTCAAACCATCTTCCACAACTACTAACATTAATACAATGACCAAGCTTTCACAAAATATTAAATTTTCTCATAAACAAGATGATAATGAGTGAACAACTCTTAATATTGAATTGAAGCAATAACAATAACGAAGATAATCCAATTATTAAGACTAACCTATGAAACTTTATTTAATTGCAACCAAGACTTTTAATGTAGTTAAATTTGCAACCAAAACTTTATTTAACTTCATATTGGTAAATTTGCTTGTTAAGCTACTAATGTAGTTTCATTACGGATATATAGTATGGTTGATTGATCTTTATACGTACGATATATATGGTTTCTGTTTTCGCGCATTATCCAACTAAATATTCGTGACTGAGACTTACTATACTTACTGTATTCGGAACGACCTATGTTTGTTCTGTATTTGTAACCAAGAATATTCGTATTCGTGTTCATATTTGGCACTATTCGTGTCTGACTCCAACTCTAATAAAAAATATAAAAAATAATACGAGATGAGTAATATCTATCCTTACCCACTCCGTTTATACCTCTATTGCTGTGTGCTCGGCGTGCAGTGCCAACACTACTAGCGGTTGTGCATGCACATCACCTTACGGTTGATGCCGATGGAGGGGGTGACGTATCAGGTATCAAAAGAACTTAGGGGAAAAAGTCTGTTCGGATCAGGAGGTGATCGCCTGCAGCTGCTGGATATCACTGTGATGTTGAATTGGAACGACTACTTCGTAGCACGACAACGTAGGGTTAGATTAATTATTGGTACATCTTTACCGGCACCGCACTTTTCCTTTACGAACCCAAGAATTACAGGGCACGAGGACAGTGCGCCACACTACCATACAAAAGATCATTCGCGACGGAAAAAACCATCAAGAAAATAGGGATTATCGTCGGGAATATTTTTGCTGTTGGGGAACCATCAGAATGAGCACGCACAAAAAAGAAATTGCTTGACGGTCACCCGACAGGAAAATTATTCCCGGCGGCATTTGCTAACGGCCACCAACTGGAAATACCCCTGGCGTCATGTTTTGGTCAACATATCCCTGGCGGAAATCCGTCAGCAAAAACCGTCATAGATATATTTTCTGTCTGTTAGTGCCGTTATGGCATGTTTTATTTGCCTGTCGGGTCCAATAATACCGTCAGGAAAAAGAAAATGGTAAGCAAAAAATAAATACAATAAAATTACACTCATTTAACTGTTTCCAGCGACAAAAGCTAATCTACACGCATCTTTAATCAAAGTAATCCACACATATGAATAATCAATTGACATAACATAAATCATAAGTATATGCATCCAAATTCAAGCTTCCACTGAAACATATCCGTAAATCCATTCAGAACCACACAATTCCAAGTTGAAGCTTCCATAAACACACACTCTATCCAAGTTCAGTACCAAAGTATTCATGCAAAAACATGTACCACGCATCCCATCCAGCCCCCTACATATGAAAATTTCAATAAAGCAAGTCAAAACAGTTCCACCACTATTGATTAGAAATTTTACCCTAGTGCATACAAAGTACACGGTGTGATATATATATATATATATATATATATATATATATATATATATATATATACACTAGTAAGGTGCCCGTGCGTTGCAACGGAAAACCAAATAAAAGTGATGCATACTATCAAATATGGTCTCTAACTAAAAAATAAATATCAACTTTTTCTGCTGCTCTGTAGCTAAAAAAAGGTCACCAGCCAAATATAAAGCATCTACCACTTATCATAAGGAGAATAACACTAAATACCATAGTTTGGAAAGTACAACTTAAACACATAAAGCACATCTACTCAATCATATTCAAGAAAACAAATCATTTCAAACACAATTATTATTACATCTATGGTTTAGAGAACAATCTCGATAAAGAAGACGAAGCATATCTTCCATAATGTTGATGGCCCAACGCCATTGACCAGTTCGAACATGAGCATGGATCAGAGAGTTGTATGTATCAACATCAGGCTTGCACCTATAAATATCGTTTATGTCAAAATAAATCAGAGAATGAACATATAATGTAGAAAAGGCCTCCTCTTTTATCTAATTTGTCGAAAACAAACCAATATAGAAATGGTAGCTACACAAAACTACATTTTAGTAGAGATATCCTGCTTGTGTATTATGATAACAATACAAGCTGTTCAAGATGCCAGTTGGCAATCTCCAATAAAGATATTAACAATGTACAGATAGAAAGGTGAAATTATAACAACATTAATTATGCTTTTGTTCCGGAAGAATAGGAAAATTTTACAAACTTTAAAGTCAACAAATAAAACTCATACAACTCATACGACAAAACAAGTTATTAAGTAATTTAGAAAAGCAACCAATGAGGCGATCAAGAATATATATCTTTGGATGATATGTACATAGATTGATAGACATAAATAGTTTGAGGACTATTGTGACATCTTGGTAAAAAAAGATAGTTAAATGAAATTTTATGTCATGATAAGTTAATAACATTCATACCGCCATTCTTGCATCTCAAAGAACAGGCCACGTGCTCGATCAACCTGGTTATGTCTGGCATGTAATCGTATCATCATGCCATAAATGTCATTACGAGCACGATAATTCTCCGATTTTTCATCTAGCGGAATACATGTACACCGTGTTGCAAGGACCCGGCAATTCACACATATAGTAGATCAGTATAATTTGTAAATGAAAGATTGATTACAATTCACAACCTTCCGATGGACATAAATACTTGGGCAAAAAATTGATTATCAAAATCCAACCTTACTCCTCATTAAAGCATGGGAACGAAATCATCCGTGTTACCATTTTGCATTATCAAAAGAAATCAAAGCCGAGCTCTTTTTTGTGCTAACCTCTGTAGGCGGGATCTTGAGAGAAGAACGGAGATGATGAGTACGCCGTGGCTGGAAGGAGAGCTCAGTAGCGACAAAAGCGGAGAACACTAATCTATGCATAAGGAGATGTTAGGGTTTGGAGAGGTGCACGGAGGAGGAGGCGGGGAGGCGACGCGAGCTCACCAGCTGCTTGTGGGGCATCGGTGCACTGCTCCTCGAGGAGGCGGCGTCGGCGAGCAGCTCTCCTTCTTTGCGGATCGGGAGGAGGCTGCGGTCTTGGCGAGGACCCGAGGACTCGAGTAGTGGTAGGGGTGGTCGCCTCGCTGAGAGGTCGGCGCGGGAGGCGGACATGGCGAAGAACTTGGTGGCGTCGGGGCCCATAATGCGGCCGTCTCCATCTGCAGCGAGGCCACCGGAGAAGCAAGTAAGCATCAAGGCTTGGGGTTTTGGGGCGGATGCGGGAGCGAGCGCGAGACGACCTACAGGTCGGCGAGGAGAACCGATCGGCATAGATCTTCCGTGCTCCTTGGAGCAGCCAGCGGCGGTGGCAATCGCGTGATCTCCATCCCGGTCTCCCTCGTCGCGGCGCTCGAGTGCTCGGCGGCGGCGCAGCAAGCGGCCACGAGCGGCAAACGAAACCTCGCTCCTCTCTGCTCTTCTCCATATCGGAGCGGAGGGGTGGGAGAGGCGGCGGCAGCAGCGGGGGGGGGAGGAGGAGGAGGCGGCGGCGCGGGGTTGGGGCGGAGGCGGCGGAGCGGAGGGTGGGGAGGCGGCGGCGGCGACGGTGTGGGGAGGCGGCGGCGGAGGAGGAGGGGGGAGGAGGCGGCGGCGCGCGAGGTGGGAGGAAGGCGGAGGCGGCGGCGCGTGGGGTGGGAGGAGGGGAGGAGTGGTGAGGCACGCACACGGAGGAGGGGGGAGAGAGGCGGCGCGTGGGGTGGGGAGAGGCGGCGCGCAGGAATAGGGAGGGAGGTGAGGAGAGACGGTTCGGATTTAATCTCGTAATCAGATCAAATGGCTGAGAAGAGATGAGTAACGACGGACCAACCACCAATTACTTCTTTTATAATAGTAAAGAAAATAAAGTATCGCCCTCACAAAAAGAAGAAGAAGAAAGTATTGCTTCAGTGAAAAACAGAGCGAGAGCTGACATGTACATGCTCTTGCGGTAGCAAACTAGCCTATATTGAAGTATGCAACAGTAGGAGTATTAACGCAAAAGCATGATTAGATATTCATAAGGTTATATACTGCATCAATCTAGCTATATATACTATAGAGGGAACTATGCGCCTAGGAGACATTCAGATGCTCTTCCTGATGGAAATGTAAGTAATATTATAATTTCAGGTTTTATTAGGAGACAAATACAATAAAGTACTGATGCAAAATACGTAACTAATAGTAGACTACTCATTGTACTTTAAAAAAGAAAACAGAAAGATATTACAGTATCAAAATCAATTTAACGCGCGAATGACTTACTATTGGGCTTGATGAAGAACAAGAAACAGTGTAGGCTCGGTATAGTGCGAGCTTGATGCAGTGCAAGACGTTAATGATGCAGTGCAGTGAGCGGTTGCGCAGATGTGTGCTACCCAGAAACCTTATTGTCGTCCCTGTATAGGTCTTCACAGCAGCAATGGTTCAGAGATACCGCTCCCCTTCTTCACGGTGCAAGCTGAGAAGAAGAGTCAACGAGGTTCGGACGGCACAGTACAAGGAGGAAGAGAATGAAAGCAAAGAGATTCTTGGGTGTGTACTCTGGACGTTTCCAAGCATACATACATACATACATACATACATACATACATATATATATATATATATATATATATATATATATATATATATATATATATATATATATAGGAAAAATACCTTTTACACCCACTTGTAATATACCACCTAAACGAACTTAAAATACTCCTTTATCGCTTTGGATATACTCGTATACTAATTATAAGATACTCCAATGTAAACCACATAAAAAATTGTAAATGAGTTCATAGTTTTTAGCGTATTTTCTAAATACCTTCATATACGTATACAAAAAGGAGTATGTCAAAAAAATTCACATACCACCTCTAAAAAATTGTTCATACCACCTAGATAGTCTTAAATACTCGTATACTACACGTACATACTCTCCATTACGTGAGATACTCTCTACATTATAAGATACGATATATGGTGTAATTACACTCGAATGTAGAAAAGAGGTTTATATATATATATATATATATATATATATATATATATATATATATATATATATATATATATATATATATATATATATATATATATATATATAAACAATTGATAAGCGATATGATTAAAACAATCATTTACCCACTGGTAACTGTCTGTCATTAAACCCAATAAAACCTCAATTCAAACATTTGAATCTCATTTAAACACAAAGAGAGAAATGCATGGTTCAGCAAAAAAAAAGGTAAACTTGGTCTACCAAGTGGCATGGCACCACGTCATGTCACATCGCGCATCATGGACTCTATTTTATAAATTGGTCTCCCATACCTAGCCTTAGCAATATGGTACTAAACATTGCATGTTTTGGAATTAAGAAAATAGGCTTTATTTTATGAGCCTATTTTCGCATGTTTTGGAGATGGCACAAGCCTTTTATCGCTCCATCCCCCACTCTTTGGGGGTGATCGGAATAGCGATGGCTTTTGGCTTTTGCTGAAAAAACATTGTAGCTGGCTGATTTTTTACTGTAGCTGAGTAGCATGTTAGGTATAATTAAATTTAAAAAAATGTAAAAATAAAAACGGCTCGCTAGTCTAGTGCGGACAATGCAAAAGAATATGAGAAAAAAAACGGGCATAAAACCAAAAACAAAAAAATTCACTACGTGACAAAAGTGCTTCTGATGTTTTAAATCATTTCTCTCTGATATTTCCGTCGCTAAACAGTAAAAAAACTCTAAACTGATCGGGGCCTTTAATAGGTGCTACAGTGCACCTGGCAGGGGCTATTTTTGCAAAAAAAAATATGCCACCAGGGCTATTTCTGCAAATAGGTCCCAGAAAAAATTTCTCCTCAAATGAAACAAATTTTTTTTGCTGGCCTAGCCTTATACACTTATGGCCTATTGGGATCACAGAAATTTAAAGAAATTTCAAAGAGAGCAGTTCAATTTTTGGCGTTCCAAACGGACCTCAACTCCCACACTCTCTCTGAGATAAAGGCTTTGGAAGGCCATCTCACCTCATACGTGATATGTGATTCGAAGGTACGTACACTTTGAAGCGCCACTAGGTGGTTGTCGTATATGCTGGCCAATTTTTTTTTTTTACATCATGTGCTTTCTTCGACAAGAGTTGAGCCCAAGACAGCCTCCAAATGATGGGAAATGGGGGTACGGTCAAGATTATGACAACTTTGGAATTTTGGAACGTTCTAAAATGGCACTACTTGGGCCATGCCTATGGGTTGTACATCTGGTGCTTTCAACTAGAGTGAGCCCAAAAGCACCCTCCTACTTAGGTGAAATGTGAGGACATCATCAGAATAGTCAAGATCGTGACAGGTTGAGAGCTTATGTGATGCAAGCATTGGTGATGTAAATTCATTCGAGCCAGGGCCCCTCTTTTGCACATATCGACGAGAACTAGTCTGAGAGACAGTGAAATTGGAAACCATGATCCAAATGTGTTGACCAGTCGCTGAGAATCGATGGAAGGATCAAAGACTCGTCAGTGATTGTTTCCCATGTCTTTTTTTAAAAAAAAAAAGAAAAAAGAAAAACCATCCCTTTCCCTTTAGGTCAAAATAAAGCTGGACAGAAGAGGAAAGAACAGGATCTGGCACGATGCAAAACCATTTCACACAGTGCGACGCACACGAGGCTGCGTTAACATTCGTCTACTAGCGTGCCACTAATCGAAAGTAGCAGAGTGAAACGTATCATGTCGAGCAACGGAGCCACTCACGTCCCCTTCGCTGGATTGGAGGCACAAGGCACAGTTAGCGAGAATATGTACCGCCCATAACAATACAGCGACATGAACCCTACAACGACTTATCAACCACGTCAAACATCCAGAAAAAGGAGAACGTGGGACCGATAGCGGAGATTACAAAGAGGTAAATATTTTTTTCCTCTTTTTCAACTATTATAAATCATCTTTTAGTTTTTTTGTTCAATTAATTATGAGAAACTAATAAAATCAGATACACAGTAAAAACAAGCATAAATCAGAATCTAACAAATCAACGGAAAAAAAAAACAACAATAACAAACGGGTCAAGGCATCAGCTAGCCACTACTGGTTCTAAAACAGAGAGTAGCCCACCGTCAAGTACTCAAAATGGTATAACTTCTAATTTACTCAACCAAATGAGGACTTTCAATGTAACTTAGTTACCTATGAACCTATTTTAGCTACTCAACAAAATTTTGATCTTTGGCTAAAATGATACAGCTTACATCAAAACCGATCAAAATACTACAGTATATTACAAATAAATCGATTATAAACATATCAAATTTAGCTAAAAAGAATATGCAAGAAACATTATTGAAGGATGTGCCAAAAAATGAAAACATGAAATATCAAATTAGAGTCTACCGTGACGAGAGACTCATTGAGATAGTCGAAATGTATATATATTATGCCTAACTTAAAACTTAAATACAAAATATACGTATTAGTTAGTTGCTGCTATTATATTTATCGCATCCGGATATATGACTCTGAATCTAGATCTTATTCAGATATTCGACTTCGACTCCATGTCAGATCATACCAGATTTGCATTTGATATCTGAAACTTCGCCAATTTAACATTTGAATTCGAATATGTTTTCTATTTGCATTCGCATATTAAGTATTAGGATTTGGTAGCTAAATAATCCGACCGATTCCAGCCCCAACTTCACCCGTACTCACTGCTAAGATTGCTTTCTGAACTCTGCTTGCTCACCGTCTCTCTTTATTTGTTTCTGCTGTCATCGTCTGGATCACCCGAAACTCGATGTATTTCCATCGTTTTGCCCGCGCGCGCGCACTCGACCAAAGTGTCTTTTCAGGCATTTACAGATGAAAGAGCCACGCTCCAGAGAATTACAGTCGTAAAGGCAATCGAAACCAGTGCTAAATTGCGACTGTATTGCAAGCAGGTGTTTTCCTCCAGCACTTTGGGTAACAATTTCTTTCGAGACAGGATAAAAAAGATAAACTAATAGGAAAAAAATTAATGGTGTGCGTGTAAGGTAAAGCGAGCATATATATAGTGCTAGTTCGTTATGTACGTGTGGTGGCGAAGCTGCATATAAGAATTCTTTTAGTTTAGTGACAAGAAAGGATGGTTTTCTGTTACCACCTTGCTAAAGTGTGCTGCATATACAAGTTCTAAATCATAATGCTGTTGCTGGTCCTGCATCGAGTGGTTTGAGTTGGGCCTTGTTCCATCACTGTCTCTAAGCACGGCATATATGCTAGTGCACACTTGCTTAGTTGATGCCTATGCTTGAAACAGATTGGATTGAGAGGTTTGGATCATAGGACCGATACGGTAATAAAGGGGGTGCATGATGTCTTTGAAATTTTTTCTAAGTATTCATTAATTTTCACTTCAATAGTTATGAAAAAACTATTAAGATCAGAGAAGAACTACTACATGAAAAGCCAAGCGAAACGGATCAAAACAAACCTTGACATGTTTAGAGGTTAGACCATATGAACAGTACCCGGTAATACAGGTAAACAATAGCCAGTAAAAACTCTACAGTAATTTCAACATAGGAATGATAAAAACACTAGTATTTCAAAACAAAAAATCCATAAAACTATTAATCCGTAGATCCAAATGACATGAAACTTGGCGTGCACCTTCTCTAGAATGTTACGAGCCTATTCCAATTAATGATCGAGAAAATCGTTATCAAAGTTATGATATTTTTCAATTTAAAGGAAGGTTATACAAAAACCGATGAATATGACTTGCTCGTAGGTGGATGATGGCCAAGTTGGATATAGATGTGTTCCCTCCCACATGTCACAGCAAGTAATAATATCAAAGAAATCAAGACAAAAATGACTAGATCAAAAAATACTAGAGACAATTAAATCTAAGCAAAAATGAGTTACTTCAAAAACTTGTCAACCAAGTGCTTAAATGGATGGATATTGATTTTTATGGGTCATCTCTATCCCTTATACATCTTTATCATAGTAAGATCAAGAAAGAAAAAGAGAAGATCAAAATCAACCAAATTAAATATAAATCAATTAACACAAGATAGATCCATAGGAGATGAATAAAAATTGATGTATTATTACTTGAGGATGTAGATTTTATAGCCACTCCACCAAAAGAACAAAAGAGCATACCACAACACTTAACTTTTTTCAAATCCTAACTCTAGAACACTTGGCTTCAATAGCAAGATTTGGATGGTTAACTAGTAAGTCTCTATTCTAACCTATTAAATAAATAGACAACTAGTACATATCTAACCATAATAGATACTATCCACTTAGCACATATGGAGAAAACTCGTTAACCTTACACAATATGAGTTTTACTCACACACTACACTTATGCACGTTTTTAAAATCATATATGCTCGAATCCTCTAAGTCCTTAACTTTTAATCTATCTTGATTTTCTCAATTTCTCCTTGACCTAAACTGCTCTCCCAAGCACTGCTCAAGCACCGCGGTTTTGATCTAAGATAGTTTTTGATATTTTGATTAACTTACCAAAAAAGCCTTTCTTAACCCAGTCTTCATCTTCCATCGCAAGCAATCACTATGCTTGCTACTTGTAGATACATCACTGACTTGCCATGCGTCGGCAGGTCTTTTCTGTTTCAGTTTCACTAGACTACAACTCACTTAGATCGACCAAGCCATATGGTGCAATCCATCGCTCGAACTTGTTTTCAATATTTTTCATCTTCCTTGTGCCATGCTTGAACTTAGCCATCTCACCCAACATCTTTGATCATCTGGGCCTTGTCTTCTCTATGAGTGTAACCCCGATTCTTGTTGTTAACCATGATTGACTCCAAACAATTCTACATATATAAAGACAAAGAAATCATTTTCGGGTATAAGTTCTTCATAACTTGACTCACATTAGCTGTAACATGTCTCATATAACACATATGCACTGATCTAGATCAACAAAACCACAACAAAACTCAATTTCCCAAAAACCAAAAACCAGCTGAACTAGAAACATGTTGGCTGGTCTGATCGGTAGTGGTGTCCGATCAGACCACTGGTAAGGGACAATTTGGCCGTCACTTCTGGCCTGTTAGACCGTCGGGTCTGTAGATCGCCCACAAAATTCAACAAATTTATAATTTATAATTTTTACTTTCTTAAATAGCAATGATTTGTTACAATATAATTTTGGACCTTCGTCTCACGTGATTCTTCATGGATTAATGGTGGTGATCCTGGCGAAGGTGCCTCGCTTTTCTCTCAGCCATGATTGTTCTGTTAAGATGCCGTGTTGGCTTCCACTGATTGTGGTCTCAGGACTAAATTCTGCTAGTGAAGCTGGTTATCCTTATGCTCGCCGCTAACTTTGCTAGTATTCCGTTGCGACCGTCGGATCGAAAACCAATGGTTCGCATCAGTTCAGCACGGGAACTCCAGCGGAAAATGTACCCCATTTCCTGCACTGTATCAAAAACGTTGGACATTGCTGCTTTCTGTGGCTCTTTTACTGTAGCTGTTGATATGGACCGTCGTTTTCCCGTTCAGACGGCTAGGATCGAAACAACCAGACACGTCACTGTTCGCTCGTGTACCATTGCGATCGCAATGGCGAACGATACGAGCTTCCGTCCGTTTGGATAAAGATCACCGACGGAGCGAGAAACTTGTAGGCCGCTGTCCTATTCTATCAACCACCAGTGTCCAAAGGCAGCTAGCTAATCATGCGCTCCATCGCAGAAACGAACAGATGTATATCACGAGCCCAGCTTCGTCGAGCAGGAGGAAGCAAAAGTAATAAAAGGGCAAAGACACCGGTCAACCTTGCACGCACAAGCACCATAGGCAAACCAAACGCTGCCTAAAGCATGCATTTTCCATGCCATGGCTGCTAGGGTCACCTTTATATAAAAGATACGACTACACAGGAAGCAGGGTGCCGTTCCGTCACGCCTACTACCCGAGGCAAACCGAACCAAACCATTGAACCAAAAGGGTTTCGAAAGGAGAGACAAATCCTTCTCGGCACGGCACGGGTCTTATCACGACGTTTCTTTCTCAACCATTTCGGGAAACGCCTGTTCTAAATTACTGCGTTTTTTTTTGTTGCAATGACATTGTAACGGCTGTTTGGAATGGACCTAGCCTCTCCTACCATGATTGGGCGCCACTTAGGCCCTGTTGATTTTGGTTTAAAGCTAATTTCTGTTTCTGATTTTTGCTTTTTTCACTATTTAGTAATTTTATCTTTTTTAGGTTTTTTTATTTTTTTTCTCATATTCTTTTGTATTATCCATGATGGGTTAACATGTTTTTTCTATTTTTTTAAATTTAATTATGCTAAGTAAGCCAACTCAGCACAATAAAAAAATAAATCAGCTAAAGTAAAAAAGTCATAAGCTATTGCTATTCCGAATGTCCCTATTAAACAATCCATCACTGCTCACCCAAAAGCAGTTCGGTCGGTTCGTGGCCAGTTGGTTACATAGCATGCATGTGGTTAGGTAGGTGGAGGAAAGTGTGATCTGGACCGTCCGCCGCCGATCGGGCGGTGTGGTAGAGGATCTGAATGCGGGCGGAACAGTGCGTACCAAATACCGATGACACAAAAAATAAAGTACATGGACATACACCTGTGCAAAAAGGGAATCGCTAGTATTTATACTTACAGAGCTAGAAAATAAAATTAGACGTTTTCCACCACATTTTCACTCTTTCCTTGTTCTCCGGGTCCATCCATCCACCCATCTCTCTCTCGTTGTCCTCCCTGGTGGCCCATCTCTCCATTCCTGCTCGTGCTCCTCCACCACTTGCCTCCCACCGTGGCCGTGCGCCCTAGATCCCCTCCCATACAGCCATGTGCCGCCAATCGCTTCGTTATGCGGATCTGCAAGTGTGCCTTCCGTCTCCTTGCTCTGCCTACTCCTTCGCGCCGCTTGCCTTGGCACTTTGCTTCGAGCTCCCCGTCAGCCTACCCCACCACCAGCCCTGAAAACCAAGCGGAGGGTGTCGGCTACGTGGCTGCGACTGTTACCTGAGAGTCCGTCGCCTTCTCCTCCTGACGTTGGACCTAAATTATATATAAAACAATATTAAATCAAATTATGTTAATATTAAAAAACTCGATAAAACAAAAGTTTAACCGGATATCCACCCTTGCCTGGATGCGCATCAGGGCAGACGGGCGAGATGCAAAAGGTTTGACGAATCGGGGGGCAAAAGCGCCGGGGCGACGCGCTGCCTATAAAACGCTCTTTTTCTCGCCACCCGCTGCATTCGAGTGCTCCGCCCCGCTCTGCGCTGCCGAGCTTTGTTTGCACAGGCGACGCACCGTCCTTTTCCTTTCCTTTCTGTAGCTTTCTTTTGCCACTTTGCGTGCCGTACCGTGCCTGCGGGCGCGCGCGCGCGCAGCAGCGTCATGGGGAGCCAGCAAATGGTTGGCTCGTCGGCGTCGGTGCTGCTGGTGCTGCTGTGCGCGTCGCTGGTCCTCGCGGCGGCGGCGGCGCAGAAGTACAATGCGCTGTACAACTTCGGCGACTCGATCACGGACACCGGCAACCTGTGCACCAACGGGAAGCCGTCGCAGATCACCTTCACGCAGCCGCCCTACGGCAAGACCTACTTCGGCGCCCCCACCTGCCGCTGCAGCGACGGCCGCGTCATCGTCGACTTCCTCTGTGTGTAACTCGCACTCGCGCTTCATCGATCTCACCTACCCACCTTTCCCTGACGATGATTTGTTGTTGACGTACGCAGGCAGCAAGTTCGGGCTGCCGTTCCTGCCGCCGTCCAAGTCGAGCAGCGCGGACTTCAAGAAGGGCGCGAACATGGCGATCACGGGGGCGACGGCCATGGACGCCGACTTCTTCCGGTCGCTCGGGCTCTCCGACAAGATCTGGAATAACGGGCCCATCAGCTTTCAAATCCAGTGGTTCCAGCAGATCACCACCTCCGTCTGCGGAAAGAGTGAGTACTCACCAACACCAACACACGCTTTCTTTAAAGCCTCTTCGTGCTGCTGCTGCTGCAAAAAAAAAAAAACTTTACTTTTGATGGGCCCTGATAGAAGAGTAAATTCGCGTGTGCGGCATGTAGATTGCAAAAGCTACCTGGCCAATTCGCTGTTCGTGTTCGGCGAGTTCGGGGGGAACGACTACAATGCCATGCTCTTCGGCGGCTACACCGCCGACCAGGCCAGCACGTACACGCCCAACATCGTCAACGCCATCTCCGAAGGCATCGAGGTACGCACGCACCAAATTCACACCTTGTTGCACCAAAGATGGTAACAGAGGTGAATTAACGGTGTCTCAGAATTTTTCTCAAATTATTTCTCAATTTTATGGTTTAATAACTATAAAAGATAAAGAAGGTTACGATAAAAAACCAACACACAACCTAGCAAATTAAAAAAACTAAATATCTGATGAATAAACAATATTTTTGGTAGTACCGTTACAATACCACGGTAGTGCCTTTTGCTATAGTAAAATTGGTATTACCACTACATTACCTCCAGTAGTACTGTTGCTATATTAAAATCAACACGATTTTAAAAACTAAGATCGATAAAAAATTTTATACATATATCCAAATAACATGAAAATTTGAAAGGATCGCCCTTAGAATATCATGTACATATTCCAACAAACGATCATAAAAAATATTAAAAAAAGTTGAGAAAATTTTCAATTTGAATATAGATTACTCTTAAATCGATCAAAAACCAAAATTAATGATCAAGACTTGCTCATAGATAGAGAATAGACAAGATGGCTTTGGATATATTCATACATATCACAGCAAGCAGCAATACCGATAAAATCACTCCAAAAATTCTCAGATAAAAAAATCACTTAAAAGATAAAAAAATGCAAAATTCGTGTTTGTTAATGAATTTGCTATCAAAGTGATTAGATTGGTGGAGAATAATTCTCATAGACTATCTCTATCTCTTGTACATTTATAGCACAGTAAGATTAAGAAAAAATGAGAGGAGAGAAAAAAACCAACTAAATCAAGAGCAAAACAATCAAGATAAGAGATAGCCATTGAGATAATCAAAGATTGATTCTAATTTTGCTTGAAGAGAAAAATTTTATAACTACTCTACTTCAAAAGATAGAGAGCCTACCAAATACTCAACTCTAAAATCCTAACCCTAAAATAAGAGAGCACAAGAGGGGTAGATTGGATAATTAACCACAAGTCCCCATCTCAATCCCTTAGACTAGCAGCCACATCTTATACTTAATGGATACTATCCATTTAACACAACGGGGGACCCGATAACTCCACACACATGTTTTAATTCACACATTACATTTATACACGTTTTTTAAAGCGCATAAACCCGAATCTGATAAGTCGTAAGTTTTGATCCAACTTGATCATACCAGTTTCTCCATGACCTAAACCGCCTTTTCAAATGCCGCTCACGCGTTGCAGTTTTCTTCAAAGCTATTTTCGGTATTTTAGTCAAACTACAAAAATATCTTTTCTTAAGCCGACCATCCTTTTCCATTGCAAATAATCGTCAAGCTTGCTACATGTAGGTACATCCTTAGTTTGCCACGTGTCGTCAAATCTCTCATTCCAATTTCACTGAACTCCGTCTCACTTGGACCGATCAAGTCACATAGTACAAACACTGCCGTTTGAACTTTCCTACAACATTTTTCGCCTTTCTCGTAGTATGCTTGAGCTTATCATCTCAATTGGCATCCTCAATCTTTCTAAGCCTCGGCTCCTTTATGAGTATAGCATCGATTCTCACCGTTGATTGTGGTTAACTCCAAACGGTCCTGTACATCTAAAAACAAAAAATCGTTTTCGAATATAAGTTCTTCACAAATTGACCCACGTTAGTCGAAATATGTTTCATGTAATATTAATGCACTGATCTAGAGCAACTCAACTGAATCCATGATTCAATTTCCTAAAATCTCCGAATTTCTATCTCAGTAGATACTACCGCATATCACATACTGGTACTACCGCACCTCGCAATTAGATCTCTCTGAAAAATAGCTACTGTCAAGTAAAAATCGGAACTACCGCTCAGCAACATGACTAGCACCACGCCGCGGTACTACCACATAACGGTATAACCAACACTACGCTATGGTACTAAAGTTTTCTCCGAAAAACTCAGAAAATAATCTAAACAAAACATAATCTTTATAAAATCAAACTAGCATTCTGTAAAATTTGTAATGGATTACATAATATTATTCTGGTGTTCTCACGTGATCACTCACACCCCTCACGTACCAATCCGACAGTTTGCCTGAACCGACACAGTGACACGTAGGCATTTGAGGCTAGCCAGTACCAGTGCCTAGGTACACTGCTACGAATTTAATCTTGAGCCGTTGCCTCTGGCGTGCAGAAATTGATTGCGCTGGGGGCGGTGGACATCGTGGTGCCGGGGGTGCTGCCGATCGGGTGCTTCCCCATCTACCTGACCATCTACGGGACGTCCAACAGCGGCGACTACAACAGCCTCGGCTGCCTCAAGAAGTTAAACGACCTCTCCACGTACCACAACAACCTGCTCCAGACCAAGATCGCCAACCTCCAGAGCAAGTACAGGTCGGCGCGCATCATGTACGCCGACTTCTACCAGGGCGTCTACAACATGGTCCAGAACCCCCAGAGCTACGGTACGCGCGCGCCTAATCCCCCACCTCACTTTACCATCTTCTCTTAGCCTTCTTCTTCTTCTTCTTCTTCGAGAATATCGCGCTGGACCGTCGGTTAGTGCTGATTCCACAGAGAAAGATAACCAGTCCTGAGAACCGTTCGTATAAATGGTAATGTAGCTATTTTTTAAATTTAATTTTTTAAATATTTATTTTTATAAATCTTATCTTCTTTACGGATCTAACAAGTCTAACAGAACTTATCGGGTCAAAGGAGCTCGATATATACCTGCCAACCTTCTCAACTCTCCTAGCTCGGCAAGGCACATGCCGAGGCCCATGCGAGGCAGCCAAGCGTGTGGACACTGTGCAATCTTAATTAATGATTTAATTAATCCTAATCTCATTTAATTTATACTAATTATAATTAATTAGCGCTAACTGAAGTGCAAATAATGAGCGTGATGACCTACGGTAGATGGTGCTGAAGCAGGTGTCTACCGAGCTTTTTTTTTTTGACTCGGTAGATCCTTGTCAAGTTTGATAGTCTACAAAGGAGTTTAAATTTATAAAAATAAATGTTTAAAAGCTAATTTTTTTAAAAAAGCTACGTATTATTTAGGTGAACAGATCCCGTCCTAGCCGTTCAGCTATGTGCGGCCGCGCACGCAGATAAGGTGAGATTGCTGACGGTGACACCCGCGGTAGAGCCTGCGTTCGTTTTTGCTATGTTTTTTGACTAAAATTTTACTGTTGTTGATTTTTTTCTATCGTAGCTGAGTTGGCTTTTTAAGTATAATTAAATTTAAAAAATAGAAAAAATATGTTAGTCCATTACGGACAATACAAAGGAACACAGAAAAATATCTAAAAATATCTAAAAAATTTAGAAAAAAATAAATTACTGAGTAGTGAAAAAAAAAAGTTGAACCTGGGAAAAAAACCTGAAACAGCGAACGCGAGTTGTCACGCGGCGCGGGTATCGATGTCGACTGCTGGAGAAGCCTCGGTGGACACCGCTGGCTAGCTTTCAAACCGCGCTTGACTGCTTTCGGTCCCCATGGGCGCGGACCATTTTCAATGCGTCCTGGCGATAATCCTACCACACCATGTACGTACTACTACTGGCAGCACGAGACAAGCAACGTGATGGGTTTAAATATAGGATTATTCTGTATTTAACGGGCTCTGTCCATTTTAACTTAAATTTCTAATTTTTAACTTATTTTTTACTATTTTTAAATTTTATCTTTTTTGACTTTTAGATTTTTAAGCTTTTTTATTAGTTCTTTTTTCCTATATTCGTTTGTATTATACGTAATAGGCTAATCTATTTTTTATTTTTAAATTTAATTATACCAAATAATTCACTATTAGCTACAGTACAAAATAAGTCAGCTACACTACAAATTCAGCCATAAGCTAACTGAGCGGGCTAAAGGTCCGCTCTACACGAATTCTATCTTTGCTTTCTAAAACATATTTTCTTAATTTTATCTTTTTTTTTGCTCTTATTTCCTGTTTACTGTTTTGTATTGTTCGTGATGATATATTTTTTATTTTTTTAATTTAATTATTAAAAAATCTAACAGTCGTTACAGTGTATTTTTATCCGTTACAGTATTTTCATAGCTATAAACCAAAAATTATTTTGAGCACTACCTAAAACTTGCGCACACGAGCACTCGAGCAGCAGTGGACAGTGGTGTACCACTAGCGGCCACCACATGGCCGTCCATGTGCGCCGCGCTGAGATTCCTCCTCAGCCAGTGGCCCGTTGCATCTGATGCACTTGTGCTCAGTTCTGTGGAAACGTGAGCATGTCCCGCGGCGGCGAATAGGGGAAAAAGGATCGGGCCCGGCACGGCCTAACTCACGCCGGTTAGGTGTTCGTTCTCTGTCGAGTGTCCACGCACGTTCCCTCGCCGAGACACGGAAACAGCCGTGCCCCCCAACTAAACACACGCCTCAACATGCAGCCGGAGTGAACGCCGGCACTGCTCCTGCACGTTCTCGAACCGAACTTTCCACGGCACAGTCCTGAATCTTCGTGCGCGGGACCGGGGGGGCCAGGCCATCGTGTAGCTAGATGCAAAGAACAGGAGCAAGAAACAGAGGAACAACCAGCGGCGCGCTCTCGTCTTGGCGCGTGACATGACTGTGTTTGGCACCGCGTGTGACCTCTCACTCGCCTAATGGCCGATCTCGTTGCTCGCCGACGATGAGTTTTTGTTCGGTCTGACGGCGCGTGCTTGGTGCAGGTTTCAGCACGGCGTTCCAGACGTGCTGCGGGTCGGGCGGCGGCAAGTACAACTACGACAACAGCAAGCGGTGCGGGATGCAGGGCGCGGCGGCGTGCGCCAACCCGGCGGCGCACCTCAGCTGGGACGGCATCCACCTCACGGAGGCCGCGTACAAGCAGATCACCGACGGCTGGCTCAACGGGCCCTACTGCCGCCCGGCCATCCTCCACAGCTAGGCGCGCAGGCAGGCAGTGATGGGGATCCATTAATTTGTTATTTAAGTTGGCTTAAATGTTTTGGGGATTAGTTAAGGAGGGGATTATTGTTGGGTTCTTGATTTGATTCGGCGGCAATGGTGGTGGTGTGACGATGAAATGTCCACGTTGCCGCAGAAAGAAACGGCGGCAACTGTCGAATAATACGAGTTCGCTTAGCTGTTGTAATCTGTTAACTATTCGTTTTGTTCAATCAATGGTATAGTTTGTACTACCAGTGTGGATTTATGAAGGAGCTTTTCGGCCATGGCAGCTTGGGTTTGAATCGAGTGCCTTTCGGGGCATGTTGTCGGAGCTTTTGGAAAAGCCACGGCAGAAATCTCACTCCGATGGTAATCCTCTGAGACCGTCCCGTCACTCGTCAGAGACAAATACTCGAGCAAAAACTGCTGGGACCGCTCGTTTCAGCTTTTTTTCAGCTTCATCTTCTAGCTTTAATTTTTTTTCACTATTCAGTAATTCGTTTTTTTCTAAATTTTTTTAGATTTTTTGGACTTTTACATTTTCTTTTTTCCGTGTTCGCTTCATTGTCAGTGATGAAATTTAACATATTTTTTCTATTTTTACATTTTTAAAATTTAATTATACCCAAAACCCAAATCATTCTGATAAAAAAACCAATTCTGATGAAATTTTAGCCAAAAACCAGAAGCCATCGCTAAAACAAAAGCCCCCTAATAACCAGCATATTCTTTTTAGTTTTTGGTTATGTTGTTAGCTTTAAGATTTCTTTAAAAGTCAAAAGGCTAAACATCAAAACGAGCGACCTCTTGAAGCAAATTCTTTAAATAGTTTTTCGAGTTTAAAACCGTGTATACCATCTATGTCACCGCATCTACTATCCGCTACCATGTTAACAAGCACAGACAAAAGCCATCAGGCGCAACCCAAAATAACACCCCTAATAATAAAGAAGTCGATGATTCATAGATAAAAAATTGCTTAATTTGTTTTTGAAGGATAGATATGCTCCTACAAATACATAACCATTTTAGAGTTCAGCCTTAAGTTGTCAGAATTGTGATCATAAATCGAATTGAAGATGCTATGGTAGGATCGTATTTTAGGGTCAAATCGTAGAATATAAAATTATGAATATAAAATCCTACATGATTATACCAAAATACTTTTTTTTTTCATTTTGTAGGTATTCGAAGAGTGGTACAAGCGTCTATTTGGTTATTTAACACCTAATTTGATTAATTATGTATGCCTTATTCAAGACTATAATGGTGGTTTTGATTCCATGCCATTCAGAGTTACGACTAGAATAACGATTTTAACAACATTGCCATTACCTAACTATTTTACATTAAACAGAAAAAGAAACAAATAATCAAATTAATTTTTATTCTTCCAAACCTCTGGATCTTAATGTCTAAACTATTAACCACTTAGTACTTACCATCCGGGTTTGCATTATCGGAATGGAAAATTTACTGAGGGGGTCCGGTAAACCCAAAATTTCCGATTATTAGAAATTTTTGGTCCAAAAAATTCAGATGAAATTTAAATTTTGAGGCACATTCATACAAAACCTGTGTATAGCAGAAGCCAAGAAAAACTCCACAATTTATGGTCATACAAAATGAAATTCAAGAGTTAGCTTGGAATATCAGAGAGTTGCCAAATAAAAATTTTTAGTATATTTACCCACCTCAGCATCATCTGAGGGCATCCACAATGTTTAGAGGTTGCATAGCCTCTAAGCTGGGACCCGTAGATAGCCTATAAGTTTAGCATAATTTTTACGTAATGTATAGAAACTACTACTGACTCTAAGATCGGGCCAACAACTATAATAAAAAAATTAGATAAAAAAGCACTCCATCCAACCATCCCTTTTTCACTAATTTCTTTTATTTTTCTATTCGTTAGCACTGGCCTCCAAGGTTGGAGGCAGTTTTTCTCTCTCCCCCAATGTATTACAGTGCCTCTAAGCATACTCTCTCTCCCCTTAGAGACTAAATATAGAGAACAGTGTGGATGTCTCTAAGCATACTCTCTCTCCCCTTAGAGGCTAAATATAGAGAACAATGGATGCTCTGAGGACACAAAACCAAGAACTCCATAATTTATGGTCATATCTATCATAGTTCCACCCTCCCAGATTGAGGAATAGAATAGTAGCTAGCTAACAACCATATTGTGTCTAAGGCTATAAAAAAAGCTTGAATCTTGCGAGCTAATCAAGTTCAGCTCATCCTAAGCTCGATTTGAGCTCGACTCGAGCTTTAAACGAGTCAAACTCGAACTTGATCTCGAACTCGCGAACTTCACCAAATCGAGCTCAAATAGTACACCATCCTCGATTCGAACTTAAATAGTGATATATATTAACTCTTACCAAGCTTACCTAAGTCGAATTTAAGCTCGAGTTTTTTTATTATTGAAAATTAGTATATATTTAAATTATTTTAATCGTTACTAAGTTTACTCGAGCCGAGCTCGAACTCGATCTTTCCATATTATTGAAAATTAGTGCATAGTAAATTGTTTTAAGTATTATCAAATTTTAATGAGCTGAGCTCAAGTTTACTCGAGTTTCGGCCGAGTCAAGCTCGAGTCTAGATTGAAGCTCGTATCCCAACTTGAGCTCGACTTCAGCTTGACTCGAGTTTCTATCGAGCTCGAACCTGGAAGACTAAGCTCGCTCAGGATCAGCTCATTTACAGCCCAAATTGTGCCGATTGTGGAGACAACCTTTTGAGATAAAATCAATTAACAGCATCACAATCAAGTTTCCATTGGTGCAAATTTTTGAGTATGATGCACCCATTTTTGTGTGCTCTAAAAAAGTATGATGCACCCCCAATCACAAGAACTACCTGGCTGAAGTGGGGAGACAGCAACCCCCAGCCGTTGCTGTTGGACAATGTGAGCTACAGCCTGGACTTGAGCTCGTCATCGTGGGTGCAGCCGGTGGAGGTGGTGGTGTGCCAACAGTAGTTACCCCATGTGCCACACCGAGACCATGCCCACGCCCAGCTCAGGCTCCCTCCATCACCAGCTCTCCATCTCAATCTCCCTTGAAGACATCCACTTGCGCACGTAGCATCACATTTCAGGGTTAGTGACAGTCATTGGCCGGCGGGGAGAGCCAAGGCGAGTGGGGGGACTGGTGGACGAACCGAGGAGGAGGTCAGGCGATTCACTGAGGGGTGACGAAGACAAACTAATGAAGACGAAGAGGCAAGTGAGCCGCGCCGCCAGAGGAAAGTGATCCATCTGCATTAGGGCAACACTGCCGCCGTTCTTGGGCCAACTGGGCCTCTAGAATTTCAAAACGGGCCGAAATGTTTTGTCTGACAACCCATTTTACCGTCGGGGACGGTTAAGTCGGTACAAGCGAAAATCGGCCGATTTTAAGAACCCTGCTTATCATACAACTAATTGAGGGCTAGGACACCACTAAATATCTTATTTCTTTCGTAAACTAAGAAGATACGTGATTCTACTGTGATTTTACATGATTTTACAATTTAGATCGTGATTCTGTCATGATCCTACCAGATATGACTCAAGGTACGATTCTATGGCTAAGATCATGATTTTAACGGCCTTAACCAGATAGTGATGTAGTTGTTTTGATCGTCGAACCTAAACTGCCGCATCAAATCGGCTTAAATACACGGAAGTGGCGGACGCCAGTGGTCCGAATTATTCTTATCTGTTGCTGGACTTAGATCCAAACAGCTACAGCGACCCCATCAGTAGGAGAAACCTTCCTATTTAATGTGACCTCATGTCTGATGGCGATGCCATTCTGTGTTGTAGGAGATAATAGCATCTCTTGAAGCAAGGGTTCAATTGAGCAATTTCATTCAAGATTGGAGTGCTACTCGGTAACATAAACGGTGGAAAAAGAGGCCCAAATCAGAGGCAACACGTAAAGGATCTTACACTCGATGCACTCTTGGGGGAAAAGACAATCAACGCCAACAGACACAAATCAGAAAGCGCTGTTTATACAGTCGCAGCAAAAATGTGTATCGTATGCTAATCTGTAATGCATTCTATACAACAAAGATTCCTCACTGCTACACCGGAAGAGCATTCCGAAGAATATAGGGTCTGTTCTTTTCGGTTTCTCAAAATGGATTTTGGTTTTTGCTATAGTACCTAACTTTTAAACGGAGTATTTTTTAAAGATGGAGTCTACAAGTTAATTATAGTACATATTAAAAGCTTAACATCTGTGCTATCCAAAATCACAAGCGAGTATCTCTATCTCCGTAATCTCTGTCACAAACAGCTAAAATTTAAAAATTTCAGCCAAAAACCATAAACTACAGCAAAAAAGAACAGGAGTCATGTGGTTAAAAGCATATAGGAATGTGACAAGAATGTAGGACAATAACGCTGTGCTAGAATGCCGTGTTATCATGCCTGAATCCCGCCATTAAAGGTTTGCTCAACAGTGTCCCGGCAATGATTGTACCTGGTGAATTCAAGGAGTACTGCAACAATCTATTGAGATGGCGTAGGTCAACCATTCGGCCATCATGTCACCTGGCCGGGCTGGCCCATAGTTCGTGTCCAGACGAAAATTCATCTGTCAGCAGATTCAGACACCTCAGCTGGACCACCTGTGCATTCTTTTCTTCGATGAAGCTCTAGCATCTTTACCTCTGGATGGCATAGCCCTGGATGGCAGATTAGAAACCTGTTAGCATGCACCAGCTTGGTCTGAAGAGGTTAGATCATTTGCATATGTGACGTTGAAGCGAAGCAATGTTTGCACTGATTAAGGTTCAGCCAGAAAGAATGTCACAATCAGGCAATCAGCTTCTATGATTCTCTAATCTCTACAAACACATCCCTCAAATCTACTCGTCTCCTTTTATTGGACTGCCTATCATGAGTCTAATTTAGTACAGCCTTTATGAAGGTTAGTGCTATTGATTCTTACCAGCCTTTGGTGTTCATGATGTGCAATTGACCAAGGTAATGCACATGCTAGCCAATTGCAGAGGGGCAGAGGATATCAAGGATAAAAATATTGGCGGTAACAGGCTGGTTACCAGCCATACCGGCCCGGACCGGTAAAAAAAATATCGGTCCGAAAAGTTTTAAATTTAAAATGTGAATTTGAATTGACGAATAGTGATTTCGGTGGTAACTGACTGGGGATTGGTCAAACAGGGCGGTAGCCAGCTATAAACAGGCCAAATTTAAAATTTTAGTTTAAATTTGATAATTAAAACCGTCTGATAGAAAATCGGTTACCGGCCAGGGTCCGGTTTTTGAATCCTTGAACATGAATGTGAAAAATCCATATTTCACCAAACACTTTCGCTTTAATAAACTTACTTCCAAGGTAAGAATTAAGAAAAAAAATAACCTGAACATTTTGGTATATCCCAAACGGCAATTGAGGACCCTGTGCAGTCAGGTTCACATAGAGCATGCGTGTTCTCATGGTTGACATTCATAGCGGGCATCCAGGATCCAATAGCAACATCCTCATTGCTGAACATACGGAAACTGAACATCCAGAATCTATCAAACAAACAGATAACGTGACTCAATCTGAGCCTCAACAATGATGCAAATGCATGCAGTAATGTTTCTAAGTAAGAAAACTGAAGCTCACGATATATCTGAATTTCTTAAGCAAGAAATTGCCAATTTCCTTACTATCCCTGTAGTATTTCTACCTCAGGCTCAAGGATTTCTGAGTTCAATATAATATGAGCAAATTAATCGATAATTGCCCACTCTTTCCCATAGCTCTAACTTGACCAGCCACAGCCCACAGGGAAAGGAAAGTTTGACTAAAAGCTACATCATTTATTTATATAGATGAAAAGAGACATGACCACAAGCCCTATCCATGGGTGTCAGGTATAAGTGAAAAAACTCAGATGATTTGGCATAAACTTTCGGCACAAGGGAATTTGGCCTTCAACAACATATCTCAAAGTATTCCAGCCTGTAAGAGGAATGTTTTCCCACCAAGACTTGTTTCTCAATTTCAAGCCGACACTAAAGAATGAAAGATGTTTTAAGCAATATTGCCAAGCAATAGGGCACTTCGCGGACAATTTGTGTGTACAGGTATGTGGTGACCTATATCATTACCGATAGGTAATAACAATAGTCAACGGATTATTACTCGTTTCTTTCGGTAGAATACTGTTTAAATAAATAATAAGCCCGTCAGAGTAGTTGCAGTAGAATAATAATTAGATATCAATGCACTTTATTAATTACAAACAACGCAGAGCTTAAGGTCTGGATTCACATATATTGCTATATAAAGCACATCAGATTCACTCGGCGGTTTAAGCCGGATCGATTCATTCGGTTCACGAACTCTGTCATACCTTCTTTACACGTTGCAGATCCATGGCTCCATGCTAACCTGCAGTCATGCTACGTCGAGTTTAGGATCAAACTTGCTCATATTTGATTTATGCACGGGATGATCCAAGTTCCAGCCACACTATTGAACAAAGAATCAGTTGCAACACATAAACAGCCTCCCAATCGCGTACTACACAAATGGCATATTAGCATTGATGTCACATAAACATGACAAAATGACGCTTATTCTCGCAACGTATCTTCTTCTTCTTCCTCCTCTGCTAAACTAATCCCCTTCCCCAACTTGAGGGGCAACGAATTGTCCAATTCTTGCCGGAGCTCTAGGACAAAATGGGCGGGTGGCAGTAGGGCCCGTTGACCCACCCGTCGGCGATCTGCTTGTACGCCGCCTCCGTCAGGTGGATGCCGTCCCAGCTCAACGACGACGCCGGGTTGGAGCACGCGTAGGCCCCCGGCATGCCGCACCTCGCGCTGTTCTGGTAGTTGTACTTGCCTCCCCCGGCGCCGCAGCACGCCCTCAGGTTGGTGCTAAATCCTACACAAGCGTCGCGCGCGTCAGACGCAATCCTGACCGGATTTCATCAAGATCAAGCTGAAGTTGTAGAAGTATTTACCGTAGTTTCCTGGGGCCTTGACCATGTCGTAGACGTGGCTGTAGAAGTCGGCGTACATGATCCGTGCAAACGGGTACTTGCTCTGCAGGCTGGAGACCTTGCTCTGCAGCAGCGAGTTGTGGTAGGTGGACAGCGCGTTGAAGCGCTTGAGGCAGCCGTACTGGTCATAGTCGCCGGCGTTCGAGGTCTGGTACAGCGTCAGGTAGATCGGGAAGCACCCCACCGGCAGCACCCCGGGCACCACGATGTACATCGCTCCAAGGTTGATCAGTTGCTGCAACGAACAAAAACGTGGACTTGTCAGTGACTGGAATTTTGCGATATATATATATATATATATATATATATATATATATATATATATATATATATATATATATATATAAAATGAGAATTTGGTTGTGTGGAAGTGCGTACCTCGACGCCATTGCCGATGCCGTCGACGATGGTGGGGCTCTGGCCGCTGGCCTGCTCGGGGGAGTAGCCGCCGAAGAGCTGGGCGTTGTAATCGTTTCCACCGAGCTCGCCGAGTACGAAGAGGGACTTGGAGAGGTAGGACTTGCAAGCTGTGTAGAAGTGAAGTGAAGTTAATGGCGAGAGCATGGAGAAACCACTTCCCTGGACCAGGAGTTAATGGATGGTATAGTGCAGGAGAGGGAAAAAGAGTGGCCAGCCGGCCGGCCGGGCCGCGGTTGGTGGTATTGATTACCCTGCGTCGAGCCGCAGACGGACGGCAGCAGCTGCTGGAACCACTGGATCTGGGTGTTCAGGGGCCCGTTGTTCCAGATCTTGTCGCCGATGCCGAGCGACTGGAAGAAGTTGGCGTCCATGGTCGTCGCGCCGATGATCGCCATGTTCGCGCCGCGCCGGAAGTCAGCCGTGCCCTGCTTCGACGGCGGCAGCAGCGGCAGCCCGAACTTCTCAGCTGCGCACACCACAGACAAACATCGCACGTCACGTCGCGTGGGGAAACAGAGGAGGTGCTCTGTTTTTTGGAGGGAAATGGCAAGTTTGAAACTCCCGAGAAGAACGGCGTCGAAACCGTACCTAGAAAGTCGATGACGAGGCGGCCGTCGGAGCACCGGCAGGTGGCGCGGCCGAAAAAGGTCTCGCCGTAGGGCGGCTGCGTGAGGGTGAGGCCGGCGGGGGGGCCGTTCACGCAGAGGTTGCCGGTGTCGGACATGGAGTCGCCGAAGCTGAAGATGGCGTTGAACTTCTGGCCAGAGACGGCCAAGAACGAGGAGGAGGCGACAAGAAACGCGAGGAGCAGAGCCTCCATTGTTGCCTGTAGCTAGATTTTCTTGGAGCTCTGCGATTACTCGGTGGATGAAGAAGCCTGCAGGGCTCCGTGGCTTATATACACGGCGTTAATGGTCGGTTAGGACGTAGCTGTTGCGACTTTAGCCCACCTCGCGTCAATCTTCACCGGGCTTAACTACTATACTATACTACCACTTGGTTATTATGCATGCATGAACTGCTTCTTCTTCCCTCTTTCCTTCCTGATTCCTCCTCGTGTATTATCATATCAGCACATCAAATCTTGCCCTGCTTTTGGTTCCTACTTTTGAGCTTGTGTCTTTGGTTTACAAGAGAAGTTTGCATCTTTTTTGACAGGAGATATTGAGGGAAAAATTTGCTGTTCGAATCATATGGTTGGCGTTGTTTTCCCGTGATTGCTTTGTGATGTTCCAATAGAGGGGTGGATTAGTGGACATGAAAGTGTGACCTACATATTTCTTCTTTTCAATCTGTGCGTCGAATAAAAGCGAAATGATTTGAGTATATGAAGCATGGGCGTAGCCGTATAATACATTTGAGTTGGACCATCTTGTTGGTGCTAGTCTAGTAGGAGTCTATTCATTATTGAAACAAACACCTAATCATTTTCCCACTAACTTCTAGCTATAATCTACACGATTAACTTATTAGAACAACTGAACAAGTACAAATATCCTCGAATAGACTTTGATTCTGTCGAATTTGGGGGTGACCAGCAAATAGAACAATACAATACAAACCCTCAACTCTGCTGAACTCTCCATGCATTCTGGATGCCACTGCAGGATGTCCCACTAGTTTGCTTATCGGCATGGAAATTCATAGCATTGCCGTTTGAAAAGTTCTCAAATCATATAAAACACTTCCCCATAATTACTACCATTCTTCCTCACCATTGAGTTTTGTACTTTGCAGGGAACGGTTAGCATCCATAAATCTCATGGTGTTATTGACCTACTGTAGCTACTAAAAAGATCAGGAACTTGATTAGGTAATCGAAGTCCATCATCCATATAGCACCATCATCATATACTCCATGTTACATGATTCCACAACGCATTATGATTGTCAAGTAGTGGTGTTATAAAATGCACGGCAAATATAGATGATCAAAGGAACAAAAGAAACGAAGTTAACGTAAAAAAATCTTTACGAAGAAAACTACAAACACACAAAGGTGGAATTTAATATATGAAGAGATGTTTACAATGAAACTATTGCATTTCCTATGGTCTATAAGAGTATATTTATAGTGATTATAAAGGAGACTTCAGGTAAAAGTAGAACTTCGTGTTGGAAATGGAAACAAACTGAATAGAATTCAGATCAGAAACTCAACAATCTCTGCTTTAAGCCGAATTCCCTCCTGTAACTAAAACAAATTAAATCTCCTTAAATCATAATCTACTATCAATGATCCTTGTGTGTTAAAAATTCGTAGAACTAATCAATGAGTAAAACTGGATTAATCTTCTTCATATATTTCTCTTGTGGCGCTGGATAACTATAGTGAATAACTTATCTCATGGACTTTTTACGTACTCCACCTTAAACATATAACCCGGCAAGCAATACAAGTGAAGAGCAACTTGCATATGTGATCATTACATACATCAAATTGCTAACTATAAAAGTAACTAAATTCCATGATACCCTAAAACTGCTTATGTAGAAGAGTATCTGAATGGAAGTAACTCTTATGCTATCAATGGAGCAAAAATAATCTCTATAATAGACCCCTCATATTGAGTTATGACAATTAAAACATATTGCATCTGCAATACCAAACGTTGTAGTATCTATGCAGATAATTAACTTCCTTTTGCAATTTAAATCCTTCATTTTGAACTAATATTTAGAATAAAACCTTCACTAATGAATAAGAAATTTCAAAGAATATTATATTAGCTGCCATCAGGGTGTTATCAAATTTCTGAGAATTAATATTGCTAAAGCCTTCATAATGGTTATATAGGCAATCTAAATTGCAATATATCAAAACGGTGAATAAAACACCAAATTCAGTTGTCCCATAACTGATATTGATTTTTTTTCAAATTCTTCTCAATCAAGCGTATCCCAAACTATGTTGAAAGCTTGCAACTCCGCCTTAGACTCCTTATCTACTGATTTTGCCGCAGTAACTTGTAGAAGACGATAGATCATCGAAGAAATTGTCAATAGTTAATATTGCATGGATACCATCAATAATTGACACAACAACCTAAATTACAATGAATTCCACCTCCAACAAAAACAATTAAAATAGAGCTGAGAACACAGCCTCTTAATAAGAACGACGATCGACTGAGTCAGGAAATCATCGGGGAAGGTGGAAAAGGATGACGCCATGGCATGGCATGAGTGGTGTGGGCGATAGTACTAGCAGAACCGGTGTTAGAATAGTCACCAGGATAGAGTGTCGGTTGACACTCAAGATGATACGGGTTGACACTTAGCCGGAGTTGAGTAGCAGAACGGAGTTAAGGTGAGTTGAAATCACCAAGTTGAGCTTACTAAAATCTCCTTGTATGATTCTTCTTGTGGACGAAGCTTAAATCTTGGAGTGTCCTGGTAGACCTATCTGTGCACGTAGCAAATTTGATGAAATTCAGCAAAAAAAAAAATTAATCAAGTCATGGTCTGATCACGCTGTGTTATCACTTGTTGTAAAATACATAGCAAATATAGAGAATCAAAGGAGCGGGAGGCACAGATTTAACGTGGAAAAATATTGTGGGAAAAACACTGACACATAAAGGCGAAATTCAATATATGGTAAGATGCTTACAATGAAATTCTTGTCTCCTCTATGGTCTATAAGAGTGTATTTGTAGTGATTACAAAGTGACTTTAGGTAGAAGTAGAACTCCATATTAAAGTGGAAACAAATCGAATGGGATTCAGACCAGAAACTCAACACTTTATTTGGATTTATGGCCAAAACGCTGTGCTTGTTATGAAACAGAAAGCTATCCAGCTAGCTACACTACTACTACTGCATCAGCCAGCTAAACAACACTCGGTTGTGTTGTGTTTGTGTCAATCAGACGTTACCATTGCTTTCTTCCCTCCTGCTTTTCTGGTTTGGGAAACTAGTAGCAGGTCAAGCAGCATTGTCAGCAACAGGAAGGCCAGCATAGCTGCGTAGGGATGCTGCTACTTTATAGAGAAGAACAAAAAAAAAATTCTGAAGTGGTAGTAATATTTGCAGTACTTGAATCTCCATTGACACCTACATTTCAGGGTAAAAAGGAGGGCGCAACAGCTCCAATATTGAGCAAGGAAGGGACATGCACCGGCTATTATTTGCGGTAGGTGGATGCCATGTCAATTTCAGAGCTAACTTGGCACTGTATGGGCCACTCAGGATTGCAGATGCAGTTCGTTATTATCCAAAGTGCGAGAAAACTACGTTTTTAAGTGTAATAGATTAACAGGAAGGGTCAGATCATCACTGTTTGATTTAGATCAACCATGCTCTGTTGTCAGTGCTGTGGCTTTTGTGTCAACCTCACGTCATAGATGATAGTAGCAGTATGTGTTGAAGCCGTCGCATGTTCTTCAGTTCAGAGAGAAAAATGTCATTGCATAATCGCATTCCATCGGTAGGATCAACATCATACATGTGGATAACTTCCACATGAGCGAAGTTCAACAGCCATTAACAAGATTATCCACATAGCTAGCTTAGCTCCTCCATGAGACCAACTTCAAAGCACATCTTTTGACAACTTCGATTCCTTGTTCCTCTGTCTGTCACGCATTCCCAGGAAAGGCCTGCATGCATCTTAAACAATGGAGACTACTGTACTTGTTTAATCAGTCCTCTGTGATAATCGTCAGTGCACTAGCTTAGCCTGTGTTTTAATCACACTACACCGAGCGAATAAAACAGGCTGCTTCGTCCAACAACTTGAGCCGCTTTAGGACAAGGAGGAGCTGGTACGTATTAGCTAGCAGAAACATTTTAATTAATTAGTTCGCTAATGGACGAGCGTTCGGCTCCAGTACGTTTTAGCGTGGACTAACGCAGTGCAAGGGTGCTGCTGAATTTTAGTTGTTTATGGCTGAATTTGTACTGCGGTTTACTTATTTTGTACTGTAATTAATAGTGGTTTATTTAACGTTATTAATTTTAAAAAATTTAAAAATAGAAAAAATAGATTAGCTCATCAGAAATAACACAAACGAATACAGAGAAAAAAAGAAAATGCAAAAAACACCCAAAAAATACTAAAAAGCTAAAAAACAAAATTTAGAAATGGTGAAGCTAAATGAGCGGCGCCTAGTCTCTTTTCTAACGCGCGGCTTATTTGGTTCGAGTTAGAGTGACCGGGAAGCAACCTTGCTAGCTAACATGGAGCACACATCCGCTGGTTCACGCTAAAAACTGGACGCCTGAAGCTTTTTTCTTTTCCATGCAAGCAAAAAAAAAAGCTCTATTGAGCATCCGTATATAACTGCTGCAGAGTCTCATTTCTTTTTTCGTTGAGCCTATAACTGAGAGGCCCCTCTCTTTTTCTTTCATTGCATGATCCACTTTGGTGGCATGTTAATTCGCGTCATGGGTTGGAGAATCGAATTCCATGCTACAAATGATGGAGACTAATGGAGGATATTGCACGGTTACAACGCGCACCCTTGGAGGCTACCGTTTCGTTTATCGATCGGTCCAGTCCAACGATGGCAGCGTGCGTGGTGTGACGGTGCCTCACAGCACAAGATGGGAGACGGTTGATTTGTCGGTTCAGAATTGCGCCTGCCTGGTAGTCACATGCCACCTAACTGGGAATGACGTCCGTTGGTTTAGGGGGTGATCGGAATAGCGATGGCTTTTGACTTTTGGTTGAAAAAACACTATAGTTAACTGAAAAAACACTGTAACTGAGTTGGTTTATTGAGTATAATTAAATGTAAAAAAAGAACCGAAAATAAAAAACGAAAAAAAGTATAAGTAAATTTTTTAAAAAAAACGAAAAAAAAAATTTCACTGTAGCGCGCACTGTGCACGCTACAGTGAAAATATCGCTGATCGCCGAACGCTGGGAGCAAAAGCTCAGTTGATCGGGGCCTTAGTATTTAGCTTGAAGGTTGGTCCAGCCGTACAGTACTACTTTGGAGTCCTAGTGATCCACATATCTCACAGCTTCATGCACCAAACAGTACTGTGCACGGATTGATCTGTAACGAGACTTATAAGATGTTTTTAAGAAGAGGACTCGTAAGAATCAAGGAGGTTTTATCTGACGGATGCGTGCATGCAGTCCGGGATTGCCATTCTCTGTCATGGACAGCTCCATTTCTCTAACGGCCCTGTAAAGGCTTGAGCACGCAAGGCAGCGTATGTCATTCCTGTCCTGTCAGAGATCGGGTGACAAGGACGTGTGCCGCTCGCAGGTCGCACACAACATCGTATTGGAAGTTTTGAACGACTCGTCGACGAAACTGTTTGCTTGGCATCCTCTCCAGCGAGAGTGAAGGCTCAATGCTGGGAATTGATGTGCCAACTCTGAAGATTCTGAACGTTTCTCCTATTTTGTATGGGAAAAATTATTATTTTCCACATCAAAGAATCATCTTTTTAGAATTTGTCACTCTAAAAGTTGTAATCGATTATTTGCCACTCCAAACATTTACTAATTCACAATATACCATTTTGGCCATTTTCCTCTATTTTCTCTTTTTTTTTTCATGTGAAATGACCTTGTTACTCTCGTAAATTAGCCATATTCACATGATTTTTTCCATTTGATATATATAATTGAACTGTATAAATAAACAATATGTACACAGTAGCATAATTAAAATGCATGGACCATTCTTAAAATCAAACATATGAATATATTTCCATATAATTATTAGATGCAGTGCATGATGGAAATTAAATAAGAAACATGCATATGAACATGACTAATGTATAGGGTAATAAGGTCATTTCGTATGAGAAAAAATAGAGAAAAGGAAGGAAAATAGCTAAAATGGTATATTGTGAAATAGTAAATGTTCGGAGTGGCAAATAATTGATTGTAACCTTTTGAGTGGCAAATCCTAGAAGTTGATTCTTTGGTGTGGCAAAAAATAAATTTTCCATTTTTATGGCATTTTTTAGCGTATTAATTTGCAACCTCGGGTTAAGCAGTCAGAGATACCTAGAACCCACACGATGCTACTTCCTGCAGAAATGTGGAGATTGCTTCATTTTAGGGATTCATTATTTGTTTTGAAATATCAAATAAATCCCCACGTTGCATTCTCAAGTTTTTTTTCCCTGTATCTGTACCCTGTAATTTGCAATATAACATCTCCGTGCCAATTTCCCCCTCTAATTTCTATGGGCACGAAAGGAAGAGACGTTGTTAGGCTTTGCTTTCTACCTGCTGGGCCTCAATCCAATAAGCCCAACCTATCCATCCACAAAAACAGCTCCGAAAGAGCCCAATTGTAAGCGCGCAAGCTCTCGGGTGGGCCGAATCACGCGCTAAGGTCACGTCTTCCCAACGCACGCGCGGCCGCAGGGCACACTGAACGCGGGTCGGACGTGGCTCGTGAGCCCATACGAGAAATGTTCGGATCCTTGTCGGTGACGTAGACGTGCTCACCGTCTGTATCCCGGCAGATATGTACGTACGTCCTGTGCCGCGCCAATCACGCCATCAATTGTTACATAGCAACGCCGCCTTTCTCTCATCAGATCCAGTCTAGATCACATACGTCGAGCCTATCCAGGTATGTACGTGCGCGCTTCACCGCGCGTCGGAAGTAAACCATCCTCGCCGGCCAGAGGAGGGAGAGATTACGGTAGCGTGTTAGTTTATAATTTTTTTTATTGTAGTTAGTTTATTTTTACTGTAACTGAGTTAACTTATTTGATATAATTAAATTTTAAAAAATTTTAAAGTAGAAATAGCATATTAGCCTATCACGTACAATGTAAAGAAATATAAAAAAAAGGAAAAGACAAAAAAGTTCAAAAATCTAAAAAAAACAGAAAAACAAAAATACTGAATAGTGAAAAAAAGCAGAAGCCAGAAATAGAAGCTGGCTTTAAGCCATTTTGAGCGATGCCTACGAAAGGAGTCTAGAGCTGAACTTCGCGAATGTGACGCCAAGATGCGGGATGGTGTTGGGGAGTTCGATGACCGGGGCTCGGCGGTGATGAAAAGGGTGTTGGGCCTGGAGTGTTCAGAATGACAGTAGCTTATATATTCTTTTAATGTAGTTGATTTATTTTTTTATTATAATTGAGTTAGCTTATTTGGTATAATTTAATTTAAAAATAGAGAAAAAAAACATACTAGATCATCACGAACAATACAAAAGAATACGACAAAAGAACCAAAAAAACAAAAAAAAAAAGGAAAAATAAAATAAAAAACCAAAACAGTGAAAAAAAATAAAAGCCAAACGCAAACGCCGGCTTTTAAACCGATCTGAGCGCTGCAGCGGTAGAGGAAGAATATGAACTGCGTGGCCTAGAGTGTCGTTATGCCACTCCTGCTGAATAATGTTATTCTCATCTTCATAGTCGTGACGGTGATTATTCGGGTGGAGCTAGAGGTGAAAACAATTGTTCGGACGGGGATGGAGATGGGATCATTATTATGTTGCTAAGAGGGAGGAGAAATGGGAGAAGCAAATCCTGGAACACATGGAGTTTCCAGTATCCACTGCCAGCAAATTAGAGACTAGCTGGAGGGGTCTCCTCACGTACTAGAGGGATCCAAATCTGGTATCGACAGAGCATTTGCGTAAGCCCACATGCTTAAATTAATCACACGTTCTGGGTGATCCTATAGCTATCGGACAAGTAAACAGATCATTGGAGGACAAGTAAACAGATCATTGAAGCCAAAGGCACTGTTTTTAATGTGTTGGAAACTTACATGTTCCGAATGACTCTATAGCTACCGGACAAGCAAGCAGATGATTGAGACAAAGAGTTGGTTTTTGACATGGGCTAAAACTTTTGTACATTTAAGATGATCCAATGGAAAGGATCATCCGCAAGCTATCGGATGACGCTTTAGGTCTATAACAGCTATTTTTCAACTGTTGGAGTTCAATGTTTAGGGTGATCTAGAAGGGGTTGAATTTTTAGAAAAGTAAGTGTAACGGCTAGTTCCTTCAAAGGAGCTATAAATACTTGGCATGAATGGCTTTGTTATGACTCTTGGCCACTCTACAGGTTCATTTCATACCAAAGGAAGATCAAGAGCATTCGAGCATATTTTTGAGAGATTTGAGAGGTAGCATAGGCCTTCAGTATGTATCACTCTAGTTGCTTGACCTTTTCTAGGTTCAAGTGATGGTCTAGACTTGTTAACATTGAAGATCGGTGTCTCCTAGATAGATTAGAGGCGTGGTACTCGATGACCTTCCAAGGAGAAGTTTGTGGAAAGGCACTAAGGGTGTTGTGAAGGTTCAAAGTCCACTTATCCGGAGTAGAGAAAGACTACCATGAGTGGATGGCTTGATTCTTTGTGCGGTTTCAAGTCAGAGTGATACTCTTGCGAGTGTACTCCAATGAGGAGTAGGGAGGATCGTTGAATCTCCAAGACCTCGGTAAAAATATTGGTTGTGCTCTTTGTCTCTTTTACATTTTACATTTTACATTTATTTTTTTGTCTTTCAATTTATAGATAATATATTTGTGTAGGATTGGAACTTAGGTTGCAAAACTTCACTAGACTTGTGTAGAAGTTGTTTGGCTACACTAGAAACTATAGGCACATAAGTTGGACTATGAAAGATTAAGTTTTTAATTTGGCCATTAGCAAAAAGAATCCCAAATCACTCCTTCCTCTTAGGCATCCAATCCATTTCAATTGTTATCAGAGCAAGGTTGCTCAATTAAGGCTTCATCGTCTTGAGTAAAGATGTCGAGACACAGTGTTAATGTTGGTAGGGAACTTTTATTTGATGGTACAAATTATTTTTATTGGAAGGTTCGTATGAGATGTTTCTCGAGGCCTTGAATCTAGATGTTTGACGTGTAGTTGATTATGAGTTTTCTTCTCCACGCAATCTACTTGCACTCATAGATGTGGAGGTCAAAAACTTATAATTCAATGCACAAGCTAAAAATGATATCTTTAGCTCTCTTAGCATTGAAGTCTTCAATCTAGTGAGCAATCTCAACACAGCTCATGAGATTTAAGCTACTCTTCATGATATTCACGAGGGCACGTTTACTATGTGTGAGGCTAAGATGTTCGTTCTCAATGACCAAGTTGACTTTTTCAAAATGTTATCTCATGAAATGGCAAACGATATGTTCTGAATGACTTAAAGGGCATAGGGCTAACATTATCTAACCTTGAGATTGTGAGAAGAACGCTTAGGGTGTGATTGAGGAGGGACGTCCACTGTGAGGTCAGGCAGAGCATGTTCCATTGACTCCAGTGACCTCCACGAAGTCAGGGTGGTGTCGCCCAATACACGATCCCACACCGCTACTTCCGACGTTAGCTGACTCTTCTTCGCTTCCAGTTCGGAGATTTGCTATAGCAGCCCCTCCTGCCGTTCACCCCAGCTATGTGGTTCCTTACCGCCGCCGTCGGGCTGTACAATGGCGTCGTCATATGGTTCATCGAGCGCTAGTACAACGATGACTACCGTGTTGGCTTCTGGAAGCAAGTCACCACCATGTTCTGGCTATCCTTTGTTGGTGTTAACTATAATCGTACCTGGATCAGTCATCACAATTATTCGTAGTCGTACTGAGTTAGTGCGTGCGTTAAGAGACTTAATGAGTGCATTAAGAGAGTTAGTGCATGCGTTTATAAAATCCATTAATAGCTCGGACGTGGGATGACACGTTGTAAATAGCAGGACGTAGCGTGTAAGTCGGGTTAGTTACCTTTTTTCAATATAAATATCAACGAAGATAACGCTACAAGTAGAGTGAAGGAGCAGCACCAAAAACATATGAGTTTGTTTTCTCAGTGGATTCACGAGTGTTTCCAAAGATTCTCGAGTGCTTCGACTTTAGTAGTCGGCTACGTAACTCACTCTGACTATGTTCCTTCGTAGTCGTAGCTCACTTCGAACATGTTTCTTTATGATCGTGACTCACTACAAGTAAGTTCTTTCGTAGTTGTAACTCGTTTCTAGTACAAGTGTATTCCTAGTCGGAAGAAGTTACGACTTCCTAATCAGAAGTCTGTAAGTTTATGTGTAAGTTTATGTGTTCATGCTCCGACTTATCGCAACATCCTTCACCACCCTCCTCTCCCCAGGTTCGTCGTAATCTTACACGCGAATTGTGGTGGTCCGTGATCGCGACAGAAATGGCTACTGATCAGTTGTCTCTGTGCATGACGAGGTTTCACGGGAGAGGCTGAACAACGGCCTGTCCCGGGTGTCCATGGTGGTGTGGCTCTTCGTCGTGGTTATGCTGACGATAAACTACACGGCGAGCCTGAGCTCGCTTCTCACCATGCAGCGCCTGGCGGAGGCGGTCACCGTGGAGTCGCTCAAGGGCGGCGGCGCGGCAGTCGGCTGCACCAACGGCTCGGTTGTCGCCAAGTACCTGCAGGAGGTGCTGCTGTTCCCGGAACACAGCGTCATGAAGTTCTCCAAAGACGAGGACTACCGCCATGCCCTGAGCTCCGGCGAGGTCAAGGCCGCCTTTCTCCGCGTCTCGCACGCCAAACTGCTCCTCGCCAGGTACTGCAACGAGCCCAATGACCACCGGCCCGGTGTACCACGTCGGCGGCCTCCGTTTCTTAAGCTTCGCATCGATCCCTCTCCAAAACTTGCAACTAACCTAGCTCGGATCAAAGAGTTGATTGATCGACACATTTATAGGGTGTCTCGTCTCGGGTGTTTCCCAAGGGGTCGCCGCTGCTCACCGCCATCTCGCAGGCCATCCTCGAGGTGTTCGAGAACGGCACCGTCGAGAAGCTGGAGACGGCGATGCTGTCCGCGTACAACTGCTCGGTCGCAAGCAAAGGGCGGCCCCCGCGGCCACCAGCACCGCCTCAACCCGGAGAACTTCTGGGGCCTCTTCGTCATGACGCTCTTCGCGTCAACCGCCTCGCTTACCGTGTACGGTGTCCTTTCACCACGACAGGACCTGCAGCGGCCGCTGTCACAGAAAGCAAGGCGGCGGGCGTAAGGATTCCGCCACGGTTGACCCCGGAGGACGGAGCCCTGATGATGAAGCACCTTCAGTTTCAGCTGAGCATGGAAGAAATGATACTGGAATGGCCGAATGGGTACGGAAATAAGAATAAGCATGGACATAGAATATGAGCATCCTGCCTCACCTGAAATAATGGTTACTTGTATACAGTTTGTGTTCCAAATGCAAGATTTTAAGCTGTTTGTTTGACTTCACCATATGCATAGATGTAAGATGGTCTACATACAAATCAGGAAAATCACCCAGAGCATGAAAAGAGTCGCTGTCTGTATTTACACAATGTCTGCAACAACACCAAGGCACAATTTATGTAGGCAGAAGGTCTGTCTGACAGAGCCTAGTTTCTGTCTTGACGAAACAAAAAAAAGAGAGAAAAATTTGCCAAACACTGCCTGCAAATGTGCAGATTTATCTCACTATTCACAAACTCCACAACCAGCCTTTTTTAAATCTGTTCCCCATATAATCCTATGTTTTATGTGACAAAAGGAACTCTAGGAAAAATACCAACCAACTGAAACGAATAAATAGGAGTAAAGCGACTACCGCCAAGTTAACCCTGGAGAACTTGCCCTGGCCCGGGCATCAACCAATGAAAGAGCCATGGCCAGCATCATCTGTTCTTCAAAGCTATCAGGAACGTTGCCAGAACCAATGCTAGATCCATCTGAAGCAGCCAAATTGGCAGCCCCAGCCTCCACTGTAACATCAGAGCCGGCACAACTGGTACTGGCCTCAGCCACCTCTGACCACCGGTCATTAGAATACTCTGCACCGTCTCTTCCTTGGCATGCTCTATTGGTCGATGGTTCCTTGACCCTGGTGCCTGAAGAACTGCTCCCAACTACGCTCATATCCTCTATAAAAGACCTGTCTGACCTGCCAAGAGTATCATATCTTGATGTGTGACAAGTATGATAAGACAAGTAGCTGCGCTGGAAGAATCTCCATACATATGCTGTTGTTTTGCTAAAACCGCGACCGCACAAGCAAATCCACCAGAAGAAGCTGCTACAGCTGAAGCCGTCACAGAGCCATCATAACATCTTGAAGGAACTGTTGGTGGGACAGCACCGGCGCAGCCTGTATTTCCCAAGGCTTCCTGATCCTGTTCAAACAAAACATATATAATAAAATGGACAATTAACCTGATAATTTTAAGAAGATGAATAGTCCCGTCTTTTCCCCCATTTACACAAGCAGTGTCTACGTGGAGTTACATCAATCTAATGGTGTTTCCTTCCTCGGAAATAAGAACACTTACGGAAACCATCTACCCACAACATGACAATGGTTGGTATGCGTAACTTTTAAGATAACAAATACAGGTTCACATAACAAGTGATGAAAACCAAATGCAGGTTTACGTGAATAAGAAAGTTCCAAGTAGATTTGCACACAACTCAAAAGGATACTGAACCAACTGATTACGAGTGATAGGGACATACGAGCCTTAAACGAAAAGCAGCTACCATGTGAATGAAGATGGTAAACAGCAAAAGATGTACCCAGTATGGGAATGCAATGTTATTTAGATTCCATAAATACTGAAACAATCGTGCTCTACAAATTACACACCCAAAAAATTCAAACTCATTTTTGTAATGTGGCAACATAATATGACTGATCCCTGCATAGACCTTTTTGAAACTTAATTGATGAGCTCTTTGAAAAAAAGAAGTTACAGAGATGAACTATTTTGATAAATAAGTTCAGCAAAATCTTAACATACTTGTATAGAAAGCCAAATTGCTTCCATAAGCACAACTTCTTCAAGGTCCATGTCAAAATTACTATCCCTGCATTTTAAGGAATTCATCAGTAAATAATCAATACCAACAGTTGCATATATCCATACCACAATAAAAAGAATAGAGTTAATAAGCGAGGAAAGGGGATGACAGCAAGTTTGTTTTCACTAGCTCATCTTTCCTTATGGTTATGTTCTTCCTAAGACAAGAACACCACTTTAAATGTCTTGGCACTCTATTCTCCTCCAAATGACATAGATCTGAATCAAACTATGCAAAAGAAATGGCCAAAACAAATAAAAGGTTTCTTGATATCAAAGTCAAACATCACCAACAAACAAATTAATACTCTTAAGCTTTACAGAGGCCAGAATATTTGCGAATTGTACATGTTTACCAGTTAAACTTCCTTATATAATAGGGTCTATGAAACAGATGAACAAAGCGCAGTTCTTCATTTCAAGCCGTACCTATGAGGCTATGATACATAAAACAGGCACATTCACACTGGAAAGACCTTTCCTGTAAAAGTTTCCCAAACAATATAGAAACTTCCCACGAAATTCACATAGAAATCCCTCAGATAAAGGTGAGTTAAAACCAACAATAGTCAACCTTTTTGCAGTTCAGGATGGATGGGCAAATTAGTGCATTGCCTAGTAATGGATTTCATTGTACAGAGTAGTAGTTAGCAATTCTCATGTTTTTAATTATTTTAGTACAATTAAACAGATGGTCTTCTAGAAAAGTCAAAAGCAGAAATAATTAATTACTTAGATTACATATATATGTAGTGCTTAGCTAAGGTGCAACAAGCTTTAGGTGTATTAAATTGATAATTGAACAACCGTTCATCTTGAAGTCAAAAGCAGCACAATCAAGGTTTCAAGGGCATCTCCAACATGTTCAATTAACTTGTAGACAAAAGAACAAACAAAAATTTTAAACTGGTATTAATAGCATGAACATGGTACCGCCAGGACCTTATTTGACAACCAACATGGCAGCATATAAGTATATAATTGATCTGTGTTATTACTTATTTAATTGCCAAACCATTACTATTGTGCTATGCCTGAAAGCAGGAGATAATGCACAACCATATATGAGAACGTACATATAGTAAGCTATCAAATTTCCCAATGAGGAGCAAGTAAGGACTAATTATTTTGCCTACAGAACGCCCCCATGCCCAATGCATTTATGCAACAGTAATCACAGTACTTCAACAAAATTCAATCTAGAAATCACAAATAATCCCCATCGCATTGATGCAACCATAAGCACGCAACTTCAATAGAATAGAAAGCACAAATGAGTTAGTCGGTACAAACTGCATCTGCGTTAAGCGTTCATAGTTCTTCAATAGTAACTCCGAATGCTGTACTTGAGATGAGACCACATCATTGCCTTGCGCAGTGCTTGCGGCTATCAACAAAACAGACAGGGCTCAGCAACTGTACAACAAAAAAGACAGAGAAAGACTAATAACCCACAGCAATCTGCACACCTGGTATGGATGTGCCACCAGTATCACAACATTCAACTTGCGCAGTTGTTATTGCTTCGGTCAAAGCAGCAGTCTGCTTCTTCTTCATCCGCTCGGCATCGTCCTGGAGCTCGTGCTGCCGCATCCTGATCTGCGCCTCAATCACCCTCTGCTCCTCCTACCCACAATTCCCAGCGCCGCCCAATTGGCAAAAATAAACCAAAGCAGACAGTCGGCACTGAACAAAATCATGAAGGTACTACAGGCACTCACAAGCTGCTCAATGCCCTTCTCCTCCTTCGTCTTGACGCCACGGTACTCCACCGCGTAATTCATCGTCTTGCAGTACGGGCAACTAACAGGTTAAGGACTAACCGAGCAATAATCGCCCATAGGCCGTGGTGTGGACATGGAATTGTAACACCAGGATCGAAGAACAACTCTCAACAATATCTGAATTGATCAGAATGGGGCTAGGATACTGCGTCGGCCGGCACGAGGTGGGCGACTTCATCCGGAGGAAACACTCTGCACGCATGAGCAAGCGCAAGTCAAACACCCACCGAATCCATAGTCGAAGACGGTGACGGTGGCATCAAGAACACACACATACATCCTCAACTCACCCGTGCAAATCCCCTTGGCGCAGCACTTGGACCGGTTCAGACTAGGATAAAACTGCAAGCGCAAGGGAGAAACGATAATCAAATCTCTGCACCCATCGAATCGATCCATCGGAGGCAGAAACACACCAACAAGAAGGAGAAGAAGAAACAACAAGAAGGAGAAGAAGAAATGGTGGAGACGTGGAGTGGAGGGGACGGACCAGGTAGCAGATGGGGCACTCGTCGAGGTCGGCGCGGGGGTCGTCGGAGCCCGGGTAGCAAGGCGCGAGCTTGGCCTCGAGGATGAGGTGGCGCAGCTTCTTGAGGTCGATGTCCGGGTGCGGGTACAGCCCCTGCGGCCGCGTGTACCGCTCCTCCACCGCCGGCTGCCGCCGCCTGCCCCCGACCCGGTTCCCCATCCCACCAACAACCCAACCCGTCCCTCCCTCCCTCCAACTCCCGACTCCTCTACTAAACCTCAACCACCGCACCCACCCCCACCCCCACCCCGATCCCCTTACCCACGAAATGACGAAAGGAAGAGGCAGCGGCGGCGTCGCGGGGAGGAAGACGAACACGACAGAAGAGAAGGCAGGGAAGGATTTCTCACGAAACAATCTCTCTCTACTACTACTAGTCTACTACTACGTCTGCCGTCTGCGTCGTCGTTGCCAGAAACCGCACGCATATGCACGGCCAAAAGCAGATTCTTCCACCCTTCTCTCACCTCCTCCTCCTAGCTCCTACTAATCCGGTAGATTACGTTCGCTCACTTATATAATCTCGCGCGCGCTCTCTCTCTCTCTCTCTCTCTCTCTCTCGCTGTCTGCTTATCTTGTCAAACTTACTTCGGGCCGACGTAATGGGATCAGCGTACAGGTTGCAGGCTTGCAGCAGCTTGTAATGGTTTTTTTTCCGGGTGCAGCATATGATTTTTCCTTCTCCAAACAAATCAAATATTAATAAATTAATATATATATATATATATATATTTAAAAATATCTTAATAAACTGTTTTGAAAAGATATAAAGAAATCATCACTTTTATTTATTAAAAAAATAATAAATTATAAGTTATAAGGTCCGCTCAGCGATCAGAATCGCTGGTGTCCAGCGATGAGCGTCAGCTTTTTTTTTCTTGTAGCAATTTTTGTTGTTTTCTGTTTTTGGTTTTTTGTTGTTTATTTTTTTTCTCGTATTTCTTTACATTGTTCGTGATAGATTAACATATTTTTTCTATTTTTAAAATTTTTTAAATTTAATTATACTAAATAAATTAATTTAGCTACAGTACAAATTTAACTAGCTATACTAAAAAAGACATAAACCATCGTTATTCTGAACGCTATCATATTCTAGCAAGAAAGGGCAGCGATAAGATGAGAGGGAGAATTCGGCAAGTAATCGCCCTGCAACGCTGTCTGATTAGGATTTGACGGTTGTAAGGAACCAAGGAAGTCATTAACTAACTACTTATAACTACCAAACGGCCCCGGCGTTGTTCTTTGGCGGTGGTAGAGCGGGAATGCGTGCGACCGAAGTTTTGGCGTCATCTTTCCCCGGTTCTGCACACGAGTAGCAGCAGCAGCAGCCGGTGGCTGAGTGGCTCAGAGTTGCAAGTGGGATTTTGGAGTAGCTTGATTTGTTTTTGCTTAAGTTTTTAGATGGAGTAGAGTACTGCACTGGTAAATGATTCTAGACTTTTAATAGTACTACTAGTAGTAGTACCGTGCATAAATGGACACGGACGGCCGTTTCTTTTATGTTGTCAGTGTAAGATTGGCCGTGTGGAAATGGTCATTGGTGACCGGTGAGACTATTTTTGCTGTGCACAATGCGCCAAATTGTCACCAGTGTGCACCTGTTCTTCGTTGAGAAAAGAAGATGGGTGAGTTTTTTCGGCTTTTTAATCAGATTTTGGTTTTAGCTTTTTCAAACGATCATTATTTATTAAACTATAAGTCGTAATTCAAAATAATAGAGCCGATGCCTATTGGTATTAAGAGGACAGGAACGGATTTGTGATAGGCTGGACTGGGTTAAGAAGCAATTGGCCCAACTTGTGCGTGATCTGTGTGCTGACAGTCTTTGGCACGTTGATCCATTGAAATAGTTGTTTGAGAATTTTTTTAATAATTAATTTTTAATTCCAAATTACACTATTATACCTACTGCTTAAGTCGTCCAACCTTAGTTTTTTTAAAATATAATTATTTTATTCATTCGATAGAAATAATTGTGGTGGGGTAAATGATAATTGTTGTAAGTAATACATATAGCAAATCTTGTTTGTAATGTGTATCTTTTTTGAAATAAAAGGGCAAACAATGCTGATTGATTCATTTGTAATTTTTCATAAATTGTAAATGGTACGAAATCTGTTAGACTCATAACAACATTTTGATATCTTCATATGTTGCTGTAGTGCGATAATTTTTCTGAAGAATTTTGTGAGAACGATTGAGATAGCAATGATTAGTAAGTAGAAAGGTAAGTGATATTGGTGATGCAATAAAGAATTTGTATACGGAGGAAGACAAAGCAAAATACGTATATAACAAAAAAAATACACAAACCAAGAGAAAAATCCACTACTCTCCACCAGCTACACCACCCACAGCAGTGGTTGGATGACTAGGGGTAGTATAGCCTAACGGTTGGGTAACATATACTAGTCGTCTAACAGTTAAGTGACTTGGGCACATATCGCTCAACGGTTGGACAACTAGCCTAAGTCGCACAACCATAGAGCGATATATGGTCAAAACTATAAAAAAGTAAATACAAGTATAATATTGTAATTTAGAATTAAAAATTAATTATTAAAAAATTCGTTGTTTTGCCTGGCTATTTTGGGCCAATTGGGTTCCCTTTGCTGCTGGCCCCATCTCCCTCTTCGTGTTCTTGTCGGCTTTGTGTGGATGGGATCCGTTGATGCCTAAAGGTACCTTATATTTTATTTATTCTATACTTTTCTCCTCTATCTAGTTGGTCCTGCCCTTTTATTCCCTTTTCCAGCAAGATACTCGCTAGTTTTTCTGTATCGACTATGAGGTTGCAATGATTTTTGCCGTTGTGTTGCCTACCAGAATGACTGGGTGATTTTTTTGGTTTTAGCTTTGGCTTATAGTTTTTGAATTTTGACTGTTCACGAGAGGCGTTATGCAGAGCAAAATAGTCGCATGCTATTTTGGCCAGTATAGCTAAACTCGGTATAGTGTCTACTACAATCTACCTGTTGACCCTACATTGAAAAGACACACTGTTTAAAACTAGTTACTGTAGCAAGAAGTGATAAACCAAAGTCAAAGTTTAACCGAACCCACCTAGTCACTTGGACGACAATAGCATTCATGTGGCAGACATCACCATTTAGACTAAGTTGGTACAAATAAATCTCATCTAGTTTTTTCCCAATGAACAATTGCTACCAAGCCACAGACCTACATGTCGCTAATTCCGGATTCTTCAGCAAGTCGCTAATTCCAGATTCTTTAGCAAGGAAGATGAAAAGTCCACCATGTTCATCAACCCATGCATGTAATGGTAACATGTTCTCCTAGGGTCTATAATGCAAAAGTTAGCCACATGTGTACTTTAACTTTGTGCTATCTATAATCTTAATAAAATGTTAAAAGAATCACCTATGTTTGCTCCAAGAGTTTAGAAATTAAATTTACAATGATTATTTTGGTGGTCCTGATTGTGAAGGTGCATGTTAATCAAACATATATTGCAACTATTACAAATGTATATGAAATGCAAACCATATTATAAATGTAAAGTTATAGTATCTGGACGCTCCACTGTGTGAAAATTAGATTGACAAGTAAAATCAGAGGATATTTCTAAAAAAACTAACGTAGCGAATAGGCTACAGTGCCAAGAGAGTGGCAAATCCGAACACGGCCTCTTTGTTTCCCTTTTCCTATTCCCTTCGTGTTTCCGTCGACGTGGCACCACATCGGCGGGAATACGAAGAAGACAAGAAAAGGAGAATAGAGAGCTGCGTTCGGCAAACCCAACATTGATGAAATATAAAAGTGATGAATATAAAAAGTAAGAGACTAATATAAAAAAAAAGCTTGAAAGGAAAACCTACCAGGGGAGTTAGTAGGTCCTTATTACTCGACAGGCGATTTCCCATCCTACTAGGGTAGTTAGTGGGCCTTCCTCGAGTGAATTAAGGGTATGAGTCCCTTCCCCTAATACTCCATGGAAGCCCCACAATTTCATATATCACAAGTAGGGCTCACTAGTGCGCTACTAATAGTTGAAACCCTAGATATCCAGTCCAATTCCCAAATCAGCACAGCCTCCTGGCTTTCTTAGGCCACATCTAGCACCGCCGGTGCTACCCAAGGCAGCTACTGATGCTAGGAATAAAATTATTTGGCATTGATGTATGTAAATGCACAGTGCTAGCAAAAAAGGTACAGCCCACCTGTAAGTGAATGAGACAAGGAGAGAGAAAGTATGTGGATGAAAAAGATATGACATTTTTGTTTAGTTGTGGGCATCGTTTTGGAGAAGAGAAGGTGCTAAGCGCTACAGCTCTAAAGCAAATCTAGGGTCTGTTTTTTTTTTGCTACGATTTATAGTTTTTAACTCTAGTATATATGTGATTCGACAGTGAGGTAGTGAATTTTTACTGGCTATATTGTGGATAAGGGGGTGATCGTTTTAGCAATAGCTTTTGGTTTTTGGTTTTTTTTTCACTGTAGCTGGTTTTTTTTTACTATAGCTGAGTTAGTGAATAGTGTAGTGAATAGTAAAAAAAAAGCTGAAACTTTTAGAAACTGAAATAAGCACCCACCTACTTGCAATGTTGCAAGCTTGCTGTCATTGATAACACGTCACCTCTACCTTGCAAAGCTAGATTTGCGTCCACTGAAAGTCTTCATCATCTTCACCTCACAAGTCTGCTGTTGACTTTTACTAGTCTGGACTCTCTAGTCGTCCCTGCGGTGTCTTTTCGGGCTCTCCGACTGGCGACCAAACAACTCCACCGTGGTCTAGTGAGCAGTGATAACAAGTTTCGACTTATTTCCGTCCAAACTCTATTTGGTCCTGTTCAATTCGACTGCACTTAATAGTTTTTGGTTTTTAGTTAAAATAACACTGTAGCGTCTAAAAGAAGTCATGGTTGAAACTAGAAGTGTTTAATTCAACTATTAGCTTTTGGCTGAGATGATTTAGAAAAGAAATAATAGAGACAAAAAAACAAAAATTGAAAAAGATTAAATGAACATAAAAAGAAAGAAAATGAAAGAAAAAAAAGGAAAAAATGAAAACGAAAAAATCAACGCCTGACAATCGACGACATGGGTAGGCCAAGAAGGAGAGGCGGCGGCGGGTGAGAGCAATGTCGAGGGGCCCAAGGGAGCAGGGGTGACGGCAGAGGCGGAGGACGATACCGACGAGCGCTATCGGGCATCGACCACCAGATTTGACCAGATCTGCATAGGCCTGACCAAATTCGACTAGATTTGGTTGCAGAGTAGCGACGACGATGGCCAATCGACAGTAGCGACGATGGAGTTGTCGAAGACAAAGCGGGGCTGCGGCAGACGGGGACAATGATTTGGGCGAGACGAGCATGGATGTGGTGGGAGGAGGCTGCGGCGGGGGTAGAGATGGCGGGAGTAGACAGTGGCTATGCCAAAACGGGTGGCAAGAGGAGGTAGGGGCAGAGGCGGTGGCAATGGGTGAGATGGATGGCAGCAACGGCGCTGGCGTTGGATGAAGCGGTGAGAGGCTAGAGTTGAGAAGCCGTTATAATACCCACAAGAAATGGCTTTGTAGAACTTGCTTCTATAACTATAAGCCAACCCTTACCAATTTCTTGGCATTTTTATTGCCCTCATTGCCCACCCCGGAGGTTAGTGAAGTTTGCGGCGAGACCAATTTGTTGCCTTAACACTGATAGGGTCGTTGTCCAGACTTAAGACTTGTAATTTTCAGACTCGTAATTTCCATAGTCCATACCAAAAACGAGGAGCACCACCAGATTGCAATTGCAATTAGTCAATGGGTGGGTTCTTTTGAGTTATAGTTCATGACTTAAAATTTTGATTTCTGTCTGTTCACGAGAGAGTACGGAAAGAGATATCAGCGTATGATTTTGATCGATACAGAGGAAGTTGAAGCAATGTCTATTATAATTAATTTTTAAATTTAATTTTACAAATTTTTTATTTAAAAGCTAATAACTGTAGATAACTAAGCTATAAATTGAAACCATCCATACACACCGCCCGGAGGCTAGTGCAAGTACAGGTACAGTAGTCTAATAATGCCGTCCGTCGTGATGTGAGAAGCCAAACCAACATCGGCTTCCGGCTTCTGTAAGCCGAAGCTCTTTGTAACGGCACCCTAAACCGTTCCCCACTTCCAACCCTGCATCTCTCACTGTTCCGTGGGTCCGGCTCCCACTCGTCAACCGTAGAGCTGGAGTCAGAGCCAGAGCCAATCCAACTCCTCCGCTTCCACCAAGGGCTCGCGCACGGATCCGACCCGACCGGACGGCCCCTTTTTTCCTCTTGGTTCGACCGGTCGACGGAGGCGACCTCCTCCGCTCCACCTCCGCCGCCGCCGACCACCGAGCCGAGCCGACCGGAGCAGCCTCCTTATCAGCTCCTCTGCCCTCGGTGAGTGCCCAGTTTGTTGGTTCCGATTCCGTTAGTCGTTATCGTCAGTTCGAAAAACCTTAGGCGCTTGCGCGCAGAGTTCCTCCGTGACCGAGTCCGAAGTGATAGTAGGTTTGCTAAATCTGGGCGCGTCCTCCGCGGTGTGGCCGCCGCGTGTAACAGAACGGCGAGTGTGGGTGTACCGGAGCAGCAAACTTGATGCTAGTAGTCTGTTCCGGGAGATCTGTGCTGGGAAGGGGATGGAGAGAGGTCTGTGGCCACGGCGGTTGCTGGTGCTTGCTGCTGCATCATCTGGAGGGTTTTTGAAGTGGAATTCTGTTTGCACTTGTTGATGCGCTGTAGTACATTCTTCAAGTAGGGAATGGGAAATTGGGTTGATCATTCTGATTGCGTTTGGAAGGACATAGTTGGCCGGTTTACATCTCAAGAAGCTTCTATGTGCTGTTGGCCATGGGGAGGCTAAATTTCCGGTGGAAGGTCACAGGAGGGAGTTTGGCAATCTCCAGCTAGTTCCTTGTATCATGCGAGTGACTGCATGTGGTGACCGTATCTCGTTGAGGCACAGGAACCAGAATCTGCAGTTTTTTTGGTTTAAGTTATGGTGGACATGGAAACTAAATACGCTTTCCTTTTTTGTTGGAGTATTTGCGTGCTTGGAATAAACAATTTTAAATCCAGTTCTGTGCTTCCATTAACAACATGTTCTTTGTGTGTTAAATCATTTTGCTTCTGCTGGGTAAATGTTTACTTATCTGCACTCTCGGATGTATCTTAAGTTGATAATATGCTTGCTACTATAACTTGTTCAATTCATTTAATCTGGAATGGTAGGCTCCATCATCTGCACATTCATTTACATATGATCCCATTCTTTCTTTCATGTAGTTCCTTCATTTGTTCTAGATGACTTACCTCAGAACTTTCTGTATCACAGGCAGCAGGACGTGTTGCAGGTTTAACCTCGCACTGTCCAGCCACGCACTCCGGTGATTTTATGAAGCAATATCCTTGTCTTCTACACTGAATATGTGGACCAACATTTTCAAAATTGTAAGTCAGATCTCTTACTCCTATTTCCCCCTTTTGTTCTGTTCAATTTCGTTGTGCTTTCCATTTACATGGTGGTAACTTGTTATGTTAGGTGTTCATCATATTGTAAAATGCAAACTTTCCAGTGATTCTAATAGTGCAACTTGTAACTTTGCATTATATTGTCATTGGCAAATGAGTGTTATTTTATTGCGTAAAAGATACCAGAATGGCAGTAATCATTTAAAAAAAAGGATTTAAAGTGTAGCTGAACAGCCATTTAAAATCTGTACTCCATATAGATGTTTTCTGTTGCTAAGTATGAAGTATAATCGTTTAACATTAAAGTTTTGTCCTGCGTAGTGTACACTGAAGGTTAGCCTATTTGATCTACAGATGCTTTTGCCTGTGTGCATTTGACTTAGGTTGGGCAATTTTTGGTGTTTGACCAATTGAAGTAGCAAACAATGTTCAAGGATATTTTATAATGTAATTTTGATCTCGTGCAAAGTACAGTTACATATGCAAGTATTTAAAGGAATAATTTATTCAATTGTAATTGGTCCCTTACAGGCTTACACTAGGCCTATTAATGAATTAGCCCAACTGAAGCCAACCAATATAAATTGCCAATTTAACCTAAGACAATCACAAGCGACTCATGTTATAAAGCCCATCCGAACACAATGGGGTTCAGATGACGCTATGACCTACCTAAAACTTAGCCTAATGGAGCAATTTGTGATCTGACTAGATCTGGGCAAAAGTTGTACAAGGTTGGGTGAAGCTACAAAGGCTCAACTTTAGCAACCTTTGCCATGCTGCATCACTACCGCTCAATTCTAGTTGGTGGTGGAAGTGAGCTGACCAAGGCCTGGCTAATATGACTGGATTACAGAGCCAACTTGGTTTAGCTTGTATCAAGAACAAGCTACAAAGGCTGCTTGGCTTGGTTTGCTTGTGAGCTCAACCCACCAAGTACCACCTTCGCTTGCCAATCCCTCTATCGCCGCCATGTGCCCCAGCATTGTTGCCAACCTCGTCGACCACTTGATATGGAGCAGAGGAGGGAGAGAAGATGATGTACGTCATCAGAGGAGTATGGTGATAGGCTGACCAGCAGCACCACAGCATGCCTTGGTGCAGATGTCGGGGGTCTAAAGAGAAGCATACTTGCCTGTGACAGTGTGGAGGATATGACATCGGTGTGGTGAAGATCAGATCGGGTGGTGTAGTTTGAGCTGTGCACTGGCGGGAGTACAAGAGGCAGGGGGCAACGTGGAGGGTGTGCGGTCCTGGTGTGGTCTAGTGGTGGCACCGACATTGAAATAAGGGATCAACAGAAGCAAGGGTGATAGGGAGTGGGGACCAAGGATCGAAAAACCGGAACTGGGCCAAATCCCGTCCGTCGGGTGGTACCGGGAACCGGCCGGTTACCGGAAAACCCGGTTAAAAACCGGTTAAATTTTGGCAAATGAAAATTTTGGAGGGAGCGGGAGGGGACCGGTAACCGGTCGGAAACCGGAAAAACCGGTGGAAAAACCGGAAAAACCGCAAAACAAGAGAAGGAAGAGTGTTGGATAATCCACCTCCGGCTTCCCCTTCCCCTTGCATTTTCCTCTCCTTTTATAATGCAAAATAGCTAAAACTGAAGTATTACATGCTGGTAGTAACTGATGAGTAAAGCTGTTAGAAACTACTCTCTCTCCTCTCCCTCCTGCTTTCCTGTTGCTCTCAGAGACCCAATAATGCGATGCACTGTTGCAGCCTGCTAACTTTTCTCCCCCACATGCAGAGAACAATTTTCTTCACATGCAACAAAAAAAGGACTACTTTCTCATGCCCATGGGCCCAACATGTTTCTAAACAGATTCTTAAGCATCGAATGTAGCTACAATGCCCCCTGGAACCCATTCAAACATCTACAAATTCGATTTTTTGAAATTTGAATCTCGGCCGGTTATTTTCATCCCGGTCACCGCGGGGATTTCCGGTAACCGCCGGTAATCCAATCCCTGGTGGGGACAATGATGATCGATGCGGTGGAATCAGGGAGGATGAGCAAAGACGTTTATGACAAGGAGATGAGCTATGGTGGGGAGTGGGGATTGCAGCAACTATCAACACATATGATTTGCTGCTTGCAATTTTTCATGATGTTTCAATAGACACTAACTGTGGGTCAAGGTAGGGTTCTGCTAGGGAACGGGGTTCTGGGAACTTGGGATATGAATTCACAACTAAAAACTATGGTTGTGGTTTAGGCTTTTCGACCCGAAATGCCATACTTTCTGAACTATTCATATCTGAATTCGAATTCGATAAAACAATATACACATCCACTCTTTTCATCTTAAGTGCTCTAGAGTTGTTTTAATCATTCTTGTTTGTTCTCATCTTATTTCTATCTTTTGCCCTTACAGGGAGAGCTCCAAACGGTATCTTGGTTTCAGTTTCTTCCTATTGATCCAGATCCAAGTACAACGTCTGATAGAAGGTGTGGTACTTTTATCTATACCCTCTGTATGCATTTTTGGGATGTGTTTTAGTTACCTTTTTGGCACTCATTATTTATGTGCTGATGCATTTTTTCTTGTTGTTGATTGCTGTTCCTCTTTCAGTTCAAAGGCTGAGCAGAAAGATGCTCTTAATTACATTGTGCTGTCGGCATATCTTCATTTACAGAGTGAAGGTTTCCTATGTACTTGGACAAACTCCTTTGTTGGTCCATGGGATCCATCTCAAGGGGAGCATAACCCTGGTAATAATTATGTGCACTAACTGCATCCATCTTTCTTTCCACCTAAGTTTATCTAACCTGATTGCCTACACAAAATTGTCATAACGACAGATGAGAAGATCAAGCTCTGGTTGTTTCTTCCTGGTCATCAGTCGTCAGTACCTGAAATGACCCAAGCTGCTATATCCAAATTAAGAGGTTGATTCTGGTTGAAATTTTTGATTACATGGAGTCTCTTAGTGCAGTGCATATTTATTTGCTTGTTTCCTTTGCCTTTGCTTATTGTGTTTTGTAGTTGTTTCAAATGGTTTATGGGTAGCCCCGGGCAACTCAGAAGAGATTGCAGCTGCACTATCTCAGGCCTTACGAAACTCTATAGAAAGGTATTCCATATTCTTATATTTGTTTGTCTTGTTGTCGCATGAAGTCGCAGTTTGTTTGTCTTGTTGAAGTATGAAATTCCAGTTTGATCTTTTCTTTTTTCCAGAGCACTTAGAGGGCTATCGTATGCAAGATTCGGTGATGTTTTTACAAAATACAATCCCCCTACAAGAAATCAAAACAGCCTTAGGTTTGTTAACTAAGGTTGATATGCTTTTATTTGCTTATTCATTTTTAATTTGTTGATTAGTTCTTTACGATACTTACTGATCATTGGATGATAAGTAATAATCTGTTAAAGTTCCATACATGGATTCTTGGGACTTGGGAGATATGCTCACTCATTGTGTTACAAGTGGTTCCAAAAGTTGTTCACTAACTAGATAGTACGAACTTCCGGGAGTGGGCGGTGCACCTGAGGATTCTCCTCAACAGTCAGCGTCTGTGGGGTCATCTCACTGGTGAGGATCTCTGCCCGCCTCGTCCTACACCACCCATCCAGCCTGCTCTCCCTGCTGATGCGGATCAGGCGGCTCAGGACGAGGCCAGTGTTGCGTTGGAGGAGACTCTGGAGCTCTATCAGTCTGCCCTACACACCTATGAGCTATGGCAGGTGGTTGAGGCTCGTGCTACTGCCATTCTGGTAGGTAGCATGACCGTGGCTATCTCTATGGATGTGGCGGAGTTGCCGACGACATAACTTATGTGGGAGCGTCTCCAAGCTCACTATCAGCTGACGAGTAATGCTATGTATCTCTCAGTTGTGCACCGGGCGCACTCTCTTCAGCAGCTTGATGCCACCGTCGACGACTTCTACCAGCAGATGTCGGAGGTGTGGCGTCAGCTTGACTTTCTGGGGCCGGATGTCTGCCGGACCTGTCCCTGCTGTGTGCGGCTTCGTGCTCATCAGGAGACTCATTGTCTCTACGACTTCTTGACGCGTCTCCGGCCTGAGTTTGAGATTGTGCGGCTCAGCTCCTGACTCGCCATCCACGCCCGAGCTTAGTGGAGGCTTTCACAGCTGTGCATGCTGAGGAGACTCGTCTTCGTGGTACAGTTCAGATGCAGGTTGTCTTGTCTGCCTCTACACCTACTTCTTCAGCACCGGCCGAGCTCTCTCCCCAGCTCCCAGTGCCCCTGTAGCTGCTGCTTCTACTACAGGCCTTCACTGCACCTACTGCCAGCGTGATGGTCATAGGTACCAGGACTCCTACAAGAGGAGGGATCTACTACAGGTCTTCACTGCACCTACTACCCTCGTTCTCCCCCAGTCAGATCTGATTCTCTTGCTGAGTCGCTCTTCTTTCTGACTTTCCCTCATTCTCCACCTACTTCCACTAATGCTTTGCCTCGTCCACCTCCTTCGGCCTCGTCTTCGACTGATCCTCCTCCACCTACGTCGGAGAACTCTTCCCACTCTTTTGTTGAGATTTCACTTTTTCCCTTGCACTACTCTCGTCGTCCTTGACCTCCTCCTTCTTCAGTTGGCTCTCCCTCCTTGCTGGGCTCTGTTCCCAGTTTCTCTTCTCCGTCATTGTCAGATCCTACTCTCAGATACGACCTTCGTGATCGCCACACTGTTAGGCAGCCTGAGCGGCTTTGCAGCCACTGCCTCTTCTGAGCCTTTGGCTTATCGTGAGACTGTTGCTCATCCTGAGTGGCAACTTGCGATGTCTGAGGAGCTTACTGCTTTGGAGCGTACTGGCACATGGGATCTTGTACCCTTACCTGCACATGTCACTCCCATCACGTGCAAATGGGTATACAAGATCAAGACTCGCTCGGATGGTTCCCTTGAGCGCTACAAGGCTTGTCTTGTGGCGCGTGGCTTTCAACAGGAGTATGGTCGTGACTATGATGAGACCTTTGCTCTTGTCGCTCATATGACCACCGTTCGCACTCTCCTTACTGTCGCCTTCATTCGACAGTGGTCTATCTCTCAGTTAGATGTTAAGAATACCTTTCTCAATGGCGAGCTGCGCAAGGAGGTCTACATGCGGCCGCCCCTGGGTATTCTGTCCCTGATGGTATGGTCTGTCGCCTTCGTCGCTCTCTCTATGGGTTAAAGCAAGCTCCTCGTGCTTGGTTCGCCCGGTTCTCATCTATTGTCATCGCCACGCTTCTCGCGATAATCATAACCCCGCTCTTTTGTTCGCACCTCTTCTGGCCTGGACGCTTCTCCTTCTATATGTTGATGATATGATCATTACTGATGATGATTCTCACTACATTGCTTTTGTGAAGGAGCGTCTCCGTGAGCAGTTCTTGATGTCTGATCTGGGTCCTCTTCATTACTTTCTTGGCAATGAGGTTACGGCTACTCTCGAGGGCTACTATCTCTTCCAGGAGCGTTACATTCAGGATATTCTTACTCGCGCTTGTCTTACTGATCAACGTATAGTGGATACTCCTATGGAGCTTGGTGTTCATCTTCGACCTACCGATGGCGAGCCTCTTGAGGATCTTACTCACTACCGCCATCTTGTTGGGAGCCTTGTCTATCTTGGTATCACTCGTCCTGACATCTCTAATGCAATTCACATCTTAAGTCAGTCGTCTCTGCTCCTACTCAACTCTATTACAGTCACCTTCGTGTTCTGCGATATCTTCGTGGGACCATCACTCGTCTTTTCTTTCCTTGCTCTAGCTCATTGCACCTTCAGGCATACTCTGATAAGACCTGGGTTAATGATCCTTCTGATCGCCGGTCTCTTTCTGCCTATTATGTTTTCCTTGGATCTTCCTTGATTGCCCGGAAGATCAAGAAATAGACTGCTGTTTCTTGTTTGAGCGCTGAGGCTGAGTTGAGAGCCATGGCATCGTTGACAGCTGAGATCACCTGACTTCGGTGGCTACTTGAGGATTTTGGTGTTTCCACTCCTGCACCGACTCCTCTCTTATCAGATAGTACTGGCGCGATCAGCATTGCTCGAGATCCTGTGAAGCATGAGCTCACTAAGCACATTGGAGTAGCTGCTTCATACATGCGCTCACAGGTATAAAACAAAGTTATTAATCTTCAATATGTGCTCTCGGAGCTTCAGTTAGCATATTTCTTCACCAAGACGCAGACGGTTGCTCAACATCGGTTCTACCTTTCCAAACTTAGTGTTATTGATTCACCATGAGTTTGAAGGGGGTGTTAGATATGTGTATAGCTTAGGGGTTTATTTGCACTTTGTATATAGATGTATATATATTGGCCTATTGGCCCTCTTGCAATACATACACAACAGCCAAACCCTTTACAATAAGATCATCTGCATGCAGCTGGTAGTATAAGATCATATGTTTTCCTTTTCTTCTTCCAAGGACAGCTTGGCTATGTCTTATCCTGATTTCCTTTTTTTATTCTCATTATCATTGTGTTAGGCGAGCACAGCATATGATAGAATTTGTCTTTGCTGCCACAGAGGAAGCAATCTTTGTGCATGTTCTCATATCTGCTAGGTCAGTGCTTATGACTCTCCTTTATAGTTTCGGCCTTCTTCAGTTTATTATGTGCCAATGGTCTTACTTTAAATAGTCTATTACTCTATTCTATTAGATATATGCGGGTCTTACTTTAAATAGTCTATTCTATTAGGTATATGCGGATCTTACTTTAAATAGTCTATTCTATTAGGTATATGCGGAACCTTTGTAGTGATGATATAGAAAAAGTTCTCACACATTCTCCACGCTCTGTTGGGGAAGGTATTCCAGGTACTGTTCCATCCCCCGAATTCCCTGTTGACATATCTTGCTTTATTGGCAGCATTGTAATGCGTACAAAAATTCTACTCTTTTTTTTTTTGGCGAAAGAGAAAATTGCTACTGGTCGCTTTTGTGTTTGAAGATATTTATCAAGCTAACTTAACTAAATTCCTTGCTCATTCTGCTTTTGACTAGCACCTAGGATTTTATTAATGTGTAACATTACTTTTGCCAGCTGTTCTCATCATTTCTGTAAATTATGCCTTTAGTTTCCCTCACGACTTGTTAAATTGATGTTGCAGTTGTTGTTGCTCCTAGCGGAATGCTGGGTAGGCTTGTCGGTTGTTGTCCAAGTGATCTTGTGAGACAAGTATATTCAAGGTATTTTAAAAGTCAAATGTCAAATTGACTTGTAGTTAAACCGATTTTTCTTCTGAGCATTCTACATGTATGAATATTCCTAAGAAAAATTGATATGAACTCCCACTGATGAGTGGGGCTTGCTTGCACCTCTTGGATGTGGAGTACACCTGTCAGTGAGCACTTTTTTAAATGTTCTTATGCAGGGTATTTCATTTTGATTATTATTTTACATATATTCATACATAGAACAGTTCATTTTGATTTGGAGCTCTCATGTTAACTCTTTGTAATAATTTCAGCAAATTATCGGCACCTAATTTACCTGGTTTTACTCAACCTACTGTCTGTCAGCTGAGAGGCCAAAATTACTATGTTGAAGTTGCCCTTGGCTTTCCAGCTGCCTCAAGTGACAAAGTTTCTGAATCAGAAAATAATCAGATGAAAAAAGAATTGGATACAGTGAAGGACCCTCAGTTGATTGCTGATGGACAGCGAAAGCTAGAATCAGCTGATAGCCTTCCTGTTCTTGAAAGAACATTTATTTACCCACCAGAGGCTGTTTTGGTACCTATGGTCCATCAAGCATTTGTTCGCTTTTCTAGTAAAAGGTACTAATCTTGCTCTTATAATCTCGTTATATTTGGAGAGGGCATGGTTTATATTTGTTCTTCGCAGAATGTGGTTACAAGGCTGGATAGGAAGTTCATCATGGGAGGCATGGCCATTCTGGAATTTTTCTCCATCTTCTTACTTTCACAACAGGTCATTTTTGAATACATTTTGTTTTTTTTGGATTGTGCTATCAATGCAGATACTCTACTGAAAATAATTATAGTTTAGTTATCATGTTTGTACATTCACATAGCTGACTATAAGTTGAGGAGCTCTGGGGAAATGAAGCGCTTAAAAGGAATATTGATTGAACTTGGCATACCTTGACATTGGTTGTGCACATTTCAAAATTCTTTTTGAGCTACTTTGTGTTTGATTCGAGTAGCAGTGGAAGGTAGCACATTTTAGTAGGGGAGTGCAAAGATGTGTGAACAACAAATATCCAATTAGGAGAGTTGCTGTTTCTTTCTTTCAGGTTCTGAAATGAGCTTGATGCATGAGTGAGATATACCTCTAGGATTATGTAGTCTTGCCCAGGGTCAAACATTCCATCCGAATATTTTTTCCTGGACCAAGGCTGAGATCTGGTAACTGGCCGGTTTCTGTTCTAATTCCAGACCAAATTCAATTTTCTGCCAATTTTCTATGAAATTTACTAGAATTTTCAACATCAAATGACATATAATAGCAACTAGCATTCACCAATCACCATAATACATTTTCCAGAGCCATTTTTGCTAATAAGGTTTTGAACTTTTGATCAGGTATTTTCAGATTGTTCCCTGTAATAAACGAGACTCACTTTTGTCTTCTTCTGCTCCACCTTATAAAGACAACTAAATTTAAACAACAGATATACCTAGTTTCGGTAAATCAGAAGAAGTTTTCAAATTCACATATCACAACAGGATCATGTAGAATGTAGCTTCAAGGAATCAAGGATATAACCACTATATGGCTGTGCTTCTGCCCAAGTGCCCGTAAATACTAATACTAACCTTTTCCAACATCGTACTGTTAGTTCACCACTGGCAACTAAGAAATCCATCTTCCAATCAGGTTCCTAATACTGTTAGTAAACAGATGTTTACAGAAATCACACACTAGCATTTTTGAAGGCCAAAGGATGTTTATAGATTTAAATTAGTGCTTTTTTATTTCCTGTTAAAAAAAATCAGTGTTTTTACTCTACTACAACAAATGGAAAAATTCCACATTCTGATTGAGCTTCTCATAATTTTTGGATGTAAACAGATAATTTCGTAAGACCACTTGAAAAGGGTAATTGTAGAACTAACCAATGTGGTCCTGTTTAAAGAACTACTACAAACATACCGGGTTGGTCACGTACAAGCGCACAAATTGTTTCGGCAAGGCATCCATCCACTAGAGCTTCACCGTGACTAGGACCACTTGATCGTACTATAGATCAAGCTTGCCTTCCTCGCATACATCCTCACTGATCAAAAGCTAACACACCCACCATAACAGCCACTGATGAACTGTCTGAAGTCAGCGTCCTGCATCAGCATGTAATATTAGACAGTTAAAGTGTTAAACAGTTGCATTTGATCTTGTGCATAATTTTGTTGTGTCAGATTGTTTTTCATGTTTGGAGAATCTATTAGTGGTCCTTGTCTATCTGTCTTTATCTGCATTTTCCTAACTGTTCAGCTTATCTCTGCTTTGTGATGCTGATTTGGATTTTGGAATAGTTTAAACTAGGGATAGTCAACTGAATCAGTATCAGAACCACCCTCAAACTTTTCCTGTAAGTTGAGTTGGCAGCTGTAACCTGACTTGTGTGAATCATCATCTTGGTCCAATGTTTTTCTCCAGAGCTTGGAACTTATTTCATCATCCAGATTAAGTTTAGTGAAAGCTCACCCATACTAAGATGGAAAATTGGAAATATGCAAGAAACTGTGCTGCATACAAGGTTGTGAAGATACCTGGAATCGCTACATTTTACATAAGCGGGGTTCAAACTGTTAGTATTTAGAGTAACTCCTTTGTGCAATGATCACCATTTACCAAGCACATCTGAAAGCTCTATACAGCATAGCATATGTTTGTTGCCCACGGTTCATTATATCCAAAAATTCTTGCAAAAAGGGTTATAATTTTATATTTCTATTATGACAATTTAATCGTGTCCGTTGATCATAATCTCTTAGTTTAATTGACTAAGCTATATTATACAATGTTTTTCCTTGATTTATTTATTTAATATATCCTGATCGCTACCTTTGTTCTGTCCATGATTTCTTTCCACTCTAATTGTTGTGACCTGTTAGCAGCTCTTGCCTTGGATCTTCTCGTGGACTTGGTGTGAATTCTAATTTTCTAAGACTAAGAAGACAAAAGAACAGAAATTGCAACAGCATGTCTAGTAGTGTTAGTAGTGTGAGTAGCACTTCCAATGGAAGTGAGCATGCAGTAGCTGCTGAAGGTGGTGATCTTTTAGCTGATGCTGATTCTTTGGCATGCCATCAATTTGATCTGCCAGCCAACAATGATATTGCTGGTAGCAAGATGGTCCTGTAACAAATTCCTTCTTAATTTACACACTTTAGCGCACTGAATTATTTTTTATTGTATGTTTTGATATTAAACCGCTGTTTGTTCTCTTTGTTCTCACTAGCTAAGTCCTAGTGCCATAATATGCCTAGCTACATCATTTTTGTGATCTACAGAAAACCGTTTTTGCTATTATTGATGTTCAAAAATATTTCCAGCCATCTTTAATGAGCTACAGATGCAAAATAGAGGAATATGACCTACTTAATAATTCATAGTTTTCTGGAAAAGTGGAAATACATAATGCTTTAAGCCTTTAAGTAACAAATCATGTCAATATTGATGGTGATTAAATGAAACAAGAGATCTGGATAGAAATAGAAACAAATGAATGGCGGAAGAAATTTCAGTACATGGCAGAGCAGTAGAGCACATAGTATACAGTTCATAGAAGCTTATATGTGTACCTTGTCATGCATAGAAGTGTTTGTGTTTATGAGTAAATACCAAAATACCTGTACCTATCTTCACTTACTACACAGATACACCCATGTATATGTTCCATTAATGTCAAAACTATCAGATCACCAAGTTTTTCTTGCCCACATGTAGCCACTTGTGCATGAAGTTCTATTCTGGTGAATAAATCTTCATTATGCATGTTACAGATGTTCTTGACCTTTTTTTGCGACACCAATCTGTCAAAGCAATATTATACAATCATAGTATTGTTGTACTGTGCTACGCGAACTTAATGAAATCACTATAATCTTGATGCTTTATATTTGTGCAACCAGGTATCAAAGCGGTCTCGTTCTGACATAACAGAAGTTTCTTCTCATGCTGGCAAAGAAGTTAGAGAAAACATAGAAGGTGCAAACGGTCAGGGTGGATGTTCTTGGGGCTGGGATGAAGAGGGGGTTGTGATGGACATCAATTTACTTCTCTCGGAGTTTGGATATTTTAACGACTTTTTTCAAGAAGAGGAGTTAGATTTTGGTGAGGTAGGCATCCTATACTCCTACCTGTGGTAGTTATTTACCAATAAACCAAGGATTACAATATATAGATAGTGACTAAGTAATGTGAGAGAACATTCCTGAGAATACTGAGCTCATTACTCATAGGTCTAATGATAGTAGTACGGATTTATACTACTTTTTAGACATTAGTACATTCTTATTAGAATAATTAGATATCTTTCTTTGTATGCGCTTTTCATGTATGCGCCTTCCATATATATGTCTTCCTTGTATACGCTTTTCATGTATGCGCCTTTTATGTATATGCTTTCCTTATATGCCTACATCAAGCCAATATATATACAAACCACCTCAGCCCTTTAGCTGTGTGGTGTCTGCTCCAATCTTTCTCTACTCTTTTATATGGTATTAGAGCACTTCTGAGTTTTCCGCTGCCACTACATCTTCCCACCGACACCACTCGCTTCTCCTCTGGGTCGCCGCCTCCACGCGCGCGCCGTCTCCCGTGCCGCCGCTCCCCTCGCCGCCTACCTCGGCCGCCGCCTCCGCGCGGATGCCGCGCCACCGCGCGTGCCCGATCCGCCTCTCGCGCCGAATCAGGACTCCCCTCCACCGGATCTGTCCAGCTCCGGCCAGGCTGCCGCCGACTCTCCACCGGATCAGTCTAGATCCGACCAGCACTCTGCCGACGCCACCACTGGAGCGCCGTTTTTCTCCGGCTGTCGCCTCGGTCCGGCGCCGTCGGCGCTCGCCGCCTCAAGCCCTGGTCGCCGCGCCCCACCGGTTGCCGCCGCGACCGGACCATCGCTCGCCTCGCCAACCTCGGACCGCCGCTCCTCCTTCCAAAGACGGTCATTGCCTCCTCCACCGTGTGTGCCGCCGCGATCGCCATCGGCCGCCTCCGCCAATGGCCGCCGTCTGATCCACCTCCCACCGGTGTCATCGAAACAAGCCTCAAATCTAAGGATCAGATCTGAGTGCTTATATATATAGGTAAAAAAAAAGTTTCGTCCAGCTCCGATCCTCGACCATGTCGGCCCCTCCCGCCGATCCAGCTGCTACTGCCGCCACTGCCGGCGCGATCGCGCCTATCGCCCCTTCGATCGTCCTCAACCCCTACTGCACGGCCGTCGTCAAGTCCCATGTGCCGACCACCCTCGATCTAAAGACACCGAACTACTCCCGATGGTCCAAATTCTTTCGGACCATGTGCGCGAAGTTTGGCCTCCTCTCCCGTATCGACGGCACCGACACAGCGCATCGTGACGAGGCTAACTGGGCCCTCGCCAACTCCGCCGTCCTCAGCTGGTTGTATGGCTCCATCTCCAACGACATCCTCGACACAGCGATGACGGATCAAGAGACCGCACGAGATCTTTGGGTCGCGATCGAGGCGCTATTCCGCGACAACAAGGAGTCTCGCGCGATCTTTCTCAACAACCAGTTTCACTCGCTCGTTCAAGGGGATCTGTCCATCGCCGACTACAGCCAGCGGGTGAAGGTTCTCTCCGAAGAGCTTCGTGACATCGGCTACCCCGTCAACGACACGCAGTTCATCCTCAACCTGCTGCGTAGCCTCAACCCGCGCTTCTCCACCACCACCGACGACATCGCCAACTCCGTACCGTTCCCTTCCTTCGCCAGGGCACGGTCCATGCTCGCTCTCAAGGAGACTCGCTTTAGTAATGAGGCAAAGATCGCTACCGCCACGGCCCTATTCGCCTCCGGCGGCTCCTCCGGCTACACGTCATCGACCATTACTCAGGCCGCCAATGTTCGTGATGGGCGTCGCGGTGGCTGCAACCGCCGTGGCAGGCAGGGCGGGTCCGGCCGTGGCGCTAGTGCCGGTTTCCAGGGTGGTCGCGTACCACCATCTCCACCGACCGGTCCCTGGTTCTGCTTCAACTCGTGGATCGCCTCTCGCGCGTCGCTGCCGCCGCCGCCGCCTCGGCCTCCTCGGCGCTCCACTCTCGAGCTCATATCGCTTTCACGCCGTCCCACTGCCCACCCTACACTGGATCGCAGGCCTCATTACCGCACTGAACCAACTGGCTGTCCAAGGACACAGTGGCTGGGTTGGACAGTGGCGTCACCTCCTACATGACGACAGATGACAGTACACTCCTCTCTTCCCACCCTCCACCTCATTCGGTTGTCACTGTTGGCAACGGTTCCCGCCTCCCTGTCGTTTCTCGTGGTCACACTTTTCTTTACATACCATCCGCTCGTTTTTTTCTTCACAACACTCTCGTTGTCCCTATCCTAGTCCACAACCTTTTTTCTGTTAGATAGTTCACTCGTGATAACCATTGTTCCATCGAATTTTTTTTCTCGAATGCGTAGAAGAACTGCGCATCATTATATTAAAAAGAAGAAAAGGAGTCTAAGAAGACTCGTGCAAAACCTCACTAAGTAGGCGAGGCTTAAAACACAAGGTCAAAAACTAGAGAAACGACCATCGACCAAAAACAAACACAACACATATGGCCATATGGTAGTAAGGCCTTTAGCCCCTGCCAAACACCACAGTTTGGCCTCATCTCTAATGTCTTGCAAGATAATACTGACATTGGGTGAGGCACCGTTAAAAACACAACCATTCCTATGCTTCCAAACCCACCAAGCCACTAACATAACCAAAGAATTAAACCTCTTGTGCTGCTGTTTAGGGACTTGGTGTAAAGCTTGACGCCACCATAAGGTAAAGACCAAATCATTTGGACCTGGAGATAGCTGCTGCAATCCTACCAGAGTAAGCACTGAGAACCAAACACTTCTTGTGAACACGCAAGAAGTGAGTAATTGTTAAATATTTTCATCTACTTGATCACACAGTAGGCAGCACTCAGGGTGATCAAGACCACGACGGGCCAAACGATCAGCGGTCTAGCAGAGATTAAGTGAGGCTAACCACAAAAAGAATTTGCAACGAGGAGGAGCCTAGGTTCTCCAAATTTCCTTCCATGGTTCAAACTCCACAGCCCCCACAAAAAAACGGCGGTACGCTGATTTAATTGAGAACCTGCCCGAGGAGGATGGCTTCCAGACATGCTAATCATCCACGCCAGGGGTGAGTCTCACTCAGGTAAGAACGTCCCAAAGGCCAAGAAACTCCTCCAAAGCTGGAGTAGGTAAACTGCCTATAAAATCATGAGCCCAAGTATTATCTGTTAGAGCTTCTTGGACCGTCCTTCGACTGACAGTTCCCTTTGGCACATGCGCACAAAGAGAGGGGGCAAGGTCAATTAAGGATTTGCTATGTAGCCATTTATCACACCAAAAGAGGGTCATGCTGCCATCTTCCACAATAGAGGTGATCGATATGGAGAACATAGCTGCTCAATTAGGGTGCACCTGTATGTCCAAACCAGCCCATAGGCGATCAGGTTGGGTCTTTTTGAGCCACAGCCACCTCATTCGTAGCGTCCATCCGAGGATTTTCAAATCAAGAATTCCCAATCCGCCAAGCTCAATTGGTCTCTTGACCCGACCCCAAGAAACAAAGCAATGTCCTCCATTTACTCTCTTGCGACCCTTCCATAGAAAAGTTATACGTATCTTGTCAATTGCTTTAACTGCCCATTTAGGAAATTCCAGTGCAAAGAGTTGATAAATAGGAATTGACGAGAGCACCGCTCGAATAAGTGTGGCTCGGCCAGCGGAATGCATCATGGCAGCTTTCCATCCGGGCAGCTTATCAGCAATCTTGTCAATTATCATGTAGAAGGCAGATTTGGGGAGTTTCTTGATTGACAGTGGGAGCCCAAGATATTTATAAGGGAATTCTTGTACTTTGCAGGGAATGGATCCTTACAGTATTTCCATGTCCTGTTGGTGGCATCGGATTGGGGTCACCGAGCACTTGCTTAAGTTGGTGATCAATCTCGACGCTTCTCCAAAAACCCGAAGAATCTCCTTGATCAGCTCGAACTCTTCCAAATAGGGCCGCAAAAAAAGAACCACATCATCAGCATATAGCGAGACCCGCTGACTAGGTCCTCTAGAAAGAAGGGGCTGCAAAAGACCAATTAATTAGTGAGTTAAGCACATCCATGATCAAGATGAAGAGCATCGGGGATAAGGGGTTGTCTTGCCGAAGCCCCCGCTGATGTTGAATTAACTCTCCCGGCACACCATTTACCAATACCCGAGTTGTTGAAGACCTCAGGAGCTTGGATAATAAGTTACACCAAATTGGACCAAAACCCAAATGGCATAGCACTTGCAGCAAAAAAGACCATGATACTGAATCGAAGGCTTTTGAAATATCCAGCTTGAGAAGAACTCTTGGTTCCCTATATCTATGCAACACTTTAGCTGTTTGTTGGACCAGAATAAAATTATCATGGATGCATCTCCCTTGGCCAAAAGCACTCTGATTTGGTGACACCATGTCCTTGAGTTTTGGAGCCAACCTATTGGCTAGGATTTTGGTGACAAGCTTTGCAAAACTAAGAACCAAGCTTATAGGTCTGCAATCCTTCATTTGCAACGCTTCTGGTGTCTTTAGAAGCAAGATGATGTACGCCGAGTTAAGAAGGAATAAACTACTGACATCACCCTGTATCAGCCTGTTAAGTGCAACCATAAGATCAACCTTCACTATACTCCAACAAGTTTTGAAGAATGCCCAGTGTATCCATCCGGGCCCAGTGTATCCATCCGGACCCAGAGCCTTATCTGAAGGAAGTGATTTAATTGTTGCCCACACCTCTTCCTCCGAGAAACCCTGCTCAAGAGCTAACAAATCGTGAGCTTCTTGGTAGAAGGATTGCAGGTTCAAAGAGCATTATCTTTGGGCCACGGTGCCAAGTAAGCTTGAGTAGAACTCATAAACAGCTTGCTGTTTGTCTTCATGTCCGGTAACAAGCTTATTTCCCACTTTGATTTTTGCCAAGAAGTTCTTTCTCTTTCTGTACCTAGCTTGCTGATGAAAAAAGGAAGTATTTGTATCCCCCTCTTTCAACCAAACCATCCTGGAGTGTAAGCGAGCAATTGTGCGCTCTAGGGATGCTAAACTGAGTGCATGTCGTTTCAGCTGCTGCCGCAGCCAGTCCTCGCTGGACAGCACACAGACATCTTGGGCAATTTCAAGTCGGTGTAAGATTTCCGTGGCAAACTGGAGCTGCAGCTTAACATTTCCTATTCTCTTTTGGCTCCAAGATTGCAGGTCCCTTGCAAGTCTTCCCAGCTTCAGGGAAAGGATTTGCAGTGGGCAAGAAGCTACTACTGGTTTGCACTAGGAGCTTTGCACCTCCTGCAAGAACCCCTCCAGCTTTGGCCAATAGCTTTCGAAGTGAAAACGCCGCTTTCCCTTAAACTTAGCCTTCAGACCAAGGATTAGAGGGTAGTGGTTTGAAATCAAAGAAGCCGAACTTTGAAGGATGCAGTCAGGAAACAATTGTTCCCAATCAGAGGTCATGAAGACCCGATCCAACTGGACCAAAGTGGGAACTTCCCGCTCATTCGACCATGTAAACTTGCGGCCAAGAAGATAAATTTCTTTCAGCTCCATGTCATCCAAAAACCGGCGGAAACGACCCATCATTGCTCTATTCACATTAGAGTTATTCTTATCCTCCGCCATATATATGAGGTTAAAATCCCCTCCAATTGCCCATGGACCTTGACAGGCTTGCCGAATGCCACGTAGCTCTTGCAGAAATTTCAACTTCTGATCATCAGCTTGAGGGCCATAAACTCCTGTGAACCACCAAGGCAGCCCCTCATGAGAAACAAACTGTACTGAAATTGAATAAGTGTCAACTCGAGATGTTAAAGCACGGCAAACACTGCCTTTCCATGCTAGCAACCCCCCTAGTTCTGCATGCTGACAATACCACAGATTGATCAAACTCACTTCCAAGCATTGACAAGATCAAACGACCAAAAATACTCTATCTTAGTTTCCTAAAGACACTACATCAGGCCGAGTAGAGTTTACCAAGCTTCTGACGCTGTCCCACTTTGCCTTGCAGTTGAGGCCTCTCACATTCTAAATGAGAAAATTTGACTACATTAAATCTAAATGAACACCAACGACCTTTCAAAGCACATCCACTGATCACAAATCACACGTGGCCACACTTGGGAAAATAGCAACATCACATGGCGCTTCACATGGTGAAGGAGGCTGCCAACCAAAAAGTGCTGCTAATGCCGCGATATGAGCTTGAGGGGCTTGTGGAAGACATGGCTGTACCTTTCCAACTCATGCTCGCCTATGGCTTCATGCTCTGCTACCAGACCCAAACGACGCATCAAGGTTGCTTGAGTTTGAGTGGCTGTCTTCAGAGCCGCCCCACCCTTATTCAGCTTACTGCTTCGGCGTAGGACAAAGTCTGACGGGAGTTGAATGGCCCACCGCTTTTGAATCACCGGCAAAGGAAGCAGGCCATCAGTGGCTTGGGTTACCTTGGCAAATAAGGATTTCGCTGGAGTTGAAAGAATCGGGCTGGACTTCTGCAGCTGGAGATGGCGCTGACGACGCCTGGAGTAGACTTGCGAAATGGTCCTGGCGCCCACTCGGAGCGACATCGCTCGTTCCTAGTTCCGCCTGCGGGCGGCGATTCATCGATCCTCGCATCGCTACGAAGTGGGCCAAGGGCCTAGACCAGCAGCCTGCCCAGCAAAAGCCAGCCCAAAAACCGGAGCCCAACGCCCCTGCTCGCTTGAAACTCCTGCGCTCACCAGGTCCGGTCAACCGTGCGAGAGCATGGGATACCAGGACCGACAGTGCCGGCAGCAGCAACAAATGCAGGCGATGGGGAGGGCCACAGATTGGCCTCTACGCCACTTCCCAACGCAGGAGGAGCCGACTCGGGAAGAGTTGGAGCAGCAGAAGTTGGTCTTGGGACTGCCTTTTGCATCGGGTGGAAATCTTCTTCATCATGACGGATCCCAGCAGCGAGCAGAGAGGACGCCACGTGGTGCACGACGTGACCAGCACGCGATCCAGTGGGCTCGAGGCGGTTCTTGACTGGGATGCGACCCGCCGCCTGGAGATCTCCGGAGCTCCCCCTCGTCGGCAATCTGCCTCGGGAACGCGGCGGAGAAGAGCTCAGCTGTGGAAGTCTAGTCACGGCCTGGCCGATGACGGTCGCGACCTGGCTGATGATGGACGTTGCCTGGCCGAAGGAGGTGACGGAGAGCGTATGACGAAGGGACTCCACAGCTTCGGCGACAGCCAGTTCGGAAGTGCTTCCCCGACGCCTAGAGGAGTGACGCCAGCACTTACGACGCCGCCGAAGCCGCTCGCCAGAGTCGGCATCGCCATCCGCTGGTCCGGACGAAGAAAGCAAGCCCACCGCCGGAGACGAAGACGAGGAAGCTTCCGCAGTCTGGGAGATACGCCGCCACACCGAGGTGTGTCCCTGCGACGGGGGAGCTCCAGGGCAGGCATAAGAACGGTGACCAAGGCCCATGCAACAAAAGCAACGCACCCGGCGACGACACTCCGTAGCGCGATGCGATGTAGAGAAACAGTTGAAGCATTTTCCGCGAAGGTCTGCTGGAACCGGACGTCGATAGCCGCAAGAAGGGTGACGAGGTCTACTCCGAAAACGGCGGTGACCAACCACCTTCTGCCAGCCTTCCTCGACCGGACCTCGAGACACCCCTCGGCCATGAAGCAGCTCAACGCGAGCGGCGGTGGCGCGTGCAGGCCTACACGAGGCGGACCGCAGCCGCCGCTCGCGACGCTCGCCAGAGACCTTGCCGGGCGACGTGGGAGAAGCCAGCACCATGTCGCGGTAGGATGAGAGTGAAGCATGCCTGGATACAACAGGAGAGGCGGGAGGAGAGACCTCCCTCCAGCGCTCCAGCTTCGAGCGCCCTACCGCGGGGGAGGTCGGTGCCTTAGGATTAGGAATAGTGGCCGGCGCTTGGGGTGGCGCAACCGAGGAGGTGGCCGCCGAGTCCGGGGTGTACGTCGGCGTGCGGCTGTGGGGGGACATCTTCACATCTCATACGTTCCATCGAATTTGACGCCTTTTGTTTTTCTATTAAGGATTCTCGGACGCAGCGTGTGATGCTTCGCTGCAATAGTGCGAGCGATCTCTACACCATCCCTCTAGTCGCCCCCTCAGCTTCACCCAGCACCCACCTCGCCATCTCCTGCCAGCTATAGCATCAACGTCTTGGTCATTCCGGCGTCGCCTGTCTTGACATCCTAAATAAAAACTCACTCATTTCATATAATAAAGTAGACCGCTCTCTTTTTCAGTCCTATGAACTTGGCAAACACACACGCCTCCCTTTTGTTACCTCTTCTTCGCGCTCCTCTGTGCCATTTGAGCGAGTTCATTGTGATGTGTGGACATCTCCAGTTCCTAGCATATTTGATTTTCTCTACTATTTAGTGTTACTTGACGATTTCTCTCATTTTTGTTGGACTTTTCCTCTTAGAAAGATTTCAGAAGTTTCTCAGCTTTTAGCAGATTTCACTGCCTATGCTAGCACACAATTCGGTCTTCCTCTAAAATCCATATAGGCCGACAACGGCACTGAATTTGTGAACCACACCAACACATCCTTCCTTGCTTCCCGCGGCATTACCCTATGCCTCTCTTGTCCATATACCTCCCCTAGAATGGCAAAGCCGAGCGCATCATTCGCACCCTCAACAATGTGGTTCGCACGCTCCTGCTCCATGCCACTATGCCTCCCAAGTATTGGGCTGAGGCGCTAGCAACTGCCACCTATCTCATTAACCGTTGCCCATCCTCTTCTGTCGATGGTGACATTCCCTATGCCCTCCTTCATCGCTCCCCACCACAGTACAATCATCTCTGGGTTTTCGGTTGTCTTTGTTTTCCTAACCTTTCTGCCACTTCTGCTCATAAACTTGCTTCACGTTCTACGGCCTGTGTCTTCCTCGGTTACCCTTCTCACCATAAGGGGTACCGTTGTCTCGATCTCGCCACCAAACGTGTCATCATCTCCCGCCATGTTGTCTTTGATGAGAGCATATTCCTGTTTGCCAGTAGTGACCGATCTTCACCCCCTCCCTCTCACTCCGACTTCAATTTCCTCGACGTCGACCCTGCCATGCCGGTGCCTCGCACTGCTGCAATGGCACCCCTGCAGGTACCCTAGATGACTGCTCCACTACTGCATGGTGTCGAGCGATCATCTCCTTCCACGGCGCCATCCGTCGCTCCGCCACCACGACCGCCCGTGCATCCGTTTACTCGGATGGCCACGCGCGGCTCGCCGACCAACCGCACCAAAGACCGCATTCGCAGCTCCCAGCTACCCGACTTCATCGCCGCCGCGCCTTTCCGACGGCCGCTCCCTGGACCATCCGATGGTGACACGGGCTCGGTCTACCGCCGATCCCTCTGTAGAGTTTTTCTCCCTAGCGACCGACCACTCCCCAACTTCGCCTGTTTCGACAAACTATCATAGCGCCCTCGCCGATCCCAACTGGTGCGCCGCGATGGCCGAGGAGTACAAGGCCCCCGTGGACAACGACACCTAGTGACTTGTACCGCGCCCGCCAGGTACTGACGTCGTCTCCGGGAAGTGGATCTTCAAGCATAAGTTTCACTCTGATGGCAGTCTGGCTCGCTATAAAGCGCACTGGGTTGTTCGTGGCTTCTCTCAGCAGCACGGTGTCAACTACGACGAGACGTTCAGTCTGGTGATCAAACCGGCCACCATCCAGACTGTTCTCTCCATCGCCACATCCCACTCCTGGCCGATTTATTAGCTTGATGTCAAGAATGCCTTTCTCCATGGCACTCTTAATGAGACTGTCTACTGCCAGCAGCCTTCCGGATTCGTGGACCCTGCTCGTTCCACCCATGTGTGTCTTCTCCAGAAATCCCTTTATGGCTTGAAGCAGGCTCCCCGAGCATGGTACCAACGGTTCGCCTCCTACATATGCGGCATCGATTTCGTCTTCTCCGACATGTCCCTATTTGTCCTCCGTTAGGGGACTGACATAGCCTACCTACTGCTCTACGTCGACGATATCGTCCTCACGGCTTCCACCCAAGGTCTTCTCCAGCATCTCACAGGCTTGCTCCACTCGGAGTTTGCCATGACGGACCTCGGCGACCTGCACTTCTTCCTCGGCATCTCCGTCGCACGCTCCTCCAACGGCCTCTTCCTGTCTCAGCAACAGTATGCCGTTGATCTCTTACGACGCGCTGGTATGGCTGAGTGTCACCTTACGGCCACACCAGTGGATACTCACGCCAAGCTATCCGGCCACGACGGAGCTCCTGTGGCCGATCCGTCCGAGTATCGCAATCTTGCGGGGGCTCTGCAGTACCTGACACTCACACGTTCTGACTTGGCGTACCCCGTCCAGCAAGTGTGCCTTTTCATGCATGATCCGCTGGAGCCCCAACCCGCGTTGATCAAACGCATCCTACGATACGTCAAGGGTACTCTCGACGTCGGTCTTCACATCGGCCTCTTCCCGACGACATCCATCACCGCCTACTTCGATGCTGGCTGGGCCGGCTGCCCCGACTCACGACACTCCACCTCCGGCTACTGCATTTATCTCGGTGATAACCTTGTCTCTTGGTCCTCCAAGCCTCAGACAACCGTGTCTCGATCAAGTGTAGAAGCCGAGTACCGTGCTGTTGCCCATGTTGTAGCAGAGTGTTGCTGGCTGCAGCAACTTCTCCAAGAGCTTCACGCCCCAGTTGCTTCGGCGACTGTTGTCTACTGCGACAATATCAGCGCCATCTATATGTCAACTAATCCAGTTCAGCACCGACGCACGAAGCACATCGAGATTGACATTCACTTCGTCCGCGAGAAGGTTTCACTTGATGAGGTTCGTGTTTTGCACGTGTCATCCTCTCATCAGTTCGCGGACATCATGACAAAAGGTCTCCCGACGCAGCTGTTTAAGGAGTTTCGATCCAGTCTTTGCGTCCGGACTGCCGCTACGACTGTAGGCATGTATTAGAATAATTAGATATCTTTTCCTGTATGCGCTTTCCATGTATGCGCCTTCCATGTATATACCTTCTTTGTATACGTTTTTTATGTATGCGTCTTCTATGTATATGCTTTTCTTGTGTACCTACACCAGGCCAATATATATATAAGCCACCCCAACCCTTTAGCTGTGTGGTGTTTGCTCCAATCTTTCTCTGCTCTTCTACAATTCTAATTCTCTTAAATCTCTCATTAGTCACATTCTGTTAACTAGACTAAATTGTGTTAGTTCCACTAATTGCATTTGGATCTGCTGCTGCGATGCTGCATATTTTCTTAGAAAAAGTTACTACTTACTACTGTCTCCTATACTATATTCTGATGCTAAAGCTATCTTCTATGTAGAAACCCATACGAGCATCTGATGTTAGAACTATCTTCTATACATTGCTAATTTGCTATATGTGTAACTCTGTAACTCTATATATTAACTTACAGAAATAGTGCAGTGACCAATATTCATCACAGATTATTTTTTCCCAATGATATACACATCAATATTGCGTACAGTATTCCTGTTCCTAACTAATATGAAGCTATCAACCTATCAATATTCAGTTCTTGATGATTATGATGTTAGGGTGCACAAACTTTGGTTAAACCTTATTTGTCAAGATTGTTGCGTGTCTCTGCTGGTTTTTAAGTGTCTAGCTTGTAACCAATGGCCATCTGCAGAATTCCTCAATTGACATGCATTGAAAAATGTTGCTTGTGATATTACCATAAACTTGTGAAGTCTGTTGTGTAATCTCATCCTGTTTGCCTTCTACTTTGGCTGATAGTCATGTAATGACTATTGGAATTCTTTTCTTGTTGGATCTAAACAAATTGGGAGCATAACATATAACCATTCATGACAGGCAAATTCAAACCCATATAATGTTGACATTTATTGCTATTTAGATTTGCATTTTTCTGGCTTACCTGCAATATAGTTCATATAAATAATATTCCGTTTCAAACAGCCTCCAGGTGCTGCTGAATCACATGCTCTTGTAATCCCTGCTTCCGACTGTGGAGATATTACATTCACAGATAGTCCATCCACAACTATGGATATACCTGAACAGAGGCTTTCCCCAGTTGGTCCCACATCTTTGGAGGCATTTAACCTCCAAACTATGGCACCTATTCAGGATGTTGTTTCTAAAGTTCAAGAACCTCAGAAAGATATTGCATCACCTGCAGGGTCCCAACCCTTAGTGTTATCATCTGGTAGATTTGATTGTCTTACCAAAGCTGAAGCAATGCTCACTTTTGCACCAGAATATGTAGCTGTTGAAATTCCTGTTGGTGAGATGCCAACATCACTGTTTACAAATCCCTACTTGCCCAGATCAAAAAAAGCAGGGAGTTCTAGTTTTAGCTCAAGAGTTTATTCATATGATGTTACACAAAGGTCTGAAATTGAGTCCACAGAAGACAAACCTGAGAAGTCTGTCAAACTAACATCCGGTAATCTTTCACGTGACGTTGGTTCATCGAACTTATACACACTTGTCCAAGGTGGGAATAAAGAGAGTGACAAGAGATTAGACAATACGGACATACAGTCATGTAAGGGAGAAACATCACCGCCTGTTTCTGGTGTAACTTCATTCAGTTCTTCTCTTGTTTCGCAAAAGAAGAGTGACAGCATGTTAAACGCTGGCTATTTCCTTCTATCTATGAAGACTGTTCTTGCAACTGAATTTGAATGCATCTCATTCCAGGCTGCCATGTGCAGAATAAGGCATACACTCTTAACTTTGAGAAGCAAAGCACCTGCTGAGTTGAATAGTGCCATGTCCAGTTTTATGTATACAGAGGTCAGCAGTAAGTCAGATATGATGATCCCCAAATATGACATAAAAAAGAAAGAAAATATACCAGTTAGGCTCTCTAGTGATGTTGATGGTGAAATGTATGATGGATCCCTAACGGCAAATGTGGGAGTTTGGAGGCCTGTTGGGGCTCCTAAAGGGGCAAAACCCCTTGAGTGTTTGTCTGCTAAAACATTTACTAGCACAAGCCCAAATCTACCTTTACAGAGGCAGCCTATTGTGGATCTTCTCAGTGCCATGGCTTTGCTAGTTCAACAATCTACTTCATTTGTTGATCTTGCACTTGATATGGATGATGGAGATGGTTCATTTTTCTGGCTTGCCTTGGAGGAGCAAAAGAGACGTGGATTCTCCTGTGAGCCTTTTATGGTTCATGCTGGCTGTGGTGGACTATTGGGAACATGCCATTCAAAGGATTGTGCTGGTGTTGATTTAGTTGATCCACTTGCTGCAGAGGTAAAATCTGGTGTCTGTTCTTTTTCTTATCACTGCTACTCCTGCATTACACTGTTTCTCCTTATTCCAATGTTCATGCTCAACCTCTTCTTTTGGGTACAGGTTTCAGAGTCATCCATGATTAGCTTGTTGCAGTCAGATATAAAAGCAGCTCTTAAAACTGCCTTTGCAAACATGGATGGTCCATTATCGGTAATTGATTGGTGCAGGGGTCGAAGCAATGTTGCTGAGTCTGCCGCTATGGGAGATGCCTACTGTTTTCAGTACCCTTCCAGTGACATTCGAGAATCAAGCGCTATACCCATTGGTGGAGATTCAATGAGCTCACCCCATTCTAGCAATCGAGGTATCCCTGGCTGCTTCCATATTTTATGATCTTGTGACTTGTCCTCTGAGCTTGATAATTCACTTGTCAAAATAATATTGCCAGAGGGAGCAAGACGTGATGATTCATCTCAGAGGAGATTAAATGTTGACGCAAGCACTTCAGAGCTGGAGCATCAAAAGGGGTATCACCGTGTTAGACCAACCATTGCTGCACTCCCTTCGCCTTCTCTGCTTGTCGGGTAGCATAATTTTGTTTTCCATGAACTATTTTTCAGCATGAATTTATGGATGAATTGCTGATATGGTTATTGAAACTGTAGTTACCAGGACGATTGGTTAAAGACCTCTGCCAACTGTCTTAAATTGTGGGAGAAGGCTCCTTTGGAACCTTATGCTTCGCCCAAGCCTGTAAGTCCCATAAGCTACTCTAAATTAGTAGATTTCATCATTGTTTTGCTTTGAAAAGAGCTCAATAATTTGCTTACTCATAACCTTTTATCATTTCTTTGCTCTTTCAGGTTACTTACTATGCACTGTGCCCTGATATCGAAATGCTTACTTCTGCGGCCACTGATTTTTTCCTTCAGCTTGGAACAAGTAAGTGTCTATCATTTTGTTCTTGCTTAAGATTTTCTTTAGTCTTCAGTCATAAATGTGCAGTTGTTTTTTTTTCTCGAACACGCAGGAGAGCTGCGTATATTTATATTAAGAAGGAGAGAACCCTTACATACTCACATACCCAAAAACACACGCTTACTCTAGAAAAAACTCGTCTATGGTACAGAAACAAGATCGACCTCTACCAGATACAAGATCTAGACCAAAGTCTATGACGGAGCAGTTAGGTATGAAATACCCTTTGCTCCAGCCAATCCCCAAATCCTCATCTCCTCACTGACAGATGCCAAGAGAGCCCTAACATCCAGTGCAGTCCCATCAAAGACACAACGATTGCGGAGGTTCTAAAGAGACCATACCCCTAAAATGATGATGGAATTGAGGCCTTGCCGAGCCTGGCCATCCACTGCATTGTGTGTTCTGGACCACTATTCTTCTAAGGAGGGCTCACTCGGTTGAGGGGCAAGGTTCTGTAGCCCCACCTTTTGTAGCAGTTCGAACCAAAACTGTCGGGCAACCACACATGAGACCAAGAGGTGGTTAATGGTTTTCTCCTCCTGATTGCAAAGCAAGCACGGGGAGGATGCTGCAGTCCTCGGCGTGCCAAACGATCAACAGTCCAGCACTTATCGTGTGCAACCAGCCACATAAAAAATCAACATTTATTTGGGGCCATGTTCTCCAAATTCGCTCCCAGGGGCTAAAAACAATGCTCCCCTGAAAGAAGCCTTCTATGCTGATTTTGCCGAGTACTTTCCATTGGCAGTGAAGCGCCATATGTATTTATCTTCTGAATCAGGTTGCAGCACTACCTATGCAGTTGTTATATGAACCTAACAAGGGTTAAGAACCTGGTGGTAGTCAGCTGGTTTCCACCAGCTTGGAACTAGTAGCCTGAGTGCTGCACATAAAGTTTGAGAGAAAATTCAGCTATCCATAAGTAATACATGGTACTTCAATTCATACTAGACAATCTTTACAGTTGATCCTTTTCTACGAATCTAAGATTGTATTATTAACATCAAAATCAGATGTGATTATGAACATAAAAAAAACCCAATTCCTCTTTGACAACATAATAATGTAGGCAAGAAAAATAATAACCACACATTTGTTTTGTTGCTGCAACGGCTTGTCATTGTTTAACAATCTCGTAATCTCCAAATCATTATTCTAATTCATGGCGGTGCAAAATATTTTTAACAACGTTTACTGTGCTTTGCTAATTGTGTGCCCTTATAGTTTATGAAGTTTGCAAATTGGGAACTCATTCACCACAAAACAGTGGAGGACAAATAGAGTTATCCCCTGGAAAATATTTGCCTTCAGGACTTGTTCTTGTTGAGTGTCCTGAGCAAGTGAAGATTGGGGGCAACCACTTAAGTTCCATCAGTTCAATAAGTGATTATTTTCAAGCTCTTTCAAAAAATTGGAGTGTGAAAAGCTTTGTAACATCTCTGGCAAGGATAATTAAGGATATCAAGCTTACTTCAAGCATCTCTACAAATCAGAAGGAGAGCAGTAGTGGACCTTGCACTGTAAGGCCTTTTTCATTTTGTTTCCTTTTTACTTGAGGAGCTTAACAAAACAATAGCTGCATTGTTTCTGCTTTATGTTCGTGTTTTCTCTTTAGTCATCTGTCCTATCTTTAAGTTTTGACAAGACTACTTTTTTCTTTTTCTTTCTTTTATGAGAACAGCACAGGAGAACCCTACTAAAATAAATATACTAAAATATAAAAGCTGTACAAAAGGATTTGCAAATACAAAAAGAAAAGTGGGTAACTCACTGAGTCAAGGGTGCTTCTTTAATCAGATATAATAATTATCTTTGTTTTGTAGTTCAACTTGTTATTCTAGGCGACTTTTGCAGAGTTGTTACTTCTCAATATGTAAGCCCAAGGATTGAGTTTTTTTTTGGACATGGACTCATTTAAGGATTCCACTCACTCATTTGGTTCTATATAATCATCCTACATTTTTGCCTGCCACTTCTAACTTACAAACCTTTATTCATGCTTGGAACTTTGAACCATTCCTTTTTTGACGGGAAATAGCAGGGGAGAGGCCTACTGAAATATATTGATAACTATGAAAGAAATACAGAGTTAGAGGGAGAAAAGTAAAGAAAAGCCTTAAACAATCCAACTAAACGAAGCAGCCACCATAACTGGAAGCAATCTGACTTTGAGCCAATCTAAATCCGCAAATAACTGAATAAGAGCCTCTTCCGTCTATGTTTGTTGGGAGGGGTTTTCTTGAATGTTCAGTCATTTCTTTGAAGCCAGATATGCGAACAAGATAGAGTAATAGGTTCATTAAAGAATGATTTCTTTTAGCCAGCCTGTGATTTCACCGCCATCAGCATGTCAAATATTTTAATTGAAGTATCCCAGTTGACATTAATCATACTCTCAACACAATTTTGCTGAACTGGCAATCCAAAAATAGATGCAACCAATCTCCCATGTCGGCAGAACAAAGTGCACAGGTTATACCACCATCAACTCTAAAATTCTTTCTGCAAAGCATTCCTCTAATGTTGATTTTTCCCTGAAAAAGAATTCAAAAGAACATACTATGTTTTAAACATGCATTTATTTTTCCAGATCAGTTGAAAATAGGATATGCATTTTTTTAGGGAACAGTAAGGGGGATATTTGAATCTCCCCTGTTAAAGCCAGACAAGACTTTTTAGCCACAAATTCATCAGAGCTCCAAATAAATGACCAAATATCCTGGTCAGCATTTAATTCAATTAAAGAAATCCTCTGTTGTAGTTCTTGTTATTTATGATGTGCTTCAAGCTTTCAAGTCATGCCTCTCCATGGATGAATTGATATATATGTATTACATGTTTTGCCTGGAGAAGTGTTTTGCAATATGATAATCTATTTTAACACATATGGTCCATTATACGTGCAGGCAATTTATGTGGTTTGCCCATTTCCTGAACCATCTGCAGTTCTAAAGACACTGGTAGAATGTTCTGTTGCTCTTGGGTTTGTTGTTTTATCACCAGAGAGAGAAAGGAAATCTTTCCTATATTCTCAGGTTGCCAAAGCCCTAAACTGTAGTGCTTCTGCCGATGAAGCATCAGCATCCAATGTTGTAATGCTCTCTGGATTCAGTATACCTAAGCTTGTCTTGCAGATTGTTACTGTTGAAACTTTACTGAGACTCCATATACCAAACAATGAGCTTGTTGTTTTGAAGGACATAGCATTCACTGTGTACAACAAGGCTCGACGAATCCCACAGGCCGTTTCCACAAGTGAGATGTTTCAGTCACCTACTTATGTGGGTAGATCTCAGTCCACAATGATGCATGTTGCGTCTCCTGGTCCCTCCCTTTGGAAAGAATGCTTAGTTCCTCGGATGTCTGGATCAACTCTCTCAAGAGAAACAGAGTTCGATGCATCCATGAGGTCGGTAACATGGGATAACTCGTGGCAACCAGCTCGTACTGGAGGGTTGCCAGACCCAAGTAAGCCCCCCGATTTATGTGCTCAAGATGACAAGAAGTATGCCTTTGAGCCACTTTTCATACTAGCAGAGTCTGGGTCTGTTGATTATAATGCTGTCATGGAATCGTCAAAATCTGGAGTGGATGGAAGTGGTACTGGGGTTTACAGTTCAGTTTCAGGAGGTGGCTCTGATAGTGGAGCGAGTCCTCTACTCGAAGGGTCTGAGAGTGACACAGCAACAAGGCTTCATTGCTGCTATGGTTGGACTGAGGACTGGCGATGGTTAGTATGCATCTGGACAGATTCTAGAGGAGAGTTATTGGACAGCTTAATATTTCCTTTTGGTAGTATTAGCAGCCGCCAAGACACTAAAGTTCTCCAAAGCCTTTTCATCCAAATTCTGCAGCAGGGTTGTCAAATAATGTCTTCTTCTCCCGAGACTAGCAATATACGACCAAGAGATGTAATAATAACCCGAATTGGAGGTTTCCTTGAACTTGAAATCCAGGGTACTAACTGCTTTTAGCATAAACTCTATTTTTTATTTGTTAGACCATAAATGCGATTATCTTAAATATTTTGTATGCAGAATGGCAAAAGGCAATATACTCTTTTGGTGGTAATGAAGTCAAGAAGTGGCCTGTGCAGTTACGACGCTCTATACCAGAGGGTATTCCATCAAATGCTAATGGACCAACACTCCAGCAGCAAGATATGGGCTTAATCCAAGACAGAAACATGCCTTCCTCACCAAGCCCTTTGTACACTCACTCAAAATCTAGCTTCATGAAGGGGCAGTCAAGCAACAAAAAGCAGATCCTGGTGGAACAAACTGGAATGGACAGTGCAAGGGGTTCATTGCACTTGGTTCGCAGCATCAGTTTGGTTGCAGTTTCCCAGGACCATTCGTTGCATCTCACATTCCAAGCGGATCTGTTGACCAGACCTACTTCTGGTAAGTACTACCTGTCTATATATCATTATGTCTTAATCTACAAGTTTTCAGTTTGTACCCATTTGATGTGGATCTTTGTACAGTCTAAAGTAATGACTTAATGACTTTGTCATACATGAATACACATACGATCATCTGTTTAAAATCTACATCATGCTCCACCTCTCTTTTTTTAGTTTTCTTTTTACTATGAGCATATGATTAAATTTTAACCTACAACGTGTTATATAATTACAAATCAACTAGCAAATTCTTGGTTTGATTTGAGCTATTGTTCAAGTGTATCAATGTCCAATAATAAAACTCTTGTTTGCAAGGAAATCAGTAGAAAAAAGAAGGAATCACATTTATTTGTTTGATAAATTGTCACCTATTTTACAGGTGAAGGGAATCAAAGTAGCAGTAGCCCTTCCAGTTATTTAGAAGGGTTCACTCCAGTGAGGTCCATTGGGTCAATGTCGGCGTCGTATCTCCTAGTTCCTTCACCAAGTATGCGATACATTTCTCCTGTGGCATTACAGCTTCCAACATGCCTTACATCAGAATCTCCGCCACTTGCCCACCTACTGCACAGCAAAGGGACAGCAATTCCCTTGACAATGGGCTATGTTGTCTCCAAAGCAGTCCCACCAGTAAGAAAGGACTCTGCACAACTCATCAAAGAGGACAAGCCCTCTGTTCTCTTAGTTAGCATTGTTGATCACTATGGAGGCAGCATTGCCGGTGCTCAAGAAAAGATGAGCCGAGGGGTTGGCAGCAGCAACCTGAGCAAGCAGGCGAGGAACTTAACGCAGGAAACAGCCACTCGAGATTATGAGATGGAGATGCATAATGTGTTGGAAGCCGTGGCAGCTGAGCTCCACTCCCTTTCATGGATGACAGTAAGCCCGGCCTACATGGAAAGACGCAGCGCCCTGCCCTTCCACTGCGATATGGTCCTAAGGTTGAGGAGACTTCTCCACTATGCTGATCGACATCTCTGTCAATCGACAGAGAGCGCAGAGGTAACTTAAGATGGGCCAACTAATTCATATGTAGTTTTTACACAGGTGTGTTGAGCAATAGGTTGGAAAAATTCGTTGCTTGTCGAGGGGGTGTTATTACTTGTTGGAAATGTTGTTCTCATGTAAGAAATGTGATAAATCCTGAACAGGCCTGTTCGCGCATCATTCCAATTCACTGTGAATCACTTGGTTTTCTGAAATTTTGTAACAAAAGAATTGGGCGTGCTTGGACAAATTTTGTTGGGACAAGCATGGCTCAACAACAATTACCCTAGATCAGTGCTCAAACCCGGCGTTAACCGGCCAGTTACTGCCGGTAAGCAGTTCTACCAGTAGAATAAAAACCAACGATTTTTTGTTTAATTTAAATTTAAAATTTTAAATGTAAAAATTAGTTTCCCTAATGATGTTTATATTGTTTAACACTAATGAAATGTATTAGGAAGATATATGCACCTCTCCGTTTGACTTTATGTTTTTTGCTATAAATGTAATAGGAATTGCTAATTTCAAATTTAAAAAATGGTTTTTGATGGTTTTTCTCTGGTTTTTGTGGTAAATAGTTGATTTTTTGGTTACCAGTTTTAAACTCAAATTTTATCCATTGAAATTTGGTCGGTTTTTTTCAGTTACTGACTAGTAACCGGTACCAGACCTCGACCAGGATTCAGACCAATACAGGGTTTTCTAACCCTGCCCTAGATAACCCTTTGGGTCTGGACAAACTTGCTGGGGTTTGGTATCCTGCCCTCGCCTGAGATTTCTGTTTGCCAGGAACTGGCCGGGAATCATTGAAATCACCGTTTCCAGAATTTAGCTGGACAATGGTTACCCGGTTCGATGTTCTTCGTTCGAATCATAGTTTGGCCTACTGTACTGGTTGGTTGTTGCATTAATTCCTAGATATCTCTTATTACAATCACATATATCAATAGTTTGATGTCTTCTCCTTGTCCTTGTACCACAACATATCCGACAAAGCTTCCGCACATGCAAGGCAGATTCATTGGATCTATTTTTTCTAGAATAATCAGATTCATTGGATCTTCCTCGTGAGTTGGATCATTTTGGTTCTAACTTCTTCTATACTACTCACCCAACACGCAATTAGGATCCTAATATTAGCTAGCTCTATGGCACTGTTCTATTGTATTCTATTTCTAGCTTATGTTTAGAAAAGTTAAAAGTTTATATAAATATCTGACTTTTTGAAGTAATTTTTTCACTTCCCTTTATCATCTCACTCTAAGGATAAGCAGGGAGTCACGAGTATATCACGCAATCTACTCCTTTCACTCTTGTCACGTGAACATATCTTTTTCTTATTTTTTTCCATCACACTTCTTTTCCTAAAAGTCTTTTCTTTTAGTCATTAATATTTATTTTTAGTTAAAATATATAAACTACAGTTAAAAATTATCAGCAAAAGTTAATATAAATACCCCATAAACAATTGCACCTACACGTGCCATTGACAAACGAATGACGCTTAAACGTCGCAGGCAAGGTCCCGATAAAAATGAGAGAAGGAACTACTTTATTTACTTCCACCCAATAAACCAACACCATCTTTTCTTTACGAATATTTTAGAACAAAATTTTTAAGAATCGATGAATAGCTAGCTACTTGGAAGAAAATGAATGAGAAGAAGACAACAACCAAAACTTGAAAGAAAACCCACCTCCACCACCTTGGAAGAGTTGGCTGTAATTGAGCTATGACTATGTACTCGTGAAATTGACAACCGAGTTATATAGTAGATAGTGTAGATCTAATGTTTGCAAATTATGGAAAATTAAAACCTTACGCCTTCGAAGCCCCTTACTACAGTTGATAGCATTTGTGAGCTATCATCTCCTTTCATCTCTACACATGTACTAGCCCTGATATGGCTATTACTCGAACTCCACATGTATCTTGGATGCGGCGATCCACCCGTGGCTAGTGACGCCATTGCCATCTCATCATATAGATGCTATCCACCGTCGACTTGGTAAAACCCAGTGAAAGTTTGGCTTGAACCTCAGTGCTTCACCGCTCTAGGCGTCTTCCTCAATTTGTATCGTCAAAAGTGGTAAGAACATGATCCCGTTTGATATCAAACCATATTAGAAACCTGAGAAAATTTTCTTATTCCTGTGATAATTGAACTATTTTATGCGGATTTTCTTTGAAATTTTCGTGTTCCAAAATAAGCTAAATAAAAAGCTATATTTTTTAATTCCACCTGATCAGCAACATAAGGGTCTGTTCTTTTTTGCTACGACTTATGACTTTTGGCTGAAATATTTGAATTTTAGCTGTTTGCGACAGAGATTACGGAGAGAGATACTCGCTTGCGATTTTAGATATACAGATGTTGGATTTTTAACGTGTACTATAATTAACTTGTAGATTCTATCTAAAAAATACTTTATTAAAAAATAAATAATATAGTAAAAATTAAAAACCATTTTAAAAAACTAAAAAGAAAGAACATACCTAAGACAGCGTTCCATTTTCTACGGCCAATACAGTTTTTCTCCAGAGCTTTATTTATAGCCGACAGGTCACAGAGGCTGCTTGTTACTTCAGTTTCCTCGTGCCCTCAGCACCCTTGCACGTCATCAATCAATCATTACGGCTCAAAACAGGCCGCATTATTGCTAGGTACCCCCGACCTGGACAAATCCGCCGCAAGAGCCAAGACACCACCACCGCCTAGACCTAGTACCCGTTGCCGCGCCCACGCGCGCACTCTCCAATCTCTCTACCATTTCCTTCCGCACGCGGCCACGCAGGCCAGTGACCACTGACCACAGGCAGGCAGCCCAAAAGATTTTTTTTTTTTAAAAAATGAGCGAGAGAGAGAGAGACAGAAGAGAAGGGGGCGAGCCACTAAAAAAGAGACCGAAAGCGACCAAATCTCGCAACGAATTCCACCTCTCCCACGCACACTTTCCCTTCCCTTCCCCCTCGCGATCCAAATCCGAATCCGCGCTCGGCGATGGACGGCGGGGCGCAGCCGCCGGACACGGAGATGGCGGACGCCGGTGCGGGGGCGGGGGCGGGGGCGGGTGGGCTGCAGCCGGCCGTGGCGCCGGCGCCGGCGGGGATGATGGAGAACATCCAGGCCACGCTCAGCCACGGCGGGAGGTTCATCCAGTACAACATCTTCGGTAACGTGTTCGAGGTCACCGCCAAGTACAAGCCCCCCATCCTCCCCATCGGCAAGGGCGCCTACGGCATCGTCTGGTCCGTTGCCTCTCCCGCCGCTCGCCGCTCGCTCCCCCACCCGATTCGTGTGTCTGATTTGTGCGGGGGGTTTTTCTTTTTGATGGCAGCTCGGCGCTCAACTCGGAGACGGGGGAGCAGGTGGCGATCAAGAAGATCGCCAACGCCTTCGACAACAAGATCGACGCCAAGCGGACGCTCCGCGAGATCAAGCTGCTCCGCCACATGGACCACGAGAATGTCAGTCACGCCCGCTCCGATCCGTTGACCTCTTCTGATGCAATTCCCTTTTCATTTCTAGGCGCGGATTTGAGATTCTCCCTTAAATGTTTTTGTCTCTGCTTAGTTATGTTGGTTTTGGTTGCATTAAATTGGGGGCGGGGCGGTGGGTTAGTTACCAAATGACTGAGCCCGTGACAGCTCGGGCAACAGGCCTGGAGCGGCAGCACATGATGCTCGTAGGTGCTGATGTCAAAAGTCGCGTAAGGACCAACCTGGTGCTACCTTTTTTCTGGGTCAATCGAATCCAGTCTGAATGTAGTGGAAGTGAATGTCTAGTTGGTAGGGGACTAGGAGTTGTGTTACTATTGGAAAGACTTAGCATCTACTTTCTGTTTAGACGTTGGACTTGGACTTGAATCTTTCCAATGTAAGAAAGAGGATTAGAAGGAGTCCACGTTTGAATTATGTCATTTGACCAGCATAGGCTTGAGTAATCACTTTCAGTTTGTCAGAGGGGACTATTTCAGATAATCAATGTTAGAAATACAACTACTGGAGAAGTAGATTAGAGATTTGATCGTATCTTGACAGCCTGCCCTTGAACACCGCAGCATTTTCTGAAGTGAGCTGAGTTAAAATCTGGATGATGATAAGTTATAATCACCATTAAATATTTTCCTGATAAAATGTGAAAACACGAACAGGTTACCAATTTTCTATGTTATATGCAAAAATATTACCTTTCCTGTTCCATTTTGATCTTTGTTTTATCAAGCAACCTCTTTTGGAGATTGTGTATACACATGGTTATTGTGGAAGGTTTTCTCAAAGCAAAATAGGTTTTTGGCTCATATCCCACATAAAGCAAAGTGTTTCAGCTTTTAATGCTCTGATGATATGGGTGAACTTTTTTTGGGAATTATACCATTGGACAATTTGAGTGTTAGTTGCAGATCATCGGATTAAGCAAGGTTTGGTCGGTGGAAGTACTTCGTTAATGCACTTGCTTTATACACTGTCAGCTATTTATATCTAAACTTTTCCTTAATAGTGGCGTAAGTCTTATTCTTGTATTCTCCGTGTCAACCCCCTAAGAGCATTATCTTAAATAAAATCCCAATTTGGAGACCCTGTATTCTTATATCTGTATTGGAACCTTTTGCTTTTTTAAGTGAAAAACCTGTTGGTTTGTGTCCTACATAAAGCAAAATCTTTGAGCTTTCAACATTGCAAAGATATAAACAAACCGTTGTTGTGAGCTATAATGTTGTTGTTGTGAGCTATAATGTTGGAGGACAATTATGAATGTGGAATAGCAGATCTTTGGATTAGACATGGTTTGGTTAGTGCAAATAATTGGTTGGTGCACTTTTTTATCTACCACTAGTCAGCTGTCTGTACCTGGTTAGTTGTTTTCTACATATCCATAGTAGCTGCTAACTCTTAGTTAGTTGTATACAACATATCCATGCTCCAAACAGCAATAAATCGTCACAACTTCCCGCTCATGTGGTTTTTGGGAACTTATGCAGTTGGTATAATGCTGCCTTGTATTCAGATTGGCTACAAATGTTAAAGAAGGGTATACACAGTTGACAGTAAAAAGCATCCAAAAAGCTAAAAACTATCAAAAAAACTTAAAAATTGAAAGTCGCATAATTATTTTATTCATACTTCATATCAAGCATTGTGGGCTTTTGGCTATTTGAATGCATTTTATTTGTAAAATATGTGGTGGTATCTGCACTACTACAAAGCAGTGTAACATGCAAAATAACCTCCGTTTACTCTTCCAACAAGCAAAAAACATTACAAATTGCCATCATCCGCATCTGTATATTTTAATCATATTTCATATGGTGGTGCCAGAAGGACTACTAGGTGCAGATTCTTATTATTCATTTATCTTTCCTCATTTTGTTAATATCATGCCTTGGTTATATTTTGATGAAGAATATAGCTATAGTTATGTTAATAATATCATAGCAATTTGTTTCTGTTGTGTCATTGCTATACAATACTACATCTGGGGAAACATGTTTTTAACCTGAAAATGCCAACACCTCATCATAATGTCATCGGACATAACTCAGCTCTAAGAAATGTTTGTTGTGTGGTGTCGAAAAACACGTTGGGCACAGAAACACAAACACCACTTGGCAGAAGTGTCCATGCAACTTATTTTAGCCGTAACTGTAGCACATAAAAGTTTGATGACATGTATCAGGTGCAAACGGTACGGGTTAATTTTGATGATCCGGTACTGAATACGGGAAGGTAATTTAGTATCCGGTACCGAATCTAGTCGGTACCGGATAGTTGTTGCCGGATACGGTAGCGAAAATGGGAAAGCTAAATCCGACCGAATAGCGTCGGTAAACGATAAACCGGATACTATCCGGCCGGATATGCGACAAACAAGTTAGTACCCCAATCGGCCTAACCCACCAACCATCGTTGATATCAACCGGCCTGTATTTTACTGAAGTCTTAGCCTAACTCCAGAGTCCAGCTAGTCACCACCAATCCTTTCCGCTTATGCTGAACTTGCGTATGAATTTATCAGTTTTTGAACTTATGTATGAATTTATCGGTTTTTGAACTTATATATGAATTTATTACTTACGTTGAACTTGTGTTATGTCGGCTATCATATTTAAGTAATCTAGATGAATTTATTGCTAGTTGAAGGCTTGAAGTGATGGTGGTGTGGTTCAATGTATGCACATATTATCCGTTTCCGTTCCGAAATCGTAATGTGTTCATCCTGATGGTACTTTATCAAAAACTCCAAATTCATATTCTTATCCGGCCTTACCATATCTGACTCCGAATTCGGAGGAAAAAATATAGGTTATGATACGGTATGAGTAATATCTATCCGAATCCAACCCGATTGCACCCCTCGATGTATGTGTTGTTGACTTATTTCATTTCATTCGAGCTGAGATAAAGTTGATTCGAACCATTGAATAAAATGTACAAATCTATGAGTGTATAAATTTTTGTGATACAAACACATGTTCACCTCTCAGTGTATTTTTTGGTGCAAAATGTAAAAACTAAAAATCATTGCATGCTTGTAGCCCTCTTGCTTCTTACCATAGTTATTAAAGAATAATTTTCAAGTATGAAATCCAGCTACAATGTGTGTGTGTGTATACCATAGTTATTCTACGCTCCGGCCGTAACGGGAGCCAGGCGACCCGATCGTAAAAGCGCACGATCCCACGTTTCCCATGCGCAGTGCGATCCTAGTCTCCCACGTGCCGCGCGATCCTAGTCAACTGTCTATATGACGGTGGCAGTAAAATTGGAAATCACAATTACGACCAGATGCATATCAATTTACAGCCAGATGAAACATTTTTACTGTATTGACGAATTTACTGGACGCGTCGTTAGAATTTATCGACACACCTACCATGGCGCATGCTGGGCATATGATGGCGGAGGTAAAAAAATGATACTACATTTACGTCCAGATGCATATCAATTTATTGCTAAGATGAACCGCGAGTGGGTATGGATGGATAGGGCATGGGTTCGTGGCCTGTAAGTGTTGTGAGTGGGTAGGAACCGATCGGTGGGGGGACTGGCTACGCTTAGGCATAGAATTGTGTGTGTGTGAATCATTTTTCGTATTCTTAGGAGTACATACTCCTACCTTCCAATATACCCATTAAATGAATATGTTATATTTCTTTATCACATTAGATATACTTAAATACTGATTCTAAGGTACTCCAATACAAGGTTATCACGGCGATAAGGCGAGGCGAGGCGCCAGACTACCTTCACATCTTTTAGGCGAGGATGGCGTGCGGCGAGGCGACGCCATACTCACACTCTAACCTTTTATGACAGCAATTTTGTTGAACATTGACAGCAATTTTAACTATGTATGAAAGCAAATAAACATGAATAATAGTGCAGCTAGAAAACATGAATGTTGAATGGCATACCTTGACAACATTGTCCATTGTTTGTCGACTTTGCTCTTCTCACAAGTAGCATGCAACTTCCATGAGTCCATTACTGCCATGGAGCAAAACTTAACACGTTAGTATAGTATTAACACCTTCTAATAAATTGAAGTGACAAATTGTACATACAAATTATGAAAACAAGACAACAGTATCAATGGAAATTAAAAATGATTACATGACAAACGAAACCATAGTGGCATAGTCCATACAAACGAAACCATAGTGGCATAGTCCATACAAATGAAACCATAGTGGCATGATTACAAGACAACGGTAGCTTAAAAGTCACACAAGTCCATACAACCAAAAAGACCAAAACATCAACAATCTAGCACTCCTCTCAATAATCATCCATCTCGAATGCATCTATAACATGCCTACTGCATACGAAGCAATATCTAGAAAGTAGAAACATCTAAAACACAGCCGGCGGAAGAACCTGAGCGGCGGCGTGGATCCTGGAGGGAGGCGACGGCGTGGAGCCCGGAGGGAGGCGGCGGCGTGGAGCCCGGAGGGAGGCGGCGGCGTGGAGGCCTGGAGGGAGGCGGCGGCGTGGAGCCCAGAGGGAGGCGGCGTGGAGCCCGGAGGAAGGCAGCGGCGTGGAGGCTCGGAGCCTCGGAGGGAGGCGGCGGCGTGGAGGCCCGGAGGGAGGCGGCGGCGTGGAGGCCTGGAGATCGCCCGAGTCGCCCGCACGCCGACCTCCCTTCGCTTCGGATGTAACGCCTACACGGCTACGCCCGTATCCGGTATCCCTTTATTTCTCCCGCTCTCCCTCCCGCGCTCCCTCCATTTTTCCCGCCGTTTCCCGCCTGTGCACAGAGGTATGGCACCCGCCTTGCTGTTGCGATGCGGTGACGAGGCCATGGCGACGACAAAGCGACGCCATACCGTCCGAGGCGGACGCCATACGCACGTAAGGCGAGGCGACGGCCGTGGCGGCAGCTCCCGGCCACTCCGACGCCTAAGCGACGGTTAGGCGACGCCTTAATAACCTTGCTCCAATACGATATGGTTGAAAAAATTTCATCAAAGATTATTATTTTTGGTATATACCCTTTTCTATATAAAAAAGAGTATTTACACAAATTATGCTATAAAAGTGATTTTGATGAATTTTTTCATAGAATTTACTTTAGAGTATCTTATAAATCATTATTAGAGTATATTAAAAAAAATAAAGAGAATTAACAATATCTATGGAACCATTTTCAATATATATATATGTGTGTGTGCGTGTGTGTGCGTGTGTGTGCACGTGTGCGTGCGTGCGCGTGCGCGTGTGCGTGTGCGTGTGTGTGTTGGTCGACTTTCCATTCATGATTGAGACTTTATCGATGCCTTTCTGAATTAATGAATGCTAATGGATTTACCTGATATATTATATATCATTACACTTGTACGCATATAAAAGCAATCCAAAGGCAGGAAGGCCTGTGCTCAGACACTATGGTGCCCCATTTCAGCGTCATACACACACACACACACATATATATATATATGGAACATACGCTATACACTCATTCTTACGGTGTACTCACCGTGCACCCAAACTAAGAAATCGTGAAAAATTCTGAAAAATTTTCTGGAAGAACTTTATGGTATACTCCACCTATGTATAAAATTTTAAGTTCAAATTTATTTTATGTTAAGAGTATCAAAAAAGAGAATTATGATAAATTTGAACTCTTAACATTTGTCTGATTTTTCTCTTTTTTGTTACTGTTAACATAGAACGAATTTGAATATGAAATTTTATACATAGGTAGAGCAAGTTTAGGAGTACATGTAAAAAAAAATTTGGAATTTTTCGCCACTTCTTTTTTTTTTAGCTTGAGTGCACGGTGAGTTCACCTTAGGAGTGAGTGCATAGCATGTGTTCCCATATATACATACATACACACACACATATATTGACACAAATCCATTTCTTCTGCAGATTGTTGCAATTAGGGATATTATACCTCCTCCACAAAGGAATTCATTCAATGATGTCTATATTGCATATGAATTGATGGATACCGATCTGCATCAAATTATTCGCTCAAATCAAGCTTTGTCAGAGGAGCACTGCCAGGTACTTATTTCAATATAAGAGCAGGACTTTCTCCTTTCCCCCGTTATTTGATAAGCTCAGTGTTTTAATTAATACTGTTATTTAGCTATAGAAATTATTGTCTGGTTAGTTTCTGATTTTGTTCGATTCCTTAAATACAACATACTGCCAGTTATTTGTTTCAGTTGATGCCTCATACACTACTATGTCAGATGTTAGTATTCTGGGAACTAATAACCAAAGCCTCTTATTTTTCTTCTGTTTCTGGTTGGCCTGAATCCTCTTGCTAGTCTAGGGCTATGTGTTCAAACTAAGTTTGCCTGATGTTTTAGTATACTAAACATTGACCTAAGAGGTGAAAATATTGAGATATATGTGGATGACTATCGGTAGATGCTTTGCTTCTTTGAAATATTACTGGAAATTTGATTAACACAACTACTCAGGTGAATTGTAATATGTTGATGAAGTTCCCTGTTGTATTGCACCTTTAATAATACTATTGGTAAGCAGCAGCTTTAAAACTGAGGAAATCGACATCAAGAGACCTACTATATATGACCTGAAGAAAGCCTTTATTGTATATAGGTAGAATGGTATAATTATATTCTTTCAATGCACCATTGAACATTGGATCAAGCAAAGGGAGCAGTTGAACAAGTTTATCACATCTGACACATGCCTGAGATATGACATATTATTTTTTTGCTAGCCATCTCTTTTATATGCTTTGGGAGCCACCCATTCATTGGCATTGCTAAGAGATGACTCCCTGAATATGACTATGTTTCTGATATCAGAGTACTCTATCTGTCATGACTTATGCCAATATTATATCTTCCTTATAGGAAGACATATTTCGGCATTTGCAAATTCTGTCCGATGATCTTTCATTGACAATTTCAATAAAGAAACCAATTGCTATTTATGATTATCGGTAGCAATATGCCTGCAGCCCTGCACTGACCATGCCTAAGTGGGTTTTTAGCATGTAAAAGGTTGATGCTATATCATGCCTGAGACCTCTTACTGTATCCTAGCTATTGTTGTCATTGTTAAGTGTTAACGGATACATTTCTCTCTCTTGAGTGGATTTCTAGGATGGTCGCCTATTTCTCTTCTGTTCAGAGTGTTAGATCTTGCGCTCTCTTGCTCTCTTAATTTGCAAGCTTCTATCTTGTTCTGAGAAATAGTACATGTTTGATATGCTTGTTTTGTGTAATTGTTTACCTTTTTGTGCAGTATTTCCTTTATCAGATTCTTCGTGGCTTAAAGTATATACATTCAGCAAATGTTCTTCACCGAGACTTGAAGCCTAGCAATCTTCTTTTGAATGCAAACTGTGACCTTAAAATTTGCGATTTTGGGCTTGCTCGTACCACCTCAGAAACTGATTTTATGACTGAGTATGTTGTCACAAGATGGTACAGGGCACCAGAGCTTTTGTTGAACTCCTCTGAATACACTGCAGCAATTGATGTGTGGTCTGTGGGCTGTATATTTATGGAACTGATGGATCGGAAACCTTTGTTTCCTGGAAGAGACCATGTCCATCAGCTACGCCTACTAATGGAGGTTAGACCATACCCTTTGAACTTTTATATTGAATTGATGAAATTATGTTGTTGTTAGTTGGAATGCTTGCTTCTGTATTGCACAGCCCAAAGGGGTTTATATAATATAGACTCAACACACACAACTCTAAACCCTAGACAATGGAAAAAATATCTAAATACCCTTAACATCCCCTCAAATGTAAGTCGTATATAATAGTATTACATTTGAAAAGGGTTGATACTAAAGTAGGGAAAATCCAAAGTTTTGAGTCTGAAGATGTCATAGCGTGTGGCTCTTGGAAAATTGTATCAAGTACCAAAAGACCTCCTATCTGAAATCATGCAACAGTCCAGAAAGCACAAAGTGCAGGGGCCAAGAAGATAAGAGGTAAGTGGGAGCAAAGTCGATCGCGGTAATACGATGAAGAGGATGTGGAAGGTGACACAAGTAGAGAGAGCTGTTAAATCAAACCGAAGAGGGATAGATAGAAGCAAAGCGGTATAGATCGAAGTCTGAGACGGCGGCAGCGCAGTGCACAAGAAGCGCGGCGGCCTTAGAAGCTCGGAGTGGCATCTCAAAGAGAAATGGCGGCATCATGAAGATTTCTACGATCTGCAGTGGCTTAAAGAAGAAGAGCGGCGGCTGCATTTATGCGAAAGGAAGGAGGTCCACACAATCAAAGAGGATAGACCGTGGCTAGCAAAGCAATAAGTTGATTGACAAGGAATTTGTGGATTCGCACGGCATTGACAAATTGATAGAGAGGCTACGAGTATGGATGAATGCAACGGAAGACTCAGTACAAAAAAGAACTCAACTCAAAAGGCTGCACATTCGAGCATCCTCAGCTCCACTGTAAGCCCACCCAAATCCCTCTTTCTCCAGCACCTATCTTTTCTTCCTGCCATTTTGTTCTTCCTCTTCCTTTCATTTCTTTCTTCCTCTTTCTTTTCTCTACTGCCGGGAGGTGGCCAAGCCAACACGGGAGGAGGTTGGCCCGACGCGGGGTGGCTGGGAAGGCGATGGAGAGCGCAGCGTCTTGTGGAGCAGCGATGGCGGCGCGTGTGCGACAACGGAGGCGGCAGCGCGGGTGTGACGGCGGGGGCTGCTCCCCGGGGCCAGGTGAGGTGGGATCCAGCGACGGTGGCCAAAAGGGGAGGCCAGAGTAGGCTGACGGGAGGTCGCAATCGGATTCGGGCATGGCGGCAGCGGAGAGGGCCAGATCTGTGGCCTGGAGACGGTCGGATCCGAGGTCAGATCTGAGGTGCGGCGGCTAGATCTGGGGCGGCAACGACAGCATGGGCGCGGATAGAGGTGCGCCTGGGTGGACGCGGGCGGGCGCAATCGGCGGTGTGAGACGGCGGTGGTCGGATATGAGGAAGCCTGATCCAACGTGGGCCGAGGTGGAGCCCGGATCCTGGCGGTACGAGGCCAGATCCGGCGAGGGGCGGGTGGAACCGATGCAATGGCAGTCAGATCCGGGGTGGCGACGGTGGAGGTGGTCGGATCTGGGCTTGGCGGCGACCGAGAGGAAGCCCGGCGCTGGGCGTGAGCTCGGGCAGGCGCGGACGCAGGCGATGGCGCCGTGCGGGCGTGAGTGCTTGCACGGATGCGGGGGCGGCGGCTGGCGTTGAGCTATCGGGAGGAAACCCAGCACTGGGCGTGCGCAGGCGCGGACGCTAGTGACGACGGCTGCCCCTGGGAGTGGAGCATACTCCTCCCAAGGGCAGGGGCTGTGGCGGCGACGACCGGCGACTGGGTTAAGGAGCTAGGTTGGGAACCTAGGCTCTGATACCATGTTAGTTAGAATGCTTGATTCTGTATTGCATACCCAAAGGATAGTACAGACTCAACACACAATTCTAAACCCTAGACAACGGGAAAAGACCTAAATACCCTTAACAGTTGTGTTATCCTATATCTAGCATAATTGTAGTTGTGACAACATCTTACAAGTATGTTATATATAAGCATAGCTGCTTGTGAATTCATTGATCTACGTTTCACTGATCCGCAAGCCCATCCATCTGTTCATTCATGTGAAGGTCTTTCTACCTGTCCATTTGTCTATCTACCCTCCTCCTGTGATACAGTAATGGCTGTCTCTTTGAAACCTTTGAGAAAAAGTAACATAGATATTCTCCCATTAATGATGATACACACAGAAGTTATACTGTTGTTTGAGTTGTACAATATAATTCTAGTAGTGTAGTTATGTTTACTCATACATGATTTTAAGATTTTAAGTTTTGTATTTGATGATTAAACAATGTGCACTACGGTTTAGCCTGGTTGACAGTAATGGCCTCTGTTATTCTCTAATCCTTATTATAACTGGTTCCAATGTGCCTAGCAGGGTTCCAAATTACACTGGAAACATTTATCATGGTAGGTTTGTGCCATTTTGAAGGATATGTATTGTGTTGATTATCCTATGATTTAAGATATGAATAAACGGAGGAAAAAATAAAACGGAATGTTGCTCTCCATAAACTGGTTTATGGCCATTAGCTAGGGTCTGGGATTTTTTTAATTAAAAAAACCCTGATAATCGAAACCCTGGTCCTGAGTCATGACTAGTGCTTTGTTGAACCATATGTGGATTGCCCGCCTTTCGTCATCAGTTTAAGCTTTCAGATGAACTGACTGGTATATACAATTCAATATGGTATCAAAGTCAAGAGGTCTTCAGTTCAAGATCTAGTTGGCGCAATTAAAAAAATAATTACAGCTCATTTTTATTTCGCGTTTTAGGTCTGAAGGAGTCTACATATGAGGGGAGTGTTAAAGTATAAGTGAATTTTCTGTCTTTCCTCATCAGGTTAATCTTTTGAATGAACTTGTTGGTGTATACAACTCTTATATCATATTGAGTTGCATGCATCAACCAGTTCACCTAAAAGCCTATGCTGATAAGGAAAGACGGGTAATTCACTTATACTTTAACCTGGTTGGTGCATTCAACTCGAATATCATATTGAGTTGCATGCATTAGCCAGTTCACTTAAAAGCTGATAAGGAAAGACAGATAATTCACTTATATTTTAACCTGGTTGGTGCATTCAATTTGGATAACATATCGAGTTGCATGCACTAATCAGTTCACTTAAAAGCTGATAAAGAAAGACGGACAATTCACTTATACTTTAACATGCTTGATAGTTGATACCAATGCATTGCTCAATAGAGAATTTATGTACTGTTCTAGTGCACATTATTTCATGTTTGATTTCTCCATCATATTTCTTGGCTGCAGCTCATTGGGACGCCAAATGAGGCTGATTTGGATTTTGTAAATGAAAATGCAAGAAGATATATCCGCCAACTTCCCCGTTATGCAAGGCAGTCCTTTCCTGAAAAATTTCCACATGTTCATCCTTTAGCGATTGACCTGGTTGAAAAGATGCTGACTTTTGATCCTAGACAGAGAATAACAGGTAAATTTTGACATGATCTTTTTAGAGATTTAGATGTTACCATCGCATCCATCTGTTGTATGTATTAGATGTTTATTATATTTTATTCAAAAATGTTGTTTTTGCCATCAAGAGTGATGATGCTATCTTGCAAATAGCAGGTGCAAAAAGACCTTCTAAACTGGTTCAAACTATGCTTTCTTGCACCACGGATAGTACAATTTTGATATTATATCAACTGGAAACTCTTCTGCTTACCCCATTATAGCCTTTCATTAAATCTGTCATTAGCTAATATCACTTCCTCATTAAAAAAACTAAGAAAGTAGGGGAGAGCACCCACTTAAATATATAGAAAAAAGAGCATCCGCACAAGATTTTATATACAAATATATCACTTGTGAACCTAAACAGACCCTAAAACCATCTTAGGTAGGTATGAATGTGTGGATACCTCTTGTGAATGCATGTAAAGGGCATTAGTCTGAAGTGGGAATATTAAAAGAGTCATCGTCGGGTGGTGTTTCTAATGTTGACAATATATAGTTCAGAGTAGCGAAATATTCTGCCTGATTTTGTCTCCAAGTTTCATGTTACTGAAGGTTCCATTTCATGTCTTGTTTCTTTTGGTCAGTTGAAGGTGCACTTGCACATCCTTACTTGGCATCACTGCATGACATAAGTGATGAGCCAGTCTGCTCGATGCCCTTCGGCTTTGACTTCGAGCAGCATGCATTGTCAGAAGAACAAATGAAGGATCTAATCTATCAAGAGGCCCTTGCATTCAACCCTGAGTATCAGTAGCTGGAGTTCAATTCAGCCATTGGTTGGCTTTATTCGCGTGGAATTTTTTTCCTCCTGCTGCCGCAAAAGGTTGCCCCCGCTGATCGCTAGCTGTAAGTAATTGGCTTACCTGAAGATCCTCATTGGTTAAGCTGGAGGTGGTGTTTTAAGGGTAGAAAAGGGCATGTGGTGGTCAGATTTCTTCGTAGCTGTGGATTCTTATGGTATGTTGTTTCATGTGGATTTTTTTCTTCTTTATAATATTTCATTGTCCGTAAGAAGAGGTGGTTCGTGAACATGACTGCCTAAATTCAGTGGCTGTCATCAAAGTACATTTCTGGTCGATTTATGAATTCTTGTCCTTACGTAATGTTGTAACACGTGACTTATAATTTTGATGTTGCCTATTAGACGTGGTTAATGAACGATGACTGACCGTGATTCGGTGGTAGCTATTGAAGTTGAACTGTGAACTATTTTTTTCCCGAATTTCAGCCCAATTCGCAGGTTCTTATCTCCTTGATGCAATTTTCACGTCTGTGAGGTGAGTTGGTGACAGGAGTGACTGGCTTAGGCTGGTTTTTAGTTGTGGTTTTTGGTTAATTATGAGAGTGATTGAAGAAGTAGATAGCACTCGTGATAAGAAGCTATTTTATTTGAAGTGGCCTCTATAAGTAAAAGGCCACTTCAAATACCTACGGAGTTCGATTTGAGTGCCCAACAGGTACTTATTAAAAAGGATATAACTTTTACAAACGTAGTCCGATTTGAGTGTTCTTGTACTCGTTGAAAAACTTATTTCAATACTTACGCAATGGATAAGGCTTCATCTTCAAATACATCACGAATCATCTGCTATGTTCGAAACAATATGATGGCTGTAAAATCTAGTTTCTTTTTTTGTATGAGTTCGAGTCTAAAACAATATAGAGTTGAGTTGTATTCGGTTTGGGGATCATATGGACATCCCAAGGGGCTATATAAGCCTTGTAATCGTAATCCTTACATATGTGATATATATGGTTTTTGTTTTTGCGCATTATCCGACTAAATATTCGTGACCGAGACTAACCGTATTCGGAGTGGCATGTATTCGCTCTGTATTCGTGATCGAGAATATCCGTATTTGTATTCGTATTCGTATCCGGCATTATCCGTGTCCGATTCCGACTCCGACAAAAAAATATATGGAAAATGATACGAAATAAGCAATATCTGTCCGTATCCGCTCCGTTTACACCTCTAACCGCAAGTGCCCAACTCGAAGGGCAAAACCCCTCTTGTCAGGAACCGACGAGGATTTCCAAATGCCCGTAACGATTGAGAAGGAAAAACTGGCTAAATTAGAAGATCACGGAAAGTAAAGCGAAGTATAAATTGGGGGAAGGCAAATGGCATAAAGTCTTTAGGGTTTTTTTATAGCATCCCCTGATACAAGTTGCGGCTGCTTATATGGAGTCCGCAGCGCCCAGATTTAACAGTAAACAACGACAAAACTACATTAGCAATCCTGATTACAATAAACAGTAATTACTCCTATCTATCAGGGACGTTAGATGCCAATGAAGGGTTATGAAGGGTTAAGTCTCAATCTCAGCCGTAGACTTCTCATAACGAGCTGGTTACTTCCACAGCCTTCGGATCCCTCTTAACGAAGGGACATCAGAAAATCTCCACCGTTCAGCAAATTGTCTCCTACAACTCCTCAGCATTTTCAGACTCAGTTTCTTCAGGACTTGACAATACTCCCCCCTTTAACATCCATGTCCTTAAGGATTAAAATATGGAAACACCTTAGAGATGAAATCCGCATCTTCCCAAGTAGCAGCTTCCAGAGGAAGGTTCTTCCACTGAATCAACTATTGTACCACTGGTTCATTGTTTTGGAGTATCATTCTTCTTTCCACAACTGCCATTGGTTCCATGAGTATGTTACCTTCTGGGTCAATTAGTGGTAATTCAGGACTCGGTATAGCTTTAGGTCCAAGGTGCTTTTTCAGTTGACTGACATAGAATACTAGATGTATGAGGCAACCTGGAGGTAATAAAAGTTTGTATGCTACCTACCCCACCTTCTCTATCACTCTAAAGGGCCCATAAAATTTTGTATGCAGCCTCAAGGAGTTGTGTAATCCTAGGAAGTTGTGCCTATAAGGTTGCATTTTCAAATAAACCATATTCCCAACATTGAACTCTCTTTCCTATTCTTGTCAACAAAGAACATCTTGGCTTGAGCTTTTTGCATGGCACTCTTGATAGCTTCGAATGATGTCACTCTTTGCTGAGCCATATTTCGGTCTCCATTTGTATCTGCATCAGGAAGCATTGCTTCTGTCACCTGCAGAGGTTTCATCCCGTACAATGCTTGAAATGGTGTCATGCCTATTAAGTATGGAAAGAAGTATTATACCACCATTCGGCTTGAAAGAGTCAGAATTTCCACCTTTCGGGACATGCAAATACCGATGGACACGGATGGGAGGATACCGATGGCGAGCATGACACGCCAGTTGATGTGTTCGGGCAACCTTGAGAAGGCATAGTTGGAGATTGTAAAAATAATAGAAAACTGAAGAAGAAGATTTTGATCCTACACCGAGGGAATGCCTCAGGTCTCTGTGATACATACACTAGAAGATTACAGCCGGCTCTTACCAGATAAGCTGTAACACCCCGACCCTCCACAGGGTCCAAGATGTTACCACCACACTATTACTATCCCACAAAAGCGCCCCATAACTAGAGTTAACGCACGAGAGTTGTATTAACAAGATGGTCTGTTCTCCTGAAACACACTGTAACTACAAAATTTACATAAACTTCTTAACAAAAGTTTAAACATAACGCTTAGCGCATGACTAAGCCGTTATTGCATATGTGCAATGCAAAAGAAACTACTCTCATTCCATGTATGCCGTCCTTCCAGATCACCCTAAAAAACAACACAAAGCAAAGGTGAGTCCGAAAACTTAGCAAGCACACGACAAAGCAGTACATCAATCCATATCTGTAAATTGTAACCAATTCTATGATCGTAAGTCAGAAATCATATCTATCGTGGAACTGTAATACCAATCGATCAGAATCAGTAAATCTCATGTGAATCGTACATCAATCTCATCAGAATCTGTAGTTCTACTGTAATCTGTAAATTCAATCTACTATAATATGTAGTCCTATCATAAATCAGAAACCCAATCCATCAGTAATCTATAATTTCAAGAAATCAAATCCAATCTCTCGTGATATGTAAATCATCAGAAATCAGTAAATCCATTGGGAATCAGATTCAGAACTCTACTATGAATCAGAAACTAATTGCATCAGAATTATATCACTATCTCTGTCATGACTGTTTCATTTTCATGTAATGCAGTGCCATGCGATACATCTGTAACTGTAGCTTATACCGGTATAGCGGAGTGTCCACCCGTCGATGGACCACTCATTTGCCCCGCCCTCTTTCAGACGGGGGTTCAACCTCCACTCCCGTGGAGTCCCTACCGAAGTAGGCCCTGTTTCACTGTGTATGCGTGCAATGCGTGATGCACATGCTTCCATTGTTGGAACTTAATTGTAAATTACACTCATCAGTATTTACCTAGCTGATAATCATATATCTCAGCCTATAAATATTGTAAATCATGAATAACAATCATCAACCACACTGTACTGTTCTACTATGCACTTGCCTCTCAGCCTAGCGGAGGATGCGTGAATGGCACCGAGCTCGAACCGCCACCTGAGTAAGCAACAATCATTTCAATTCATTGCTAAAGCAACACATACACATGCAAGCAGATAATGCCGCTCTTACGCACAAATCCAGTATAGCCGACCTCTCACTCACCGGACATCGTCTCGCTGTTCCCAGTTTTTAATCAGCATAATAATTTATGCGAGTATCAGAAAATAACTGAAGAGGATTTCAGATCGTAACCCTAACCCAACGACTGGATCAGGCCACGATCTGTCGCTCCTAGACCGGATCTGGCAGATCTGGCGCCGGATCAGGCACTCCCCTTTTTCTTTTCTTTTTTTTTTCCTTCTCTCCTTTTCTTTCTTTCCTTTCTTCCCTCTTTCCTTTTCTTTTCTTTTCTCTTTTCTTCCCTCTTTCCTTTTATTTTCTTTTCTCACCTGGCCCCATCTCCTCCCTTTCTTTCTTTTCTCTTTTTCTTCTCCCCACGTGCAGACACTCCTCCCTCCTTTCTCACGCCGCCTCCCTCTCCTCCTTTCTTTTCTTCTCATGCCCACTGGCCTTCCCCTTCCTCTCTCCCACGCTGGCACTCCTCTCCTTCTCCCCACCCGCCCCCTCCTCTTCCTCTCCCCTCCCTCCAGTCAGCACCTAGCTCGGCTCTCCCCGCTCGCACAACGAGCAACCGGGGGGAGCTGGGGCAGAGGCGGCGGTGAGGCTGGCACAGAGGCGGCTGGAGGGCGGCGAGGCACACCAAGACTGTAGGCGACGCTCGGCAAGCAAGGGGGGCAAGGAAGCAGTGGCACCGGCGCCGGGACTGGGCGAGCAGCGGCGGCAGTGCGCAGGTGAGCACGGGGTCGGGAGAGCACGGGAGAAGCAAATACCAATTTTGCTTCTCCTACCTCTTGGCTCCCTCTTTTATACCACGTGGATATGGGCTGGGCTGGCTAGAACTGGGCTGGATTGGGCCAGATCCGGCCCAGGTATCACATAAGCTATAGTAGGAAAGCAAAAAACAGAGAATGGCAAGCCGAGATTACAGAGTGCGAATACAGGGATTTGGTTCTGTAGGAAAAAGGGCATCTCCTGACGAGAACAAAAAGGGAGAAAGAGGAATAGTAAGATACAAATTATGCTATACATATGCTATATGTGTTTGTCCTTTCCTTTAACATCCTCTCTTAATCACAACGTCATTCAGGTTGAGATTGCGTCGAGCTTCAGCTAGCAGCCGCACTGATAGTGGTTTAGTGAGCACATCTGCCACCTGATCTTGTGACGAAATGAATCTTATTTTGAATGCCTTGGAAGCTAATTGTTCTCGAACAAAATAGAAATCTACCTCAATATGCTTAGTCCTGGCATGGAAAATAGGATTTGCAGAGAGGTAAGTAGTACCCAAATTATGACACCATAGACATGGTGCTCTCTTCTGAAACACGCTAAGCTCTCCAAGTAATGACTGGATCCACACTATCTTAGCTATCGCATTGGCTAATGCTTTGTACTCAGACTCCGTACTTGAGTGAGAGACAGTGGCTTGTTTTCTCGAACTCCATGATATGAGGTTTGAACCAAAAAAAACATAGGCAATCCTCCTGTCCAGTCAGCATCTAAGAAAGCATTGACTAAAGTAGAGGTTGATTTATGAATTGAAAAACCAAAAGAGGATCTGTGCTTCAAGTACCTCAAAATATGTTTCACAACTATCAAGTGCAGGTTTGTGGGAGTACTCATGAACTGACATACCTTGTTTACAACAAAGGAGATATCAGGACGTGTCAAAGTCAAATATTGGAGTGCTGCTACTAAACTTCTGTACTTGGTTGCTGTCATCGGATCTAGAACCTGCCCTTCGGTTTTAGATAGCTTCTCTAAGACAGACATAAGAGTAGTCACAGGTTTGCAGCCCTGCATATTTGCCTTTTGCAACAAATCATTGATATATTTTCTGTGAGTCAAAATGATGCCATCAGACTGCCTGGTTACCTCCATGCCCAAGAAGTAATGCACCTCTCCAAGATCTTTAATGGTAAAACTTTCTTGAAGTTGTTGAAGTATATAATCAATAATACTAGAAGATGAACTCTCTACTATGATATCATCCACATAAACTAAGATGTACACTATATATTCATGCTGATTATGTATGATCAGGGAAGTATCTGCCTTGGATTTCACAAAACCCATCTCTTGCAATTTAGAACTCAAACTTGAATACCAGGCCCGAGGTGCTTGTTTTAGCCCCATACAAAGCTTTTATTTAATTTGCGCAGATGTTTAGGATACCTTGCATCTTCATATCCTAGAGGTTGTCTCATGAAAACTTCCTCTCCTAACACACCATGTAAGAAAGCGTTTTGAATATCAAGTTGACGAAGATGCCAACCATAGGAAACTGCTAATGAGAGAACAAATTTTATTGTTGCCGGTTTGGCTACAAGACTGAAGGTGTCTTCATAGTCTATCTCATAGCGTTGCTTGAACCCTTTAGCAACTAGTCGCGCTTTGTAGCATTCCACTGACCCATCTGCCTTATGCTTTAGCTTGAACACCCATCTGCCGTCAATGATGTTACTCTGTTGATGAGGAAGATACCAAACACCAAGTATTATTTTTGAGCAACGCATTATACTCATCATCCATTGCTTCCCTCCACCTTGGATCCTTCAATACTTCAACATGATTCAACAGTGACATTCATAGCACGGTGTTTCTCTGGTTCAACAGTGACATTCATAGCACAACATCCATCCATAGGATATGTGACAGTGCCACCTTTGCGCACCTTTGGTTGTCTCACTTTGTTCTGCAGCCGAGTGCACATAGGATGACCATCATGCGCAGCGACTTGATTGACCACTCCAGCATCTGCAGCTTCATCATCACCAACAATATTTGAGACTGATTCGTGCTGCTGGACAGAGTGATTAGTGTACGAAGCATTAAGTGGTAACGAATCTCATTAAACAACCGATCACCTCCTGATTCCAAATTCAGAGAATGTAGTAAGGATTTCAAACAGGGAAGCAAAGTTGGAATGGAATTATTTTCAATTGAAGGAGACACCAAAGTCTGTGAGAAGGGGAACACATGCTCATCAAAGACTACATCCCATGAGATGTAAATGCATCCAATTGGAACAAACAAACATTTGTATCCTTTGTGTATGGGGCTATATCCAAGGAAGACACACTTTTTATATCGAAACTTGAGTTTATGTTGATTATAAGGATGTAAATTGGGCCAACAAGCACACCCAAAGGTTTTCAAGAACTTGTAGTCAGGTTTTGATCCTAAGAGGCGTTCTAAAGGAGTGAAGGAGTTAATGAGTTTACTTGGGAGGCGATTGATAAGAAAACAAGCGGTTTGAAAAGCTTCATCCCAAAATTGTATCGGTATTGCGCCTTGAGCAAGAAGAGTAAGGCCAATTTCAACGATATGCCAATGTTTTTGTTCAACAAATCCATTTTGTTAGTATATTTGAGGGCAAGAAACATGATGAGAAATGCCAACATGATTAAAGAATTTGTGAACCTTACGGTATTCACCACCCCAATAAGTTTGCATGCAAACTATCTTTCTGTTCAAGAGGCGTTCAACATGAGATTGAAATTACATGAAAACAGAGAAAACTTCAGCTCTACTTTTCAAGAAATAAATCAAAGTAAACTTGCTGAAATCATCTATAAATCTTATGTTGGGGTAGGTCCCGAAATGTCTGAGAAAACAAGCTCTAAATGAGAAGAAGAAACACTGTTTGAGATAACAAAAGGCAATTGATGACTTTTGCCATATTGACAAGCATCACAAACAAGTATTTTATTTGGACTACAAGGTAGATTATTTTGCTGAAGAACTTGCTGAACGACTTGAGTAAAAGGATGACCCAATCGACAATGCCACGGATCTTGAGTTGGTTTGGTACTTGCAAAAACCTCTTTCAAGGACATGTCATCATAGCTGGAAATCAATGGGTAAAGACCACCTCTACACGCTCCTCGAAGAAGAATCGCCTTCGATTCTCGATCCTTGACAAGGAAATAGTTAGGATGATATTAAAAAAAGATATTATTATCTGTTGTAAATCGATGAACAGAAAGAAGATTTCAAGATGCTCTAGGGACATGAAGGATATTGTTTAGAAGAAGAGTCTAATCAAGAGTGACAAATGTAGAATGACCGATATGTGTAATGGATATACCTTCACCATTTGCAGTTTGTACATGATCTTTACCATGATACTTCTCCCACACAGTTAGACAATCAAGCTGACTTGTGATATGATCTGTCGCTTCTATATCCGTATACCAGTTTGAATCAATGGCATAGGATGGAGTGATCGCTGCATTTGCTACTCGTGTGTCTTCAGCTTGATAAGAGTGGTCAAACCAGTGATAGCACCTGAGGGCTACATGACCGATTCTTCCACACACCTGGCATGTAGGACGGTTTCCACCACCAGCACCTCCAATAGAGAAGGGCTGGCTGCGCAACACTCCTTGGAAAGAAGTGCTATGTTGCATGCCTGCCTTACCATGCCATCCACATCCTTTGCCACGACCACTATGATAACCTCGGGTAGTTGAATTTGCAGTCACTCCCAAAACCTGAAAAACAGAATTATTTTGCTCCAAACGCATTTCGTAGCTCATGAGATGTGCATACATGTCATTGAGTGAGATCAGTTCACTCTTGGAGATAATTGACTATCTTGTCATCAGGAAGCATCACACCAACTGAACCGAGTGTATCAGCTAAAGCCTTCACTTTGTTGAAATAGGCTGGTGCTGTCATATCTTTCTTCTGAATCGTAGACAGTTGACGTCTGATCTTCATGATCCTTGCTCTTGAACCAGACGAATATGAGCTCTCCAGTGCCCTACAGACTTCATTAGCCATGCTTAACAGCATCACTTATGCAAGTATTTCCTCGCTGAGGGAGGAAAACAGAGTGCTAAGTACTGCCTGGTCCTTCTGAAGCCAGACAAGGTAATTTGCATTGGGCACGACTGTGACTCCTTCACTGGCCTTCGTAATGGTTTTGGGTGGAGAGACTTCTGACCCATCCACAATCCCAAGGAGCTGGTGACTGTGCAGATACGGAAGAAATTGTGCCTTCCACATGAGATAATTCTCACGATGCAGCTTGATGGTTATTAAGTGTGTCGCTGATGGTGTAGGTAGGAGACCAGCATATTGGAATACGGGTAAGCTACACTAGCGCAAATTAAAATTTCTACCACGTAAACCAGGAAGTCATGCGAGTACGAGATCATAGATCGTTACCACTAGACGCGCAATGCATCGGAAGAAGAGTTGAAGCAGTCGATTCAACGAAGAACGCGTCGGTGTAAGCGAAAGTAGTCGATCGTCCTCCGGCCAACCATCTCCTCCTTGCGATCGTTCCGATCAGCGCCGCAGTCGTAGCAGCACCTCTACCGCGATCCACACATCTAGGGAGGGAACATCGCGCGTCGGTGTGCTAGCACCAGCACACACAGTAGGGGTTATGAGAGGTGGTGACTAGAGTTTCTTGGGATGTCTCCCTTAGCCCCCACACCTCTTATTATATAGTCTCCAATCGAATCCATATCCGATACGAGTGGATATTGAAGCCTACTCGAAAACTATTATCCGGACCCTTATCGTTCCAGCCCATTAAGTGTGTGACCTTGTAGGTTCATATACATTTGTCCATGGGCCAAAAACTCCTTTTCGATCCATAGGTCGGTAGTGGTCCCTAGCAGGACATAACGACACTCAAATATACATAAAAGATCATATCGAACGAATCTATGTAATGCTTATGTACAGATCCTTTTGCCTCACGACATCAGATCGAACTCAAGGCGAGAAGCGTGACATCCTATGATAGCTCGATCTTTCACTTGAACCTGTGATGGATTACTCAGTTATGATTGACTCTTCAACCACATTCGGCATGCCATGCATTTCCTTAATTCAACCACATCGAGGGGCCAGAGATATCTCTCCTGTTATATAGGAGGGGCAAATTCCATCTTGATCGCTCATATCCCTCCGCATGTTTCATAGTAAACCCGAAAGCTACCTTTATGACCACCTAGTCACGGAATATTGTTTGGTAACTCTTAGGTAAACTATTACACATGTAGGAAATAATGACGATATCAGGTCTAAGGATCCCACATACACTATATATGAGACCAACTGATGACACTTAAGAATATAATAATTCCCGCAGTATCTCATGGTGGGTCAATCCAACACCATGTTCTCTAACATGTGTCCACATTATTGATTTGATATCTCATATTTATGATCCGTGAAACATGATCATCAATCAATACATGTGCTGATCTGTAAATCATAATTGTCCCACATAATGATATAAGATCAGGGATAATTTAGAATAATATCAAAAACCTAAATAAAGAGTTTCACAAATAAGTCATATACTTGTTGATCAATATTAAAGACATTTATTCAAGAGACAAAATAATATATTATTCAAAAGATCATAAACATAGAAGTGATACAATCATCTATATGATTACCTCTAGAACATATCACTAACACAGCATTGCTGGGCGTGGCACCAGTGGTCATGGAGCCAATTGCAGTAGAGGAAACAGAAGATGTGGTCATCGTCTTGATTAGATCAAGGCTCTGATACCATGTAAAAGAGATAGAAAACTGAAGATGAAGATTTTGATCCCACACCAAGGAAATGCCTCGGGTCTCTGTGATATATACACCAAAAGATTACAGCCGGCTCTTGTCAGATAAGCTACAGTAGGAAAGCAAAAAATAGAGAACGACAAGCCAAGATTACAGAGAGCGAATACAGGGATTTGGTTCTGCAGGAAACAGGCCATCTCCTGACAAGAACAGAAAGGGAGGAGGAATAGTAAGATACAAATTATGCTATACATATGCTATATGTGTATGTCCTTTCCTTTAACAGAGATGTAGCTGAGGAGGATGTCGAGGTTGATGAAAATCTCTAGAAAGGATGTGAAGGAGCCTCACGACGCGGCGGGGGAGATCTCGGCGATGTACACCGGTGCGATCATCACGCCGAACCCAATGCCGACGCTGGCTATCAGCCTGCAAATCATGAGGACGCGGAAGAACGGAGCGAACGTCATGACAGCTGCGCCAGCCTGGAAGATGGTGGCGGCGAGGCCGATGGTCCATTTTCAGCCAATGGCGTCCGATGTTCTTCCACCGGCGAGGCTGCCGAGGAGGGAGATGAAGCTGAGACACCCGACCAGGACTTGTAGTTGCACTTGGGTGATATGGAGGTCCTTCTGGATGAATAGTATGCACTAACTCATTACACCAACATCTGAGACCAAGAGCACGATATGAAACTTCATTAGCGCATAATCACGTTACATCTGCATTAATTTTGTGCATAATTCCACTGGACGCTGCAAAATTAGTTACTAATCCACACCCAGCTCCAGCTCACCCAGAACAGCAACGGCGCTGATGCCGACTCGATGATGTCGGAGAACATCTCAACCAAGCACCCATGGTTCATGCAATGCTTGGAGCACCGGCGGAAGCTGTTCCTCAAGAGCTTCGCATACGTCGTCATCGTCGGCATGCTTGTCGCATACATGCTCAAGCTCAACATGTCGTGGACCACCATCGTGCCTGTCATCGTCGACTTCCATGACGCCGAGCCCTGCCTCAACACAGTCATGGGGCCCTGTACGTCTACGGTCATTGGAGGTCATCGCCGGCAATGTTGACCGCGTCATCGTGTTCGCCTCGTCGCCCACTCCTTTGCAATTGCTTCTGCCCAGAGAGAGAGAGAGAGAGGTTTGACATCTCAGTAAGCCTATGCCAACATAATATCCAGTCAGCCCAATACCACCCATTCCGGTGTTACGTCAATGCTGCGTCATTGAAAACCACTTCGCTTTAGAGAGAGTTGTGTCTTGGACGGTTTGAGAGTTCGAGGTTGTAAAGTGGACGGTTTTAGAGTTTAAGATTGATTTTCAAACCAAGTCAATAGTTAAGGGTTGAAAAGTAGACTTGTTCCTTTTTTTATATGAACGGGACATCACACAAATGGATGTCTTGTCCGATACAAATTTAGAAACTGGATTGGCTTCCTAGATCCGTGGAAGATGCATTGTACTAGAATGCCAAATGATTTTGAGTGACATCAGAATTCAGATACACCATCCTTCCTAAGCAGAGATACCATATTTTAGTCCAATGCGATACCAATTGACTAGGAAATCATCTCGTTGCTTAGCTGCAAATTTCTGATCAAATCTCTGCGCTACATATATCAAATCGAATTATCCAACCCGATCAAACTACCAGGCATCTGCATCACTTGGGCTCAAAGGCCCAAACGGCCAAACCCACTAGCAAATTTCAGTACTACAGCGACGAAATTATCCGGCATTATCCCCACGAGGAACCCGCCTCGACAATCTGAAGTTTAGTACCACAGCTACCCACGGTCTTAACTTTGAACATTTCTCTGATTCTTCCCCAAACGACGCAGATTTTCTTTAACAAGGCTCCGCAGAACCGTACCCCAAGCACCACAACGCCATGGCATGGCAGGAAGCGAAATGGAACTATGGATACGGATTTCGGAGGACAGGAGGAGCGATCAAGAAGAACCTGACACGGTGCCGCTCCGGGAGCAGGTGTGGCCGGGAGAGGCGGAGGAGGAAGGGAAGGGGCAGAGGCAGCGGCATTTTATAGGAACGGTGGTGGCAAGGATAGCAAAGCGCGGGCGCCATATCCCCCGCGCGTCGTGGCACCGCGCGCGAGCGCGCAGCCGAAATTATTGCCGGCGCGGGGCAAGTGAGGAAAGGCGGCGGGCGGCGGCCAAGGAAGCTGACGCGCATGCGATGCGGCGATGAAGTGGGGGAGAGCGCGGCGGCGGTTTGGCGCGCGGGTGAGGTGGCCGCTGGCCACGTACGTCGCGCGTCACGCCCGGCCCTTGGATTCGCCACGGACGGTCGGGCACACGGCTGGCCTGGTTTGATCTGACTGCGTGAGGTCCGGCCGGTTCGGTAAGGCTTGTCTTTTTTTTAGGATTGGTAAGGCTTGGTCGTCCACCTATCTCGTCCCCCAAACTGTTGAAAAGGCATAAATATAAGCTATTTGATCCAAAATCACACTTATGCTTGAAAAAGAAAAGGGACGGATGTGAGATCATGTGGATGTCACTTTATATTTGTGATAAGTATTTAATTTTACTTGTGTCTAGCTATTGATGTTTGAGTTTTTATTTTGAGTAATTGCAATTGCCCCTATTGCTTCCTGTTGCCAGCGGTTGGACTGGCTTTGTAATAGCGGTATGATCGGTTTGCGTTCTGATTAGCCGTGGTGGCGGTTTGATCGGTATGCGGTAATACTGGTTTGTAGTTGACGGTAGTTGTTTTTCAGAGAATATCTCTTTAGAGGTTTTAGGTTTGACTTAGTGTGGTAGCACCAGCATTAGAGTTACGGTACGATCAGAGGAGAGTGGTATGACCGGCCAATGCATGACAATCTAACTGGTGAGCAGTCAGACCAGTACCTGAGTGGTCTAACCACCGAGCAGTCCAACCAGGGTCTGGTAGTTAGACCACACTTAAGCCAGCGATCAGACTAGTTGGGGGCTAAGAACTTTGCTGTGACTGTTGCAAATCACTGTATAATACTGAGCTGAATTACTGCAACAAAACACTGCAGTTCAGGGAACTGTTTTGCACTGTGGCATCTAATATGGACCGCTTTTCTTAGACCAGACGATAGGCCGAGAGTCGCGCAGAGTTACGCGCTTGTCTAGCTTCATTTGTACGAGTCGGAGGATCCAAGATTCCAAATCCACTCAGGACATACGAATCTGGCAAGAGCATTGCACGAATCGTTAATTCCTGCGTTCCAATCAAACCCTACGTTTTGCAACCGGCCCACACGATCTACTCCTGCTGCACCGAAAGGCAGCGTGCGCACATGCAACCTTGCGTCCTTTTGCCTAATAAAGGCCTGCTCGGCCACAAGTACAAGGCCCAACGTTTCGGCATGTGCCAATTACCGTCGCCTCGCATCCGGCGGCGCACAAGCGCTCGGCATATGCAGCCAACGGACAGCGTGCCAGTCACACCCGTCCCATCCGCTCGCCGTGCAAGCCCGGTCGGTCGGTCGGTCGGTTGGTCGAGGAGGGCGCGTCAGTACACCGCCACCCCCATCCACCCCAACACCGGCCTTCGGCGCACGGGCTCGCACGACGCGCGGGCAGAAAAAGGAGCTGCACCCGCGCGCGACGCCGAGACCTGACGCCGTACGGCTCGCGAAAACTCGCGCCCGCGAAATGATGGTGTCCACGAAAGCGCACGCCGCATCCTATCCGAAACAGCGGGTCACGGTGACTTTTGCCCCTGCGTGCGGTGCAGAGCGGTAGCTGAGGATGGTGCTACCGGGCTGGCTGCTAGCCGGTGCATGCCACACGCAACTATCGGTCCGTTTCTTGCAACACATGGTAAACTGGTACTGAAGTCTTCAGGGGGCCCGGCGTCCTCGGCTTTGGTTTTGTGGCGCTGTCGTTGGTTGTGGATGGATGGATCACATGAACATCCGTATCCGTAGGGGTCCGGCCAGCACTGCGGATAAGGTGAGCAGATACCCCATTTTGTTTGCTTATCTCTCAGAGTTCTAAAAGAAAAGTAGTTAGGTTTTTTGCTGTAGCTTTTATCTTTTGGGTTATAGATTTTGAATTATGATTGTTCGTAAGAGATGGTATGTAGAGAGAAATAGTCGTATACGATTTTACTTAGTGTAGCTACAATCTACCTGTAGACGTCACGTTGAAAAGACACACCATTTAAAAGCTAGTTATTGTAGTAGGAAGTGGTAAACTAAAGCCAATTAACCAAGGTAAAGCAAGAGACGTACACAAAAGGATGCCACCATGTATCTGTCGGAAGCCTTCACTTTCATAAGCAACCTCAAAGTCTCTTCCAAAACGGTTTTTGGCTTCTAATTTTTAGTTTTTAGAAGTCAGAAATCATATTAAACATATTAGTTTTTTAATGTGATTTTTCTTTTTTAATGTGATTTTTTCTTTCTCCATGGAGATATAATATGTTTTTTATTTTTTTTCCTCATCTTTCTTCATATTTGCTTAATTGAATGTATAAGTCAAAGGCTAGCATCTACTACAGTGCCTATTCTAGCCAAAAGCTAATAGCCACAATAAAAAAAACTATCAACTAAAACTATTTTAAACGGAGGTCTTAATTCTGGCGGAACTTCGTGGATAGGAAACTAAAAAGAGAGGAAAAAGAAAGTTGGTGTGGAGATAGGTCTGGACATAGCCTATGCCTAATCCGGGGCACTAAAAAAATATAAAACAAACTTGTAAGGAGGCAGTGCATGCAGCCTCCATGGGTGTAGCACCTCCAAGGGAAACGACACTTGGACATATACAGTTGTAGCAGCCACTGTCTAACTGGCGAGCATCGTCGGAAGAGCGGCCTACAGCAGCATAACTAGGTTCTGTACCTGAGCCGATAGCTATTGCACCTCATTGAGAGGTAGCTGGTGCTGTAGCCAAAGGAGTGCCAGCTGTGCTTGGAGTAGGGTTCGCCAGTGGAGATAATGTCGATGCATCAGAAGTGGAGTTCGTCAGTGATGAAGTTTGACCCTGGTTGTCTGGATTATTAGTGTGTTCGCAAATCGGTCCACGTACTCTTGCACCCGAGAATGGAAAGAACAAACGTGAGATTTAAAAATCTCAGTAAGTACCCAACAACGGTCGCAACAAGGTGAGTGTAAAGGACAAGTAATGCAAGCAAACAATTGACATAGGTTAATTGTAATGAAATCAGGTTACCAGAGACACTAATACAGATCAAGGATGGAGATAACAGAAATATGGATTTTAAATGTAATTATTATATAGCAAATTATAACAATGGCACTAGCGATTACTTCCTGCATACTCGGTTATACGAGAATAATCAGACATGTCATTATCCTCGACTGTATAACCGCTGACAAGGTGTAATATCCTGAGTAACAAAAGCGTACGATCTCCCATACATTACTAAGTGGGTGGCAATCTTGGAGAAGAACTTGGCACCCTTGAGCTGGTCAAAAATATCATGAATACGAGGTAAAGGGTAACGGTTCTTGGTGGTCACTGCATTGAGTCTCGATAATCAATGCACATGCATAGCTCTTATATTTCTTCTCCACAAAAGTGATCAAGGAAGCCCACTTCGAGGTACTGCGTCGGATGAAGCCTTTGCTCCAAAGGTCGTCCAGTTGCCTCTTCAACTCCTCTAGCTCAGTATGCGACAGATGGTAAGGAGTTTTGGTGATAGGTGTAGTTTTAGGGATAACATCAATGGCACACTCAACAACCCTAACTGGAGGAAGGCCTGGAAGCTCAGCTGGGAAGACATCAAGAAATTCTCGAACAATTGGCAAATCTTCTATTAAATGTCTGGTGAGAGGCTTCTCTAACATGGTGAGAAGACACCCAAACTTGGCCACCCTAGATGACCGAAATAGGAGGCCGAGAATAGAAGACCAAGGTATTGCTCCTTACCTTGATAGATAATCTCTCCATCATCTTATAGAAGAATAACCTTGATACAACCAGTCTACACCCACAATGAGGTCGAAGGGTTGAATTGGTACCACCACTACGTCAATGCTGAGGTTATGCCTTCAATCTCTAGGGCAGGTTATGCCTTCAATCTGAGGTTTAACCAAGATTCATGTAATCTTTGGATAGAACAGGTTTCTGAGACTCTAAGTAAGGTGTATTCAAAATTTTATCTCTTTTTGTTGTGGGGGTAGTCCAGACCCCTATAACTGGGCTTTACAATAGACCTAATATTTAACAGGCCCAATAGTATAGAGGAATATACCAATGTACCATCATCTTTTGTAATTATCAAGGAGTAGGATGGGATTTTCCTATCCTATCCTATTTATGTATATAAACCTCTAAGAGGGGGTATGAGATAGTTAGATTCATTCACTTTTACCACCAACTCTCTTTTTAGCTCTCTTGATGCTGTCTCTCATAGAGAAGGGTATTCTGTACCTACTGTTATAATCATGCCACAACACTTTTGATTAAGGATTTTAAGAGTTGCACCATCCTTGGTCTTAACTTTGGTTGAATTTTTGTTTAGAAACAAAGGAGCAGTTAGACCACCTCTAAATCTGGTCCAACTGACCAAAGGTCAGAACATACCTCTTGTGACGATCAGATCGGTGAGATGCTGAAAAATCATTCCTTGGGTTTTTGAGTTTATTGTTTTGTTTTTGGTTTTCGATTCTGATCTTGTAACTCTGTAACTAATAGAGTGAATCATTTATAAATATTTAGAAAAAAATATAGAGGTTTCCCAATGGAGCCGGGCATGCATTGTGTCAGGATCATGCGTGCGCATGAGGTGAAGAGAAGAACAAACACAGAGGACGTGAGTGTGTTTTTAGTACAAGTTTTGTGAAGTCGTAGATGTCCTATACCTTTCTAGACGTGTGGAGTGCAGTGATGGCTTCAGCTCGCTGCAGTGCAGGCTGCCAATGAAACCGGGCATGCATTGTGTCAGGATCATGCGTGCACATGAGGTGAAGAACAAACACAACAGGACGGACAGATCTCCCCATCCGTGACCTGTCCCCGTGCAGTTCCCTTTCGCTGTCAGTTTTGGTGGCCACCCGGCCGGATCGACGTTAGAGGGCCAGCCACGTCCGCCGTCTCAGCTCTCACAGCCGATGCCGACGCTGACGCCGACCGTCCGATCGACGGCTGTGTGCCTCCGGCCATCCTGGAATTTTGGACGTATGTAGCATCGTATGTCCTAAAATTTCAAAACTAACACTCTACGCGTAGAAATTCTATTTCCAGCACCGTTTCGACCGCACGACTTTAGAGAGGCCGACACATGTGCAGTCGTACGGTCCGGCACCGCACGACCGAGCTACAGTGGAGTCGTGCGGTCCCGGACCGCACATTTGCATCAGAGCAGCGATCGTGCGGTCCGGACGAGACCGCCGCGACTTTCATCGTCTTTGCGCGCTGTGCCGTCTCACGAGCGCACGTTTGCACTGCCGACCGCACCCAACACTGCTACAGTAGAGTCGTGCGGTCCGGGACCGCATGACTCTACTGTAGCTCGGTCATGCGGTCCCGGACTGCACACGTGTCGGCTTCTCCGGAGTCGTACGGTCGGAACGGCGTCAAAAATGAAATTTCTACGCGTATGATATTAGTTTTAAAATTTTAAAAGTATATAATGCTACATACCTCCAAAATTCGCCATCCCTGACCTCTATTTCTTTTCTACGTTCTCTCTCTCTCTCTGCTGTCTTTTCTACAGCGTATGTATATCCGTTCCCGGTCCCCTGCTTGTTTCTTCTCTTGACGTTCTTGTCAATCGTGCGGGCCATGTGTAACAGCGTTGATCGCTGTAGCAAACACCAGGGACGGAGTGCGATGTGCAACGAGCCAACAGCTTTGCAAATCACAGAATAGCTTCGGATTTTCTCAGTGACTGTCTCACTGTTTTGATCACGTACTAAATATGCTCTGCAGCTCCAGTGGCCACCAACACAGGCAAACCCACTGTTTGGATCACGTACGAAATATGCTCTACAGCTCCAGTGGTCACCAACACAGGCAAACCCAGATTTTTTTTTTTACGTTAAACAGTTGCATATCATAAGGGTCCTTTAAATAGGATGACCAAGAACAAGAGAGCTGCATGTGGAGAATTTAATCTTCCAAGTAGAGCTGGAGCATCAGAAAGTTGCCAACAGAACAGATACTACCTGCTCGTGATCATTCGCCTCTATATAGACAAAAGCGGCAGAACACAAAGAAAATTCTTTGAAGAAGGGGTTGATGACAAAACCCTGATAAAATATCGGCTAGGAGTGCGATCGGCTTTTAATTATTCAGGCCACGGATTTGGGGCTAAGCAAGCTGCAATTACAGGCGATGCCTTTGGTGATCGGCCTAGTTGCAAGGGAATCAATCGCCTCAGACGTGTACTTACCTCTACACGTCGTTATACCAGGGGCGGATCCAGTATATAAGGATTGATGTTATAAGATCGCAATGAAATTTTCTAAATTCTATAGAAAATTACTGGTTATTAGTAGAGATGACTTCATAGTGTAATATAGGTGACATCAATAATTTTCTCATCTGGATCTGCCTCTGCGTCATACATGGCACTGTGTTGCCCATTAACGAGCCCACGCACGTTGTTTAGCTAACGCAGCGCCTACAAGGGTGGTTTTTCTAGTGTATCATATTCTCGAGTGAAGAATGTCATAACCCACTAACACAAAATTTCTGAATTTCCTACGCTAGTAGAAGCCTAGATCCTCGTCAGTATACGTCGACGTGCTCCATTATAAAACTCAAAAGTGGCCGTTCCCAGCTCAGCCACCAAGTAGTAATTAGTAGAGCTAAATTGCGTCGAGCGGGTAGACATATCACCTTGGGTCGCATCAGAGATCATCTGTTTGCCCTTGTTTACATTTTCTGACGTTCCCTTGATTCTTGCATGATTGCCCCGGTGATGGAGAAGAGTTAGCCTCTAAATGAACAGATTTGCTAGATCTCTGTTGATTTGGCTCAACCTTGGATCGAACAGATTTGCTAGATCTCTGTTGATTTGGCTCAACCTTGGATCGATGTGGAGATTCATGCTCTGGCGAGCTCGTTGTCCTCCTTTCCGCCGGTATCTTCACCGGCAGTGGGGTGTTAGGGTTTGGGTTCATCGGCACTGGACTATAGAGGGTTGGCGCAAACCCGATATGAGGGGTGGTGGCGGATCTGACTGAACTGCTGCCACAGACAAGGAAGTGGGGGTGACAGTAAGGGAGATAGAAGTGGGACAGAAGAGGAGGAGGTAGACGGCTCTAGCTGGTGGTGATAGCGTCGGTGGGGTGAGGATTAGAGTTAGGTTTGGTGGTGATAGCGCCGGTGGGGTGAGGATTAGGGCCGGTTAGGTTTTGGGTTTTTTTATCCATTGGGTGGGGTGGGCTGGGGAGGGACAAGGATGTTTGATCTTGATACAACAGCTGATTAGGTGATCGATGGATAAAAAAATCAAGAAACTGATAAATAGACAACCCCTAAATGAATTACAATCTAGAACACATCATGGGAAAAAATAGCAAGCCTTAAAATTTCAGTTATCGCTGCAAGTCGCAATCTAATTTTCTTTCAACCGGAAACTACCTTTTCTAGAGCAATAATATAGTGTAGTAGTTATTAAAAAAAGTAGTAGATTCAAAATGGTAGCCTGAAAAATTGTTCTTTCCCTTCTAACAAATTTCACTTTGCTAAAACCGCGGGAAAGGAGGTGCAACCACGAGACTGCTACTGCCTTCGGGGACGCTCGTTTTAGCGATAGTTTCTGGCTTTTGGCTGAAATTTCACTGTAGCTGATTTGGCTTTTTAGACATAATTAATTTAAAAAATGTAAAAATAGAAAAAACATGTTAACCCATTAGGGATAATACAAAGAAACACGGAAAAAAAGAAAAATACAAAAAAGCCTAAAATATCTAAAAAAATTCAGAAAAGACGAAATACTGAATAGTAAAAAAAAAACAGAAGTTAGAAGCAGAAACCGAAAAAAAACCGAAAGAACGGGGTCGTGACATTTCTCCTGTCATCAGCGTAGCTTTCACGACATTCTGACATCAAACAGGTCAGAAGCAATTGGCACATTAAATCCACATGTATTGTCCTACAACAACTAGTGCTAATTCAGTGGCTCGGTAATATAAGATGCAGTAGTAAGATAAAATGCCAAGTGCAACTCTGAATCCCAACTCATTTCTACCAAAATGTTGAGCAGTTACTTAAAGAGCAAAGAAATGGTGTATGTGTGACTGTGTGTCGTGGTCACGGGCCAATGTGAGCAATAAGCCTCAACGTGGCACAAGAGGAAAGAAAAGTGCTGTACCAAATCTGCTCTTCTATAGATCAGCTTTAGTGGTGATCCAAACAGTTATCGGCTTATAGCTTCTTGACTTTTTTGGTATTATAGTAGCTAAAAAAAATATTATAACGACTAATATATACTATAACAACTGTTAGCTTTTTAAGTAATTAAATTTTTTTTACAAATAAAAAATTATATTATCACGGATAATACAAAGGAATAAGGAAAGAAAAAAAAGTAAAAAAATCTTAAAAAAGATAAAATTAAGAAGCCGATATGTTTCAGAAGTTAGAAGTACAAGTTGTTTGGAGCGATGTCTTGAATTCTATGATACTAGCATTCCCTTGGGAGGCCTCCAGCTACGTAACCAAAAGGCATTCGTGCCAATGCCGATAGATTAGGACAAGAGAGCTCTCTCTCTCAGTGTGGGGCTCCTTTTCCAGGGCACCAAGAATCGTTTGGATTTGCTTTGACAAAACCTGCGATCTCGCGTTATCTTTTAACTCGCTGGACGGAAGGCATGCAGAGCGCTGTATAAACCGGCCGGCTTCTAGTGCGAAAATCTTTTGTCATGTTCTGATGCCGATCTTCTTCCGCACGTCTTTCTTGTCATGCTACAATTAGTGGATGAGGGGAAGCAAAGCGACGACTCCTCTGGGGATCATATCGCTGCAGAGAACAAATCGGCAAATGGTAGGAGTCTGTTTCTGATGGACTGCTTGGACCTTGGAAAGCTTCTTTGATGCCTGCATTAAAAAAAGTTTGAACATTCCTTCAGATGAAAAAAATCCTTACTGCTGGTCATTCATTTAAACTTGCAAAACCTGTTTGCCATGCCATTTGCACTTGTCACCAAACCTGTGCATGAAATGGGAAATGAAAGGGACAGAGTAGTAAACACAAGAGCAGTCCTACAAACTTCTAGCTTTCCAGTGCAGTTACATACGCATCACATTGCCAAGTTTCCTATTGCAACCATATTGAACTTCATTGTCCATTCATAAAAATCACTCAACAATTTTGGATGTGACCATATCTTCACCATGATGAATGTAGCACTTACGAAGCATGGGCGTAAGAAAAACAAGTGAACATTTTTCTTCTTTTTACAGAGCTCAAATGTTACAACTTACAACTCACTAGAACAATGCCAATTTCTCTTGCCGGTGTTCAACTCAAAACAAAATCAAGTTTTCTTGGCAAAATTTCGTCAAAGCCTAATTTATCATCTTACCTCCCGCGAACATCTGGATTATGAGCCAACTCTCTTATTACATCAGAAAAAGGGAAGAAAAATGCAACTAGAGAAGATCATCGTTACTTGCTGACAGGTCCAAGCGCTGCCTTTTCTCCTCAATGGGATTACCGCAGCAATTCCCATTACTCCACCCATAATCGCAAGCGGCTCACTCATACTTCAGAACCATCCCAAATCGGAGCAAGTACTCCATAGGCATCTCTTTATTCAACTTCAGAACCATTCTCTGACGGCACATCAAATCCACGACTAATCAGCAATGGACCGGTTGTTCAGCTGCATCTCAAACCGGATCCAAGATTCAGCCCTCATCTCGGTGATCATCATATCATTCTCCGGTGCCGGATAGTAGTCCTCCCGTAACTGCATGTCCCTCAAGTTTGGCATTGCCAGGAAACAGCTCATGAAGTGCTCGTGTGTGGTACCATGGATGAAGAGCTTCCTGAGTCCAATGCAGCGCGGGAGCAGTCCCACGGCTGGCAGTGTCAGGCTCCGCTGGTTCACTTCCTTGTCTTGTGGCGGCCAGTAGTCCAGCTCATACAAAGTCAGCAGTGATTCAATACCATGCAAATAGAATCGCTCCCACAATGAAAGATCCATCTGCCCTGCTGGTGCGGTAAGTGCATAACCCACCGCCTCGCTGAGGTCTAGTTTCATCTTGGCTAGTACTGGGAAGCCTGCAAGGTCGCTTAAGCCAAAAATTGTTCTTGGAGCAGGGCGCGGACATGTCCGGCAATCACCCTCCACCTTAATTGAGATCTCCTCAAGCACAGGGCAGCTATCGAGCCCGGCAGAAATGAGCGGGGAGAGCAGCTGACCAGCAGGGAACCAGAGGGAGAGTGACCGGAGCATCTCCCAGCTGCCATCATCATCATCCAATTCCATGTACCTACATTTCTTGGACGCAGACTCGTATGACACTTCACCAAGCTCATCATCCTCAGGATTGCATCTGGTGGTGCCGTTGGCCACACTACTAGGTTGTTCAACTGCGTTCCAGACACAGTTGATCTCAAGACTCTCGATGCGATCACGGATCGGACTTAGAGCAGTTAGACACTCTGCAGTGTGCAGAAGCCGGCAGTGCAAGATACTGACCTCCTTGAGTGTAGGCCGAAGCGCCGCTGCTAGCTTCCTGATCCCAGCTGATGTGACAAGGTCGCAGCCATGGATGGCGAACTTAGCAAGCCTCCCACACCCGCGACCGATCGCCACAAGGCTGGCGTCAGTGAGATCCTGGCAATTCTTCATGCAAAGCGACTCCAGCCCACCGCACACGGCAACACCATCAAGATGCAGCCAAGTGGCCTTACACAGTCCCTGGAAGCACCCCAGCGTCAAGAACTTTATCCGTGGGCACCTGCGTGCAAGCGCTTCCATTGCCGGTGCTGCCTCCAGCACATCGTGCCGGAGGTCCAGCGTGAAATCCTCCAGCCCGGGGAGCGCAGCGAAGAAGGCGACCAGCCCTGTCACGGTAATGGCCGCTTCCTCCCGCTGGCTGGTGGACGCCGGTTCGAACGGCTCGCTGAGCCGCAGGACCGTCAGACTGGGGCAGCTGGCAGCAAGCGAGAGCAGCGCGTCGTCGCCGACGAAGTCAACGCACCGGGGGTTGAACACACAGGGCGCAACGAGCTTCCGGAGGTTGGGGCAGGACCCCGCGATGGCCCCGAGCTCGGAGGAGTGGAACCCGTCGGTGGCGCCCGCGAGGCCGAGGTCGAGCTCGGTGAGCGCCGCGGCGGCGGCCGGGTGAGCGGCGAGCGCCGGCACGATGTCCTCTGTCCAGCAGTAGAACTCCGACAGGTCGAGCGTGCTGAGCGCGGTGCAGGTCTGGAGCAGCGGCTCGAGTTCCGCGCCGCCGGGTAGGCCCGGCGGGCGCTGGTGCCAGCGCACGAGCTTGACGCTGCGGAGGGCGCCCCGCCAGTGCGGCGTGAGGTTAGCGAGCGTGGTGGGGTCGCGGCAGTAGACAGCGAGCGAGGACACGGCCGGGAAGCAGTGCGCGAGGCGCGCCGCGATGATGGCGTTGTGCTCGGCGATCTCCTCTGGGTGGTGGAGATTGGGCGCCCCGGCGGCGGGCGCGGAGGAGAGGAACGGGTGGCCCCACGGCGAGATGAGCGACAGGTCGAGGCGCTCGAGCGCGGGGAAGCAGAACTCCTGCGGGAGGAGCAGGAACGCCGGCGACCAGGGGTCCCCGCGCAGCGACAGCGCCGCCCGCGTCGCCCGCTCCGCCGAGCAGAGCCGGTGGCAGGCCAGCGCAGCGCAGTGGCGCGACCGGGCGTCGGTGAGGAAGCTCAGGATGTGCAACAGCAGCGGTTCGGGCAGGTCCAGAATGGCCGCCACCGCCGCCTCCTTCACCGGCACATCGACGTCGTCGTCGTCGGCCATGCGCGATGTGCCGCCGCGTCCGGCAAAGTCGTCTACTCTCTCTGTTTTTTCCGTTCCTTCCCTTGCGGGGGTTGCTTCAGTTGGGGGAGGGATTTGGGTAGCGGAGTGGGGACGAGAAGCTGCACAGCGAAGTGATGATATATACCCGACAGCTCTCTCTTGCCTTTTCTTTTTTTTCCTTTTGTAATTTTATCTTCTTATCCCCTTCGTTTATTGTATTATTTGCACCCTTAGCGATGACTGAAAGACGAAGCGTCCTTTTCCCCTCTCCCTCTTTCGTGTCAAGAGCAGAGCTAGGAGTTGAGCCGTACTTCTCTGAGCTAGTCTGAAGCACGGTCGGTATGGCCTGGCCCAAGCACAGCCTAGCCCGACACGTGGCAGGCCGTGCCGACACAGCACGAACGGTGGACCAGGCCGGGTCTCAAAATCCGACCACGATGGGCGACCGCGACGCGGCGCGGTAGATCGTGCGGGTGCTTGGCCGCCCGGCTCGATGGAGCACGGCGGCAAAGACGGGGCACGACCGGAATGGGGGCACGGCCGGCACATCTGCACCCGCGGCCTCCCCGGCTCTCCCTCCGGCATCCCCTCGCCCCCGCTCTCCCGCCTCTCGTTGCCCTTCCGGCGTCAACCCATAGCCCATCACACATTCACACATCACAGACCGAAAGAGATGCAAGGAGTAGAGGGGATTAGGGAAGGAGACAATTACCTGTGGGATGGGCAGCTCGGTTGCAAACACGGTGTAACCCATGTGCAGGAGCCACGGTGCGGTGTTGGACACGGTGCCGACGCCCGGCCCAAAGTAGTTACAATGTACTATGTTGTTATAGTTAGTATGTACATATATTGTTACTATACTCTTTTCCTTACGGGAAACCCCACTCTGGGGCGTAAGATTTTTAATGAGACAGTAACATTGTATTTTAAAATATCAATGTAATTACACTTTTCTCAAAATATTTACGTCATTACGTGCCGATGTTTTTATACAATTAATTCAACTTCAAATAATTTTCAACGAGACGGGTACGAGAGAAAGGAAGATAACGAACGTCGCCACAATTGTCACCACCGCCTTTATCGTACATAGTTACTTTGAACTGATCTTATGCTGACACGGTACGAACACCGGCACAGCGGGCTTTGAGTCGTGTTTGGGCCTGACCAAAGGTGAGGCGGGCTGGCACGGCACGGCACGGTGGGATGCTTGGATCGAGTTGACACAGCACGAATCAGCCCGAAGTACGATAGGTGCCGACACGGTACGACCCAACTCCCAGCTCTAATCAAGAGATCGTATGCACGTGCTGTCTCGCGCGGGCGAGCCCGTCCGCTGCTTCGCCTCGCGCGCGCGGCCGCATCCGGCTCCCGCGGCGATGGGCTCGTCGTCGGCGGAGAGGGACCCGAGCGCGAACCCGACAGGCTGCGAGAGCTCTTCCAGCGAGCCGACGCGGCAGGTGAGGAATTGGCTATTGCTCTCTGCCCCTCTCTGTTGCTGGTGGTTGTTTGGTGGGGAGTTGGAATTGAATAAGGTTTGATTTCTCGATTCTGTCGAGTTCGTTCGTGTGCACGCGTGGTGGGTGGCGCGACTGTGCGTGTGGGGTGTTTGATGATCGGTGAAGTGGATTGGATTGTGGCGAGTAGTAGGGGGAATTTTTGGGTTAGTTGGTTGGAACTTGGAAGCGATAACCTGACGTTGTCAGCGAAAAAAGGGTTGATTTTGGTATGGTTGGAGAGTTCGTCAGGCGGGGGTTACAGCTTCTTACACCACCTGCGCCGTGGAAAGAGATTCGTCGGTGCTTCTCTATAGGCATTGCTGAAACAGCACGAGCAAAGTAGAAGGAACTGATACTCTAGTATGTTATCTCGCTGTAGTAGCACAATTGTTGAGACAGAAATTCAAACCAGCAGTTTGGAGCTGCTGTTTGTTTTAGGAGATATAGGATAGGCAGCTAGTTGTTCGCTGAAACCATGCTAACGAAGCAGAGAATGAGATTGAGATGAGTAGAGTAGATTGTTGCAAGGCAGAAATGCAGATTGTCAGGAAACAAAACTTCCAGATGGACGTTCTACTTCGTGTGTATCTTGTATTTTTATCATGTGCATACAGTTCCCTAGTTTTGAATTGCTCTTTCTTTGTTGGTGTTGATGAGATGTCTGGGAGAAGTCCTGGCAGTCTGGCATAACCCCGTGGGATTTGGGGAAGCCAACACCTATCATCGAACATCTTGTTAAATCATGAACTCTCCCAAAAGGAAGAGCTTTGGTCCCGGGATGCGGCATGGTAAGTTAAACAGAGACCGTTTACCATAAGTTTCTTTCTGATGTCTTTGTCCCATATTACTGCTTCCCTTCTGTTCCTCCCCTAGAACTAAGCTAACGACTGATGGTTAGACCATGACTTTCTTCCTAGGATGCATGTCATAGGGGTAGGGCTTTGCACTTTTTTTCTCCATTTGATGTTGACAACATCAGTCATGGCCTCTGTCTTTATTGAGAACAGATGTGCCGTGAGTTGCCATGGAAAAACATACTTGCAATTTCAATATTTTGGTTGAAGATTGTCATTGTGGCAGTGTGCCCTACTATGGACCATAGTACACCTTGAAATTCAAGTGATACTGTAAGTAGTGACCTAGTTCATTTCCCATTATAAGAAGTTAAGAACAATTTGCAAACTAGGACTAGGAAGGTTCTGCTTAAATTTTCCCTTGTAATACCATTTCATCAATATTTTCTGATTAAGTTGCTTCTATATAACAGGGATACGATGTGGTCGCTCTGGCAAGCCCTGAGCGATTTGTTGTTGGCTTGGACATTTCTGATATGGCTACTGAAATGGCTAAGCAGGTGATATGTAGCTGAGTAAGAGATTGATTATCAGTTAAGGGAAGTTATGTTGACTTATTTAAGCTGCTAACAGAGGATCTTGCAGTTCCTTCTTTTTGGTGTGCTTTTTGGTAAATACGTCTGTACAGAGTGATGATTTATCTTGTAGTCATGTTTGATATCTTATCTAGTTATTTATGTTTCAAGTGTTTCATGTTCAATTTTGTGCTGGAAAAGATTAGCAGTATTTCTTGGAAGCAAAAGATTATATGCCTCCTAGAGCATGGTTAGGTTGATTATGTCATAGGGTAACTTTCTTCAAAATAAAAAATAAGCCATGTGTGATGACAACTTTATGATTTTGTAGTTTTGGAGCTGAGGATGCCACCTGTATTTTTTTTTCACATTTTGAACTCCTGAAGTCATAAATTCTGATGCAGTATTAATCATAATGGCAATTGAGCCCACTTTTTGGATACAATTGGCATGTGGTCCATTTTTAATTAAAATTCACAATTATTCTAACTATCATAACTGGGATAATCTTTTTTAAAAAAAACTGTCTGATGATTGTAGGTACAACCCTCTATGGTGCTAAAACTTAAATAAACGCATCTAATCATTTTTCCCATTGGTATACTAGTGGCCATCCTCTTTGCCAAATGCAGATTGTTTTACTTTTCTGGAAGCCGATTTCTTCAAGCGGACACCAAGTGAACAATTTGACCTTATTTTCGATTATACATATTGCCAATTTATCCTGTCAATTTATTGTTCTGGCGGCAGCTGTGATTACCTTTTTTAATATACACAGGTTCTTTTGTACACTTGATCCAAGCTTGAGGCTGGCTAGGGCAGAGGAAGTTACTCGCCTTTTTAAAACCAGATGGAGAGCTTATCACCTTGATATATTTGGTGAGGACAGAATCTCTCTGTTCTTTTTGTTTACCTTTGCATTGAAGGTGTCGTTGTACTTATCACATGACATTCTTTTCCTCAAACTGTACTAAAATTCCATCCATCTGATTACTCTTAAGATTTCCTAAGCTCTTTGATGTTATAAGTATCCTAATCCTAGAGGCTGTTGGTTAACCATCTGATTTGCATTGAAGATGTCATTGTACTTGACCTGTGATATTCTATTCTTCAAACTATACTATTCTATTCTAGTCATAGGTAGTCACTGGAACTCACTACTGAAGTTATTGCAGATTCTGAACTCTGAAGACTAACAAATAGAATTTAGGGAACACTGGTAGAATCTGAATTCTTACGAGTAATATTACTTATGTAGAATGTTCTGGACATGTGTTCTGAAGAATTGCCAATGTTGGTTGTGTTAGATTTGCAGCTGTTCCCAGCTAGGTTGGGCTTTTACTTAAACCCCAGTTTCAACTTGAGGAAAACATGGCAGTTTTTACTAAAATAGTGGTAAAAATGGTGAGTTATTTTCTCTGCAACTAATAATATGAAACAATACATATTCAAGGTCAGTGGATAAATTGATTAAAGTGGGGTTCCATAGCTTGGTGTAAATCAGTGGGATTTTGCCTATAGTTAGCCAAATTTGAGCGCTTGATGCAAATCTAAGAAGCAGCCATCCTCTGGCGGTTTTCTCATTGCTGACCCACATGCACCCACAGGTTTTAGGACCTTTAATGCAAGATGCCCTTGAAAAGTAAGGAATCAACATGCGATCATCAGCTGAAGCGGTTTGGTGCACTACGGTGCCAAATCTTCTAAAGCTAATACCGGCATTGGATAAAGACATGCTAATACCTCCCATGCTATTGTTTCAAAAATTCAATATGTTTTGCTTCGTTTTTTTTTCTCGAACACGCAGGAGAGCTACGTATCTTTATATTAAGAAGATGTTGAAAATAACCTTACAATCCCAAACACACCTAACACCTAACACACCCAACACATCCAGCACCTACTGTAGCCTATGTTACAAAAAACAAGATCGACCTCAACCAAGAAAGGATCTAGACCAAGCCCTGTGGCGGAGCAGTTAGGTATGAAATACCCTTTGCTCCGGCTAGGCCCCAAATCCACATCTCCTCACTGACAAGAGACAAGAGAGACTTAATGTTCGGTGCAATCCCATCAAAGATGCAGCGATTGCGGAGATTCTAAAGAGACCATGCCCTAAAAATGATGATGAAATTAAGACCTTGTCGGACCTGGCCATCAACTGCATTGTGTGATTTGGACCACCATTCTTCAAAGGAGGGCTCACCCGGTTGAGGGAAGAGGTTCTGTAATCTCACCTTTTGGAGCAAGTCACACCAAAATTGACGAGCAAACACACAAGAGATCAAGAGATGGTTAATGGTTTCCTTTTCTTGGTCACAAAGCAAGCAGCGGGGAGGGTGTTGCAGTCCTCGGCGTGCCAGACGATCCGCAGTCCAGCACTTATCATGTGCAGCCAGCCACATAAAGAACCAACATTTATTTGGGGCCCAAGATTTCCAAATTCGCTCCTAGGGGCTAAACTCGATGCCTCCCTGAAAGAAGCTTTTATATGCTGATTTTGCTGAATATTTTCTATTGACAGTGAAGCACCAAATGTGTTGATCTTCTAATTCAAGCTGCAGCACCACCTGTGACAGGAGATCCCAGAGATCTAAAAACTCAGCAATGCCCCCAACCGTCATCGCTCCTATAAGATCCACAATCCAGTTATGACCTGTGAGAGCCTCCCTCACCGTGCGCTTATTGGCTTGTCTCTTGGGAACCAAAGCATAAAGACGGGGTGTCAGATCAGCGATCCTTTTTCCATGAATCCACCTATCTATCCAGAAGAGGGTACGGGCGCCATTACCAACTTCAGTGCAAGTTGCTATAGAGAAGAAGGACCGAACACAATGGTGAATCTGGATCGGAAAGGGGGCCTAGGACCTGTCAGGTTCAGTCTTCTGAAGTCAAAGCCATCTCATCCTGAGGGCCCATCCCATCCGCTGGAGATCAGAAATACCAAGCCCACTGAGTTCAAAAGGTCGGCAAGTTTTGCCCCACGCCACAAGACAAATGGCCGCCCTTAGTGTCTTTTCTGCCTCTCTACAAAAAACTTCTACGGATTTTGTCTATTGCTTTAATTGCCCACTGGGGGAGGTCAACTGCCATGGTCAAGTAGACCACCATAGAGGTTAACATAAATTGTACCAATGTTTTTCTGCCCACCCTTGTAAGCAATTCTGCTTTTCAACCCGGAAGACGATCAGCAATCTTATCAATAATAGGCTGAGTTTCATTCCTAGTCAGCTTTCGAAGGGAGAGGGGCACACAAAGATATTTGCAAGGAAAATCCATCACTTTACAGGGGAGATGTTCGTGGACTATAGCAATTTCTATCTCAGAGCAGTGGATGGGGAATATGTTACTCTTTTGCATATTGATTTTTAGGCTGGAGGCTTCACCAAACAGCAGTTCACTTTGGAGTCAGTGCTCTAATGGAAAACATAATAGATTCCAGGTGCTTAGTCCAAACATGCGTCCTCAGTTGAAACATGGAATGTTGGATACAGATATTAGTTAGCACTTAAGCACCAAAATTAATCTGCATATGTGCATGAAAGCGATTTGCTTCTGTGATGCTATTCCATTATTTTGTTCACCATGAAGAGCATTGGTTATGTTTCTTCTTATTTTAGATCAGTGATCAAGGAGGACCACCATGCAATAATACAGTTGCTGAGTAAGTATGCCTGTCCCCTTGCTATCATGAAAGAATTAATTTCCAATTGAAAACCTTCAATTTGTCTTGGTGATGACGCAACTTTGTGTTGGACAAAAATCTTACCCTTCTCTACTCTTGCGCTGATAACGGACCTAACGGTCCTTTCTGAAACCACAGCTACCAGAAGTTACTGGAACCGTTGGGTTTCAAGGCTGTTCTTATGGAAGACAATGAACTAGCTATTAAACCACGCAAGGTACATGGTGTTTTTTTAGTTGAGTTGTATTACAAAAAAAGACTCCTCTTGTTGCCTACAGTTTTAAGCGTTATGGTTTGACCAAAGCATCGAATTCTCAATCCATGAACAATTACTCAATTGGCCTCTATATTTGTAATCTTAGGCAGGCAGTGAAACTACGACCGCTTTTGTGGATGCCTTTGATCTTTCACATCCTCTCCAGGTGTCGCGAGAAACTTGGAAGGTGGAAGATATGCAGACAGCAATCATCTCCACGAGAAGATAATGCAGCGCTCGTCTTCTTTCTAGTTTTTAGACTGTATTAAGCCTAGCTTTTGTTGTTGGTATGTAATTTATTATGCTCAGTCGCCTTTTTCTTCGAGTCTCACATAGTCACATGTACAACTGCCGCATCAAGCAGTTAGCTCAGTTCATCGTAAATTTGTTTAAAACCTAATTGTTTGCAAATACGTGTTAATTTCTACACTGGAGAGGCCCGTGTGTCTCGTGACCTCATGAGCGCCCCTCCTACCGCCGGCCACGGCAGCCACTCCCTTGTCCCATCACCAAATCCGGCTTCTCCACCCTCAGATCCTCTCGGCCACCTCCATCGCCCCCTCTCCCTTAAGCCAGATCCAAAACCCACACCTCAGATCCTCCCCCACCATGGCTCCAATTCTGCCATTGTCTCCTCCGTCTCCACTACCGGCTCTGCTGCCACCACCTCCCAGCTTCCTCAACTCGGCGACCAAGCCCACAGCCACCAACGGAGGAGTCCTCGTCTCCCCTGGGAATCTCTTCGCCCGCAGATTACCTGAAGAGTAGCTTCCACCACCTCCAGCAAGCCACCTTGACTCCCAACCACCGACCACCCTACCACCACAGCTGCCTGCTTCGTCGAGCTGCTGCATTCAAGGAAAGACTCCACGAATCCTACGAAATCCTCTTCGAGTCAACCCTTCGGCGTGCCTTCACTCCTCACGTTGCCTCAATTCAATTGTGATTGCTCCTCCCCACCACAGTTAGGTGCAAAATCTTCAAGATAGCAATGGCCCCAACTTGCAAAGCCGCCCTCCTTTTCGAGGGAAGTCCATCTTCGTAGTTCTCAGCGGTGAGCATTCAACCCACAACAACTGAAATCAATGGCAGATTGTGAGGCCGAGATTCTGGTGGCGTAACGCCTAAAGACACCTAGTGCCATTGCAAGACAACTCCTCCTACAAGAACCGATCCTCCAAAGCTGCAGCTCAAAGCTACCACCTCTTCCTTCAGCGCATAGAGGGCCGATGCTTTAACTGCCTTAGTCACGACCCCGCCAAATGCTTTCGATGCTTGCGCTTCGGCCATAAAGCACGCCAGTGCCGCCGTCCGGCTCCACGGCCACCCTCGCCAACAGCTACTCCCCGATCCAATGTCACCCCCTCAGCCACAACTACCCAACATCAGAGCCTCGCTTCCCCTCCGGCATTCATCAACTCCCATCCGGTTCAAAGCCCACTCATTCCAACCACCTCATCAATGTCCAGCCTCGCTGATCCGGCTACTCTGCTGGTGGAGGACGCTTGCACCATCCCTTCCTCTAGGGAGCTCCAAAGGGAACTTCAGCGGCTTGAGGAATACTTCATACTCCTCTGGCTCGGCAAAACTAGGCCCGAGGTAGAGCTTCAAACTATTGCAGAGGCTACCAGAAGAAGGTTCAACTTACGTCCTGAAGACTTCTCGGTGCACCACCACTACCCTGAGAATTTCCTAGTCAACTTCGAACACAGGTACCACCGTGATGAAGTGACTAGCCTCCAGAAGTTCGCCTTCCATGATCTGGAGTTCCATGTGCGACCATGGAAACCGCTGCGACATGCTTTTGGAGCCACATTGAGGTAAGGCTCTACCTGAAGGCTGGAGGGCATCCCCTTACATGCTTGGAACAAAGAGGTGGCCAGCCGAGTTATCGGCAAGAAATGCTCGCTCGACCGGGTTGGTGAAAAATTGCCCCCAACAAGAAAATGCTGGAACGCTCGACTTTTAGGCGTAGACAGTGAACCCGAGCACAATTCCCAAGGTAACATGGCTAACACTCACTAACAGCTCTCCATATGGTTTGTCAGCAGGCCACCACGGAACCTCAACGGAGCTACACCGCTACAAGAAAGGACTCACCTTCAGAGTAATTCTACACCTCGACTTCATTGAGGACTTTTTCGCAGGCCCACATGAAGCCGACCTCGGCACAGAGACATTTGTGCCTTTCAAACCCTCCAAGTACGGTCTCACCTGGTGCCTGGGTGTCATCAACGGCACCTCCAAACAAGTAGAAGACCGCCATAGTCACCACCGTAGCAATGAAGTGGGCCAACTAGAAGGGGGTGCCACTGGCACCTCCCATCGTGGCAGGACGGGAAGGCAAGACCCTTGCCCGGGGGGTTAGAGCAATACCACGGAAAAAGGGACGACAACGACGACGACCACCACCACCACCAGCAACGCACCAAGGAGGCAGGCCGGTGGAGATCCTCCACATACCAAGCTGGCCATCATGGGAGGTCCAAGGCAACGGAGCGCATCCGCGACAAATCACCATGGTCGCGACACAACTCGGGAGGCAACCACAGGCGACAAGAAGCCCCAGCTGGGCCTATCATCTTCTTCCCCTCGCAAGCTGACGTCCCAACCAACCAGAGCCACGCGATTATCAGCTCAAAGACTATACAGACTCCACCTTGCAGGCTCTCTTTGCATCACACGCAGCGCTCCTCCGCAAGGAACTCGCCAACCTCCTGGACAACAAGCTTCATCATCCTGACGAGGAGATGCAGAACATCTGACAGGCGTGGCTTCGTAAGGCAGAGGTTTATTTGGAGACAGCGTAAGAGGCCAGTGAAAAACTTCTCCTTCCTACGTACCGAGTAGGCCTTGGTGGCCAATGCCATCCAGGAGGTGTCTCTCCCTCCCAGGGAGGCCCATCGACCTTGCTCAAAGGACTCCAAGCCCTGTCTATCTACAATGAACCAACCGGTGGTTCCATGGATGACGCCAAGGCCTGTAGCTGGCCTACGCTTGCTACGTCCTCTCCGAGGGCGAAAGCGCAGGACACGACGTCCGGTGGGGTCGCCTTCCAAGGGTCGGCCAAATTGGCCAAGCCAGAGCCCTCTGGCCCTGAGTGCCGAACTTGACTAGTCCTCTGCGCCCATAGTGACCAACCAGGACCTCAAGATCAACAACTCAATGGATGCTGTCCTCAATGCTCCGACTACATTCATCCTCCCGCCGTTGCTGCAATCCAATGGTTCGTCCGTCGGTTTGCTGGAGGCTGCAGCCTCCCTAATCTCTGGCACCACAGTCAACGTCTTGGTGGGCGATGCTTCTGCCCCGCCAGGTACTGCCTTCGGACTGTCAGCCACTCCCAATCTGGTAGTGTCGTCGATGACGGCCCTTATAGGCTAGCTGCAGCACATGCGTCATCACAAGCGATGCCAACAGGAAGCGGGACTCCTTCAACACCTCTCAACGTATCACCAAGAGCTCCAACTGCCTCTATGCATTGCTCCCTCCAAACAGCATGTAGATCTCGACAGTAGAAACTACCATTTACTCCATGTACTTCCGGGTTAATTGTTGTCTGAGCCTTTGCATCTGACGTGGCCCCTTCAAATGCTAATTCTCGTCCAACCGTTTTTAACCGCTGTGCTGGATCGACTCGACGTCTACGGTACACGAATGCAGAGCTAACCCCTGCTATGTTTGGGTCTAACATTTCAATACTCTGTTGGAATGTCAAGGGTCTAAATTCCCCTGCTCATCGCACTGCAGTTTACGATGTTGTTAACGCTAATCAATGTCACATCGCTTGCCTACAAGACACGAAACTTGACTCCGTAGACCAAGCATAGGACATATCCCTGAGGGGCGCTAAGTCGCACGACTTCACCTTTCTACTAGTAAACAACATGCATGGAGGCATTCTTGTTACCTAGAACGCCAACATGGTGGACATTTCTAACTGTCAGCACCACGACTTTTTCCCTAACAATAGATGTTAAAATTAAGGAATGTGGTACACAGTTCACAATGACAACGGTTTACGGCCCATCATCAGATAGAGATAAAGAGAGATTCTTGGCAGAGCTACACGGCATATAGCCATTGAATGACACAAGGTGGCTGCTTCTGGGAGATTTCAATCTCATCTACAAGGTGAGTGATAAGAATAATTGCAACCTCAATTGGCAACTCATGAATCAATTCTGCAACGCTCTCAATGCTTGTGGGTTGAAAGAAATCCACCTACAAAACTGAAAATTCACCTGGAGCAATGAAAGGCAGAATCCAACGCTAGTACATTTGGATAGGTTCTTCTGCAACGATTCTTGGAATGCAACCTTTAGCACCCACACCTTACATGCCTTGGCCACATCCATCTCAGACCACTGCCCATACTTCTCTCTAATACCAGTGGGCCACAACCACCAAAATGCTTCCGCTTTGAAAACTTTTGGATAAGGCTACTGTGATTCACCGAAATAGTCCAACATGCTTGGATGAAAACAACTCCAAGACAAGACCCAATCCTCTCAACAAAAAATTGCACACGGTCGCCAAAAAGGCTAACGGAATGGAGTAAAACAATTGCACACAAGGTTTTTCCACATTTGAATAAACTCGCATAGGCGAAAGAATTTTATCCAACAACTCGCCACAGACTAAGGCTGGGCAGTTACACATGTTGACAAGGCAGAAGTGTTTTTCCAACACTTCCATCGTGCCCTTGATCACACCTCTATGGCAACCGCCACTTTCAATTGGGACACCTACAACTACCGCAGATGGATCTTCATGCCTTGGTTCAGCCCCTACTGTTGAAGAGGTCCACACTGCTGTACTACAGCTACCGCATGATAAAGCACCAGGACTCATGGCTTCAATGGGAACTTCTACCGGGCATGCTGGGATATTATAAAAAATGATCTCATGGTTGCACTACAAAGCTTCTTCGATCTACGAACAAACAATCTACTACTCTCGAACATGGCTAACTTGGTGCTGTTACCCAAAAATGAGGGGGCTCAGGTCGCGGCGAACTACAGACCGATCAGTCTCATACACAGCTTTGCCAAAATCATTGCAAAAATATTGGCTTTGCGCCTAGCACCTTTCATGAACCAGTTGATCTTCCCAAGCCAAAACATCAAAGGTAGACGTATCCAGGACAACTTCTCATACGTCCAGAATCTAGCCAAAAGATACCACCAGAACAGAACTCCGTCATTACTCCTCAAACTCGACATAGCAAAGGCTTTTGACTCCATCTGCTGGGACTACCTGCTTGACCTTCTAGAAATACGTGGGTTCCCACCAAGATGGCTGTAACATCCCAATTTTTGCTTTTATTTTGAAGAAATAGTTTTAAATTAATAATTTCCAATTTTCTGGAATTTTCTGAAGTTAAAGTTTCTGTTGAAAAGAAAATTTAATATCCAAATAAGTTGGAAATATTTTCATATGTTTAAAACATTATCGATGAGTTATGTGAATTTTTCTGGAATTTTGGAATTTATTTGGTATTTTTAAGTATTTTAAAGTCTCTAATGATTTACGAAATATATATAACAGATTTAAATATCAAATCTCCCTCGGTGACACTTGTCACGCATCCGAACCCTTCCTCCCGGCCCGAGCTCATCCCGCCGTCTCGCCTCATCCCGCTTCCCCTCTCTCGCGGCGCCACGTGTCGCGCGTCAAACAACGGCCGGCCATCCCGGCTAACACTAACACTCAAAGGATAAATCAACCTTATAGGGTAGGTTGATCCTCCCGCCCGGCCGTTACGCCGCGCTCTCTTTCCTTCCCGCTCCTCGCTGCGCGTTCGAGCCCGCTCGCGCGCGAGTTGAGTTTCTTTTTTTAGTGCGCGACAAGTGGGCCCCACTGTCATAGACCGGTCTTGTGGACTCACGCGCCGAGTCCCACTGTTAAAGCGCGTTCCCGACGCGTGTCGTCATCGTGACCGTTCGTGATTGCCGTATTAAATCGCGGCCGCCGTTGCCACTTAGTACACCCCATCGCTCGGATCTAACTTTGTGTTGTCGGATTGAATCTCGATCGTTCCTTTCACTTACCCCTTCGCGTGATCCGGCGGCCGATCTCTTCCTTATGCCACACGTCACCAATCCAACGTCGCTGATTTCCTTCTCTTTTCTTCTCTCATTTGCGCGCGGCCCGCTCTGTCAGTCCTCCGCCCCGATCGTCTTCCTTCTTCCTCGCGCGATCACCGCCATTGCCGCCGCCATTGATTAAAAACCAAGCTTTGAAAGCTTCGGTTTCTTCCGATTATTCCCCACATCATTGCGCATTCAAATTAACGTTTCCCGCACCCCTACGAGACATAATCACTCTTAATTGCGGCGTTATCACCGTCGCATTCATCTCCTCAACGATTACAAGTCCGGCGAACTTGCGCGGCCCATTACACCCTCCCGACCTATAAAACCCGCACTCGAGGTCCTCTACCGCTGCGCCCATCCTCACCTCTCGAGCGATCACCCGGCGCGAGCCCTCCTACGCCCGATTTCTTCCCGCGGCTTCAAAGACTCGGCGAGCAATTCCGGCGCCTCGGTCTTCCTCATTCCTCGCCGACACCTTCCAGGCGTTCTTTGGTGCCAAGGCGAGTTCCGCGACCTCTTCCCCGAAGCCGCTGCATGCCGATCTCCTCGCGCCGTGAGCTTCCTCTCCGACCGCCGCCCCTTCTCGCCGATTCTTCCCTCCGGTCACCCTCGGTCTCGCGCAAGGTACCAATGCATTCCTGCATCCTCCTCTTCATTTGGTACCCTTGGCGGCGTCGCCGTCACGAGCTCCGGCGACCCTAGGTCCCCGTCGCCACCACCACCGCCACCGTCGTCGTAGTCGGTGAGGTGGCGGCAGCGTGGCGGCGGATCGGCGCCACGTCGGCGCCACCCGAGCACCTCCCGCCACCACGCGTGCGCGCCACGTCGGCAAAAAGCGTGGCGTGGCGACCGCGCGGCGACCACGCGTCGACCACGTATGTGCCACGTTGCCGCCGCCTCCATGAGATAATCCTTAAGAGGATTACCTACCCATTATGGGTAGGCAGTGCCTCCCCGCTCACTTGGCTAGCGCCGCTCTCTTCTCCCTCCCACTCCTTCGGCGCGCGTTCGAGCCCCGCTCCGCGCGCTGAGGTTGAGTTTTCTCCGTTTTAATTCGCACTGACAGGTGGGCCCCACCCGTCAGTGACACCCCTCTGCGCTAGCCAGCGACCCGATGGGTCCGAGTCGATGGGTCCCATATGTCGAGACTCATTTTAATGAAATTGCTGACGATGGACCCCACATGTCAGAGATTTCCGAATTTCTGGATTTATTCAAATCTGAGATTTTCAAATAGCCATATCTTTTTCATTTTAGCTCCAAATTGGTCCATTCAAATTTCTAAATTCATCTAAAATTTCAATCTTTCATCTGGTATATTTATTTTCAATTTTTGAATTTTTATTTTATTTTATTTATTTGGAATTCTCGATTTACGTGTAGAGACCGATTTGTCAGAGCAATCTCAAGAACAAGTTGGGGAAGATTTCAACCGGACACGGGAAGGCAAGTCTCCTTTGAACATTTTGCTCCCATGTTTTGCAAGTTTCCTTTGATCAACTTGTTCAAATAATTTAAAAAAAAATGTTTAGGTAGTTATTTTAAATTAATGCATGCTTATGTTATATCAAGTGATAATTTGATTTAGAAAATTTAGTTAAAGACCCAATTTGTTATACCTTCCATTGAAAATTGTTTACCTTGTACCATTGTCAACTTAGGATATCCCTTTTACTCAATAATGAGTTAATACTACAATTGTTGAATGTTTAAATACTAGCAAATGCTTAGCGTAGCAAATAAATGTAATAATGTTCAAATGAGTAGCATGTTTATCAAATGTTTTAATGAATGATTTGCTTGAACATTGGTAATGGATGTTACCATTGTTAAATATTTTGTTTGAACATTGGTAATGGATGTTACCATTGTTAAATATTTTGTTTGAAAAGTGGTAATGAATGTTACCACTGTTAATTTGAAAATCAAAGGGAAAAGTTGACAAGGGTGGATGGAAGGTTTGGTGAGTGCGGTTAGCACGAGAATTGTTGGGTTTGTGAATGAGCCACCACAGTCGATTAAGGACCGGCGCTTGTGTTTGTACAAAGCCGAGCAAAACAGTACAACCACAAGTCTATATGGAGTGCGACCTAGCTAACTACCCTATAATAGTGTAGTTTAGATATCACCGGTGGTGTATTGAGTTCCGGGTGTCTTGGTTACTCATAGTGAGGGCGGGGTTTCTTGTACTCATATGGCGCAAGAGGGGCTCCAACTCGTGGATTCGAGTTGTGGTGAAACCTAGCGGGTGGTATTTAAACTATCTTTGGAGTAGGCGAAAGGCTTTGTGATAATTTATGCGGGTCTCATGCCAAAGGAAGCGTGTTGACTAATAAGATAATTTATCTCTTGTGGGTAAAGTGTACAACCTCTGCGAGTAAAACTATTCGAATAGCCGTGCCCACGGTAAAGGCGAACAAAGAATGCATACACATGGTAGAAGTTTTGATTTTGTTTTCAAAATAAAATGAATTGGAGAAAAACTCGGGAGTAGTATAACTCTCGTGATGTTGGATCAGTGGATTTAACTTTGAGGTATTGAAAGTTAGCGGGATTGCTGAGATATTAGTGTTGGTAGTTTAACCTTCACTAAAGAACTTATCCATTTCGATTGTTAAAAACAAGTTGTTTACAAAATGGCTTTTAAAGTAATTATGTAGATTTGAAATAATATGCTGATTTTTGCAAATAAACCATATAGCCTTTCTTTGTGAAACCTTACATCTATGCATTTTCCCAAGACTTGCGGAGTACATTTTGTACTCACTGTTGCTCTATAAATATAAAAGCGAGAGAATGGAAAGATCAAGTGGAGAGTATGACTTCTGCGCGAATGTGGATGCGGTGGATTATTCTCGGATGCCTAGGATTCGCTTCCCATCAATTGCACGTGGCGATTGATGGGTCGATCAAGTTACCTTTTGTTTCATTGTGTTTATTTTTGCTTGTGGTTACGTGAACCTTAGTAAGGCAATGGCCTTTGTAAAACTTCAGATACTATTGTATTAAAGCGTTGTTGGCAATATATCATCTTTTCTGTTTGAACTGTGTGTACTAGCATTGATCTCTGGGACTAGTACATGAATACGAAGTGCAGGAGTTTCTACTCGGGTCTCACGAAGTGGTATCGAGCCATCTTGGTATAGGACGAGCCCTAGGTTTTGGGAAGCTTTAAGGATTTATATTTAATAAAAATTTATGTACAAAAAATATAAGTTTCTTTTGCTTCTACTCTTTTCTTACTTAGTATCTTGTTCTTGTCCTACTCTCATTATTTAAAAATCTTTCTTGATCTCCTCTTATTTTCAAACTTATAGATGGCGGGTTCTTCGTCGTCTTGACCCATGGGATCACCATTCTCATGGCGAGTGAGGAGCTTTGCGACTCTTCTCGACGATTAATGCAGCATCGAAATATAATCAACGACCCATTTTGAGGGCGGAACACTAGAGTGATGACTATGGATTCATGGACCATGGAAGTATTCATCTATGCTCGGATGGGCAGCTTGACCCCATCTCTGCAAGATTGAGCACCCTCGGGCGCCTTTGCATGCAGCGCTATCAAGATGCACGCCAAGATGGCGATAGCGAGTTGTGCGAGAGGCACAAAGGGAGTTCTGACGATCGCCCTTCCGCTTCTTTCCGACTACGAGCGGGACAAACTCACCCGAGGCTTTCGGATCGTGGTGGATGACCCACGCTGTCTCATCAGTGCGATTCACCCAAGCATCGACGCGACTTACGCGAGCTCGGCGGGAGATAGGACTTCTCCGGATGCCCGACATCGAGCTCGACCACTCGACACTCTCGAGCACAGTGCTGCGAGTCGGACCGCTGCGCAGCATGCGTCGAGCGAGGACAGTCTTGAGGCGGTGGGCGTCTTGAGCCGCCACCACTACACCGACTACACCAGCTCCTGTTGTTTGCTCGGTCGATTCCCGGGACCTCGCACTAGGCTCACGGCAAGGAAGAGTGTGCGGCGCCCGATCGCTACGACCTCGACATCGACGGATCCGGCCGAGGCGCCCGGCATTCCGTTCGGATCACCTACTTTCAGCGAGCCGATCACGGTCGCGTTCGCGAACAACTGCCGTGATTATGGGCGAGTCACTCGTCGGACTCGAGGAGGATCGAGGAGGAGCGAGGCGTATCATCATTGAGGATAATTAGATGTTAGATAGACTACCCTTTTTCATAGTTTATCGATACTAGAACGCTTTTATAATGATATGAAGTAATAAAATGGATTATGCAGAGCCTTGTGCATTTGTGGTACAACCATTTCAAAGATTAATTTGAATTTCAAAAGTTGGGTTTTCTCAATCTGTTGTGTTAATCTTGTGTGTTGTTTTGGGATGATAAAGCGCCTGTCTCTCATCTATGCTTTTCCCTCTTTTCTTTACTTTTCTTGATGGAGCTTGGATGGTGAACACGAGAAGCAACATCAACAACAACCAGCCCCAACAACAATGAGGCCCCAATTCCACCTCCGCCACCCAAGCTCCCAATATGGAACAAATGATGGCCATGCAACTACAACTTCTACAGGCTTTGGCCCAAAATCAAGTCAATCAAGCTCGGCAAGTACTGTGCACCCACCGCATCTAAGCTCGGGAATTCATGAGGACCCGACCTCAGACCTTCGCGAGATCTGCCGATCCGTTGGAGGCGGATGATTGGATTAAGGAAGTGGAAAGGAAGCTGAATTTAGCTCAATGTGCTGAACATGAGAAGGTTATATATGCTGCTCATCAACTCCAAGGAGTTCTTTGCCAGCCGTGGGACAATTCTTTGCACGCACACCGGGATGCTCGAGAACATTGGTTGGGCGGAATTTTGGAAGCCTTCCGTAATGCTCATATTCCTATGAGTATTATGGAAATGAAGAGAAAGGAGTTCCATCATCTACAAAGGGGAAACACAGCGTTTCCGCTTATTTAAGCAAATTCATTCACTATCTAGATATGCCCGGAAGATGTGGCGATCGATGCAAAGATTTGGAGGTTCATGGGAGGATAGATCCCAATCTCAAGGTTCAATTAGTCTCCAATGACTACCCTACCTTTCAAAGATCTAGTGAATAAAGCTTTATTGCAAGAAGATGCTCAACGCCAACTTTTCGACTCCGGAAGAGGAAGTTCCAAGCTCGGCGATGCAAGCGGTTCACGATTCACGCCACCACAAGACAACCGACCTCCAAGACATAATCATACGAGGATACCAATTTACGCACCTCGTCCTTTACCTCAAGCTCCTAGAAGCGGAAATGCAGCCCAACCGCAAAGCAAAATGAAATGTAGGCTGCGGGAGTGCAATGCTACAATTGCAAGAATATGGGACACTATGCCAAGAATCGTCCACGAGACGTCAGCGGTAACCCGGTTCGTTTCAATCTTGACCCTACACCAGCAAGAGCTCCAACCAATGGTCAGGGCGTGAAGCCCTCAAACTCCCAAGACTCCACAAAACATGAATCGTGGGCGTATCAACCATGTTACCGCAGAGGCGTGGAAGATGCACGGATGTAGTTACGGTAAGTTTCTAGTAAACTCGATACAAAGAATTATATTATTTGATTACGGAGCTACACATTCTTTCGTAACAAAGGCTTTTGTTGAAAAGAATAATTGGAAAATTTGTTTGCTAAGGGACCTTATGATAGTCAATCCTGGAAAAGAATTGAGGACTAATTTGGTTAGCCCTAGTGCAACCATAATTATAAATGGAGTAAAGTTCTAGCGAACCTTATTATAATAGACTCCAATGGCATAGATATAATACTTGGTATGGATTGGTTGATCAAGTATAAGGGACAGATAGATTGTGCCAATCGTGCCATTATCCTTACCAATTCGATGGAATTCGGATAAGACATGAGGCGATTATGCACTCGAGAGAAAGACGATGTGTTAACCACCTAAAAGGAAAAAGTTTGGAAGATGTGTTGATAGTTCGCGAGTACCGGATGTTTTCACGAAGATTTGCCAGATTACCACCGATCGAGAAGTTGAATTTGTTATAAACACGGTGCACGTGCAGCTCAATATCAAAAGACCCTATCGGATGTCGGTAGATGATTTAGCGTGAGTTAAAGCGCGATCCGGGAGTTGTATGAGAAAGGATTCATCGGACCAAGTTCTTCGCCTTGGGAGCCCAGTGCTTCTAGTAAAGAAGAAGGATGGTAGTCAACGGATGTGCGTTGATTATCGAGCTTTAAATGAAGTCACTATAAAGAATAAGTATCCCTTACCGGATCGATGATTTGTTTGACCAACTCATAGGATCAAGTGTCTTTTCCAAGATTGATCTTGGTCGAGGATATCATCGATTGAAGATTAGATCGAAGATATACCCAAGACGACCTTAGCCACAAGATATGGATTATATGAGTATACGGTGATGTCTTTTGGTCCGACAAATGCACCGCATATTTCATGAACTTGATGAATAAAGTCTTTATGGACTATTTAGATAAGTTTGTTGTTGTTTTCATAGATGACATTCTCATCTATTCAAAGAATAACAAAGAACATGAAGGTCATCTAAGGATAGTGTTGCAAAGACTCCGTGAACACCAGTTATATGCTAAATTTAGCAAATGTGCATTTTGGTTAAAGGAAATTGAATTTACGGGACATGTGATCTCAGTGGAAGGAGTATCGTAGATCTGGAAAAGTTAAGGATGTATTAAATTGGACTCCACCCAAGGCGATGCAGAGATCCAAGTTTTAAGGATTAGCCAGGTTATTATCGTCGATTTATTGAAGGCTTTTCCAAGATTGCGGACCTTTAACCCAGTGTTAAAGAAGGAGAAGAAGTTTGAATGGAGTAAATCCTGTGAGGATAGTTTTCAAGAGTTAAAGAAAAGGTTAACATCAGCACCGGTTCTGAGGTTACCTGATATTCGAAAAGATTTTGAGATATTTTGCGATGCTTCAAAACAAGGTCTTGGTTGTGTACTAATGCAAGAAGGAAGGGTGGTAGCTTACGCATCGAGGCAGTTAAGACCGCATGAAGAAAATTATCCCACTCATGATTTAGAACTAGCTGCTGTTGTGCATGCTCTAAAGTTATGGAGGCATTACTTAATCAGTAATCGGTGTGAGATATATACAGATCATAAAAGTTTAAAGTATATATTCACCCAGCCTGATCTTAATATGAGACAAAGAAGATGGCTCGAATTGATAAAGGATTATGATGTGGGAATACACTATCATCCAGGAAAAGCTAATGTGGTAGCCGACGCTTTGAGTCGAAAGAGTCATATGAATAATCATCAATTCGGATAGGCGATTAACCCTCCATGAGAATTCCAAAGATTAAATTTGGAAATAGTTAACGAAGGTATTCTGTCTACATTGAAGGTTCACTCTACCTTGGAAGATCGATCAAGGCAAACGTGAGAGGATAAATATGTTAAAGAGATAAAGAGAATATGAAGAAAGGTAAAGCGCTGGATTCTCAGAAGATGAAGAAGGAATTCTTTGGTTTGGAAAGAGAATACTAGTACCCGAGAACAAGGAAATTAAAGGATTAATCTTAAAAGAAGCTCATGAATCAGGATATTCAATTCATCCTGGAAGTACAAAAATGTATCAGGATTTAAAGGAAAGTTCTTGGTGGAACAATATGAAAAGGAAATTGCGAATATGTAGCTTTGTGTGATATATGTCAAAGAGTTAAAGCGAGCATCAAAGGCTCTTTGGTCTTTGCAACCTCTGCATATACCGAATGGAAATGGGAGGAAATTGGAATGGATTTCATAACAGGACTACCAAGGACCAAGTTAGGTTATGACTCAATTTGGGTTATAGTTGACCGTTTAACAAAAGTCGCTCATTTTATACCAGTGAAGACTACATATTCGGAGATAGATTAGCGAGCTTTATATGTCAAAAATTGTGTGTTTGCATGGAGTTCCAAAGAGGATAGTGTCGGATAGAGGAACACAATTTACCTCAAGATTTTGGCGAAGCTTCATGAAGTTTTGGGCACCAATTTAAATTTCAATCTTGCTTATCATCCTCAAGCAGATAGTCGAACGAGCGGGTAAATCGGATATTGGAAGATATCTTTGAGAGCATGTGCTTTAGCCAATAAAGCCGATTGGGATAAAAGTTTGCCCTATGCGGAATTTTCATATAATAATAGTTATCGATCCGATCGAGGATGTCTCCGTTTGAAGCTTTGTATGGCAGAAAATGTAGAACACCGTTATATTGGTCAGAGACCGGAGAGAGTCAAGTATTCGGACCGGATGTCTTAAAGATAGCGGAAGATCAAGTTCGCTTAATCAGAGACCGATTGAAAACAGCCGAGACCGGACAAAGAGTTATGCGCGATAATCGTCGAAGAATGTTGGAATTTACGCCACGATCATGTGTATCTGAAAGTGTCACCTATGAAAGGGATGCGTCGATTCAAAGTCGGTGGTAAGCTTGCCCCAAGGTATATTGGACCATTTCTAGTTATAGCAAGAAGAGGTGAAGTAAACATCGGCTAGAACTTCCTCCTCGATTGTCGAGTACATGATGTATTTCATGTATCACGATTGAAAAAGTGTTTGAGAGTACGGAGGAGTTGATACCTTTTGAGGATGTTGATTTAAAGAGGACTTGACATATTGAAATTCCTGTCAAGATTTTGGAAGAGGCGAGCGCTGCACAAGAAACAAGACTATCAAATTCAGCAAAGTGCAATGGAGCAACCGTCCCGTAGTCGAAGCAACACAGGAGCGAGAGAGGATCTTGACGAGTTTCTAATCTATTTCTCAGTTCATCAGAATCTAGGGTCGAGATTCCTTCTAAGGGGGTAGGTTTGTAACATCCCAATTTTTGCTTTTATTTTGAAGAAATAGTTTTAAATTAATAATTTCAATTTTAGGAATTTTACGAAGTTAAAGTTTACATTGAAAAGAAAATTTAATATCCAAATAAGTTGGAAATATTTTCATATGTTTAAAACATTATCGATGAGTTATGTGAATTTTTCTGGAATTTTGGAATTTATTTGGTATTTTTAAGTATTTTAAAGTCTCTAATGATTTAAAATATATATAACAGATTTAAATATCAAATCTCCTCGGTGACACTTGTCACGCATCAGAACCCTTCCTCCCGGCCCGAGCTCATCCCCGCCGTCTCGCCTCATCCTCTTCCCCTCTCTCGCGGCGCCACGTGTCGCGCATCCGACGGCGACCGGCCATCCCAATGGCTAACACTCAAAGGATAAATCAACCTTATAGGGTAGGTTGATCCTCCCGCCCGGCCAGTTACCGCCGCGCTCTCTTTCCTTCCCGCTCCTCGGCGCGTTCGAGCCCGCTCGCGCGAGTTGAGTTTCTTTTTTTAGTGCGACAAGTGGGCCCCACTGTCATGGGCCGGTCTTGTGGACTCACGCCGCGAGTCCCACTGTTAAAGCCGCTGTTCCGACGCGTGTCGTCATCGTGACCGTTCGTGATTGCCGTATTAAATCGCGGCCGCCGGTGCCACTTAGTACACCCCATCGGCTCGAGATCTAACTTTGTGTTGTCGGATTGAATCTCGATCGTTCCTTTCACTTACCCTTCGCGCGTGATCCGGCGGCCCGATCTCTTCCTTATGCCACACGTCACCAATCCAACCGTCGCTGATTTCCTTCTCTTTTTCTTCTCTCACCGACGCGCGGGCCCGCCTGTCAGTCCTCCGCCCGATCGTCTTCCTTCTTCCTCGCGCGATCACCGCATTGCCGCCGCCATTGATTAAGCGAAGCTTTGAAAGCTTGGTTTCTTCGATTATTCCCCACATCATTGCGCATTCAAATTAACGTTTCCCGCACCCCTCCGAGACATAATCACTCTTAATTGCGGCCGTTATCACCGTCGCATTCATCTCCTCCGGCGATTACAAGTCCGGCGAACTTAGCGGCCATTTACACCCTCCCGGCCTATAAAACCCGCACCACGAGGTCCCTCTACCGCTGCCGCCCATCCTCACCTCTCGAGCGAATCACCGGCGCGAGCCCTCCTACGCCCGATTTCTTCCCGCGGCTTCAAAGACTCGGCGAGCAATTCCGGCGCCTCGGTCTTCCTCATTCCTCGCCGACACCTTCCCGCGTTCTTTGGTGCCAAGGCGAGTTCCGCGACCTCTTCCAGAAGCTGCTGCATCACGGATCTCCTCCGCGCCGTGAGCTTCCTCTCGACCGCGCCCCTTCTCGCGATTCTTCCTCGGTCACCCTCGGTCTCGCGCAAGGTACCAATGCATTCCTGCATCCTCCTCTTCATTTGGTACCCTTGGCGGCGTCGCCGTCACGAGCTCCGGCGACCCTAGGTCCCCGTCGCGCCACCACCACCGCCACTTGACCGTCGGCCGAGGTGAGTGGCAGCGGCGTGGCGGCGGTCGGCGCCACGTCGGCGCCACCCGAGCACCTCCCGCCACCACGCGCGTGCGCCACGTCGGCAAAAAGCGTGGCGTGGCGACCACGCGCGGCGACCACGCGTCGACCACGTATGTGCCACGTTGCTTTCGCCGGCCTCCGCGAGATAATCCTTAAGAGGATTACCTACCCATTATGGGTAGGCGGTGCCTCCCGCTCACTTGGCTGGCGCGCTCTCTTCTCCTCCCACTCGGTAGCGCGTTCGAGCCCGCTCCGCGTGGCGAGGTTGAGTTTTCTCCGTTTTAATTCGCAGCGGCAGTGGGCCCCACCCGTCGGTGACACCCTCTGCGCTAGCCAGCGACCAGATGGGTCCCGAGTCGATGGGTCCCATATGTCGAGACTCATTTTAATGAAATTGCTGACCAGATGGACCCCACATGTCGAGATTTCGAATTTCTGGATTTATTCAAATCGAGATTTTCAAATAGCCATATCTTTTTCATTTTAGCTCCAAATTGGTCCATTCAAATTTCTAAATTCATCTAAAATTTCAATCTTTCATCTGGTATATTTATTTTCAATTTTTGAATTTTTATTTTATTTTATTTATTTGGAATTCTCGATTTACGTGTAGAGACCGATTTGTCAGAGCAATCTCAAGAACAAGTTGGGAAGATTTCAACCAGACACAGGAAGGCAAGTCTCCTTTGAACATTTTGCTCCCATGTTTTGCAAGTTTCCTTTGATCAACTTGTTCAAATAATTTAAAAAAAAATGTTTAGGTAGTTATTTTAAATTAATGCATGCTTATGTTATATCAAGTGATAATTTGATTTAGAAAATTTAGTTAAAGACCCAATTTGTTATACCTTCCATTGAAAATTGTTTACCTTGTACCATTGTCAACTTAGGATATCCCTTTTACTCAATAATGAGTTAATACTACAATTGTTGAATGTTTAAATACTAGCAAATGCTTAGCGTAGCAAATAAATGTAATAATGTTCAAATGAGTAGCATGTTTATCAAATGTTTTAATGAATGATTTGCTTGAACATTGGTAATGGATGTTACCATTGTTAAATATTTTGTTTGAACATTGGTAATGGATGTTACCATTGTTAAATATTTTGTTTGAAAAGTGGTAATGAATGTTACCACTTTGTTAATTTGAAAATCAAAGGAAAAGTTGACAAGGGTGGATGGAAGGTTTGGTGAGTGCGGTTAGCACGAGAATTGTTGGGTTTGTGAATGAGCCACCACAGTCGATTAAGGACCGACGCTTGTGTTTGTACAAACCGAGCAAAACAGTACAACCACAAGTCTATATGGAGTGCGACCTAGCTAACTACCCTATAATAGTGTAGTTTAGATATCACCAGTGGTGTATTGAGTTCGAGGGTGTCTTGGTTACTCATAGTGAGGGACGGGGTTTCTTGTACTCATATGGCGCAGAGGGCTCCAACTCGTGGATTCGAGTTGTGGTGAAACCTTAGCGGGTGGTATTTAAACTATCTTTGGAGTAGGCGAAAGGCTTTGTGATAATTTATGCGGGTCTCATGCCAAAGGAAGCGTGTTGACTAATAAGATAATTTATCTCTTGTGGGTAAAGTGTACAACCTCTGCAGAGTAAAACTATTCGAATAGCCGTGCCCACAGTAAAGGCGAACAAAGAATGCATACACATGGTAGAAGTTTTGATTTTGTTTTCAAAATAAAATGAATTGGAGAAAAACTCGGGAGTAGTATAACTCTCGTGATGTTGAATCAGTGGATTTAACTTTGAGGTATTGAAAGTTAGCGGGATTGCTGAGATATTAGTGTTGGTAGTTTAACCTTCACTAAAGAACTTATCCATTTTCGATTGTTAAAAACAAGTTGTTTACAAAATGGCTTTTAAAGTAATTATGTAGATTTGAAATAATATCTGATTTTTGCAAATAAACCATATAGCCTTTCTTTGTGAAACCTTACATCTATGCATTTTCCCAAGACTTGCGGAGTACATTTTTGTACTCACCGTTGCTCTATAAATATAAAAGCGAGAATGGAGAAGATCAAGCCGAGAGTATGACTTCTGCGCCAATGTGGATGCGGTGGATTATTCTCGGATGCCTAGGATTCGCTTCCCATCAATTGCTGTGGCGAATTGATGGGTCGATCAAGTTACCTTTTGTTTCCGCTGTGTTTATTTTTGCTTGTGGTTCTGTGAACCTTAGTAAGGCAATGGCCTTTGTAAAACTTCAGATACTATTGTATTAAAGCGTTGTTGGCAATATATCATCTTTTCGTTTGAGCGTGTGTACTAGCATTGATCTCAGGACTAGTACAGAATACACGAAGTGCAGGAGTTTCTACTCCGGGTCTCACAATGGCGAGACTGGGTGGTGAGTCTGCTTGCTACCACCAGCTCCACATTTCTCCTCAATGGGGTCCCAAGGGAAAAATTCGGCATCACAGAGGACTACGACAGGGCGACCCATTATCTCGTTTCCTCTTTGTCATTGCAATAGCCCCTACAAAGAATTCTCGATATTGCAACGGACATCGGCCTATTGCACACTCTCGATGGCCGCACGATCACAGTCAACACCTCCTTGTATGCAGATGATGCATCAATCTTCCTAGTGCCACATCAGGAGGACATCTACAACTTGATTACAATACTATAGTCCTTCGGTAACACAACAGGGCTATAAACAAATCTGCAAAAGAGCCAAATGGAACCAAAAAGATGTCAACAGATCAACCTGGAGTCTATACTACAGGACCTGCCAGCGATGCATGCATCCTTCCCTCATACCTAGGTTTACCACTCGAGCTCAAAAAACTCTGCTGGGCGAACTTCCAGATGCTAGAGGATAAGTTCACCAGTTCACTAGCTGGCTGGTGTGGGAAACTCCTAATTCTTGTAAGCAGAAAAACATTGGCAAAATTTGTTTTAATGTTCTAATCCACCTACTTCTTTACGGCAATCAAGACACCAAAAAGTGTGCTCCAATCCTTAAACAGGCGAGCACGAAGGTTCTTGTGAGTAGGATCAGAACATCTCTCTGGCGGAAAGAGTAAGGTAAACTGGGATAAAGTCTATAGACCCACTGACTTGGGGGGGGGGGGGGCTTGGCCTTCTCGACCTTGACCGGTTCGCCCGGGCCTTGAGACTAAGATGGTTATAGCATGAAAGGACAACCAAAACCAAGCCATAGCAAGGGATGGGGACACTATGCGATGAGCAAGACCAGGAGCTCTTTGCCATGGCTACCACCATCGTCATCGGCAATGGGAAGAAGATGTCCTTTTGGAACTCTGCCTGGGCACAAGGAAACCAATTGTGAGACCTTGCACCGTCCACCTACAACGCCTTCAGAAGAAAGAACCGCACACTGCATTGGGGTCTTACCCAAAATAGATGGCTTAAGGACCTAGACTTCTCTAATGGCATAACTGTACAATACATCCAAGAGCTAGTTACCATTTGGGGCATGACATCCACGACGACCCTTTAGGATGACCAAGAGGACACCGTCGTTTGGAGGTTCGCCTCGGATGAGCTATACAATGCCTCCTCTACTTACAAAGCTCAATTCTTAGGCTCAACGCGAGCAACCATGAACAATCTAGTTTGGAAGAATTGGGTCCCAAAAAAAGCAATATCTTTACATGGTTTGTGATTCAAAACAGGATTTGGGCAGTGGACCGCCTTTCCAAGCGAGGATGGCCGAACCAACACACATACCCCCTTTGGATACGTGCCTTAGAAAACAACAATCCACTTACTAGCAGAATGTCGTTACTCCACACGAATCTGGACGGCTATTGCATGTTGGACCACTTTGCAGTCCCTTGAATCCAACCTTATGGCCGACCACCTCCTTGGTCTGACAATGGTACAATGGTAGAAGTCAATTATCCTTTCACCCTGGAGTTCTTAGGAAAGCGGTTGAAACCCTCAAAATGCTAGTAACTTGAAAAATATGGTGCGAATGGAATGCACGGATCTTCCGATCGATAGAGTCCTCGTCGAAGTCTCTTATTGCATGTGTCAAAGAGGAAGCCGGCACTTAGGTCCTTGCGGGAGTTAAGAAGCTGGTGGAGTTACTGCTTCCTCTGTACTTCCTCTCTCTTTCTTTGTAGTCGCCTGCGGTGGCCTCCTGCTCCTTGAGCGGGAATCTTCATGGAACTAATTTTTTTCCCCTCTTAATTAATTCTGGGTAGCCCTGCTACCCGCAGTTCAAAAAAAAAAATGATGCTCAGTCCTGATTTCTGAAAGATGTTTGGGTGCCTGTCCAACAGGTTTTCAAATGTAATGGCCAGAGATGCGTCTTTTAAACTCTCTTTTGAAGTATTCGTAGTGTATGTTGTCAACTAGTCATTCTCGGGTGTACCAGGATTGCTAGCTCTTCTCATCGAAAAAAAGGAAAAATAAAATTAAAATAGACAAAAAAGACCCAGAAAATGAAAAGGAGAGGAGGAGAAAAGGGATTTTTTTTTGGAGGAGGTCAAAGTGGGCTGTTTTTCTCATGGATCAGAAATCGGCGCAGGCAAGAAATACGGACGCGACCCGGACCCAAGACGGGACGCGCCCTTGCGGGCCCAACCCAACCTCCTGTATTAAGCGAGGCGCAGCAAGCTCGGGTTCTTCTTATATCGCAAGAAAGGGTGAGAAGAAAAAAAAGCCGAGAAAGGAAAAGGGAAAAAACAACTCACTTCATCGCCTCCACCGCTGTGCCCACGACGCGACGCCATGAGGCCGGACATCTCCGCCCTCGAGAACCACTTCGCCGTCTCCGGCGAAGACTGCGGCCTCTTCTCCGCCGCCGCCGCCGACCTGCCCGCCATGGAGCTCCCCACCTGCGCCGACGTGAGCAACCTCCCCTCAATTCCATTTGCGCGCCGCCCCCGCTTTGCCGCGATCTGCCTCCCAGATGTGCTCTAACCTCTGATCTGTGTTTTATCTTCCGAGCAGTTCGATGGGTTCCAGAAGGCGACGAAGGAGCTGGTGAAGAATAAGAAGGGCACGACCACGCTCTCGTTCATCTTCGACAAGGGCGTCATCGTCGCCGCCGACTCCAGGGCCAGCATGGGCGGATACATATGTGAGCACCTGGTCCTCTTCTTGGACTTGCGTTTCGGTTTTTGGGACGGTTAGGGTTTGGTGGCGGTGTTAAGTTTGTTGTGTGGATGCGTGATCTGGGTCGGAAAGCTTAGATCTTTGTGAGGAATTTGATGTCTTGGTCCGTTGATTAGGTCTGGTAGGACGCTGTTGTGACTAGTAATTGCTTGTTGCGCATTTTTTTTGGATTTGCGGGAGGATTGTGAATGTTTCCGTTGTCATGCGATATTTGTGGTTTCCAGTGGTTTTTAGGTCTGGAGGTTTTCGTATCTCGAATTCGTATCTCGTCTAATTCGTGGTAGTGATTCGTAGTTTTAACCGCAAATCAACCAGAGTAGGATGTGGAGAACTGTTCTTAGGCTGCTTATTTGCAAATTAACTAGATTAAGATGTGAAGAACCGCTCTTTAGGCTCTAACAGAGAACAAACAAAATTAGCTTTTTAACATGATTATGGAAGCACAGCGCCACAACCTCACAATGCTCACTTGTGGCCTTGTTTGGCTATGAATGATTCATATGTATGAGGTGATGAAGATATGGAGATACTGATTAAGCGTTGTCGGTTGTCTCTTATTTGTTGTTGGAAGGGAGGTATTGTAATTGTTAGTGGAATGTGTTTACGGAGTGCTGAGAACCATTCAGTGATAGAGTGGGCGAATCGATATAATATAGAGATAAACTAGGATTTGGGTGCGAAAAGGTTAGTTTTGCTAAGATTTACAATTGGATTCAAGTTTGCTTCTCTGATGCCCATGGCATGTGATGGAAGATGGATTGAATACATATATTTCATGAAGGTCCAATTGTTACGCATACTGATTTGTGCCTTTTGCGGTTTTGAGGAAGACAATAGAAAATTGGGAACTTTTATTTTAGGAATGTACTTTTTAATGTTTGTTCTGTCACATATGGAGATCACTGATGTCAACCGACCGTACGATGATTCCAAATGGGTATTTCTTTTTACAAACCCTGATCCTTTTGTAAACTTGTCCGTGCATGAATATTATCAGAAAACAACTTTTTCAAAGAACTGTTTGTTGTGTTAGAAGGATTTGGTTTAATGCAAGGATTATCACTTAAACTTACCTGTCACTTTGTGTTACGTTTTTCCATGATCTCACATTTCGTTTTGTCTGCAGCTTCACAAACTGTGAGGAAAATTATTGAGATAAATCCTTACATGCTGGGAACAATGGCTGGAGGTGCTGCTGATTGCCAATTTTGGCATAGGAACTTAGGGATCAAGGTTAGATTTCCACTTGCTTGTAGTTATTACTTGCATTTCATCCTTGCAGAGTAGGACTAACATTGGGTTCTCCTTTTCAGTGCCGGCTCCATGAGCTTGCGAACAAACGAAGGATCTCTGTTGCTGGTGCTTCAAAGCTGTTGGCTAACATCCTTTATTCATACCGTGGAATGGGACTGTCAATTGGTACAATGATTGCTGGATGGGATGAGAAAGTGCATGGTTGCCTTTGATTATATGTCTTCAGTTTCTTTAAGCTGTATGCTGCTTTACGCTTAATGCTTTCTTTCTTGATCTAGGGTCCTGGTTTGTACTATGTTGATAGTGAGGGTGCAAGGCTCAAGGGAAACCGGTTCTCTGTTGGTTCAGGTTCCCTATATGCTTATGGTATCTTGGACGAAGGGTAGTTTTTTTTAACCTCTGATATGTTGCTTTGCTGGCTGCTCATATTATCTTGGAGTTGCCTTATGTTTGTACTTCACCTTTCAGATACCGCTTCGAGATGTCAGTTGAGGAAGCTGGTGAATTAGCACGGCGGGCTATTTATCATGCAACATTCCGTGATGGAGCAAGTGGTGGTTGTGTTAGCGGTATGTTTTCTATTTCTTAGTCTATGTCGTTATGTTTATTTTAGAATTTTTATATTATCATGTTTTCAGATAGCTGTCTACTTTCTTTCTTTTGGCAATAATGGCAAACAACCTTCAACAATAATGGCAGACAACCTTCTACAATATAATACTAACATATTGTCACCATAATAATTTTGAACCAAGATACCTTGGTTACACTTTGGATCTGCTTATGTTGCATCCATTATCTAATCAAGTAGAAATGCTGAACAAGTAATACTGAAGCTCCCTTCTGTTCTTCTTAGGCCTGAAGGATAGGGGAACTTATGTGCTTCATATAACTTTTGCAAAGTACAGTTACAAAATGAAATTCCTCTTGATCATCTGCCCCCCTATTTTGTTAGTTCATGTGTGGATTGTGGCTGACAGTACCAGTTTGTTTGAATTGCAGTTTATCACGTTGGCCCTAATGGTTGGAAGAAGCTTTCTGGAGATGATGTTGGGGAGCTGCACTATCACTACTACCCGGTTCAGGCAGCCCCTGTTGAACAAGAAATGACCGATGCGCCTGCCGCGTAAACGTGCTGTCAAGAGAGACCCGAGTTGAGGCGCATGTATGCCGGGCCCGTGAATTGTAGAAGCGCCCTGCTTGTGAACTTGGACATGTTTGTGTCGTCAATGTTAGAGATCTCCTTTGAGATTCACCGATGTTTCTCAGTAACTTTACGCAATTGTTGTGGCAACGTGATTGTAGACTGATATAGATGTTTTAATTGAAGTTTCATTTACATTCGTGTGCCCGAGGTCTCTCTGGTCAATGTTGTGTTTGCTTCCGCTGTTGTATAATCCGGCCTCGACTCCGGAGTCCCGAGTGCCTGACTGGCCACGGCCTGCGGCTCTGGTAATTAACGCCGGCCTTACCATTTGTGGCCAGTGAAATGAACTAGCACTTAAATATTTTTTTTGTGCTGATCAGGTGCCCACAATCTGCTACTGTTTAGTTCATGGGTTGGACATGACAGATGAACGCAATATAGACGTACAGCTTAGCGACGGTTTTGATGTGCTTCATGTCATTGTAAGTATTGTTTTTTGTCTATGCCTTATGGCTTTTGATTGAAAATATTCAGTAATAGCTGAAAGAAGTGGTTTTCAAAAGGAGATGAGTGGTGGAAAAGTGAGAGGGAGATACATGCGCGTGATGGGAGCGAGAAGAGTGAGGTGTGATGCATCCGTGGTCTCCTGTTTTATCCTTGAAGTGAGACAATAAGGAGAGGAGTGGAGAAGCCACTTCAAGAAGCTGAGTGTTTATATTGGCTTTTTGTTTTTCTAAGCGAAAACTAGAAGCAGAAGACAATACGAACATGACTGTAATCAATCTGTGGATAGCCATATTGATGATGGTAGACTCGTCTATGTCCCGCACTTGGCATCATATGCTCGCAAAGCATTTGGAAAACGCTGGGAGACTCGTTCTGGCCCTGCTTTTATCAAGAATAGCTGGTTAGCGTCTACGGGCTCCGTGTAATTTACTCCGGATAGACTTGTCTATGTCCCGCACTTGGCATCATATGCTCGCAAAGCATTTGGAAAACGCTGGGAGACTCGTTCTGGCCCTGCTTTTATCAAGAATAGCTGGTTAGCGTCTACGGGCTCCGTGTAATTTACTCCGGAAGTTGTTGTGCATCAGGTCCTTGACTTGCTCCCAAGCCTAGATGGACACGGGAGTGAGCATGAAGAACCAAGGTAGGGCCACCCCTTGGCCTTGGTTGTGTCGTCTCCCCTTACTGCTTCGATAGATATCTTATGCACGCGCAAGAATTCATGTGAGTCGGTGTCACATTTTATAAGGCTCAATGGTGGGTGTCTTATAGCATCAGGTGAATCCCCTCCATGGTCATGGCTTCCACTTCACTAAGAGTGCGATAGATTTCACCTTCTTCAGGGCCGAGGCGGCCTTTCCTTTGGGCACCATTGGTTTGTTGCTTAATCTTCATGCCACTCTCCATAGATGGTGCTAAATATTGTGGCTATGGAACTAAACAATAAAGAAAGGGTGATTGGGTACCCCGAATGGGTGTATCCAAGCCTGCTGGAGCTAGGGGAATGAGTGAAATAGTGCTTTGTATATTAGGGATGTTTGAGTACAAGTTGTTCAACCCCTCAAATGGTGTACACGGAAGAGAGAGGAGCCGGCGTTGGGGGAGCTTAGACAGCAGAAAGGTGGAATTGGGGGCGAGGAGAGGTGGGTGAGGTGAGGGGGAAGCTTGGGGTGGGGGGCATAGGGGGTAGAGGGTTCAATGGCCGGGCATTGCTCGTTGAAAAATTAGGGAAGGTGGCGATGGTTGTGGCCAGATAAGGGGGAGGCCAGTGCGGGAAGAGGGGGAAGATGGACGCACGGAGTGCGGGAGGGGAAAGGATAAGGCGGTGCTTGTGCAGGAAGATAAGGGAGGCGGGAGGGAAGGGTGGGGGCGATTTAACGGCTGGCGGTGGCCCTTGCGTGAAGAGGGAGAAGGGAGGGGTTGGGAGGAGGAATAAAGGGGGGAAGGCCCACCTGGCGACGAGAGAGGGAGGGGAGGAGAGAGAGGGAGGTGGCGACTGACACGTGGCCCTCAGGGAGAGAAAGAGAGGTGGGCGGTGGAGATGGGCCGACGTGGGGACGTGGCTCGATCTGGGCCATCCACGTGTCGGTCCAGGAGGGATGACGGTTTTTTTAATTTTAAACTTTGATTTTGATTTCCAGAAACAAAAAAAATAGAATAAAATCCTAGAAAATAGCAAAAAGATCCAAATAAATCCCAAAAAATTCCTAAAAACTCTAGAAAATGCAAGGAACTCAACAAAAATGAAATAAACTTAATTTGACTACAGTTACACAAAAATTTTATTAGATTTTACTCTAAGACAAATTAAAAAGAGGGAAAATAAATTCCAAAAAAAACTAATAAATTCGACATAAAATAAAGATAAATTTTGGGATGTCACTGCGATGCGGGGCATGATGTGGACACGGTGAGGGCCGATGCTTCAGGGGCACGTGGGTCTGTTGCATCTAGAGGCAGCGTTGTGAACCCTCCACTGATCGCCCTGATGTCGTCGCTGCCTCCTGTACAGCCTTCATCGATCTCATCGGGCTATCTCGCGAAGCGTGCCCTGCTGGAGGTCCCCGTTGTGGTCCTAGAGACAGAGTTCTACATTGCGACAGGCGTGCTGGACAAGGATTTGAGCTTTGAGGTTGGCACACCTCTACCCCCTCCGGTCACTGCTATAGACCCTCAGGCAATGATGCCTCCTGGGGGAACCTTGTGCGGAGTGAAGACGACGCGCACATGCCCTCATCTGCCTAGCATATTCTATAGACGGTTGCTATAGCATGAGCGCTGTAGACTGCAATGCTTTGGGAGGCATCAAGCCTACAGGAGCAGCTACACATAGCCTTGGCTGAAGCCGGCATGCTTTGCAAGTCCGAGGAGGAGGCAGCGGCCTTGGCCGTTGAGTGCGAGGGTCATATCCGCCTCCTTGACATGGAGGGTGTGAAGGCCCTGACCACTACAGAGGAGGTTGTTGCTCAGGCCAATGCCCCGCACGATGGAAGGGCTGCTTGCAATCGGAGCTAGCGAAGGGCCATCGCCTTCGTGACCATTCCAACATGGCAGCGTGGGACTCCATGCAGTCCTTTGAAGCCACGCTGGTGGATCCTGTGGTTGAAGTCTTCCCACACTCGCATGGATTGAAGGACCTTTGGGGTAGCATTCGACGTATATGCGACGTGTTGGCGCTGTCCCTAAGGGCAGCTCGTGCGTATGGAGACCACTATTCATAGGTCACGATGCAAATACTCCTCAACTTACTGCATGTCCAAGGATGCTAGCATGTGGGCGAGTTGGCGAACCCATGACTAGACCTTCCCCTAGGAAACACAACGATGACGCACACGATTTACGTGACGAGGCATTCCGTCCACACATTCCGCGAACACATTTGGGGATTACTGGGCGAGGCTGCCATGAAGGTGTCACTGTGGTGTGCCCTCAGAGTGGCTATAAAGCTGGGAATGTGGCTCAGAGAATTAACCCTCTGACGTGAATTCGACATGACCACCGTGGAGATCCTTCGGTAGGTGTGAGACCATCCCACCCCTTCGCCTCTATTGCAGTGCATAGGCCATAGGGTGCAGTGTGGCATACCTTTGGGCCTTCTTTTTTTTGTGTATTTTTTTGACGTCAATGAACATGCTTGACGCTTGTAAAAAAGTATTACCTCATTTGGGAAATGCATTTATCCCTCAATTGGTTCACCTATTTGCTTCGCTTGGAGTTTTTGGTTACTGTGTCTTGTTTGGGCAGATACTTGACAGAGACTGACGCTCTGTCACGGAGCACCTCCTCCATCACAATCTTTGTCACTAGAATTAGGTGGAGTCTATGCACTTCTGGGTGGATTTTCGGCCTTGTTCGCATGTCTATCTAGACAATTATATAAAGATAGAAAGTTTCAATGAGGGCGAGTGTCTCCTTACACCCCTGTTATGGGCCCACCCTCCTTACAGCAGTTACGCATAGTAGTGATGAAGGTTATTGTCGTTCCACGTGTGCTTCAGATCCACTCCATCTAGGGCAGAGAAGTGGTATAAGCCCGCCCTAAAAGAGTCCGTGATTATGTAGGGTCCCTTCCACTTGGACTTCTGCTTGCCTATCGTGGTGGCATGGAGGGATTTCTTCAAGATGATGTCTCCTACTGCTAAGCTCTGTGGCTTGACCTTGTTGTAGAAGGTTGTGGTCATGCAGAATTACTTAGCGATGTTGTGTGTTGCTTGTACGGTGTCTCCATTAACGAGATCGAGCGAAATGCTACAGTCATCTAGCGGAGCGAAGGTTGGTGGGACTTTGTCTAGAGGTCCTCGGGCATCATGGCTTTGTCCCCAAAGGGCAGCTTAAATGGAGTGAAGCCTGTGGGACGCGAGGCCATGGTGCGCATGGACCAGAGCACCTTTGGAAACTCCTACCACTTTCCATCGGGAAGACTAATCAAACACTTTTAAATGCCATCGTAGATGGTGCCATTCGCACATTCAATGGCCCCATTGGACTGCGAGTGGCCTATGGAGGTGTAGCACACCTTGATGCCCATGCATTCACTGCTTGGAACACTGCCACATTAAACTGTAGACCATTGTCCACTGTGATCTTTTTGGAGACTCCAAAACAGTATATGATGTTCTTCCACAGTAATTTGTATGCCACTACGAAGGTGATTTTAACGAGGGGTACTGTCTTGAGCCACTTGGAGAAGTTGTAGGCGACGATAAGAACTGGTGATCTCCCGGGGTATGGGGTAGTGGGTCAATGATGTCGATCCCCCAGCGAGCCAACGACCACACTAGTGGAATTGGTTGGAGGGGATTGGGGGTGCGCGGGGGAATCTCCCCGTCCACTAGCATCCTTAGTGTCGCTTGACCAATTCTTTCACATTTGAAGTCGTTATCGGCTAGTAGAAGCCTTAATGAAAGGCTTTCCCTACGAGGGCTCTTGGGGCTATGTGGGAGCTGAATAAGCTACTGTGAATCTTTGTGAGTTCCTAGCCTTCCTGGTGCCAAAGGTAGTAAAGGAGTGGGGTGCATATACCGTGTTTATAGAGTATGCCCTCCACCAACTCAAAGGTTTTCTTGCTCGGTGCATTAATGTCTATAGCTCGCATGGGTCATCTGGCTCATCGCTTCCTTGGAGGAAGGCGACGATGGGCTGTCTCCAGTCATTCTCATGACTAACATGCAGTACACTAGAGGTCTCCAGCTACTCCTATGGTACCACTGTGGAGGCTAGGTATTCGAAGAAGATGCCGGATGTCGGTCCACGTTGGCAGGCCATGGTATTGGCTTGATGGTGATCCATGGGAAGTGTCGTTCCCTTGCCCTAACTACAACGAGGTGTTTAGTTAGGTCGGGGTCCTTGGCCTGATAGGAGTTGTCAATGTATCCTGTGAGAAGACAAGAGTCATTGTGTATGAGGACTCTCCATGCTCCGAGCACCTTCGCCTTGTGGAGTCCGAACAGTAGTGTCTTGTACTCTGCCATGTTGTTGGTTGTCGGGAAGTCAAGGCACGCTGCATACGCCAAACCTCAACTTTCAGGTGTTGTTATGATAACCCCCATGCCTACGCATGCTGCTTAGTATGCTTCGTACATGTGCAAGGCCCACACTGGCTCCAGAGGTGGTTGGTAGGTTTGCTGGCTTGCGTGAGTCCATTTGGTGATGAAGTTCACTAGTATTTTGCAATTTTATCGTGGTACGCATGACATAGGTGATGGAGAAGGCGCCCAGCTCAGCCACCCACTTGCCGATTCGGCCTGTGGATTCTTTGTTTTGTAGCATCTCCCCCAGAGGGATGGATGAAGGCATGGTGATGCTTTGCACTAGGAAGTAATACCACAGCTTGCATGAAGCCATGAGCAAAGCGTAAGCTAGCTTCTCCAGCTCAGTGTAATGCATATTTGCTCCCTATAGGGCTTCGAAGACATAGTAGACCGGTTGCTTAGCGGAGCCCTCCTCCAGTACAACACCACGCTGATAGCCTAGGGCATCATTGTCAAGTACAATAGTAATAGAGCCTTTGGTGTTGGGCACGCAAACCTAGGGACCTAGGCGAGATATTCCTTCAAATCTTAGAAAGCTTGTGCACACCCATTGGTCCATTGAAAGTGGCCTGCACCGCAGAGTGTTTTGAAGAAGGGTAGTGCTCACTTCGCCGCCCTTGAGAGGAAATGACTAAGGGAGGCTAGTTAGCCTGCCAACCTCTAGACCTTCCCAACGGTCTTGGGAGCCTCCATGGATAGTATAGCATCGATCTTGTTAGGGTTAACTTCGATTCCTCTCCCTAACACCAGAAAAATAAGTAGCTTGCCCACCCGAACTTCGAATACACACTTTTTTGGGTTGAGTTTCATTCTGGCTCGTCAGAGATTGTCGAAGGTTTCCTGGAGATCTGTGTCATAGGATGCCGCTCATCTGCTCTTGACAACCACGTCATCGACGTAGGCCTTGACATTCCAACCCAGCTATATGATGCGAGGACGAGTGCGATGAGCCTGGTGAAGGTGGCCCTAGTGTTCTTTACCTCGAAGGGCATCCTGACGAAGCAATACATCCAATAGGGGACTATGAAGCTTGTCTTCGGCTCACCCTTTTTTACCATACGTATCTGGTGGTATCTAGAGTATGTGTCGAAGAAGCTCATCATCTCGCATCCCACTGTTGCGTCCACCAGTTGATCAATACGTGACAGTGGGTAGTTGTCCTTGGGGCATGCCTTATTAAGGTTGGTGAAGTCGACACACATACACTAGATGTCGTTGGACTTTTTCACTAGCACTAGGTTGGCAAGCCATTCGGAGTGGACCACTTCTCTAATGATGCCAATGGCCATCAGTTTGGCCACCTCCACCTTGGCAACCTCTTGCCCTGTCGAGGGACATTCGCCTTATTTGTTCTTTGATTGGCTTAGCGTTGGGGCGTACCGCCAGCTTGTGTTCTATGGTGGCGCGGTCCACCTCGGTAATATCATCAAGTGACCACGTGAAGATGTCCACATTCTTGTGAAGCACGTCCAACAGGCTTTGCTTTGCTTTCGGGGTGAGGCCGCCTCCCACTGACACATGCTTCAATGGGTCCTCCGAGTCAAGCGACACCCTATTTACTTCACCATTGGGTTTGGGCTTTGGTGTCCATCTTGGGGCAAAGGAAGGGGCGCCACTGGAAGAGGGCTTGTTCTGGAGGGAGGTGTAGCGGAGGGAGGCATGGGTCCTTTGCTTACAGTGTGTGCCTTGCGGTGTGGGCTTTGTGTGCTGACTTCAATCTGTTGTGCGACATCTTGGTTGCCAAACACTGTGATGATCCCACCGGGGCTCGAGAGTTTCATGCACAGGTAGTTGTGGTACGAGATCACACCGAAGGCATTGAGGGTAGCTCTTCCCCAAGATAGCGTTGTAGGGGTGCTAGAGGTTTATTATGTCAAAGTTGATATATTCGTGTCTATTTTGCTCTCCTTGCCCGAAGGTTGCCTCAAACGCTATTTGCCCTAGCGTGTTGACCGGTCGCCCGCCGAAGCCCTGTAGGGGTATATCTGGTGGCTCTAATCTGCTTCGTGGGATGCCCATCTAATCGAAGGTGTTGACGAACATGAGATCTGTGGTGTTGCCTCCATCGACCAGGACTCGTCGCACGTCATAGCCCGCGATGCTGATCATGATTACCAAGGGGTCTTGGTGGGGGTACTCCACCCCTGACGCGTTCTCTGCCTTAAAGGTGAAGTCTGCCTAGGCCCATTCTGGGACCATACAAATGGGGTACGTGGCAACGTGATGGATCCGATGCTCGTAGGCCCTCCACTATCTCTCGGAGGGGAATTCGAGGGACGACCCTCCCATGATGACGTTAATCACCATGTGGGGGCCAGCCTCAGGGCCTTGGATTCATAGCACTACTAGCGGAGGTTGGACAAGGGGACCTCCGGGGGCTACTATACGTGCGCTACTACCGACACCCTCGTGTCTTGGGTGTGCTCCCTAGCTACGCTTTTGCGGAGTACCATGATAGAAGGGCAATCGCTCGTGAGGTGGCCTCCTCATCCGTGCACTTCGCATGATAGCCCTTGCTGGCACCAGTCCTCCTGTCCTCGCCCCCGTCCACGCCCACAGCCCCTCTGGCCGCGGCCACGACCTCCAGGGCAGTGCTCTCCTCGGCTCCTCCTTCGATGCCGAGGATGTATCTGGGACGGGGCCCCCTTCGCTGCTTGCGGAAAGAGCCCTCCTTCGGGGCGACAGGGGCGGTCTTGGCTTTGGGGGCAGAATCTTAATTCACACATGCAAATACATTTGAGTTCAAAGCTACCCTGATATTGCAGAGGCACTACATTAAATCTGAGAAATGAGAACCATTCTTGGGAGTGACGTGTCCAATGCCAAGTTGAGTTGTATCTATTGTAACTTTCAGGTTTGCTATTTACTAGTAGTGTGTTGTAGCGTTAAGAACTGATTCTTTTGTTCATTTAGTATGCACTAAACATTTTGCATGAAATGGTCAAGTAGGTACAACAATTTTAATAAATACTCCTATAAGTGATTGCATGTGGTTTGTGGGCTTTCTTGCACTATCTGACCCAAATGTTTTTTGGCATGCAGGAAGAAGATGCTATTAATAATAAACAGGAGCATGCCAAGGGTGCAGATGATACTAGGGACCCCGGTATCATGATCATCGTACTAGGAAATAATTCATCAAAGGTGTTTCCATCCTTCAAATTTGCATCAACATGCTTGATTTTCTGCTGTCCTTAAATCAAAAGCTCAACGAGTATGTATTTTTTGTTTCAGTTTCAAGCTTCCTCTAGATGCATCTGATATCTTCTGTACAATTTGTGTCATGGATTATATGGAATATATCCCGACCCAAGCTTAAGAATGCATCGGAAACTGTTGTAGATGCTTAACGTACTTTTGGGTGTGCAGGAAGAAGCTGCTACTGAGAATAGAGAGGAGCATGCTAAAAATATTGGTGATACTGGGGACCATGATATTGCTAGCCTGGGAAACAATTCCATGGATTCATCAAGGGTATCTTTATCTCCATCCTTCTGTCTTATCGCACGTCACCCTGTTTGATTCTTATTTGATTTTTACATGTCTTGGGCCCTAAATCAATGCAAATGTACCTCCGACCAAATGCAAATGTTTATATTGCACCATAGACTATAGACAGCTGCGACAGCTTACCCACGCAGTTCCTGATAGTATCAGTATTTAGCTATTTGCCACTCCCTGTATACAAATTAATCCTACGTGTTTTCTGGAATGCGGAGTTGGCGGGAGCATATCTAATACTAATAGACCATTCCGTATTAATATACTAATGGTAATTTTGGCCATCGAATCTAGCACAAACGGTTCGGATCAAGGTGGGTGGAAAGGCCCCATCCCACTTATGCACTTTTTCAGAAAACCCCTTTAATTTGTTAGCTGGATCGTAGTTGGAGGGTCGTCCGTACGTCATCGATCAGGCGGCCGTCCTACTTAGGGCCTATTTGTTTTAGATTCCAGGCAAGCTAGCTACTTCTAGTAGCTAAAAGCTCTCCCAAACAGTCCAGCTTTTGGGCCAGCTACTGGGAATCTGAAAATCTGGATAGGCACAGTTGTATTGGGACTGAGAAGCTGTAATAGCCGAGCTTCTCACAGATTCTGCGAGATGTTGCCACTTAAAGTTTGTACTAATTACCCGCAATGCCATTGGACAAAAAACCCCCCGTCGCCCCCTCCCCTCCGCCCCCCCCCTCCTCAGAGCCCCATGTTGCCCCTTCCGGAAGCCCCCCCCGGCGCGTCTCCCCCCTGTTCGCCGCCGCCCTCATACCTTTCCTCCCCCACGCCTCCTCCACCTCCCCACTTGCTGTCGGCGCCCCACCGGCACCCCTCCCGCACCCCGCCGCCGCCTCCCTGTCGCCTCCTCCCCGCATCGATGTTCCCCTTGTGTCCCTCCTCCCTCTGCATCAAGGGATCGGCATCACTTCGAGATTAAACAGAGAATAAACAGAAGTTCCTTCCCTCTTCTTGCGCCACCGGCGCTACCTTCCCGAACGGCGGCGCCGCCTTGCAGGCGGCCGCTTGCCGTTCGTCCACCCACATCTCACACCTACAGACTACGCAGCCTCAAGCTAGGCCACAACAACTTGGTTTCAGAGCACGAAGCGCCGCCTCACAGGCAGCCGCTTGCCGTCCGTCCACCCACCTCTCACAGCCCGCAACAGCTCATTGGACTGGAAACAAATATCTCACTGCTCATCAGACAGTCTGATATGCAGCAGACCTTCAACTTTTTAGGATAGAAGTTGCAATTGAAACAAGGAAAACAAATGCAGTCGAGGGCAAACGGAAGGAAGAACGAAGCCGTCTTCTTTTCCTTTTTCTGTTTATGGAAAAATTGTGAGCTCTACCTGGGCATTATCTTATTCACACTCCTTTGTTTAACCATCTGCTATTCTTCGATGACCTAATTGAGCGTAGCTCATTCTCCCTCTTGAGCACTATCTCAACTTATAGAGAAGTCTATCTTGTGACCGATTAGATTCATTTCTAATTAATTCCTTGAAATGAAGGGTTCAGCAAGGTCTCTCCTTTTGTATCTGACTAATACAAACAAATAAGGAAAATGATTGGCAACTTTTTCTTTTTCCTTTACAAGAGCAAATAAATACTACAGCGACATAAAAATCTTGTGATTCCAAGTACATGCGAAATGTTACAGTACAAGCTACAATAGTACATGATACATGGGAAAAGAATAGTTCTTTTGATTCGTAGTTTTACAAATTACAAATAATCAAATGCTGCTCCCTAACTTTCCAGGGAACAGCACACATGAGGTATGTGTGGTCACTCTTACAATTTGATCTATATAGAGGATCAATATACCTAGGCACCAAAAATGTGGAGGTTTAAGAATGAATATGTGCATGTTGCTCTCACAGAGAAAAGAAAAACACAGAAATTGTCGTCCATGCCCAATAACTTCCATTATAAACAAGCATACCAATTTGTAACTGCTGCCAATCTTCTCAAGTTAGCTCTTAGTGTCATACTGTAGTTCGCCTGACTATTCGATCAAGGACAAGAAGTGAGCATTCATCCTCCTTGTTTTGAGATGGAAAAGCTCGGGTAGATCACTTCGAAGTTTGGTGTGCAGCATCAGCAAGTCAAGCAGGAGCCTTATATGTGTCTTTTCAGTGGAAACTTCCATAAGTAATTATTATTTCAACAGGCAGGCATGAATCGTTTCAAGGCATCAACTATCCTGCCAAAATCAGATAGGTTAAATCGTCGCTACACTGGTAATGGATAAAAACAAATGCTGAGAGAAATGAGCAAGTGCCGAATAATTACTTATACTTGGACATTGAGACAAAAATGTACAAATCAAGAGCGTGTGCGCATGTATGTGCCTACAGTCTCTACTCAATCATGTAAGGGGTCCTTACCAAGTGGCAGTTAAAATGTCGCCACATTTGCAAAACTATGTATCTTCATCCTGATATTCCAAGTCATCTAGAATAATGTATTTGGCATCTCCATTAAATGAAGGTAAATTAACTTCATCCTCATTTGTCTGGCCCCTTTTGAATTTCTCATACCTGTGATTAGGAATAAATATTGTTACACCATGAAAATATAAATAATAGTATTAGTATGCCAAGAAGCTAACTTCCTATGGGTACAATAAGTGTTTCACTACTAACAAATACGATAGCAAGTTCACAATAAATGCAAAGTTCCTTGAAATGCCCTACAGTCAGTTCGTAGTAATATCAAGAAAGTAATCATTTTGAAGAAGATGGAATGTGAATTCGAACCTCAAATTTTTGGCATAGGCTATTAATGGAAAAAATGTTTTCTGTAAATATCTTTATCCATGAATTTGAGAACATGCAAGTATTATGCTGTGTAAATAACTAAAGATCAGTAGACAACCATACCCTTGAGTCTTAAGTCAACACTTAGGCAACAAATGATAAATGGTATAGCAACATACAAAAAATTATGTAGCTGATATCATTCAACTAGCCCAAAGAAATCAACTTTACAGCTGACTTATTTTGGTATCCACTAGTTTAATATCCAAGCAGTCGTGCTAAGCTGTTCTGGATGGTACAACAACAACAAAGCCTTTTGTCCTAAACAAGTTAAGGTAAATTAGGAATAAAATCCCCTTAAGATTAAAGAGACGAGAGTCTTAAATACCTACAATACTAAAACCCTAAGTTGTACAACTTGCCAACTGAGTCGAGAGCCTAAAACACTGCCCCTGAAATTTCTTATGTCGGCAAACACATAAAAATCATAAGAGCCTTTTAATGGTACTTCCCGAGAGGAAAATGCAGATTATAACTTGACCAAAAGTAAATAGAAGAAGTTTCCCTTTATTTGTTTAGCACTTTAGCTTAAGTCGGCAAACACATATTGCTCCATTACATCCCTAGGTGCACATTAGTTTGTTTGTATAGGAGTTAAGGACTTTGAAGTCACACTTATGTTTTGTCCATGAGTTAATCTTGCAAATACTGTAGGAAAAGGGTCACTTACTTGTACCAATTGAATAAGCTAACACCAACCATAATAGTGACAAGACCAACCCCTTTCAACCAAGTAAATTCATCATGGAAATAAAATACTGCAACCTGAAAAGCGCAGGGGAAAAGACCTTTGAAACAGATATCAATAAATAAAAGCACGTTGGTTCTGAATCATATGGAGTGGCAATAATATATGAACTACTTCCCAATCTTTGGAGTTATGGTACCAACCAAGGTTCCAAATACCGGAACCGGAAGAAATCCCGGTCAGCGGCCAGTAACGGTAACCGGGCGGTTACCGGAAAAACCGGTCAAAATTTGGAAATCAAAATTTGAATTTTAAGATGTTTTGAAACCGGTAATCGGAAAAACCAGCCGGTAACCGGAAAAACCGACCGGTTACCGGAAAAACCGGAAAAAACCGGCCAAAATTAAAAATTCAAAAATTGATACCGGCCGGTTTTTTGGGTTACCGGTCTCCACCGGTAAAAACGGTAACCGGCGGTTACCGGCCGGTAACCGCCGGGATTTTGAACCCTGGTACCAACTACCAAGTACAGTACCATCTTCATGCTAGTGCCAGGCTGTTAGCGGACAAGAACACACCAGAAATGCTATTGGACTATGTAAGTATGCAACTCTAATGATAGCTTGCCACTAACACTGCATGCAAAAAATTAAAGAAGCCGAGCCTGTTACTTTAATCCCAAACAACAGAACACTTCCACTTTAGTGGTTCAAGACTTGTAAGGCTTATTTGTCATGAGCCATCAATTGTCTACCATCTATCTCATCCTGATTTCAGTTCAGATGAAGTGCCATTCATGTTTGATTACAGTATTCGCATAAATATTCGCTAAACTAGAAAGATATTACTTTGCAAGTGATCTATGAAATTCAGGTTCCACTGCAGACACAAGAAAATATATAACAATAAATCTTTTAGAAAAGAACATATTTCAAATATTACCAAGATGGTTACAGCTTCTTTTACTACCCCAGCTATCGTCACGGTTATAGCACTGGTTGCTGAAACAAGTATATACTCCGTTAACACCTGCAGTTAGAATAATACATCATGACATCTACAATATTTACTGATAAGTTCATTCTGTAATCAAGTTAACACTCATTACCATGAAAAATGCTAAGGTTCCTCCAATTAGCATAAGTAAGCAACTGCGCATGACATGCCATGGGTTATCAAAGTATGCATTCTTCTGAAAATCACTCCAAGGATCCATTAGGAGAGATAGTACCATCGTGGCTATGGCCATCACTGGGGTAACATGACTCATCAAGGTAATTGGATTTTTCAGGCCTGCCAAAGGAAGATAGGTTATTAAACTAATGAACTCCTAGTAGTCCAATGAGGATTGCTAAGTTTACTAGAATAACATTGGGCCCATTTTTATCCAAGCTCTGAACTCCAGAGAAAAAGCTGGAGTTGGAGCTACTAGGACAAATGGGATGGCTCCAGCAGTAACTAGAGCTAATTTGTCTGAAGTAGGAGTGTCTGTCCTGAATCCTGATACTTCAGAAGCTAAAGATCAATAGCATAAAACTCATACTTCAGATGAATACAATATTTGGGTTTAAATTATATTAGTTGCTCGACCACTTGATTCTCTCTTCATGGTCAGAAATGTCAAACTTTGGCTTTGGATAAGAGAGGTTAGAGCTCTCATTCAATGCCTTCAAGGCTGCAACATTTCAACTCCACCTTCTCATTTACTACTTGGTAGAGATAGACTTGCAAGACTCCAGCTCCTTAATCAAACAAACAGGAGCTAGAATCAGGCCAAACAAGGCCTTAATTCAATTTAAGAAATTATTTGAATGATATGCATAAAACAAACCAATGAAACAATTAAAAATTTAGAAGCATTAAAGTGCCCAGGTGAACTAATTCTCCTCTCTTATTTTTGGAATTGATATTAAAGGGAAAAAAGCAAGGATAACATACCATACGTATCTTTCTTGAAATATCAATATCCACATGCACATAAACAAAACAAATCATTAGCACAGGGAGCATCCAAGAAAAAGAGAAACATGTGGGATTGCTAATAGCTCTAAAAATTTTGGATAAAACTAGTTATTACACTTACTTGCAACAGAATCTGAGTCATGGACCAGCGGAATCCTGACATAACAGCAGCAAGAGTCACAAAAATGAAGCCCCAGAAGTCAAACTCGGTCTCCTTTGCAACTGATAAAAATGATATTATTAAATCAGAAAAGATAAGTCCAAGAAGCATATTATGTTAGAGTATTGAAAAAGGACTGCACACTGGAAGGCTACAATCAACAGAGTGGCTTAGACAAGAAAAGCACTCTACTACAAAATTGAAATTTACTATAAATTCCTTTTGTGAATTTAACTTGCATGTGGAGCAGAATATATTTAACAACTAGATCCTGTAGGGTCGTGGCGTCACAGATCCTCTGGATGACTACTTCAGTTCAATACTGGATAACACTTTCTTGTGAAAAAATTCCCTGACACACCTTGGTCATCCAAATGTTGATAAAGCCTAAGATGGGTTGCCACTTGCCAGTGTTGAGACTGAAGAATTTCCAGAACCTCTCAGTTCTCTATGTAAATTTCATTCTTTTTCATTTTCTGGGTCAAAGCAAAAATCTACTTAGATTTGCCAGTTGTTAGGTCAATTTGAATGACATCAAATGATAACACATGTTCTTAGTGTGGTACATTTGGCCAAGGGAAAATGATGGAAACCATATAGGAAACCAAGTATGCAACCTATAAACCAAAGTGGAAACAAGGAAGGTCAGTTCCTTGGCAAAAATAAGAATACATCAACAGCAGATGGTAAGGATTTCAGCTACATTGTGTTGATCTTCAAAATTAGACTTTGCAAGGAAAATAAACTTAGCTTATCCTGGGACAGCTCAGGATTTTCTTTAATTATCAAATAATCTCAAAAGTAGTAATACAAGTAATGGCATACTATATCATAACAACACCTTTCCAAAAGATAAGCTTTTGTTTATCACCTACAGATTTATGTTTCAAGCAGTGCAGGCAAAATACAATCTAATAATGACAAAGATGGACAACCATAAACAACCATACAATCTAATAACTGGTACTGCACAAATTCTTTACTCAACAGCAAACCACAGTAGTTTCCCTCCATGCAATTTAAGACCACTGAGGATACATACCTGTCAACAGAACCCCAATAGAAATGACAACTATGATTCCTAGAAGCTTGATGCTGGGATTCTCCAACCTAGTAAAGTGGGAGGGAACTTTTAGAAGCATATACTGTAGAAAACAAAGGAAAACAAAAGAAACAGTACAATATACATGTTGTCCAGGACTTAACGATGACCCTCTTGGTTGCATAAGAAAAATAAAAGGATACTATGCAATCAACTAAGTTAATAGATCTGCAGGTCCTATGCAATCAATGAGGTTGCAAAACACAGCAAAATATTTTTATAGAAAAGGAATTAAGAAATCTTTTGAAGTATCTTCTAAAAATGAATGTTTTGAAACTAAGTGTGCTCCCGGCACTTTAAAAGGAATATTGCAAAAGTTAAAAATAAAGAAGAAAGGAGTAATAGATTGAGACAACGGCTTGATTCTTTTTGGTTTTAGCTTATCACTTCCTACTATAGTAACTAACTTTTAAACGGTATATATCTTTAAGGCGGATTCTATAAGTAGATTATAGTAAACACTATACTGAATTCAGCTATACCAGCTAAAATAGTTGTGACTATTTCACTCTGTGTACTATATCTCGCGAACAGTTAGAATTCAAAAACCATAAATCAAAAACCAAAGCCACAGCCCAAAAAAACCTACCCAATATTTCTTAGGCTAACCACAATTATTGCTTACACTTCCCATTTTTTTTCACAGGAAACAATTTTTATGTATTTTTACTTGCATAACTTCATTTTCTATTGCTAGGAAAAGGTTCTAATTAAAGGACAGTCAAAGTAATTCACATGCAATTTTAAAAAACAAAAAAGAAGTTACATTAGACTGCTTGACATGCCCAGATACCTGGTGATTGGTGTGGGCATGGTTTTTCACCATCCACATTAGTGTCCCTCTGTGGATTAAGGAAATTGTGTCTTTTTTAACTGCTTTACATTTGATCGGCTCAGTTTTGCTTTTGCATGAAACTATGAAAGCTTTAGTGATAGCTTAATACTAGCTTATACCCGTAAAACGGGTGAGTTACAGTTTAGTGATAGCTTAATACTAGCTTATACCCGTAAAACGGGTGAGTTACAGTATGGGCTCCTTCAAATTATCCTCTTCAAAAGTGGGATGAACATACAACTCTAACAATCAATTATGCAGCAAGTTAATGGTAATTAGTGGGAAATATAAGTCCTGCTCTGCTAATATGGATAAATCAATTCTACAGCTAACTAGCAAGTTGAACAAATAATAATCAATGCAACCAGCATAAACATCACCACTAAGTAGCATTAGTAAGAGAAAGGCGTGCTACAACAGTATCCAACTTCATTATAAGATCAACACTCACCTAAATGCAAAAGCGAATAGCAAAAGAAATATCGGGGAGGCTGATTTACACTGCAAAAGATCAAATTTCGAAAATCTAGTTAACTATCCAGCCAACTGAACTAAATTAGGAATGTAATCAAAAGCATAAGTGGATTAAACCCTTTTGCGGATAACACACCATAGTAGCAAATGTGACCGAGATGAACACTAGAGAGGCGTTGCTCAGGTTTATGTCCAATGCGGTTCCCATAGCAGTTGGCACGACTGCAGAAAGGCAAGCCAGGAGCATGACTCCCCAGATACAAACAGTCAAACACAAAATCATGCGGCAATTGCCTCAAAACGAGAAATCCGAAACCTGGATCCACACCTCTCATGAAGTAATCCTTCCATCCCATCTCCACCGCGTTCTCCAGCCCCTTGGACTGGAAGAACATTATGATCTTGGAGAGCGCCGCCTGCAGCGCGAAGTGCACAGTGTTCATCAGCAGCGGCGCCGGGAACTTGCCCAGCTTGTCCCCCAGCAGCGTTTTGTTGTATCTACCCAACAAGGAAGCAATCAATCAAACCACCATACATTTCTTTTCACCAGGAGCTACGCGAGAGGTACTGAGATGGTAAGAACCGAGATCCAGAGGCGTAAGCAGCAGCACTCACAGCGTGAGGCAGGTACTGAAGGCGTACCATACCAGGATGTAGAACCCCATCTTGAGCACGACCACCGGCGCCAGCGCAGCGCGCTCCAGCGACTCCAGCTTGGCCACGGACTCGCTTGGCCGGAGCCCCCCGCCGCCTCCTCCGCCACCGCCAGCGCCGGGCGGGTTCTCCACGTCGAACACCTTGCGCGCCGGATCCGCGGCGTGCATGCTCCGCTGCCGGAAGTAGCGGGATCGCGGGGACCCGACCTCCGCGGCGCCCCCATCCGCGACTTCCCCCTCGGGGATCGGATGCATACCTCCTCGGCGCGAAGAGGTCTCCTCCGCCTACAAGGAGGCCGGCATTGCGCCAATGCCGCGGCGGGGGATCTGGAAATGCGAGGCGAGGGGGAGGGGAGTGGGACGGGAGACGTTAGGGGGAGGAGGGGCCGGTGCCTGCGGCTGCCCACCTGCCGGGACGAGGCGACGATGGATTTGGCGGGTGCGCGACGCGGGCGGGTCGGGTTGGGGTGTGGTGGCCGGCCGGTTGGGCGGGGTGGTGTGGTGTGGTGTTTTGGTGTGGGGGCGTACGGTGCGGACTGCTTTGCCGAAACGTGAAATGGAAGGGCTTTCGACTGGTGGGGCTGATGAGTGATGCTGCTGCACGAGGAGCTTTGCGTTCGGAGTTTTCAACACCAGCTGTTAGCGTCAGCTTTGCGTTCGCTCAACTACTTTTTTTTAGAGTGATCTCATACTTTCTATTTTTATAAATATATATAAATTTTAAAGCATAATCAAGAGATAAGTAGCATTAATTTACCCTTAAAGATGCTTTAATATATTTGCAATTTACTATTTAAAAAGGTATGAAATCACCTCCCCACTTTTTTTAGCATCAGCTTCTAGTTTTAACTTTTTTTTCATTATTCAGTAATTCGTCTTTTTCTGATTTTTTAGATATTTTGGGCTTTTTGTATTTTTTTCGTATTCCTTTGCATTGTCTATGATGGGCTAACTTGTTTTTTTTATTTTTCTATTTTTAAATTTAATTATACCTAAAAAACCAACTCAACTACTGTAGAAAAAAAGTCAGCTACAGTAAAATTTCAGCCAAAAGTCAGAAGCCATCGCTATTCCAAATGACCTTCGTACGAATTTTTCTAATTTATTTCTGTGACTTATGCTTTTTTTTTGGAAAATAAGTAGTTGTAATGGAAAGAAATAGCTTTTAGGAGAGAGTGAGCGATACAAAAAATAAGATAGAGATATATGTATGCGTAATAGGAGCAAAAAAAAAGTGAGGTGGATGATGCACCCGTAACTCTCTACCTTATATCTGGAATGAGAGAAGTGAAAAAAACGAGTGTTCCTATTAGCTATTCTAAGTAGAAATTAGAAGTAAAAGTAAATACGAATGAAGTCTTATCATATAACCTTGCTGTTGGTATATGCCTTCCTTCGTATGATTGAGATTTTTCCAATAATTACCAGAAGAATGCGATTGATCGATTTGTTGAAATAAAGAGATTCTTTCATTGTGTTGTAAAATGTTTAAAATTAAACAGCAATATTGCTTCGCTATGTAGCGGTACATATGCTTTACGCGTGACTTCAAAGTATTGCAAATCCACCATGGTTGTTGGCTGTTTACACTTGATTTATATGAGGCTGTTTATAAATATGCTCCATCTCATGCATTCGTACCGGCTAGGTAAGCTAGCATGTGTTGTATGAATGGTCCATGCTTTGTTCATTGCATTTCTCAACCACAATTAGCCAGTTGCAGAGGTGAATCCACCGGGTGGATTTCGTTGGGCTCAAGCCACCTCGCCATAGCCCGATCAGCTCGCAGTAGGGCTGTAAAAAAAGCTCGAGGCTCACGAACTACTCAAGCTTAATTCGTTTTACACTTGATTCGAGCTCGGCTCGAGTTCCAAACGAGCTGAACTTGAGCCTGATATTAAACTCGCGAGCTATTCGCTAGCTTGTGATATTTTACCCTAAAACCCATATCCCGTCCTGCCCTCCCACCCCCGGCCTGAATCCCGCGCCCCCCACCCGGCCGCCCCACGCTCCCGCCCGAATCCCGCGCCCCCCCGCCCGCTCCTTCTCTCCTTGCGCCCCCCGCCCACTCCTCTCCAGTCTCCTTGCGCCCCCCGCCTGCTCCTCTCCCCAGTCCCTATCCCCTCCTCTACCCCCGGCCCTTGCGGCCCGCCCCCTCCTCGCCCGCGCGCCCTCTCTCCCCACCTCGTCCCCGCCGCCTCCTCCACCCCATCCGGCGCCCCACCCCGTCCCCCCACCCGCCGCCCCTCCTCCCCCCATCCGGCGCCCCACCCCGTCCCCCCCGCCGCCCCTCCTCCACCCCCCATCCAGCGCCCCACGCCGAGCCTCGCGCCGGCGTGACCGTCCACGACATCATCACCGACCGCGGCGTCGACGTCCGCCTCTACCTCCGGGAGTCGGCTGCTCCGTCCCGGCACCGCCGCCCTGTCCTCCTCCACTTCCACGGCGGCATCGGGCGGCCAGGCGCGGAGGCGCGGCGCCCCTCCTCTCCTCTGCCGCCGGCGCCCCTCCTCGACTCGGACCGGCCTAACAGGTACCGAGCTTTGGCCAAGCCGAACTCGAACAAGCTTGAAATTGTCAAGCTCGTTCGAGCTCGGCTCGAATTTCTACCGAGCTCGAGTCGAACCAGGTCAAGCTCGTTTGAACTTGGCTTGTTTACAGCCTTAACTCGTAGCCTCCGCCTCCACCCGCAAAATCCCAACCCCAACCCCTTCATCTCCCCCCAAATCCCCTGTCCCCGACCGTCTCTGCCATCTCCTCCCAGTAGCTCGACTTGGCCGTGGCTGCCGCCAGCGGTGCATCCATGAACTTCCCGCCACGACCGCTGCAGCTGTCGGTGCCTTCGCTCACACAGGCGGCAGCTAGCGGTAGGGGCTCCGGCCAGATCAACCGCTTGGGTTTGGCCTCCCGCCTCGCCGCCGTCAGCCAGCTTCCGTAGTACGCCGTTGCGGTAGCTAGGATGTACGGCGAGCAGATGAGCTTCTCAGGCGGAGGAGGGCAGGTGGGGCAGCAACAGCCGGCAGCGAACGCGGCCATGCTTGGGCAGGGTCAGCTGGGGATGCTGCAAGGGCAGGCCAACGTGGCCTATGCGGCGCACTTCGGGCTCCAGTAATAGTAGATTATGGCGCAGGTAAATTTGCGATCTCGGGCTCGCATAAGCAAACTGAATTTCGCACCTCGTCATGCATAAAGGCTATTTGTAACAGGAAGGAAGAAACACCCGTGCTTTTTTATTGGGAATTACTCATGCTAGACAGGTCTCGATTATTTGTGGTTAGAAATTGCCTTTTTTTATTAGTTCATTGTGTTGCATTTCATATGTGGAAGCAGTTCCATAGCATCACATAGTGAATTAATGTGCCAAATGCCCGCACAAAGAAATTGTGGAAGAGCAGTATGAAAAATCGAAGGTAAGTGGAATTGAGAGTCTGGTTAGAACTTATATTTGTTATGAATATTATGTGTATTAATATGAAGCTTAAAGGATTATATATATAGGAGAGTACAAAGGGTATATGCCATATAGAAATAAGGCATATGTGGAATAGAATACAAACTCTATATCCTAATACAACTTTATCTCTATCTCCTTAACACCCCCCTCAAATGCAAGGCATATGCAATAGCGTTGCATTTGAAAAGAGTTGTTACTAAAATAGTAAATAAAATCCGAAGTCCGAGTCTTGATAATGTCGTCGTAGCGTGCAGGTCTTGAAAAATACTGTCAAATCAAGCCGAAGAGGAATAGATAGAACCATGACAGCGCAGATCGAAGCCCAGGACGGCGGCGGCGCAATGCACAAGGTGCAAAGAAGCGCGGCGGCCTTAAAAGCTCGGGGCGGCGACTACAGTAGCGGCGGCATCATACAACTTCTACGATCTACACGCGGCTCAGAGAGAAGAGCGGCGGCTGCTGCCATGGAATAGGGGTAGAGGCATGGCAGCAGCAGATCGAAGCCCAAGACGGCGGCGGCGCAATGCATGAGGTGCAAGAGAAGCGCAGCGGCCTTAAAAACTCGAGGCAGCGGCTAAAGTAGCGACGGCATCTTAACGACTTCTACGATCTGCACGCGACTCAGAGGGCTACTGTCATACAAAACAAAATTCCTAAACTTTTTGACTGGCAATAAATTTGTGGACTCGCATGGCTTAGACGAACTGAAAGGTTAGAGACTACGGATTTGGGATGGAGGCAACCGAATGGATAAAGTAAAGACGACGGTGGCCTGGGTAGAGACGGCGGCGAGATCGGGAGATCGAGAAGGAGACAACGCCGCACACGGAGGACAGCGAAGTGGAGGACGCTGCGCACGGAGGGCAGCGAAGTGGAGACGACACCGGCTTGAGCGGCGGCGGCTCGGGTGGCGGCGACGGCCAGGATAGCATCAAAGATAGTGGAAGGAACAGATCAAAACCTTTTCTCTCTCTCTCTCTCTCTCTCTTTGAGCAGCAAAAAATTCCACACGGCGATCACTTGCTGGCGCCTGGCAATCTCCCATCTCCCACGTCTTCAAAGATTCATGACAAGCAAGGCCGAAACTCCAAAGAAGCTGAAGTCCCATCCAAGCAATCTACCGGTGAACACGCATTGCGACACCCGCAGATGCGGGGCTCGAGCGTGTCGGAGAAGCTCCAGAAGCGCCGCCATGACGGGGCGATAAGCGGCGAGGGTCTGGGGCTCGGGAGCCGGTGCGGGGCTCGAGCGTGTCGGAGAAATCGGCGGAGGAGAGCCGCATCAGCGCGTTGGCCAGGAGGAGCACCAGGTTCTCCCGTTGAGAACCTCAATCTTGGACGAGGTCGTGGCGGAGAACTCCGTGACGGCACTGATGGGCGAGGAGGCGAGTGACGGGGTGCAGGGGCTGCAGCCACCGGGCGACGCCGGCCTCGACCCCGACGATGCTGCGTGGATGCTGGACAGCAACGGCGTGAAGAGCCAGGCGATGGCGTGCCGGATCTGGCGCGGATGAGGCCAGAGCAGAGCGGCGGATCTGGAGAGCGACATCCGGTTGGACAGTGAGAAGCAAAAGGAATCTAGATTTGACGAAGAAGTGGCCGCCCCCGGGAGCGTCGATCATCCTCCCGGGGGCAGCGGCAGCGGAAGTAAATTTAGATCGAGGTTAGGGTTTGCAACCTAAGCTCTGATACCATGTTATGAATATTGTGTGTATTGATATGAGGCCCAAATGACCATATATATAGGAGAGTACAAGGGGTATATGCCATATAGAGATAAGGCATATGTGGAATAGAATACAAACTCTATATCCTAATACAACTCTATCTCTATCTCCTTAACAATATTTACCCATCAATTAAGAATTAAAAGGAAATGAGTCGTGGATCTAGAATTTTGATATATTTTCCAAAGGTTTTGATTGCTTCCATGACATATAGGGAGGGAAGGAGGTAACTTCTTGTGTGCTATTGTGCATTGCAAAACAAATAAAACCGATGATCTGTATTAGATAGAGTTGCTCAACAACTTTATTCTATTAGGAAATCCCCGCCTAGCTGCCAGAGACCAGTGCGCTGCTAGAATTGTCTCAATTTAGCCTAGTCATTTGAGGCCCTCTATATTTTCATCCTGACTTCGCCATTGGCGACTTGTGCCTACTTACTACATTTGTAATGATTGTTGTGCTCCCAGCAATGCTTTTGTGTTCATTGAGATTGTTTGGTCAACTATGCGTGGCCTTCATCTAAACTGCATGTCCCCGCAAGTTTTTATCCTTCGAGAGTGCTATCTAGCTCCGCAACTAAAACGTACGAACCCATAATGCAACAAAGCCTATAAAATTTTAGATACAGAGCACACTCAAATTTTCATCTGTAGTTTTTAAGTTGGGTATTATTGGCAAAGTTAAGCTAGCATCCAACAAAACAAGCCCTATCTCACCGATTAATATCTCTAACGGAGCAAATACAGAGTAGAGAAGTATATGACCCAAAAGCAACCCATGGGGAGACAAAAAGGCTTGGTTTGCATGCACTGGTGCTGTACACTTCCAAATTTGCCGGTGCAGGCCCAGGCCGGAGAGAAAAATGACAAATGGCACTAACACAAACGGAGTGGGAGAATACGAGATCCACATGAGGAAAAGCAGATCTGATGCAACAGCTAAGGGCCTGTTCTTTACGACTTCTAAAAGTCGCTTTTGGCTTTTGCTATAGTAACCAACTTTTAAACAAAGTATTTTTTTTAAGATGAGGTCTACAAGTTAATTGTAGTACACGTTAAAATACTAATATTTGTACCATCAAAAATCGCAAGCGAGTATATCTCTTTCCGTAATCTCTGTCGTAAACAGCCAAAAAGCCATCAGCCGCAGCCAAAAGCTATCAGTCGCAGCTAAAAAGAACAGGCCCTAAATCACAAGTTCCAATCCGGATTTGGGTGTTTGTATCCACGGCCTCTACCGGGCACTGACCCGACCCGCTACCTTTTGAAGCAAGCAAAGGTCTTAATCTAGGTATTAAATAATGGCATCAAGAGTAAATTAATCGGATGCTTATGGACTGACAGAAGAAGAAATCGGCATTTGTTGGACCTAACACAGATACAAAATTTTGGCTACCATGATGCTGGAAGCACTGGTATGATTGCACACAAAACTTTCTAATGCAATAAGCAGTAAGCTTAGCTCTTTCTGGTGGAAAGGTAAAAGGGTACCAAAAAGCAATTAATTTGGTACATATCATGGCTTAGTGTAGTAGCATATATAATCAGTTGTATTGGTTTGCTGAATTTGGCTAACTTGGCAAACGTGATACTCCACATGTTTGGGGTTAATTGGCAGGTAATGCTAAAAAAATATAGGAGTTAGAAAATAATGTCAGTTCTCAAGCCCCACTTGTCAGGTTTATTAGATGTTGTTTTCCTATTTACACATCTTTGCAATATAACTGAACAAATTTTGAGTCCAAATTCTTGATCCAGTGGCAATGAGCAATTCAGATTCGATCATTTTCATGAAAATGTATGAACCAAAGTCAAACAAAATTTGGTATGGATTTTGATGGACGAACCATCCGCAGAGAATTCTGAAGCAATGAGTAGGTAGAGATCCAGAGTTCCACTTGGATCCACTTTTCGCATACAGGTCATGAATCACGGCACAGTTGAGTTGTTATTAAGTCAAAGGGTCGATCATCCATTCCTCCATCTCTCGATGATGAGAGATGATGAAGATGTTGGTCTTTAATTCTCCAAATTAATTGGATACTTCACTGAATAATTTTCTCCCCCTATATTGCTAGATCCAGGCCATGTTTAGAGTATGAGCCTTACATTGATCGTGGAAAAAAAAATAAAAAAAGCATAATTTATAATGGGGGTTTAGATCATATACCCTCCTCATAGTTGGGAAATTGAGGATTTACCCTCCCCACTCAATGACATGTGGGGTCATCGTAGGTCACTGACACGTGGGTTAGGAGGATAAATCCTCAATTTCCATCTAAGTGAAGGGTATATGATCAATAATTTCATTTATAATTGTGAGTAAGACCTAATCCATTGGACTAATCTTTTTAGAGGAGGAGGCTCAATACCACTTATAAGTGTGTTGCACTATAGACTTTGTTGTGTTCAGTCTATTTAGACCTGTGGCCTAAGGAGTAAACCCGGTTGAACCTAGGCATGCGGTTAGAGTTCGATCTAACAATTGGTATTAGAGCACAGACGTCTAATATCTCCTTGGATCTCATGGTTGCAGAAATACCCAACCAATGTATGAGAGGGAGATTGTTAGAAATAGTCCTACATTAATTATGGGAAAGAAAAAAGCATAACTTATAAGTGTGAAAGAGACCCCACCCATTGTACTACTCTTTTGAAGGGAGAATGTCTAATATCACTTATAAGTGTGTTGCTCCGTGGGCTTAGTTGTATTTAGCTTATTTGGACTTATGGCCCAGGGAATAAATCCGGTTGGACCTAGGCATGCGAACAGAGTCCGATCTAACAATTGGTATCAAATCCTAGACGTCTAACATTTCTATGGACCTCATGGTTGCAGAAGTACCAAACTAATGTGTAAGGGGAAGATTATTAAGAATAGTCTCATATTTGTCGTGGGAAAGAAAAAGTACAACTTAAAAGTGTGAGGAAAATTCTACTCATTAGACTAGTCTTTTAGGAGAGAAGGCTCAATACCACTTATAAGTGTGTTAATTTGTAGGCTTGGTTGTGTTTAACCTATTTGGACCTGCGGCTTAGGGAGTAAACTTGGTTTGACCTAGACATACGGTCAGAGTTCGATCTAACAATTGGTATCAGAGCTCAGACGCCTAACATCTTCTTAAACCTCATAGTTGCAGAAGTGTCTAACCAATGTGTGAGGGGAAGATTGTCAGGAATAGTCCCATATTAATCGTGTGAAAGAAAAAAAACATAACTTATAAGTGTGAGGGATACCCCACCTTTTGGACTAGTCTTTTGGGGGGAGAGAAGCCCTAATACCACTAAGTCTGTTGCTCTGTGGGTTTAGTTGTGTTTAGCTCATTTAGACCTATGGCCCGAAGAGTAAACTCGGTTGAATCTAGACATACGGACAGGGTCCGATCTAACAAGTGGTATTAGAGCTTAGACGCCTAATATCTCCTTAGACCTATGGTTGCAAAAGTGTCCAACCACTATGTGAGGAGAAGATTGTTAGTAATAGTCCCACATTGGTTGTCTGATTTAACAATTGGGACTAGTCTTTTGGGGGAAGAAGACCCAATATCACTTATAAATGTATTGTTCCGTGAGTTTAGTTATGTTCAATCCATTTGGACCTATGGCCCGGGAAGTAAACCCGATTGGATCTAGACATGCGGTTAGGGTCCGATTTAGCAATTAGTATCAGAGCTCAAACGCCTAACATCTTCTTAAACCTCATGGTTACAGAAATGTCTAATAAATGTGTGAAGAGAATATTATTAGAAATAGTCCCACATTGATCGTGTGAAAGAAAAAAACACAATTTATAAGTGTGAGGGAGACCACACCTATTAAACTAGTGTTTTAGGGGAGAAAGTCTAATACCACTTATAAATATGTTGCTCTGTGGGTTTAATTGTATTCAACCCATTTGAACATATGGTTCGAAGAGTAAATCCGATTAGATTTAGATATGCGGCTAGAGCTTGATCTAACACTGATAATTTCCATGTATTTCCATGTTTTGCAATTCGGATCGAACATCCATGACATGTGCTAAATATCTTGCAATTATATACATAACTCCAAAAAAAATGGTAGCTAGATGTAGGCCGGTCCAGCTTTACGCGGAATCTCTACTGTTTCTTCCACTGCTTTGCATGGTGGAGGCTCCTGCTCTACTTACAAGTGGGTCGTACGTTTCACTTGTGAGATGGAGATCCGGCCGAACTAAACCATCCTGCGATATTTGATGATATATTCATGGATAAGTTATATGCAGCTTGTTTACCATGTTCTTGTCATAAGATGTCAAGATCGAGATCCTATGTAGGAAATCTTTCGAGTTGATAAAATTGAGATGAAATTTGTTGGGTTATTCCAAACTACGACACTCCATAGGATCAAAGGAAATTAATTTTGGCCGAAATTTGATGAAATTCGGTGAATTTCTGTTTTTTAGTCTAATTGGGAGAAAAACCCAATTCAACTAGAAAATCAGTCCATTTTGAATTTTTCAATCCATCGACCCTCCGACCCATCCAATCTTCATGTAGAAAGTCCCCACTGATCCATCCTGGCTCCATCTCTCAACCCCCATCTCTCGATCTCCATTTATTATCTTTCCCCATCGACTCTGACAAGAAAGATGTCGTTCCTCATTGGTGTCAGCAAGGGAGGGGGGAGGCGACGCCGGCAAAGGAAGGGGAAAGGCGGTGCACGACGCCGATAGGGGATTTTGAATATGTTTATATTTCTTGAATTTAAATTGTATATTTGAATATTTTAAACAAATATTTTTGAAAATATTTTGAGATTTCTCATTTTTGTCTCTCTGGGAGGGTTCGGAGAATTTTTGTTCACCGAAGATCCTATGATATCAGCCAAACACCGACAAGTGACATTGTGACAATCTCGGCCGCTTCGTCGTCCTGGGAGTGTCTCGTAGAATCATTATAACCGCGTCTAGGCGGCATACATGGGTGGACAAGGCTGTTTCACGGGTGACTGTTAATCAGTTAAGTCGATAGCTAACAAGTGCACATCACAGTACAGATAGCTGCATAGACGACATGTCTGACACGGTAACACTCACGCAAAGCGGCACTCTGGTCCCCAACTGCCCATGGAGATCTTTGCCTTCTCCCTTAGCGATCATCAGCGCACAGTTATCCGAGCACGCGCGCGCGCGCCCCTGACGTGGGAACACGCGGTGGGCACCGCGCGTTTCGGTGCGCTGCGTGGTCACGAACTGGCCGACGACAAGACGCGCGTTCACGCCATCCCGGCCGCGCAGACGCCTCTGCGTGTGCGTGACAGCGAGATGTGCCGGCCGGCGGTTGGGCCATTCTCCAACTCGCAGAAGAACCTTCTCCTGTTGATGGCGAATCCGGGGCTGGTTTCCTCCGAGGCGGGCTCTACCGTCGGCTCAAACGGTACCCTTCTCCCGTCCAGTTGGAAATTAGATAGCCGAGATGGAGACGGAGATTTTTGAGGTGCTCGAAACCTCCTCGTCGCGGTGTCATCCTCCGAAGCATCGATGTCTGATTAAATGGCTCATGCGTCCTTGCCTAGTCGTTTGCTACTTTGCTACCGAAAACCTGTGCAGTTATTGCCACTTCCCCGGCTAATGTTCGAGACCGTGATGCTTGAGAGGAAGATGCAAAATATTAACTAGTCCTGATCAACTCAACTTTTTTTTACTATTCAGTAATTCATTTTTTTGTATTTTTTTATGTTTTCTTTTTTTTCTATATTTCTTTGCATTGTCTGTGATGGACTAACATATTTTTTCTATTTTTACATTTTTAAATTTAATTATACCCAAAAAAATAACTTAGTTACAGTAAAAAAACCAGTTACAGTGAAATTTCAGATAGAAACCATCGCTATTCCCAACGCCCTCTTAAAAGACGCATTCTTAGAACCTCCTTGTAAGCTGCCATGTCTCCTAAGCATGGTTCTTTAACCAAGCCGGCAAGTTATGCGGGGAAAGTCGGTATAGTAGGCAGTGGCGGACCTAAAAATAACACAAGGGAGAGGGGGGGCTAACTTATAACAGTATCGGTCTCGGTTTAGCATTAGCGGGCTGGCCGTCGGCAACACCGTTGGCCAGCCTCGATATGCTGCCCTTTTCTGTCCCTCGTCTCCCTCAGCTCCCAAACAATGCTCTTCAGAGACATTGCGATCGACTAGTGATTATGGATTTCTTTTCTTATTGCTCCATGGCAAGATCAGCCATTACTAAAGAACCTACACCCAAACAAGACAAGAAACAACTCACATGGCAGCTGAGATTACTATCCCTCTAACCTAATCTCTTCCAAAAATGGATTTAAAAAATCAAATAAGGTGGTTTCAGCGAACATTCAAAATTAATTCCATTATAATTAACAATAATTAAAGCATGATTCCAACGGCATTTAAATGTCTTAATTAACATATAAACATGTAAATAATTTAAGTTATTCAATCAACATACTATGCCCAACACATACATCATGTGTATGACTAAAAACAGCATAAAGCTAAGATTTAAAATTATGTTTATTGCTCTCAGAAGACTAGTTGTATAAGATGTAATCTTGACCATCACAGCACCGATGTCAATATGTAATCCCAAATTATATATGGCAGTTATAGATTAGATCCTAAGCTTAAAAATAAATCTTGCTATTATAAGTAGATGAATTGAAACAAATCATCAAGTCTGACTTGTTGGACAACAAGAAATGATCATAATAATTAATCTACCATTCAGCAGATATGAATAACATTGATTGAAACAATATACCATAATAAGTTATGAACTACAGTGACTGAAATCGGATCACAGAGAACAACAAGTATCACAGAATGAAATAACTATTTAGAAATGAAAATAGCAAGTAATCTGATAGCTCAAGATCAATATATACTCAATATCATGTATAATTTCAGTTTTAATATCAATTCATCATTGGACAATTAACCTGATCCCTTAGCATGACTTTGCAATATCTCCTTGTGCTAGAGTTAATCAAATCAATTCAATCTGAACCTTCAACTAACACAGTACATATGCAAAAGTAACGCAAAATGCAGTAATACTCATGAATGCAATGGCTCTCAAAGCCGTCGAGATGAACCCAGACAAGGCACGTCAAAAGACGCTGTTCCAGAAAACCAAATGCCTTACTGTGCCTCGCAAAGAGACGAGGCTGATAGAGATACATTACCGATCTTCGCAAATTGGGACACACCGAAGAACGAAGCAAAGGTACAAGAGTATGCTGCACAAGACTAACCGAGATGCTTCCACCAATAGCACTTGGAACACCAAGCAACAAGCACAAATTCCAATTCCTCAAATCGATTTAGAGCCAACCAGATTAGGGCCGAGTTTTTTTCCACTTTCAACCGGCTTATGCTTGTGCTATCTATAATAACTAACTTTTAAACGGTGCGTTTTTTAAGGCAGGGTCAATAGAAAAATTGTAGTAAAAAGTGTACTGAATTCTGTACTGACTAAAATCGTATGTGACTATTTTTCTGTACGTACTAACTCTCGTAAATAGCCAGAATTTAAATATTTAAGCTATAAGCTATAAGCCCAAAAGAACCAACTCTAGATCTTCAAGGGCAAAAACCCCAAATCCCTCATTGCTAGCTCTCAAAGAGAGATGGCGCAAGGAACCGCATGGAAAATGCCAAAGGGGACAAATTCGGACCGCACTGCCATTCGCGACGGTGAGGAACACGGTGGAGGTGCAGTACCAAAGCTCGAATCGGGATTCAATAGAGAGGAGGAAGCGACCAAGGATTAGAGGACTCATTGACTTCCGGTGCCTTAAAGACGAGAGGGGGGTAGCTTAAATGGAGAAGCGAGGAGGCGACTGGCGGGTTGTAGCCAACGGCCTGCGCTAAGGCGCACGGGCTGTTGGCGCCCTCTACGCCGCCGCTGTCATTGCAAGAGCTCAAGAGCCGGTCAAGGCCGATGGCCACCCATGTGCAAGGATAGGGCTAGGGACTTAAGTCTTTAGCCTTATCTCTTCCCATGTCTCATCAATAGGTAGGACCCACCTCTCCTTCTTTCTTTCTTTTTCAAATTGGGAATTACCACAATCCCTCAAAAATATCCAGCAAAGTTAACAGATCACACACAAGTAAAGAGCGATGGAACGCGCTCTCTAGCTCAACGCTAAAGCAAAGCAAGGGATGCTTGTGGTTGTGGTTGTGGAGACAGCATGCACCTTGCTTGATGCAAGGCCTCGTTTTCGAGCCTAGGAATTTTTTTCAGGTTCGTGTCAAAAATTAAACCAAATCTTATGAAATTCATTCAAAATGGAGAACTTGTGGTAGTGCTTTGGAGTCATTAGGTGCGTTCTTTTTTGTTGCAGTTGATGTCTTATGGCTACAGTTGAAAGTTTTTGGCCTTAATATGAATGCTTGTGTGAATGAATTGAATACTGATAAGATGTTTCGTAACGACGACAAAGAAATTATCCCATATATTTATTTAGAAAAAACGGTAAGGCGAAAAGAACATGCCATCGTACTCCGAAATCTTTGATGCTTGTCTTTTTGTCACTGTAGCAATAATCCCATCGCGGTTCAATGTCTTGCAACTTTTTTGGTTTCCCCTGGCGAGCCATCAGTCTCACATCTTCAAGATTGTGCTTTAAGCCTGACCGCGACTGCACCTATGTTTCTGGACAGAATGTGCTTTTCACGCACTAGGAAATTAATCGACTAATCACGTAATGCTCCTCTTATCACGTTTTCTCCAACATTGTTGTGGCGTACCTCTGCTCTGCACCCTCACCAACCAAAAATTTTACTGTATAACCGTGGTATAGTTTAGTTTGTGTAGTAAGTCAATCAGGTACGGACATGTGGCACAAAAACAATGCAGCAAACACCGTTGAACACTGTAGATAATAGGAAAACACAGCAAAATCTCCCCCAAAAAGCTTTGTGCTAAAGTATTTTCTCTGTGCTATAGTATTTTCGTGCCACATGTCACCGCCTAGTTGACTCGTTATACAGGCAAAACTATACCACCTTTACACAATAAAATTTTCTCACCAACTATGTTGTCGAGTCACCAACTGACCACTAGGCCAAGCTGGATTGCTCTATTAGTCTCGACCATAGGCTGGGCTTGCTCAGATATGCTAAAGCCTATATATACTAGTTGCAGAAGCATGATGTCATACTGCGCTAGTTATTATGTGGACTGAAGCAAAAAAGTCGATAATTCGTAGAGGAGCTTTGCTGAAAAAATTAAAGACCAAGACATATTTCCTGAGAAAGTGAAGGACTTTTCTGAATAAATAGAGGACTTGTACGTGATTTCAGGAAAAGCACGGGGCATAATAATGTAATAGGAGGGTTTCCCTAAAAAATCAAGGACCCATATATAATTTCAAAAAACGCGGAGGGATTTTTCGCAAAAGCGATGACATGGCGGAGCCTTTCTGAAAAAGTGGAGGATCCGTACATAATTTTGAAAAAGCGGGAGGCTTTTTCGCAAAAAAGATGAGGTAGTGTGCTAGGGTCGCAGCAATCCCTTGGGCTTTAGGCTGGGTTCTTTTCAACTTATATATGGATTGTGCTTATACTGTCTACAGTAAGTAGCTTTTAAACGATACGTTTTTTTAAAATAGGGTCAATAGAAAAATTATAGTAAAAAGCGTACTGAGTTTAGCTGTACCGGTCAAAATCACATGCGACTATTTTCCTGTACATACTGCTCTCACAAACAGACAAAATTTAAATATTTAGGTCATAAGCCATAAGCTATTTGTAAAAAAGAACCCACCCTTAATACAAGAGAGTATTAGAAGCTGAATGACTACTGACTTACTGGGCACCAAGCCACCAACACTGACACAGCACCTGCATGGCTGTCGGCAATGGCAGGTGTTAGAGTGACTCAAATTAACAAGTCAGAGTTAGCTCACAATACTAGTTTTGTTATTTTCTACTTTTTAGGCGATGCTCAAAGCGGCTCATAGCTTTGGCTGTGGACTTTTGGCTGAAATTTAGTAAATATAAATTTAAATATAATAAATTTTGGCTTGAAATGTAAATTTACAGCTTGGCTAGGGGCTTCAAAGCGGCTTACATGTTTATTTTTGGCTTTAGCTTTTATCAGCAATTACTATTTATTAAATATAACAGATCATCGATCATGTTTCATGTCATGAGCTTAATTAATTCTGAATTCTACTTAACCCATCTAATCCGAATATACAGAAATGTCTACATCTAGTAGTGTTATGTTCAGATAACACAGCTAATTATTAGATCGATTTTGCTAGAGTGTATAGGAGCACATAAAAGTCAACTGAATCATTTCCTAGCAATTTATCGCCGATTTGCTGTCATGTTTCATGACAGATCGTTTTTGTTTCATGACACGAGCTTCTTTAATTCTGAATCCTACTTAACCCATCTAATATGGATATACTAAAACATCTACGTCTTGTAGTGTTATGTTCAGATGACACAACTAATTGTTAGATCGATTTTGACGGTGTATAGGAGCAAATATAAGTCAACTGAATTATTGCCTAGCAGTTTATCGCCGATTTGCTATCATGTTTAAGGGTGAGACATTTTTAGATGTTGACTAGCTTGTTGGGATGGCAATTCCCCCATGGGGATATTCCACAACGGGGGTGAGGGCAGGGGCCAAACTCCCCCCATGTGAAGACAGGGACAGGCCAGTTACGCGTGGGGTGAGGACGGGCCAGTTACGCTAGCAGTGTAGGGACAAGGTGTGTGGGTCCCCGTTGGAACCTGATAAGAATAAAAATATATTATTTGTTCTTATATTTTAGATCTTTAACATATGATATGTACTCTTTTATTAGATATTTAGAATAAAACTTGAGTCTATATGGTAAGATATAACTATTTAAGAAAAAATATATAGAATTACTAACTAGTGCACAGGTGTAAAATAAGTGTGCGCCCCTAACTGACCCAACCAGCTAACTGCTCCACCATTCCACCCCATGCTCAGTTACTAGCATTTGTTAATTATGGTAAAGTTACTATCGAATGTACATCAATCTATCATCTGTAATGTCTATAGTTACTCTCGGTTACGCATGAAGTTATCATCCATTATGAACAAAGTTACTGCCGAAAGTTCACAGTACACAACAATGGAAAGTTATTATCTATTATGAATGAAGTTAATATCGTTAGCGAGTAAAGTTACTACCGTGTAACAGTGGTATAGTTTGGTTTGTGTAACGAGCCAATTAGGTACTGATGCGTGGCACGAAACACTATAGCAACACTGTAGCAACATCGTAGCATAGGAAATCATAGTGAAATGTCCAAAAAACATTGTGCTACATTGTAGCCCCTCGATCGAATCAGAGTTTGTGAGTTATGGCCCGAGTGTGCATGGAAAAAATATGAATGTTGTAGAGAGAACAAAAATAACAATGTTGAAATAATCACGATGACAGAGAAAAGATTTAGCAAAACCAACTACAAATTTATTAAATACAATTTCAAAAGAGTACAAAGAATTATCGCTCTCTTACAACATCTTGAATCTTTTAGGACCCTCAGATTCTTGCACCATATAAAAAATCTAGTACTAAAGAATAACTAGTATCTAATCCTCTCGTACACCTCTGCCTTTGGATGAGAGACTTATTTGTTTTGTTGCTTTGGTTTTCCATAACCACCTCTCATATCTTTATATAGTCCCTAAAACTCTCCTCTAAAGTAGAATAGGAATATTACTACAAAATAAAGTAGGAATCTTAATGCTATTAGGATTTTATCTAGGACTCATTATAGCACATATTTTTAATCCTAAAAGACTAGAATATGAGTCACCATATTCAACAATCTCCACCTTAACTCTCATCCATTGAAGTCACTACGATTCTCCAAGAACTTGCTCTAAGTTGGCTCCTTATTTATTTGTTTGTTTGTTTTTCTCCCACATTGAAGAGTGCCCCACCACTGGGGCTCATGCACATTGTCATTATGTGCTTGTCAGTGTCTAGACTAGCCTACCAAGACTCTCCACTTGAGAGCACCTTTGTTGTGTAGTTCGATTAACCACACCTTTTGTTCATACAACCTTCTATACCATAGGTTTGTACCACCTCTGAGCTCCACCTGTTCACCGGTATCGCATGCTTGGTACCTATGTCTTCTTTTTTCTAACAGCTCGCACATTTGTCTTTGTGTCTACTAGATTTTGTAACTGTCTTTGCAGTTTCACATATAACTACAGATAAGATCTAAGTAACTATTATTGATGACATGATTTCTTTTCTCTTGTCCAAGATTTTTATTAGACGTTTCATTGGTTGCCTTTCCTTTAGGTGTACCTATCAATCGGTATACTCCATTTCTCCGTATACTTTTCATAATCACCTACCCTTTGCAAATAACTTGTATGACTTCACCTTGAAGTGACACCTCATAACCTTCGAGTTCAAGTGACCTCATAGATATTACATTTTTCTTTAAGGCTGAAACATACCGAATTTCTGTCAATGTGCAATGTACTCCATAATACACCTTCAACGTAACCATTCATACTCAGTAATTGCATAATCTTTGCAATCCGCTAAGTGAATGGCTCCATGCACCGAGCGTAGAGATCCTTTATCAAACATCTCTCTCATCGAATATATGTGAAAGCAACAACATAAATCTAATATTCATTCATAAGAAGTACCTGATTGAAAGCATGCACCCATCATTTGCTTCAAACTCGGACGATCTTTTATCATGTTACCTTTTTTGTCATATAGATAGCATACATGTTTGCCCTTGCTCTTGCCCTTCTTCTTCTTGTGAATTTTCTATCTGTAATACATACTGCAGCTAATGCTTGATCACTTGAGGATAAAGATTTCGATAGCTTTTTCGAGGACTCTACTTCTAATAGATATGCAACAGTCTCATTGAAACTGAGTGTGGTTTTTTCGACAAGAATAGTCATCCCCAATTGCTCCCATGATGATGGTAGAGATAATACCAGTATGACGACCTTCTCATTCTTCTTAATTTTCTCATCAACACTAGTCAGTTGTGTGATGAATTTATTGAAGACATTGGGATGTTCAACGAACTGTGTACCTTTCTCCATGCGCAACCCATACAATTGTCACTTTAGCACCCATTGGTTTGTCAATTACTTGGTATACACAATTTTTTCTAAGTCCTTCTATAATTTCTTCGGCAAATTCTCACAGATCGCCAAGCGCTTTATCCCATCAAAGAGACATAGATGGATTGTATTGACAGCCTTCCGCTCTATCACCTTCTAGTCTTCATTAGATATCTTTTCTGGTTGGTCCCCTTTAAGTGTGTCGATTAGCTCCTGCTAGAAAAGGACATCATTCACCATGCATTGCCACATGCTAGAATTTCTTCCGCCAGCAAATTTCTCTATTTGATTTCAAATTGTTGACATTGATCTTGATTTTGTGCTACCTGATACTTTACCGATCTTCTCACAAATTAGATTAATCTAGCTTTGGAGTAGTTCTACTCCAAAGTGGAGTAGGAATCTTACTTCCCAAAAAAGTAGAAATTTTAATTATATTAGAATTCATTATTGACTCCTTATAGCATATACTTTTAAATCCTAAAAGACTAGGATATAAATTACCACACACAACACATGCAAAATACACACCGCAATGAAACATAGGTCATTTGCTAGTATACCATTCAAAATTTGAACATGGAAATCGCTGTTGAATCTCATCAAAAAACTTGTGGAGGACCGATGGCAGAGATCAGAGGGGGTGAATGATCTTTGCCTCTTTTTCTACTTTAACAAAAACAACTCCCTTTGGCTTCTTCACTCAATTAGCTATGAGAACATAATAAGATTAGATGCACAGTAGAAGCAAGCACAAAATAAAAGCCAACAAGGCAATGAAGCAAAACAAGTAACGAATGGACCAAAAACATCAAATCTCAAGAGCTTGCTCAAATCTCATCCAAATATCTTCAAATGTTGCATGAGACTTGTTCAAGGTATTAGTACCTAAACCGAGCTCAGGATCACTATATTGAGGAAGATAAAATCTAAGTCTCAAGAACGCCTAAAACCCTAAAAATCAAAATTAATTCTTGCTCAAAGAGTTTCTAAACAAAAGAAGGATCTAGATCTACTCTACATGTCATAGCAAGCTAATCTATACATGGATTTGGGCTAAAATTAACTAGACCATGAAAACCCAAATTTGAGTCAAGAATAAGTAAAATTAGGCTTGATCTCGAATCTTGATATATGAGTGATCTAGATGGGTGAAGATTGATCAATAGACTTATATTCTATCTCTTACTCATCATGGATCACAACAATACCAAGAGGAAGGAAATATAAATAGAAAAACTAAACAAAGTAAAAGCATAAGGAGAAATCCATGATAAAACTCACTTGGATGAAATTTTTATCTTTATTTCATTTGTGGATGAGTGTTTATAGCCACTCCACTCATGAAGGTCAGAGCTCCCTCTCCATGGAGCACACACAAAATTTCTCTCTTCAAAACGCTAACCCTAACTCTCCCAAAGGCTTCACTAGGCCAACTCCTCTTCCTCCTTATATATGGAGGCTTAAACCCTAACTAGCCCCCTAGTTGGGTTTTATCCACTTACATGAGCTAATCCGTTAATCCAATACCATACCAGGTTTTACACATAAACACATGTTTCTTAAAGTGTTTTTAAGAGTCAACTAGCTAGACCATTAGCAATTGATCCACTTAGCAATCCCGACTCACATTGACCTAAACCACTTCACCTTTGTGCCTTCCCGCGCCACGGTTTTGATCAAGATGCAAACACAGTATATGGTCAACTACCAAAATACCCTCAATGAAGCTTACAGGCACCTTCCCTTAACGTTCATGTCAAAGCATCTCCTTAAGCTTTCACACCTAGCCCATAGTGCCAATGACTAACCGTCACATCTTCACGCATTCGGACTCTCTTGAACTGTGTCTATGTGCATCGACCTCATCACTCTACGCATCATATGCACCAACTTGTCTAATCATGATCCTCATCTCTTATGTGCTCCATACTTGAGATACACAGTATTACCTAGATTTATACGATCGCACGGACCTTAGCTCCCCGCCTAGTCCCAGTCTTGTCATTAACCGCCACTACTCTCCAAACCACTTGCACATCCAAAGACCAAGTAACCATCTTGAGCATAAGACCTATGCACTTAACTAACATTAGTCAAAACAATGTATCATACAACTCAACACAACACCTCATGACTCCGAAGCCATGACTTGCATTCAACTCAACTCAAAACATATCTCACTGTTGTCTGGCCGTAGCCACCTGTCTGACCGATCTCCCCATGGTGATCGAACTGCACCAGTCAGACTACCAACCAACAATTGATCTGGTCGGCCCATCGATATGATCGCATCTTTAATGCTGGTGACATCGCCCAACTCAACTTCGGTCCGATTGCCAAACAACGGCCGGTAGGACCACATGTGCCAAACTCCAAAACATGCTCTTTGGAAAAAAAAGCAACTGCCAACTAGATACCAGTCACACTGCACTAGCGATCAAACTGCCAACTAGAGCCTGGTCACACCAGACAGATGGTCAGACCACCAACCCCGATCGATCAGACTGCCCTTGACAGCCAACAACTCTAAAAATTGCAACTCCAAAAACCAAACTCAAATTTCAACAATATTTGCACAACAAAGTAAAATACTCATCACACATTATGGGGTGACCTCCACATAGTCTTACAACTTGTTTAGCACTGTAAGTTTTAAAGTAGTAACATACCCCATTTGTTTTTGTATGTGATCACTCTTGCCACCTCGGAGAAAACCTTTGGCCCTATGTAGGACCATTGCCAGCGATCAGAGAGAGTGAATGATTCTTAAAACTTCCCTCCTAACGGTACTCAAAAATACTCACTCAAGTAACTACGAGATTCACCAAGTTCATATTACACCAACTGAGCTACACAAAGCAAAGCTACAGACCAAAATCAACAAATTTAGTAGCCTTCAACACAAGGACAGTCGACTACCATGGATGGGTCAGTCTGCTCACCAAGTCCAGTCAAACCATAGGGACAAGGGCAGTCTAACCATATGTCTAGAGATAGTTTGATCGGTCCTTTGTTTGAAACCTAAAAACCTCTCGGGTCAAAACTCAAATCTCAGGAGCTTAGTCAAATCTCATCCAACACAACCAAATTTTGCATGAGACTTATCCAAAGCATTAGGAACCTAAACCAATAATGAACCACAAGGTTCTTGGGTTCAGGTTCACTAAATTGAAGAAAATAAAATCTAGATTACAAGAACACCCAAAACTCTAAAATCTAAATTATTTCTTACTCGTGGGGAGCTAAGACATCAGATCATCTAGATCTAGTCCCACATCTCCTAACAACATAAACTAGGCAAAGATTCAAGACAAAACTATCTAGAACATGATTTCGAATTTCTTGCTCAAGAATATGAAAAACCAAGTAAAGAACAAGTAAAACAACAAGAATGGATCAAATAGTTGATATATTATCAGTAGAGTAGATGATTCATGAGTACATGAATGGTTACAAGGTGCTCCCAAAGCACCACTGACGAGGATTGAATAAATCCTTATTACGGCTTTTATATTTAATAAAGGCCTAAACAACCCCTGTGGTCGCAAGCCTCAAAAGGTTGTTTCTCGAATACCCTGGTCGAAGATCTAGTATGTGACTTACTCGACCAAATGACCACTTAGAGAATTTATGAACTGGTGCCTAGGCCCGCTTCCAAGAGATTTGTCCTGTGTGCTGGATGGAATCCGTTTCTAATCTACCTGGAAAAGCACGATGTTTTGGCATTGAGTCTCTGACAAGCAACCACCATGCAGTTGTTCTCCATGTTCGTCTGCCACTAACAGCAACCGACAATCAGATGTCCTCTCTCTGACAACAACTACCTACTCGATCGGGCACAATGGTTCCATAAGGTGTCTTCCTAGGCAGATAACTGGCGTCTCTTTTATGGTATTTAAGAGCTGATGAGAGAAGACAGAAAGACAATTCAATTTAGAGCAATTCAACAATCAATTACAAATAAAAGAGTCAAAGAGATCAGGCAAGTCATATTCTTCGAATGGGAAGAACATAGATGTTAGGGCTAGTTTTAGGCCTTTGTAAGGGCATCCTTTATTCCGTTCATAGTAATAAAGGGCATCCCCATTCTCTTTCAAGAAATTTAGCCATCTTTATCATAATATTTCATAAGATCAGCGACTCGATCATTGACAGCTGGTGTCGCCCATGGGGAAGAAGGCGTTAAATCCTTGAAGATTTCTTTATTGATTTACCACCATCCTCCTCCTCTATTTCTGTTGGTATCACCCATGCAATCATAGTAGGAACATGTGACAAGGAGAACTAGTTCAACTTAGCAGACTATGCCGACCTCGACATGAATGCATGTATCCACACTATTAAACATGATGCCTCCTTATCACCCTCTTCCATTCTATGTCGACCACCGAATGGAAGAAGACTCGCCACCCGCATCAATGACACTCCTAGAGGAATCGATCTTTCTAACTAGGTCGGAATGCCTAAATGCCTCTACAAGTCTAGTACTTCTGACCAGCAAACACAGTTAGAAAAATGCGATGCCACGATCCGAGACTTAGAGTACTCTTAATGCAGCCGTGGATGACTACTATTCATCCGATCGGCAAATCATCATATCAATTTGAGTCCACCACAAAGCCCTCTAGAGGTGGTGATTTTCAATCATTCCCTGTCGTGGAGGCTACTTGCCGTAGTGATGGAAAGCTCTCCCTTAGTTTTTATAAGAGTTTGTTAGAAGATTCTTGCTGGAGGTATGAAGCTAACACAATTGGTAATACCAATCTAGATGTCGTGCATGATTCTTCACGACAGAATCCCCCAAAACCGATTGATCAGAATGGTGCAAACACTTCTACATCACCCCAAGGGGACAGAAATAATGGAAATGGTGGATATCGATCAACTAATCTACCTTCTTCTATCCCCACCGTGCTTGATGGGTCGAACAAGACAAGTAGGAAGCACAGAGAGAAACTCAGATCATCGTACCCCTATGGCCAATAGGAATACTCTAAGGCCCTTGGTAACTATTTAGAACCTGCATTGAGTCAATGATATTTTAAACAACCCAAATGTTGCTAAGGCAGAAACTCTAGGGTTTGCTCAGGTTGGAGATCAAGTGTCGAAAATCCTCCAACAAACCATGTGGCGCACGGAGATGTATAGGGAGCAAAGGTACTCGCAGATTCAAACTCTAACTTTATCTGAGCATTCCTCTCTTAGCAGAAGCCAACGTGATCAGGCTGGTAACAATCTAACAACTGGCACAAGACCCCTTAAAATTTTGATAGGGAAGCCACAAGGGAAGAAGGTTGAAGCCATTCCTCCTTGTTATGAGGGATGAACACGTGGATCAAGTGATCTATGACATCACCTAACATCTTATCAGAGACACCAGGTGAGTGTCCACGACTAGATTGGAGTACTAGTTCCCCAATATGACTGCCGGAGGAATCGGTCTCTAACAGACAACAATCTGGCCCCTTTCCAAAGGTAGCGCGATGACTTGATCATAGGTTGTTGGGGTTTCCCAATAGTCCTTCATGCAGTATGTTGGCCAGACAGGTTCTGACCAATAAATCTTGAGAAATTCAATGAAAAGGAAAATCCATTAGAGTTTCTGTAAATTTACACCATTGCCATCAAAGCCATAGGAGGCGATGATAATGTGATGGCAAATTATTTGCCCATAGTTCTTGAGGGGTCCGCTTGGTCATGGTTGCTCAACTAACTCGTTGGATCAATCTGTACTTGGGAATAGCTCTGCGACTATTGATCGTAAACTTTTAGGGGACATGCGACCACCCTGGAAAGGAATACAATCTCCATCGAATCAAACAAGATCCTAATGAGATCCTTTGGCAATATATTAAGAGGTTTAGTTAGGTTCATAATTCTATTCAAGAGGTTGCAGATTCTTCCGTCATCTAAGCTTTCAAAATTGGGTTAAGGAACCAGCGATTTACAAAGGACATTACGATGAACCCTCCAATGACAATCATCAAACTATTCGACATGGCTAACAAGTATGTAGTCACTAGTGAAGCGGTTGAATGGAATAAGGCCATCGTCCAGATAGAGAGGATTCCTCAACCTAGCAAAGAAGGCCAAGAAGTCTCCCAAAGGTAAGAAGAATTCCAAACCAAATGTTAAAGAGATCCTTATGATTCCAGAGAAGTACATTAAGGGCAAGAAAGATTATTCTGGTCAGGATATGGGAAAAGCTCCAACTGATGAACCCAAGAAGAATAAAAGTGTCCACTCCACCAAGTGGTTAGGCATGATCTATGCAACTGCCATGCCTAGCAAAAGAAGTTAGAAGATTATTATTCAGGTAAGGGTCATTTCCCTTCCATTCAGGAGATTGGAGAATCAAGCTCCAAGAAGGACAAGGATAGTGATGAAGAGATAGACTACCAGGAGCCACAGTACACTGTCAATATGATCTTTGGTGGGTCCTTCTCCTATGAGTCTAGACGGTAGTTGAAGACTGTGGAGTGGAAAGTGAGTCTCACAAAAGCACCGATCACCGTCAAACTGTCAAGGTAGTCGGAAACAACCATCTCCTTCAGCCAAGAAAATTGCTAATACCTTGAACTCAATAAGGTAGGTTCCCTATTGTTGTAGAACCTACCTTAAATAACTGCAAAGTTAATCGAGTTTTAGTAGATGGAACTACCTCTCTCAATATTCTATTTAAGGGTGAAAACAGATCTGATACAGATCGGATGGTGCTCAAACCATATTCGCATGTATATTTTTCTAAGATTCAAATACGAATTAGACAAATGTGAAAGACGAATATGGACCAGACAAATATCGGATATGAATTTGGATCGTATTATACTCAAAATCAGATTGGATTTGACTTTTTTTTAGATTTCAATATTTATTCATGGTCTCTCCTATTTAAAACATAGAACCAAATTGTTTTAACATTTGAAATTCATAAAGACCTAACTCTAACATGTAACTGCACATTAAAAATTAACAGCAACAAATGAATCATTCATCTCACGTATTTGTATAATGCAACTTCTAAGGACAACGTCATATCCAATGGAATAATGAAGTTTAACAAATTGATATCGGTTTTATAGTAATATTTATACCCCTTTTCCTCTAGTTCATCATGTAATCTTGATCCTTGGTGCTATTTTGCCACTAATTCTAACTAATTCTAGATATACTACAAAAAATGAATTATAAATATACCAAATTTGGCTAAAAATAGCATGCAAAAAGCTTTATTAGGGGATTTCCCAAAATTAAAAACATGAAATACTAAATTAGAGCTCACCATACCAACGGGCTCGTCGAGATTGTCAAAATGCATATATAATATGACCAATTTAGAGGTCAAATGCAAAAAATATGTATTAGCTAGGTGCTTTTATTATATCTATCGAATCCAGATATTATCTGGATATCCGACTCTAAATCTGAATGTTATTTGGATATCTGGCTCATATCTGTGTCAAGTCATACCATATTTGCATCCAACAGCTGGGACTTTGCTTGTTTGACATTCAAATTCTGATCCGTTTTGTATTCGTATTTGGATATTAAGTATCTAGATGCAACTAATTCGGATTTGGGAGCTGGATAATCTGACCGAATCTGGCTCCGTTTTCAACCCTAATTCTATTTCCGGGAGCTCTAGAAGAAATACATGTTCCTAAGTCAAAAGTGAAGCCTGTGAAGTATGCCTTTCATGGCATTGTCCCGGGATCCTCAGCCAAACCGATAGAGAAAGTTTCCCTACCGGATACATTCGAAAGCTGAGATAACTTCTGAACAGAAAGGATCTCGTTCGATGAGATCCTTGGTTGGCTGACATTGACCAAATTCCTAGTAGCCACACATTGTAGTTACCAGAGTCTTAAGATGTCGGGACCAAAAGGGGTCATAACGATTCCAGGGGATAGGAAGATGGCTTATGCATGCAATCGTAAATCCCTAGAACTGGTTGATACACTTTCGACCAGGAATACTAACCCGTCTTCTATACATGCCAAGCACTCTAGACAAAAGGTGACCCTAAAACCGTCTAACTAGGTCAAAGAGGTTCCACTCAACAAGGACAGTTCTCCAAAAAATGTCAAAGCGTCGTTTAGACTTGAAAATGTTAGTGCCACCTTCTAAAAGATATTGGTTGGGATAGGACTTGACCCCAAATAGGAAGAGCATTATGTATCTTTCCTTTGAGCAAACACGGATGTATTCGCATGGCAGGTATTTGACATGCCCCGTGTCCCTAGTAATGTAATCGAGCATAAGTTAGCACTCCAGCATGATAAAAAAACTGGTCAAGCAAAAGCTAAGGCGCTTTGCACCCGACCGGAAGTAGATAATCCAGTCGAAGATCGATAAACTCTTAAAGGCTAGATTTATTCATGAAGTCGACCACCCAAAGCTGGTAGCCAATCCTATAATAGTTAGAAAGAGTAATGACAAATGGTGAATGTGTATGGATTTCATAGATCTTAGTAAAGCTTGTCTGAAGGATGACTTTCTCCTTCCATATATATCAATCAGCTTGTTGAGTCTACTTCCAGGTATGAGTTATTAAGGTTTTTAGATGTATATTCATGGTACCACCAGGTTAGTATGAGTAAAGATGATGAAGATAAAACTTTCTTCATCACACTATATGTAACTTATTGTTATGTGAAAATTTCATTTGGTCACAAAAAAAACTGGTGCTACTTTTCAAATATTAATGCAAAAAACCTTTAATCCATGTATTAGTTGTAACCTAGAGGCCTGTGCATTAGACTCACATTAGTCAAAATAATACATTATGCAACTAAGCACAACTAAGCACCGACACCCATGCCGTGCTCATACTCAAACTAACTTAATACCCATTTTTATCAACACCCACTACTACAAAAGAGGTTATACTGGATGACCACATCACAGACGGTTCATATAGAACCATCTGTGCTGTAATTAACATAGACGATTCATACGAATAACTGTCTGTGATATTTTCACAGACAGTTATTTATACAAACATTCTATGATAATGTAAACCATCACAGATGGTTCCTATTAATAACAATCTGTGATAATTCATAGATGATTATTTATACAAACCGTCAGTGATAATGGCAGGCATCACAGACGGTTTGTATAAATAACCGTATGTGATAGTTCACAGACGGTTATTAATACAAATTGTTTGTGATAGTTTCATATCATAGACGGTTTATGGTTGGAACTGTCTGAGATACGTATTATATATCTGGCGTGGTCTCGACAGATTTATTTTCATTGCGCTACATTGAAGGAAGCGGCCGGCTTTGGAGAGTTTGGTGAAAACATATCGCTTATAGATCGATTTGTTCTTGGTGATTAGTGATTAATATTTTCTTCTAATAACCTATATGCCTTGTACGTAATAGAGAGAGATGATAGCTCTGTTTTTAGATATAGCTACGTACCTAGGGTAAGTGCTTCGCTAGTTATCATACAAGTTTCATTTGTATTTTATATGCAACATGAACTTAGGATTAATCTTTATGGCGACATACATGACTAGGTCTCATTAAATTTTGATTGTGATTGTACCAAAGTGGATCAAGATAATATACCTTATTCCTTATTTAGGAGTAACCACGACTTCACCCGTATGCAACAAGCAATTGATAGGTAAACCCATTTTCTCCATACATAACTCTTTTGTAGTCTTCGCTTCATCTGCAATGGCCGAGGCTAACTTGTTAGAATTACGTAGGTCGTTCAACGTTTACGTTGCCCAAGGAGGGAGACACAAGGAATCCAGCACCACACTACGACACATGATACGATTTCTAGTACCTGCTATGACACAATAATCTATGTCACACCTTGTTATAATGCCTCTAAAACTGACAATATCTATGTATGTAATTCTATTTTTACAATGCCACCAGCAGCTACAGGGCAACGTACGTGGATTCTACGTTTGCCGCTATATGAAGGGAATCATGGACACTAAGACGAATGATCCAGAGGTTTGTCAGCCTGTTAATAATTATTTCATGACTATCAATATATATATATATATGCTAATGACTTAACATTACTAGTGACAACATGTGAAATTCGACGAAAGTGCAATCAATTTTGACAAACTTGCTGAAATTTGAGGAAAACTCTCCCAATTCTTGATAGCGGAGGCCATAAACAACACTGGAGAGTTTCACCCCGGTGATGATAATTAAATGTTAAAACATTAAATACAATTGTAATAACTCAATTGTGTTTAATCAAATAATTCATTCAAACACTTGTCATGTACTATATATGTGATCAGCTTGCATTGTTTACTTCATTTATGAGATCTGTGTGATGAGTGTTTTGTACTATATATTTGTAAGATCTTCTGTTTACTTCAGAGGGCATGGCTAGTATTTTCTAAGGCTAGATGAAAAAACAAAAAATAATATAATTTTTTAAATAGCTATCACAGACAATTTTCTAAAAAATCGTCTATGATATTTTTGCTATCACAGACAGTTTAAAAAAACGTCTGTGATATGTTCGCTATCATAGACGGTTAATATAGAAAACCATATGTGATACCGACATATCACAGACGGTTGTATTGAAACATCGTCTGTGTTTTTACCTATCACTAACGGTTTAAGAGCCATTTGTGATAACCATTTATTATCTCTGGCACATAAATTCAGACATTTCGAAAACCGCCTATGATGATGGTTTTGAACCGTCTGTAATTATCCTTTTTGTAGTAGTGACCCTAGAGATGTGTTGGGTACCTTAGATTTATCTAGCCTCTTCAGAACTTCTCTGGACACCCAAACAAGTCTAGGGTACCCCCAAACATGCCTGCTCTCAAGCCACTAATCTGACTGCTCTTTCCATGGCGGTCGAACCGCATCATCCGATTGCCAACCAACTGCCGATCAGACTACATGTGCCCAACTCCAAAACACGCTCTCTTGAAAAACGCAACCACCAACTACAATCCCGTCATACTGCATTGGCGGTCGGACTGTCAACCAAAGTTCAGTCACACTGGACCGGCTAGTCAGACCGCGACTCCAAGCCGATCTGATCAATTACACTAACAGCAAGAAAATGAATTTTGCCAACTTTTATAAAATCAAAATCCAGCTGAACAAATGTGCCAATTATTTATCACATGATTAATTGGTTATCACATGTAGGGGTGGCAATTTTCCCATGGGGGTGAGCCCCGCGAGGAATTTCCCTAGGGGGAGGGGTGATCTCCCCCTGTTAGGGAACAGGGACGGGCCCCTGCTATACTAGTGGGACGGTGTCGCCCTCCCCCACGGGGACCTGTAAAAAATAAAATAAAATTTTTTATAATAGATTATTATTTTTAATATGGAATATTGTATTCTTTTTTATATATTTAGACTAAAACTTGAATATATATATATATATAATATATTTTGAAGTTATATTTTTAAAAATACCTAAATAATTATAAATTAATAAATAAAATCACATTATTATTTTGTAAAAATAACTTAGCCTATTTTTTTATCCCCCGTCGGGATCCCCATTGGGGTTGGGTCTACACAGGGATTAGGGACCGAGGCAATCTCCCCCTAGTGAACCTAACGAGGCTTGGGCGGAGAGCTACACCCCCTAGGACCCTCTGAAATGTTGCCACCCCTACTCACATGGTCCTTCACATTCTCTTCCTTCTCGTTAGCTCGATAACCACTTCTGCTGCCATCGCCCACACCATTGACGTGGGACCCACTGACCTGCTTGAGTGCAAGGTCCTCTGGCCCTCACACCTATGGGGTGTTTGGTTTAAGGGATCGTGCCATCCTATAATGGATTGGTCCATCATGGAATGATCTATTGAAATTGGTGGGATGACCCAACCTCTCATTTTTTAATTAGACTTGTGAAGGATGATGCTGTGATGGACCAAATCACTCCGTTCCTTAAACCAAACAAGTGGGCTAGGATTGAACGATCTATTCACCGTGCGGTTCCTCAAATCAAACAGCCCATAGGTGTGAGGGCACTACTGTAACACCTCAGGATCCAAATACGTTACAGTTTTGCCCTAGCATGACAAACCATGCACCACGTGATTAGCTTGCGTGCGTTTTTGCTCTCGCTTGGAACGAAAGAATCAAATACTGAGCTATTGCAAGTTGCAAGCAATGTGGGATTAAATCCACACTTTTCTCGTGGCAATGTCCATGTAGCTAGGCATCACTTGGACCTCAAATCCATTGGCATAGCTAGGACGCCACAGCCTGACAGCCATCAACCGAGCCCAAACTTGAGGTGCGGCGGCGGTGGACGCAGTGCAAGTGCGCTAACAGGTGAGAGGCGGCGCGCACAGCGCAGCACATGGTGGGCCGTGATCAATGGTGACAGGCGCGTGTGGCCGTGGTTACTTGCAATTTGCAAATTATCGGTTATCCCATAGCAAGTACAAGTCAAGGCAATTATTGTTGGGCATACGCACATAGGGCATGTTTCTCATTGACATCTGACAGTGCGACCGAATTGGATTTGGCAACAGTAAAAGCATCAAAACTGTGGTTAAAAGAATAAACTTGCTTAATTTGCGATCTGCTTAAGATAGATTCAGGCCGCTAATCCAGAATAGGGCCAAATAGTGTAGCACACAGGCACACAGCACGGCACCATGATGGTCGTTTCGAACGTTATATATGCGGTCATCAGGCACGCAACACGTAGCGTGGTAATTTTAAGCTTAAGGATTAATACATGTGATTCTACTAGCCAAGCTGTGTAGTGTCACACAGTTTGGCCAATCGGGTAAGTTATCTGTTTCCTATTTGTTTATCTATCGTGGTTTCATCCTGAGATCCCGCCCTGTCTACAGAAATGTTAATGAGAACAATCGACGAAATGATGATTACATAATTAATGAATGGAATTGCTATGCACAGAGTACTTACAAACGTAATCGCAAAAAAAAGAAGAGAAAGAGTACTTACAAACGAACACCGAATAAACAAACCACACGCAAATGGTATAAAACGTAGCGACGTAACATACGACAGCATCTGCTCGTCTAACGCACGCGCGCACGGACGGACCTACAAAACTTCCCTTCCTAGCATACTCAACCGGTCAACATCCAATCACTCGAGGGAAAGAAAAACCACAGAAACGAAACCAAAAAGCAAACAAAATCGAGGAGTAACACGGCGCTAAACCGAACAAATAATCACACGCAGCTAATGCCCGACTCCGGGGCTCGGCACAGATCCCAAGACCCGCGCCGCATTGCCCGCCATCCTCCTGCCGGCGAACGCCGGCGATCCTCGGAGTCCACTCGCCCCCGTCGTCGAACCGCCTTCTTTCTTGACATCCTCTACGTGCGGCACCTGGCCGCCGGCTCGCCCATCGGCGAGCAACGCCCTTGCTTCTACGCACGGCGGCGACGACATGAGCGTCACAAGAAGTGACAAGAGGAGAAGCAGTACTGCCACTCTGCCGCTGCACAAGGCCATGTCTGTAGCTCAGCTGGATGATCTAAACTGAGGTTCAAGGAAGAAACGGTACCAAATGATTATGTGCGCGCGTTTGGGATAGAAACGGGAAGATTTCGAGGGGATCAGGGAGGGTTTATATAAGCGCAGGAGACTAGTGGTTGGGACATGGAGGCGAGCGAGCTCCAGGACGAACAGGAAGCGTAGGGACAAAGGCAAGGCACGGCGTTGGAGCAGCAGTCACCTCATCAGCTGCGTACAACAGGCTGATGCAATAAGCTAAGGCTGAAACTAAGCTGACATCAAAACAGACAAAAACACGGAGCGAATTATTCAGACAGCGTCAAGCTCGCGATCAGATCGAAAGGTTTTCAATTCCCGCTGGGTTCCTTGTGCGGGGAGGCCAACGCGCCCCCAGCAAAAGCGACGCGCGCGCGCGAGTTGGCGGGGTTGGACGATCGGCCTCGCCTCCCGTCCCGTGTGCCGACCGTTTTCTGCTCATCCGGTTCAGACTACGGGTTAATTAACTAGCTCTCAGAGATCCCAGTACCCTGAGAGTTGTGACCAAGCTGGGAAATTTCCTTAAAGCAAATATTAACGACTGAAAGTAGTATTTCCGTGTCTACCATCGATCGGGGAAAGTATTTTCGGGCTGAATTTCGGTGAAATTCGATTTTGTTGGTCCATCCTAAAAAAAACCCAATTCAGTCTAAAATTTTAGCACGTTACCGGCCGGTCCATCCTCTTTCGTTGACCTCCCTGGCTTTAGCTACGTCGGCCTATCTTGCTTTCCACTCTTTCCCATCTCCCCTCTCTCCTTCCCCATCCCACCCACTGAGCCGCCGCCATGCTCCGATCTCACGACTGCTACGGTGTCACCCTTTTCGCCCGTCGAACTTGGGCCCGCCGCCTCCCCACTGCTACAGTGCTACCATCACCATCACTGCCAAAACCAACACCAACGCTACTGCCCGGCGTCGCCACCCCACCGCAGTTCACGGTGATCCTCCTTAGCGGAGATTGAGGCCCTCGTCACCGGCCTCCCATCCCCCCCCCCCCCCCGACAACCTCTCTGGCTACCACGCAGCACGCCTCCTCTGCTGCTCGCTCCCCGCCGTCACACGCAAGCTCTGGTCACTCCGCCTCGAGGGTCTCCACTTTTTCATACCGCACCTCACCGAGCCGGTCCTCACTTCCCATGCCTTCTCCCTCATCGCCGCCTGCACCTCTCAGCTCCTCGTCTCTGACCCCATCTCCCTCTCCACAACCGATCGGGAGGGGAAGGTGGTGTGGCTGTGGGCGGATTTAAATGGTATTTCTTGAATTTGAATGGTATTTTTGAATTTTTCGATCGAGTTTTTCTAAAAAAGTTCTAAAATTTTTGAATTTCATATTTCTAGGGGTCTGAAATTTTTTTTAAAAAAATAAAATTGTTTTCCCTGCCATTGATGGTATTTCTCCCACGCGCAATTTAATTTTTCTCATAGGACAGGACGACTATGACGAAAGCTTTTTGGGCACCGTTTGGAACATTGGAAAATTTTCTAGTACTTAACTGTGTACGAAGTTGAGAAACCAATTAATCTATATAGAACATTGTTAGTTCAAAGCAAGTAAATGCATCATCTTATCATACCAGTCGTGAAATTCTTGCAGTGGTGGTCACATCCAAAAACAAAAAGGAACAGTAGCAAATATAGCGAAACAGATCATCTTACCGTGTTCTCGTGGTAGTTGGTTGAGTTGCAGAGTTGGAGCTTGTGCTGTTGTTTTGCAGGAAGGTTTTCCTTCCAAGGAAACGCTTGCTGTTCAATTCGATGGTACGGAGTACAACAGATTTCCACATTTGAGCTGCATGCAGGCACGGTTTAGCTAGCGTTCGATCGAGCGCGTGTTGCCTGCGTGTGGAAGGCACCATTTCTTTCAGGCAAACTGTTGCTTTCTCATCTTGTTGCCCGCTGCCTGCGTACTTCTTTGGATCCATGTGTTGTCTGAGTTTCATATCTCGTCCTTTACGCATTGTTCAACCATCAACCAACTCTTTGGTCTACTAGAAAGGAACGTGTGTGTACTCCAGTAGCTTACAAACATATCTTTGCAAGAAGTGAGAATGAACAAACTCAAAGCTTTCTAAAAAAATCAGAGCAAGCTTGTTCCATGCATTTTACTCTGCGTTTGCAAAAAATATTTCATGAAAAACTTGCTTACATTTGGTGATTATAAATTAACTACAAAGTACTTGTACTTGTAAGACCATATGGTGGCAGAATCATAAGAGTGATGAGTATTTGACATTACTTGTACCTTACTTTTGCTGTTTGAGTTTGATTTTTGTGAATTTGCATTTTGACCTGTGCTTTTCTGGTAGCATCGATCAGACCAGCCTAGGGTGACAGTCTAACCGTTCTGCGGCTGCAGTCGGACCGATCGTGCCTTGGCGGTTTGACCGGTGCGGTGCGACCAGCCATTGGCAGTCCTATCGACACTTCAATTGTAGTATGACCGGTTGTGGTGGTCTAACCGAGAATGGTAGTACCGGCTCTTTGTTAGTAGTAGCTACTTTTCAGAGGAGGTATTTTAGAGGTTTTTGGTCTGAGACCTACTGCGGTAGTTCCTACGTTGTAATTGCGGTATGATTGGTGTGTGTAGAGCAGTCTCACCGACTTAGTGGCTGTAGTCAGACCGGCCGTTGTTGAAGTGTATTGAGTTATTGGTTTTGGCGGTGTTAGTCATTGTCTCTTATGCACGTGTCGGACACGGATACGGCTCGGTGATGTGGCAGCTGATTTCTAAATAAATTTTAATTTTTGAAATTACCAACATGTGTCAGACACGACGATTACATGAGTCAGACACGGCCTAGGACACGGGCGAGGAAACGGCCTAAGAAAGGCCCGCTCGAACCCCATGTTACAAAGTTTGGCTCTCAAATTGGTAAACCAACAGACCTCATCTTCTTGTTATGAAATAAACTGGAGCACATATAGCTTCATCAATGGCATGAAAAGAAACAAATTAACTCTTGAGCGTGCTGAAGATTTGGTATCTGTGTATAACAATTTAAGACTTCTATCAAGAAGAACATAATCTTATAAAACAGGGACAACTAGAATATGGGATGTGCGAGGAGATAGCTTTGAATCTCTAACTAGTGTTGGCATTCTAGAGGTTGCTCAGCTCTCTTTTGAAGAACCAAAGTTGCAGTGTGTATTGTTTGAAGATGAGCCTACTGCAATGATCCAAGAAGAAAATGAGGACGAAGTTGAAGTCTAAGAGTCTCATGTTGTCTTTTAATTAGCCTTGCTATTAGAAATTTTAGTTTGTAATGTAACTTAAGTTGAATCACTCCTATGGCCACTTGCTTTTGGTTGAACTTTGCATTTAAGTTTCTATGTTCGAACGTGGCTACTTCTTAATATTTATTGCTTATCATTATCAATTGTTGTTATTCTATTAGCCTATTGCTTTGAATGTTCAAGAATCAAATATACATGTTACCTTTGTAGTCTTGTTGATCTAATCATGTTATTTTTTTTCAGGTTAATGGAATTTTTATTTCTGGAAATGGTATTCATATCAACAATTGTCGCCATGAATCATGATTAACAAAACAATTGATGAGGTACATATTCCGAATATACACTTTACAAATTACAATTTTACATTATTTCAGTTTGATAAGCATGAGGAAACATAGAAAATAATATATATATATATATATGTAATTTATTTATTATTTAAATATATATAGCAGTGTCATCATATCGGTATTTTGGGAAAACGGCGAATTCCCGTGTCAGTGTCATGACGTGTCGACGTATCTGTGTCCATGCATCATAGGTCATAGTGGGAGTCTATGTATATGTTAGTCATGGTGTATCCATAGAAAGGTTAATCATAGCGTAGGTCCATGTAAATGTTTTCCTAATTGAGAATCAAGTGCATGCCATGTATATGCTTTGTATTTGGTATGTAGCTGTTTTGATGATGGATTGCAGTCAGTGGCAATACTAAGATTTGATGGTCATGGAGTGTCATATAAGTTCAAGTGGAGCATTATCTCAAGCCGAGAGCACGAGAGAAAGAAAATAATCGTGAGGAGGCAATGCGTACATGCGGTGTGCCAAATGGTACTGTGCGTTTTAAGTGGTGATGGTTCTCGGAGCAGACGTACGATCTTGGTGGCAAGCATTGGGCATCACAAACTATGGTATGATAATGGTGTGACATGAGACTTGAGTGTTTCAAGTGGTGATGGCCTCGGTACAAGTATACACTCTTGGCGATAAATCATGGGCATCGCATCGTCGTGAAGACCGACAGATGGCAATTGAGGAAATTGTCTGAAATCGAGTAGAGTGATAGTTTGTAAAACCGCGGTGTTGGTCTAAATGGTTTAGGTCACGTCTTTGTGGATGAAATGTCTTATTGAGCTTGTGGAGTCCTTTGGGAAGTCACGCTTTGAAAAGTTTGCAAATTGTGTAATGCAAAACTCGTTTGTGTTTGGGTTACCGGATTTTTCCATATGTAAGTGGTGTGATCTACTAGAGAGTGGCTGATTTGGTGTGAGGTGGTAACCTCCACTAGATAAGTCTTGTGTTGGGTTAAGTTGTGTGAGACTCCAAGATTAGGGTTAAGGTTTTCTTGTGTTGGCTGTAAAATATTCCCCCTCCAAGTGATATGAATATCTAAAGTTTGCTTAAGTGTGTTGTGCTATAGATCCTCTCTCGTATTCTTGATTTGTTTATATTTCTCTCTTCTTGATCTTTCCTAGTGCTAAGAATGTGTAAGAGGTAGAAATATCTCCTGTAGATAAGATCCCATCTATTTAAGCAAAATTTAGAGTAAGTTTTTGAGTTTGCTAGGTTTTCCTCAAGAGATATGATTTGGGGTTCTGCTCTTGCGAGTGATTTGGGTTGAATTAGTGTTATGCTCTAGCTTGGTATGACGTGTGAGAACCCATCCAAGGTTTGCTAGAACATGTAGGACTCATGAACAAAAGCATATCGATGTTTCACTACTTTGCTTGGTTTTGATGCAACATCCTTTAAATATAAAAATGTCATAACTTTGGCAACAATTCTCTCGATCGTTGATTGGAAAAGACTGATGCATGCAAGTTTCAAGTTATTTGGACCTCCAAGTGAAAGTTGTGTAGTTTTTTTATTTTGTTTAGACTGAATTTACTATATTGATCTATGGGGAAGGTTGTAACGTCCATTACATGGCAGCAGTAACGCAGCGGTAGTATCATACCCTACATGGTGGTAGTACCGATTTAAGGTATTAAGTTCCGTTTGGCTCGATTTTTCTTAGGAATTTCTCTGGAGATGGTTAGATTCTATTCTTCATTATCCTCATAACTATTGGAGTAAAAAACTCTGATAATTTTGAGGCAAAAGATTTTAGAGAAATTGTTTTTTGTATGATTCTTATTCATTTTTCTCTAGTTGTCATCTTCAGTCCTATACCATTTTTTTGTTTTTGATAAACACCAAGGAAAGCTCGTAGGGGTAGCAATTTGTTGTGCCGCACAACTTGTGCGTTTGTTTTCTTAAACACTTCCTAGCATCTTCATCTCGCTGGTTTCTTATCCGCTTCTCAAAGTCAATAATCTTCAGTTAAAAAATATCAAATTGACACTAACCAGTCCAAAATCGAGATCACTGCCCAACCATATAAACCGAATTCAACACTTATCCACTAAACGCGACTCATCTTTGATGTGACCCCAATCAGATGCACGCGTGGAAAGCAATTTGGTTTTTATTGATCAAAGAGAACGGGATCAAGGCGTTCATATTGGTTTTTATTGATAAATAATAACAATTTATAAAAAAAATTATAGAGAGACTCACGTATAATTTTAGCTAATATAAATAAAATCACTACAGTGTCTACTACAATCAATTAATAGATCCTATATTGAAAAAACACTCCGTTTGAAAACTAGATACTGTAGAAAAATCACTCCATATAGAAAAGTGGTTTTTCAAAGTCAATAAGAATAGAAAAAATTGTTAAGTGTTGTTTTCGGCATCAACCAGAAACATGAGTGTGCACGCAAAATTCTCAACTTGGTGTGCTCAAATGTACCTTCCAAACTAGCACTATAAACCATTAAACCTCCGTTGCATATTTTGATATCGTCTTGTTCTTTTCAGCTTATGGTTTATAGTTTACTCTAAATAAATAAACAGGATAGCTTCTTCATCGTTGTTTTAAAGCGACTTATTATGACAGTCTTTTTGAATAGTTTATCGGCATTCTATTCATTCTCATAAACACTTATACTAGAACCAAAAGCTATCAACCGAAACCAAAAGCCATAAACCACAACTGCAAAAATGCACCCTATAACTATCTTGACTACTTGAGTGATTGCTTGGGCAATATGTATGCTACCCTGTATATGGATGGGTTCTTTTAGGCTGTGGTTTATGGCTTATGGTTGAACTTTTTGAATTATGTGTTGTTCGCGAGAAGCAGTATACAGAGAAAAATAGCCGTATATGATTTTAGCCGACACAGCTAAACTTAGTACAGTTGTACTATAATTTACTTGTAGACTCCATCTTACAAAATGAACCGCTTAAAAGTAAATTATCATAGCAAATGCCATAAGCCATAAGCTGAAGTCGTCTTGAACCTGCCCTATATATTAATAGTAGTGCTACATATAGTATATGTGTGGATTATATACCTTTTCTACTATTTTTAGCATTTCAGCAGTACTGTATTCTTTTTTTGATTAAATGTTCCAAAAAACTTTGTATAATCCATATGATGTTCATGTTCCTGGTAAATTGAGAGTGACATGGCGCAAAAGTTGTAGGCCAGGATGATGACTCACGTCCAACGAGTTGTGGGTCCGAGAGGTAACATGGCGTGAGTGAAGAAGACGGGAGTCGTTTATGTATTTGGCATTGCAACTATGTTTTTTTAATTTTGATCTTCGAACATTTGTGTTTTTTTTTTGCAAAAATAATTTCCTTCTTAAACTCAAAAGGCACGATAGATGATATGTGTCACCTACCGTATCGGAGTTAGCTCAGCAGATTGTTCATAGTGCGGCAGGCAAGATGAACTCGACAAGAAAGGCACGAGCATGGGGGCCACCAGGGCCCACTGGCCTGCCGAGTTCCCATGCCTCGACAGCACTTGCTGAGCTGTCCTAACTCGACAGGCGCTGCTGAGCAGCACAGGCTCACCTGTTCCGTGCTAGCTGACCGCACGCCCCACCGCGACATCACTTCATAGCAGTGGCAAAACTACCCTTGGGGTAAGCCAGGGTGGCTGCCCCGGGTCTCCCAGGTGAACACCCCAGTCGCCACCCCGCCGGTGCCCCCAAACATACCGCTAATCTCCATGAGTCGAGCAAGCTGCAGTAGAGCTACAGATGGACTGTGTGGGCCAAGCGAGCCAGGGCTGCGGTGCAAGGTGACGAGGGGGCAGCGACAGTACGACGCGAGGCGGCGATGGTGAGGACGTTGTAGTGCGCGGGGGCGACGGCGAGAGGGCTGCAGTGTGTTGGATTTAACCATGTCGCACCTAGTTTATTTTACGTTAAAGATGTTTGTTTATTCATGAAGTAGGCGTAGAAGTTACCATGTCTTACGTTAGATGCGTTGATGTGGCCTAAGTCGTGCACTAGTTCACGGCAAGTCCAGAGTGTTTGCGTCAGGGTTGTTAGGCAGCCGCGAATAGCTCAGACATGGGATGGTGTGTCATGGAGATCTAGGCGTAGCGTGAGAGTCGGGCTGTTGTGAGCCCATTATCACAGATTAGTTTTTGCTGAGTATAAAAGGATAAGAAGAGAAAACGACGTAGGTAGATAGTGTGCGCCACAAAAATTCCATTGTCTCCTGGTTGTAAATGAGTACAAGGATCCCCGAGTGTTTGAGTTCTCGTGGTCCTAAAAATGAGTCCAGTCATTCGAGTGAATAGAGTCTCGTGATCATGTACGAGTACAAGCATCCGCGTGTTCTCATGGTCATGTACGAGTACAAGTATCCACGTGTGTTTGAGTCCTCGTGATCAAGTGCATGAGCTCTGATTTGCTTCAACAAGTGGTATTAGAGCGAGCGTTGTGTTTGGTCATGCCACGATGTCAGAACATGGATCAAGATCTCCTACACAGACACCACCGGCACCGAGAGCCCGTGTCCACGAAGATGGCGATAGGAGAGGCAACAGAGGCTGTGAAATCATGGTGCAAAGCTTGGTGAAGGAGACAGGTGGCACGGTGGTCTACCCTATACTGACGCGCACAAACTATGGTGATTGGTCCCTCTTGATGAGGGTCAAATTGTAGGCACAAGGGCTCTAGGAGGCGATCGAGCCTAGAGACACCATCGATTGTCACGACGACCAGTTGGCGTTGTCGGTAATCCTACATGTCGTGCCAACCAAGATGTTGGCTACTCTCGCTGTCAAGGACACAGTAAAACAGGCGTGGGATGCGGTGAAGACCATGTGCATGGGTGTTGGGTGCATGGGCGGTAAATAGGTTGTACATTCTTGGCTAAAATCTGATCGCACTTGTATGCCGGATGGCAAAGGCAAACAAGGCAGCATGGCGCTGGCACACATGCTACAGTCATCTTAGTTTTCGCTTCCTGCATGACCTGAATGCTAAGAACATGGTCAGGGGGTGCCCTTCATCGAACTCCTGGAGCAATTATGTGACGGGTGCGCACTTAGCAAGTAGCACCGAGCGCCATTCCCATGCACCTTGATGTACCGCGCCGAGCATGGCCTTGAGATGGCTCACGACGACTTGTGTAGCCCAATTACACCAGCCACACCGAGAGGTGACCGCTACTTCCTGCTAATCGTGGACGATCATAGATGCTTTATGTGGCTCAAGGTGATCAAGATGAAGGGCAAAGCATTTAAGTTCTTCAAGAAGATCAAGGCCATCACTGAAAATGACATCGGTGCCAACCTAAAGGCATTCCGGACCGATCATGGTGGGGAGTTCAACTCCATTGACTTCAACGACTACTGCGACAAGATGGGCATTAAGTGGTACACAATGGCACCATACTCACGTAGCAAAATGGCATCGTCGAACATTAAAATTAGACGGTTGTCGAGATGGCGCACAGCTTACTGAAGAGCATAGCCGTCCCTGCCAAGTTTTGGGGTGAGGCGATGAAGACCGCGGTGCACATGCTGAATCATGCGCTGACCAAAAGCCTAGACGACAAAATGCCGTATGAAGCGTGGCACAAGAAAAGGCCCGATGTTCAATACTTCCACACATTTAGATGCGTGGCGCACGTCAAGACGGTTGGGACCGACGTTACCAAGCTCTCCGACCGGTCTATCCCGATGGTGTTCATCGGATATGAGGGCGTAAAGGCTTATCGCGTCTATGACCTGGCGACAAAGAAACTTCTTGTGATACGCGATACCATTGTCTCCTAGTTGTAAATGAGTACAGTGATCCCCGAGTATTTGAGTTCTTGTGGCCGTAAAAATGAGTCCAGTCATTCGAGTGAGAAGAGTCTTGTGGTCGTGTACAAGTACAAGCATCTGCGTGTGTTCTTGTGGTCGTGTATGAGTACGAGCATCCATGTGCGTTTGAGTCCTCGTGATTGTGTGCATGTGCTCTGACTTGCAGCAACACGGCGTGAGCCGGCGACAGCGAGTTGGCTGCAGTAGTGCGGCATGAGGGGGCTGCGGCAGTGCTACACGAGGCGACGACAGCGAGAGGGTGCCGTACAGGTAAGTTTGCTCTGGATCTTTATCATTCCTGATTCCGCTACTGTGGCCGGGGAGGATCGATCATCTCACGGCCAGTGCGGTTCTCACCTAGATAACGGGCACATGCACACCTCTTCCAAGTTTCAATTTGTTTCGATTTCATTCATACATGCCGACGTGTGCACGCGCGATGAATCGATCGATAGATCCTTGTTTTAAAAAAATCCATCGATAAATCGCCACTAATTATACGCGCGCGTCCGTTTATATTCATATGTGTGAAGCGTTAGCGTTGTGTGTGAGAGAGATGCAACATTAAGAGATCTTGTCCTGCCGAGTATTGTTCAGCGTTTGCCATCATGAGTAGAGGGATCGTCATTGCGACGTCCATTCTCTTCACATGCTGCGTGATGTTTGCAGCTAGCGCTGCCGCCACCGGCAGCGGCGGATCACGATACAACGCCATCTTCAACTTCGGAGACTCGGTGTCGGACACCGGCAACCTGTACCCCGACGGCCGGCCGTTGCAGACCGATGTTCTGGGCACTTTCAGCCGTAGCCCCTATGGCGTCTTCTGTTAAAAATGTGAACAATATTTTAATTCCAAATTTTACAAGATAAATATCGCAAATATCAAATGATACATAAATCAGTGCTAATAATAAATAAATCATTGTACTTTAAAATGTATATAGAAATAGAATTTAAATAAGTCGATCAGTCACACGTACGACTTACAGTTAGGTGTGAGGAAGAACGGGAAGTAGCACAAAACATAGATGTCGCAGCAAAGCAAGCGGTTGCGCAGATATGTGCTGCCCAGAAACCTTACTGCCGCCTGTGCAGATCTTTGCGGCAGCAATGGCTCAAAAATACCGTTCTGATCCTTCTTCGCAGCGCGTGCCACATCACAATTCACGTGCATGCGTGTGTAATTAGCCAAAGCCCTTTTCATGTCATCTCCATCCATATGTCATATGATTCAATGAGTGCTCCACCTTATAAATTAGTCTCCTCTATATTGCCTTAGCAATATAGTACTCACTGCTACAAAAAGGGTTATCACAGACGGTTTGGAACTGTCATCACAGATGGTTTTCTGAACTATCTGAATTTATGGATCAGTGATAATCAGAGGTTATTACAGACAGTTTGTGAGTCGCCTATGATAAGTACAACACAGACGATTTGTAATTAGAACTGTCTGTGAAAATACTATCACAAACAGCTCGAACCAAAAACTATCTATGATACTCATACATCACAGGTGATTCTAGCTACCAACCGTCTGTGATAGGCGATTATCATAGATGGTTAGTATATAGAACACATCACAGACGATTCTAGCTAAACATGGCCGATTTTTAGGGGTCTTAGAGGACGACTAGTGCAAGCTGGTCATTTGTTTTTAGATTAGACTCATTATTAGCTTTTCAACAGTACAAAAATGTCAAAAACAGACACTGTATGCAAAAGTTATACCTATTTTACTAAAGGTGTCTCAGAAGAAAATTCTACTTGAACTCAGGCGGGAGATTGCGAATTTTTAAGAGATTGTGGGGCAAGAAATATATCACAGATAATTTTTAATACAAACTGTCTGTGATAACTTCATTATACAAGACAGTTTGTAATACAAACCGTCTGTGAAGTATCACAGATGATACTTCACAAACAGTGCTCACTATGAACCGTCTGTAATATTATCTCTTTACAGATAGTTTTTAAGTATTAGCACCAACACAGACGGTCTCTAAATCTAAACTATATGTGATTACATTTAATACTGACGGTTTTGATAAATCATCTATGATAAGACGTCTAATATAAGTTTTTTTACAGTAGTGACTAAACTATATATACTTTAAAATTATAGTAAATAAGCCACACTCATAGAGGGCGTATTTGTAACCCCTCTACTTTAGGAAGCTGACTTGCCGGTGCTGCGACGGCCGGGTCTACGTCGACTTCCTTGGTATACTACATTTTGTGTAAGTCCTATTTTCATTTCAAGACTACACCTGCAAGACGTTGTGGTTTGATAATTTGATTGATTGTGACATGCATGTAGCCCAAGCGTTTGGGTTGCCGTCTCTTCCGCCGTCCAAGGCGCACGCCAAGGACTTCCGGCGAGGTGCAAACATGGTCGTCACCGGCGGCACTGTGCGTGACTACAGCGCTACCACCCTCCAGCTCACTGGCTACGACATACATTTCAATGTCTCTATTGATGTATTTAATTTTTTAAGGTTTTTAAGATGTGACTTTCACTGTTATTTTATATAATTTTATATTAAAATATATTAAAAATATAATATTGTAAAAATATTTTAAAGATAAATTTAATGATATAATTTTTATATAACTAATCTAGATAATTTTAATTTTATTGATGATTAAACTTATAAAGTTTAACGGTGTAGATTTTAGAACGTGCATATGCTACTTAATGCAGCTCTCACTAGCTAAACCCATGCTTAATTATCCAGTAATACCCTCTCTCTCTCTCTCTGTGTGTATGCGCGCGCGCGTGTGGATTTGACAGGCTAATTCTTGGATCGATAAGTTTTGCTTTTGGAAGCATGCAGGCATCCAATGTATAAGGTCAAACATAACAATGGCTTTGTGCGCTCCCGTCGCAGCATTGTTCCGACGGCAGCACGCCACCGCATGTACCTTTCCGCCGTTCGGACGCAACCGGCCGGCCGGCCGGATCCTAAATCTCATCACCCGCTAAAAAGTCCACGTCTTTGTTGTTTAATTTGGAGGGGGCGCCAACCCCGACAGCATGGGTGAGGGACGACGACCATGGGTCACTACTACAGAAAGTCTAATATTAAACGTTGAATTACAGACGATTTTATGAAATTATCTGTGATATATACTATCACAGACGGTTTTAATTTAGAGACTGTCTGTGCTGCTGAAGGAGTATCACAGACGGTTTTTACTGAAAAACCGTCTGTGATACTAGACTATGACAGACGATTTTTAGTTAAAAACCGTTTGTGATATTCAAAAACCGTCTGTGATAATCCTGCTATGTATTTATTGCGCCGCTTAGATCACATCTGTCTTCATTTTGATCCAGATCTAGCCGGTGTTGCAGTTGGAGGCGGTAAGACTTTTAGACCATTTAATTTGGTGGAAGGAGACTTATTTGGTAGGAGAACTTTGAAGTTTCATTGAGTTCTTGGTTGCCCTAGATATGGTTAGTAATAAAATTTATTTTTGGTTGCAATATCAAAATTTAGATCTAGTTAATTAATTTTCGGTGACTGTTATATATATACTTTGAAGATCTAACTAATTTAGATTTAGCTAGCCTCAATGCATGTGGTATATATATAGTAATAATTAATTAAATTAATCTTAATACTAAATTGTTATATATGTGTATAATATAGGATCGAAACTGGATGTATACCGCAAAACCATGTGAATGAAAAGTACATTAATGGCGTGTGAGTCAATGATATACCGCCGGATGACATCGCCGATGAAGTCAATGATATGTCGCCGGATGATGTCAATTGTGGTTCGGATTTGGATAGGCTTCACGATGACAATCTAGATCAGATACTTCGTAATGTAGAAGAGAATTATGATAAAAGAGAGTATGTTAAATTCCGAGGCTTGATAGAGGACTCGAAGAAATCTTTGTTCACGTGCTGCAGGTCAAAGTACACGAAATTGTCAGCTGTGCTTGAACTGTTGAAATTGAAGGCAAGCAACGGTTAGTCCGACAAGAGTTTCACGGCACTGCTATGTCTTTTAGCGGACATGCTTCCGGAGGGAAATGAGTTGCCTAAAACCACGCATAAAGCCAAGAAGGTTCTTTGTCCATTGAGAATAGAAATAGAAAGAATACATGCATATCCGAACGACTGTATCCTCTACCGTAAAGAGTATGCAAATATGCATGTATGTCCGGTGTTACAAACCGTCTGTGATATGGATATATCACAGACGATTTTTAGTTACAAACTGTCTGTGATTATAGCTATCACAGACGGTTTTTAGTTACAAACCATTTGTGATATTTACACCACAAACGGTTCAAAAACCATCTGTGATAACTTTCGATTATCATTGACCTATAAATTCATACGGTTCAAACAATTATCTGTGATGATATTTTTGAATCGTCTGTGATATAGTTTCTATAGTAGTAGACGTGCACGAGGGACGGAGGACCGGATGCGCCGGCGGGCGTCGGGTCCGTCATGGCTAGGGCTGGAAACGAGCCGACTTGGCTCGAGCCAGGCTAATCCGCTACAAACCCACCGTCCCGGAGAAGGCCGTCGGTCGAGATCTGCACCCAGTCCATGTCCTGCCCCTCCCAGGGCCGGCACCGGGATTGCATGATGGGAGTCCATGGAGAGTTACGTCGCCAACTTCGATCCGTGCACGCTGCCACCGCCGTTCACAACGGAGGAGGCCAAGGAGATGGCCAAAAGGGAGGAGGTGCTGATGACCATCGAGAAGATGAAGAGCTAGCTGGCACTATTGTAGCCCAATAGTGCAAAATTTATGCGGACTTTCGCAGAATAACTACTGTTAACCAGAAGTTACTACAGGTGACAACTCTGCTAGTTAACTTATGGGGCGCTCGTTGCTAGTTAACTTGGCACTTGTATCAGCTTTTGGTTAGAGAAGTCAAAAATCAATATGAGCATATGATTTTTCGAAACGATTTTTTCACTTCTCTTATTTCTGTCTCGCTCTAAAGATAAGATAGTGCATCACGGGCATATCATGCACCCTACTCCTCTCACTCTTATCTCACGCACACATCTCTATTACTTTTCCCATCACTCACCCTCTCCTTCTAAAACTCACTTTTTTAGTTATTACTATTTATTTTCAATTAAAATCTTTCAATCACAGCCAATACGAACACCCCTTAAATATATATATATATGGTTAGCAAGCGAAGTTGCACAACATTAATTTGAAATAAATGATACTATTGCGAATGAGTTGAACACATAATTTTGGAAAGAGGTATCATCTGCTCCGACACCAATTGTTGGAAGTCGAGGAAACCCTGACACTCCTTGGAGTAATAGACCAACAACATCGCTAGGACAGTTGTAACACACTATTCTTCTTAACGAAATCGCAAGCCTCTTGCGGGTTCTCGAAAAAAAACCTTACATCAAAGTTTAAACTACTTGATACAAAGTAGATCCTTACGCGGCTGTGTCAGCCAAAGATCAGGCTCTAGCCGGTACTACTAACCATAAAAGAAAACCAAAACCGTTGTGGTTTTTGCATCCAACACACCTTCCAAGTCACAGCTGAACAAAACACGGAGTGCCTATGTATACAGCTTATCAAGACGATCACAATTTCCATAGAATTCTTTGTACCTATATATGGCCATCCGCAACGCTCTAACCTGGCTACTGGCCTCACGGCTCCACATCAAAACTGAGCCGTCAATTCAGGCCAGTCTGGGAGTGCTTGCAAAGGTGCAAAGTAGCTTTGCAGAGTCAACATTATCCTCTCTACAGGTTGCAGCTGAGCCGAGCTGAAGAACCGTACTGTAGGGGAGCTAACTACTGGCACGAGCACATGTTTTCGTTGGTAGTTGGTACCACACGTTGCGCTCTACTAATCTGGTTTCCATGTTAAAATAGTCATATATTAGTTATGAGAAGGCAAAAAACTCTATTTAAAAGTAGGGGCAATCCCTATAAGCTAGTTTTGAGAAATGAGAATATCCTTTACATCTATAATTGGTACCAAAGCATGGTTCTATATTTGTGCCCGTCTCACATTGGTTATAAAAAAGCAAAAAAATATTTTTTTTAAGTGGGGAAGTCACTCACCTCATAAGCTTGTTTCCAGAAACGAGAGAAGTTGTTTTACGATCCAACAACGTTGCTCTCTTTCTTTCATCGTTGCGGTTTGCTATAGCAGTTAATTGAAACTAGTATTTGGCTTCAACCAATCCTTTTGGTTGGGCCAGCTCAACTATTCTCAAATATGCATGGATATACTAACTACTATGCATGAGTGAACCACTGACCAAACTATTAGTGATATATTCTAGAGGTAATTATGAAGATAATTATATTACTTCTATATTTACGATCTTTCATATTGATCAACAAGTATGTGACTTGTTCGTGGAACTCTTTATTTATGTTTTGATGTTATTCTAAATTATCTCTGATATTATATTATTATGTGGGACAATTATGATTTATAGGTCATCATATGTATTGATTGATGATCATGCATATAGGATACCAAATCAATAATATGAATATATGTCAGAAAACGTGGTGTTGGATTAACCCACCATAAGACACTGCAGGAATTGTTATATCCTTAAGTGTTATCAGTTAGTCTCATACATAGTATATGTAAGATCCTTAGACCTAAGATCGTCATTGTTTTCTACATGTGTAATAGTTTACTTAGGGGTTATCAAATACTACTCTATGACTGGTTAGTTATAAAGATAACTTTTAGATTACTATAAAATATACGGAGGAATATGAGCGATCAATATAGAATTTGTTCCTCCTATATAACTAGAGATATATCTCTATGCCTCTCGATGTAGTTGGATTAAGAAAATGCATGATCATACCGAATATGATAGAGAAATCAATTACAAGTGAGTAATCCACTACAGGTCCAAGTAAAGAATCGAACTATTATAGGATGGAACGCTTCTCGTCTTGAGTTCGATCTGGTGTCATGAGGCAAAAGGATTAGTACAAAAACACTATATAGATTCGTTCGATATGATCTTTATGTATGTTTGAGAGTCATTATGCCCTGCTAGGGACTGCTACTGATTTGTGGACTAGAAAGGAGTTTTTGGTTTATGGCTAAATATATATAAACCTATAGAGTCACACACTTAATAGGCTAGAACGATAAAAATTCGGATGATAGTCTTCGAATGAGATGTAATCTCTACTCGTATTGAATGAGGATCCGATTGAAGGCTATATAAGGAGAGGTGTGGGGGCTAAGGGAGGTATCTCAAAACACACCCATCGAAACCCTAACCGCTACCTCTCATAATCCCTGCCATGTGCGCTAGTGCTAGCATACCGACGCACGGTATTCTATCCTTGGACGTGTGGACCTCGATAGAGACATTGCTACGACTGCAGCGTTAATTGGGACGATTGACTACTTCTACTACATCGATGCGATCTTCGTTGAATCAGCTATTTCAACTCTACTTCCACTGTACTGCGCATTAGTGGTAACGATATATGATTTCTTAGTTACATGGCTTTCTAGTTTATGTAGTAGAAAACTTTAATTTGTGCTAGTGTAGTTTTCCTATAACTCAACACAAACAGCCCATATATAATTGATTCGTTCTTGCTGCAGATCGATCATACTGGATACTACATGATCCGGACTCCCGGAGTCACCGTTGAGGGAGAAGTTTAGTCATGGGTTTGAGAACTGGACATTAACGACGTTGCTTTTCCAAGATATTCAATGTAAAAAAATTGGTAGTCACGTATTTTGATCTTTGTGGTATTACTGTAAACCATAGGATGCTTCTACTGCCATATGATACTACGGGCCTGTTCTTTTTAGCTGTGTCTGATGGTTTTTTGCTGCGGCTGATGGCTTTCTGGCTGTTTGCGACAGAGATTACGGAAAGAGAGATACTCGCTTACGATTTTTGATGGTACAGATATTAGGTTTTTAACGTGTACTACAATTAATTTGTAGACCTCATCTTAAAAAAAATACTCTGTTTAAAAGTTAGTTACTGTAACAAAAGCCAAAAACAGCTTTTAGAAGTCGTAAAGAACAAGGCCTACTTCTTTGTCCACGGAACATATGACAAACTGTACTACTGCCACATGTTATCCACTAAATCTCTCTCTCGATCTCGATTTGCCAAGTCAAGCCTTGGATCACTAAGTTGGCTTTGGGAAGCATGCAGACATACAATGTCAAAACATTGACAAGGAAGGAATATCCTTGTACTTGCAGCTGTAAATCAAGAACTGATCGCGTGCTTGGGAGACTGCACGCGCTATGGATCGTACGTCGCGCTAACGGACGGAACGTCTGCGCCCCGCTCGTTTTGGCATGGATTTATAGCTTCTGTTTTTTTTAATTTTATCTTTTTTTTTATTTTTTAGGATTTTTTATCTGTATTTCTTTATATTGTTCATGATAGACTAACCTATTTTTTTTATTTTTTAAAAAATTTAATTATGTAAATAAGCTACATTAACTACAGTAAAAAATAAACCAGTTACAGTAAAAAAACTATAGGAGCGTTCAGAATAGCAATGGTCTATACTTTTTTACTATAGCTAGCTTATTGTTTACTGTAGCTGAGTTGGCTTATTTGATATAATTAAATTTAAAAAATTAAAAATAGAAAAAACATGTTAACCTATCAAGGACAATGTAAAGGAATACGAGAAAAAAAAGAAAAAAAACCCTAAAATCTAAAAAAAATCAGAAAAAAGATGAAATTACTGAATAGTGAAAAAAACAGAAACAAAAAACAGAAGTTAACTTTAAACCAAAACGAACCAACAAGTCATTGCCATTCTAAGCACCGCCTAAGTCAAAACTGTCAGTACATCTGTCCTCACCACGAAGCTTCTTACTTGTGGCAAAGAAAAGACGAAAAAAAAAAAACACCCGTCTTAGTCATTAACAGTTTTAATACCCTACAGTGCAAGTAGATTAGCTATCCACTTGTCCTCTTGGGATTTAATCAAGCAGAGCTGCAGAGGGGTAACCAACTAGTACTGCTAAGGCCCTGTTCAATATAGAGATTTTTTTTCACTGTTTAACGTTAAAAACACTATAGCAGTAATAGAATCACTGTAGTATTTTTATCATGTAGTGAAATTTTTTTTGTTTTTTGGTTTTTTTTTTTGTTCCGTTTTTTTCTCATATTCCTTTGCATTGTCCGCACTAGACTAGCAAGCTGTTTTTATTTTTACATTTTTTTAAATTTAATTATGCCTAATATGCCACTCAGCTACAGTAAAAAATCAGCCAGCTACAGTATTTTTTCAGTAAAAACCAAAAATTATGGCTATAGCTATTCCGATCACCCTCTAAGCACGTTGACTTACGTTATGCAGCGACCTATGTATGGGAGCTAGTTGCTCTTCCTTGCAGCCGCCGAACCATTACCGGTGCAATTTTGGAAGCCTGCAAGACTGCAACTCGAGCTCCTCTCCTTTCCCTGCTTGGGTCGGTTTGGGTTTGTGGTTTTGTACCGTGCCGTACTCGTGAATCGTGATCATGAGTAGCTTCTTCCCCGCAACGTCCGGCAAGCAGGACGAGGAGGGGGCGACGTTGGTGCCGCCGATGCCGGAGGAGAACGGCGACGATGGGGCGCCGGAGGAGAAGGGCAGCGCTCCTGGAGCGCTGGCCGGGCGACGGCCGTCCTTGTTGACGATGTTGCGGTCGAGGGGCGTTGGGTCTGTCATGGTCGGCCTCGTCTTTCTTGCCCTGCTGATCGGCGTCCGCAGATGGATCGACCTGGGCGCTGTAAGCATAAGACTGCGTATACTTACGTGTTTAATTTTGCATGATTAGCTATAGCTGGCTGCTCCAAGCTTAAGTCAATTACGTGTTAATTAGTTTAAAGACATTTTTAGAAGAGGTTAAAGACTTACGGCGCATGCATGAGTCATGACCAGGAAAGCAGAGAAACATATGCTTATCTGAATCCAAATTCCAAAGCCAACAGCGCGTTTGATATCGACAACTTGTGAATGAACTGAACTATTTGCTAAATAATAAGAGCTCCAAAATTAGCACACTTTTTAACTTTGAACAGTAATATTTTTATGGATATGTAGATCAGCTATAGATGTGAAAATGCTACAGGTAGATTTGCCTCCAAAATAGCTTTATAATATTATAGCTTTATTACAAATATATTACTATAGAAATTGGTGATCAAAGTTGTGTCCTAAAATCACATCAATGTCCAAAATGCCACTTACTCGTAACTGGGGCAGCAGTACCCATTAGCTTACTCTCTACTCCCGGATGCACGCAGTCGTTTCTACCAGGCGACATGAGCAGCATTAGCACCGGACAACGGCCTCCTCACCACAACCGCTCTACGGCGCCCCTCATGCCAATACCATTCGCCTGCGGCAACGGCACAGCGACATGCCCTGCAACGCCAGCACCGCTATCGCGGTCGTCGCCTGCTGGCGCCACGCCGTCGTGCCCGGACTACTTCCGGTACATCCACGACGACCTGCGGCCCTGGCGCGGCATCGGGATCACGAGGGAGGCGGTGGAGAGCGCTCGGAAGTACGCCTACTTCCGGCTGGTGGTGGTGGGCGGGCGCGCGTACGTGGAGACATACCAGCGGTCGTACCAGACGCGGGACGTCTTCACGCAGTGGGGCATCCTGCAGCTGATGAGACGCTACGCGGGGCGCGTCCCCGACCTGGACATCATGTTCGCATGCGACGACCCGGGCCAGGTGCGCGCCGCGGACTTCCCGACGCCGTCCGACGCACCGCCGGTGTTCCGCTACTGCAAGGATAGGTCGACGCTCGACATCGTCTTCCCGGACTGGTCATTCTGGGGCTGGCCGGAGGTGAACATCCGGCCGTGGACGCAGATGCTGGAGGAGGTGAAGCGCGAGAATGAGCGCGTGCGGTGGCCGGAGAGGGAGCCGTACGCGTTCTGGAAGGGCAACCCCGGGGTCGCCCGCATACGCGGTGATCTCATGAGATGCAGCACCTCCAATGGCGAAGAATGGAACGCCCGCCTCTTTAGCCAGGTACTAAAGAAAGTAGCAATGTTTTACTAGTGCTAGTTACTGTCAGGTCAACTTATCCTGTCTTGCTTGGTTTTAGGACTGGAATCATGCCATCCACAACGGCTTCAAAGATTCCAACATACCCAAGCAATGCTTACACAGGTAGGTACACGTGTGCGTATTTCGCCCCGTTGGGAAACCGGACTTCATGCAAGATTCCTACAGAAATTATACTATTTTCTGTGCGATAATACCACGTTCAATGGCAAATGTGCATGCAGGTATAAGATATACATAGAGGGGAATGCATGGTCGGTGAGCGAGAAGTACATCCTGGCGTGCGACTCGCCGATGTTGTTCGTCGTGTCGCCCTTCCAGGACATCTTGTCAAGGGGGCTCATCGCCGGCAAGCACTACTGGCCCATTAGCCGGGACCACATGTGCGGGTCCATCAAGTTCGCCGTCGACTGGGGCAACAAGCACCCAGCTCAGGCGCAGCTCATCGGCGCACAAGGCAGCCGGTTTGCACGGGAGGAGATGAGCATGGATTATGTCTATGACTACATGCTGCACCTGCTCACCGAGTACGCCAAGCTGCTGCGCTACAAGCCCACCGTCCCGGAGAAGGCAATCGAGATCTGCACCCAGTCCATGGCCTGCCAGGCCAACGGTCGGCACCGGGACTGCTTGGATGAGTCCATGGAGAGGTACGTCGCCGGCTTTGACCCATGCACGCTGCCGCCGCCGTTCACCGCGGAGGAGACCAGGGAGTTGGTCAACAGAGAGGAAGAGGTGCTAAGGAGGGTCGAGAAGATGGAGGAGAACAACTGACACTATGTACTTGGTGGTAATAATGCAACTTGAGAGAAGGAGAGTGTAGCTGCAACCTAAGATGGTAAATTTGTAGGCCAATAGCCGTTGATAAATGTTGTAGGCCAAATAATGTCAACTAGCCAAATTGCCGGTATAGGTAGATACTACAATACATAAAAGCTTATATTTGAAAATATAGTTGTACTTGTTATACAACTATAATAGCTCTAATCTTTACTATTATAAAAGAAGGAGTTAGTGGTTGATCCGTCGTCACTCCTCTCTTCTCAACCATTCGATCTGAATATAAGATAAAATCCGAACCGTCTGTTCACTCCTCCCCTCCCTCCCTCCCTCCCACCCCACACGCCGCCTCCCTAACCCTAAAATCCGAACCGCTCTCCCCCCGCATCCCCCTCGCTCTCCCCCCTCGCACCCCCGCCTCCCCCTCGCTCTCCCCCCGCCGCCCCCGCTCTCCCCCCGCCTCCCCCTCGCTCTCCCCCCGTCGCCTCGCTCTTCCCCCGCCTCCCCCGCGCTCTCCCCCCGCCGGCCCCCCGCTCTCCCCCTGCCTCCCTCGCGCCTGTGCCCGTGCGTTGTACATACCTAGATGTACAATACCTCCTCCCCTCCCTCATCCGCCGCTCCGCCCTCGCCTACTCCTCCCCATCCTGCGCCGCCGCCTCCTCCTATCCCCACTTCTCCGCTCCGCCACCGCCTCCTCCCTGCTCCTCCGCTCCGCCAGCGCCTCCTCCTCCCCCCACCCCTCCGCTCCACCGCCGCCTCCTCCCCCGCTCCTCCGCTCTGCCAACGCCTCCTCCTCCCCCCACCCTCCGCTGTAGGAGACAGCCGGGTGGGAGCAGGGCGAGGTGCCTAGGGGGAAGCCCATGTGGGGGGTAGGGGAGTAGGAGGCGGTGGTTTGGGGCGGAGAGGAGAGCGGCGGCTGGGGGTTGGGGAGGAGAGGAGGATACGGCGGCGAGGGGTGGGGGAGTAGGAGGCGGCGGTACGGGGGACGGAGAGGGGGAGGCGGCGGCGCAGGGGGTTGGGAGAGTAGGGGAGGAGGCACCCGGGGGGAGGAGGAGGCGGCGGCGGCGCGGACTAGGGAGGAGGCGGTTCGGGGTGGAGGATGCGGCGGCGCGGGGGTGGCGGAGGAGTGGCGGTGGCGCGAGGGGGGCGGAGGTGGTCAAGTAACCGCCTCGATGCGACGGTCACACCACCTGCCGCTGACAAGATGCTGCCACCTCGCCGCCTTCTCCCTCCCGTCTCGCATCCTTTTCCACTCTCCAAGTTGTGACCCTTCCCTCCATCGCCAAAGCCCAGATTTCGATGCAGTGCCGAGCCTAGCCCGTCGCCACCGCCAAGTCCACGCGCCTTGACGACGTGCTCCTTGCGGGCTTCGTCTGCCTCCTCAACGCCGGCCAGGAGGACGCGGACGCGACGACAGGCTCTACAACCCCAAGGCGGGGGACTTCGCCGTCACGGTCGTGTCTCCAGCACTGAGGCCCACCTCGACATCGTCGTTGGCGCTGACCGCCTCACCACGCTCCTCGCCAAGGAGCTCCTCTCGCTCCACCGCGCCGAGATGCCCACCGGCAGTGCTGAAGTAGCTCCGCCTAGGCCAGGGAGCGTGGGCATCGTGGTGGGCCCCGCATTGGATGAAGAGGCCTAGAAGCAGAAGCACGGGGCGGGGCACCGTGGCGCCGCGCGGTGGTGTTCACGGAGGTGCTCGGACGCCGCCGAGCGGCAGGCCGCTTTCGGCGAGGTGGCTCTTCCGGCGTCTCGCGTGGCACCGCGCCAGGCAGGTTTAGTCCTCCTCACGGTGTCCTCTTCCATCTGACATTGAGTTCGAGCGCTATGCTCCCTTCTTAGTGTGGGGATATGAAAGCGTGAGACACTGATGCAATAATTCATGTGTTTTTGTCGAGACATTATGCGACTTGACGAGCCAATTGAGGTCAAGATTTATGAGTGGAACACTGGTGGACTTCTTACAAGAATTGAGGCAAGAAAGAACCCATTTCCTTCATTCTTACTGTCTCTTTATAACCATAAATAGTTGTACCGTCGTAGGGTTTAACATTCATTTTGACTTCATTTCAGGGGCTATTATTATGCATATCATGAGACTTTTTTACTTGCTGGGAGAAGACTCGCTGCAGCATGCTTTGTTCACTTTCATTTGCTGAGATGTAAGGGGCCATTTTAGGATTGCATTTCTTAATACCATGACCAAAATGAACCCCTGCTTCTATTATCTCTTTCAAATTGATGTTTCAGTATCTTGTCATTTTGTGCAATCTTCCTTTTGATTTTTTTTCAGAGAAATGGATTATGTATCAAACTATACCTATTGCATTAAAGAAGAAAAGAAACCTATAGAAGTTGAAGATGCAGAATGGAGGTTCATGTAAATTCCATTTATCTGTAAATTGTAGTGATCAAGTACCAAAATTCCATAGTTGAAATGTGGCCCAATCAAATATGGTGGCACCCATTTAAGTTAAATCTGGAGTATGATAAGTATGTCATATATTTCATTTCCCTTTATCGGTTCAGACTCTGTGACCAATGCCATCAGGCTCACACCAATTGTGAATGTCAAGTTGGAGTATTATTGTGCCTCAACTTTCAATTTGTGTTTCCTTTGCTAGCGTCTCTCATGCTTGTTTGTTTCTTTTTATCAGTTCTTCCAATCTCTAAGGAGGTTTTAACATCAAGTGATTGTAGCTGCTTATTTAGGAGTTAAATTCAATAGGTTCAACCATTTTTCTCTCATCTGATTTGGGAAAACAATGTTACTCTGAATTCATAGGGTAAACAAGCCTATTGTATTAGTCACATCCTCAATTTGCTATAAAAAATTATTGTACTTTGCACTAATTATCTAATATCCTAATAATAGTATGCATCATTTTTATTTGGTTTTTCGTTGCAACACACGGGCACCTTACTAGTATATAATCAATAAGCACAGTTATAATCTAGAACCACCAAATAAATGGTGTACTTGTTTCTCTGATCAATATGGGAAATTCTAGTCTCAAAAAGAATGTGGTAGCTCCTTTAAACATTGTTTTAATTAATTATACACTATATAATAAATAGATTTAGATGGGCTTCAGCGGAAGAACGGGTGCTAACTATCTTTACTATTATAAAAGAAGGAGTTGGTGGTTGTCGAAGCCTCCATCCAATCTGGACCGTCGGATCTTCCCTCCCCCTCCCACCACCCGACCAACCCTAAAACCCTAAAACCCTCCAACCGCCGCCCCCTCCTCCCCTCCCCCTCCCGGCCTCCTCTTCCCCCCCCCCCCCCCCCGTCGGCATCTGCTGGGTTAAAACAAAAAAATTGAGCGATCGAGCACGAGTGCAAGCTTTTAGGATGAGCAAGTGTTACTACTAAGAAGCTCTATGATTCTATCTCTCGTACGGAAGAAATGGCATCTCTTGGGTTAAAAACTACAAGTCTTTATAGAATGCATCCAACACACTTTGTCAAGGAATGGGGTTACAACATATCATGGTGCGAAGTCGGCAATGGCTGCCAATCATAATGCTAATGAAAAAGATTAATGAAGGTCCTCCTATGCATGGCCGTCGGGCCCTCCCGAACACAGGGTCCCGCGTAATTGAGCACAATGTCTTCGAAATCCCCTATAAAGTCTCTGCGAGATCCGTCCCCTCCGGATACGTAGGGATTAGAAGGGATTGGTGGGGGGATTTAAGTTTAATTTCTCTGTCCAAATCCCCATCTTGCCTATGCAAAGTTGGAAACAAACCCTAAGGTGGCTCTAAGCTGCACGCGAAGGAAAGCGCTATAATCGTTTCCAGATCGTCTAGCTTGAAAAAAGGAGTTAAATCAAATTTAGCTCCTTTTATTGCTCTTGGCTCATGTACTTGAAGCTTTAGGTTTGGATTTTTTCTAAAAATATGTACCTTTGTATGATTGTATATATAGTATTGTTACATCTTACTAATATGATGCTTGATTTATTTACGAGTATGAACATATATGTTTTGTTTGATACATGATGATATAAGAAAAAGTTGATATTTATTATTCAGTTTGAGATAATATTTGATAGTATGCACCACTTTTATTTGGTTTTCCGTTGCAACGCACGGGCACATAACTAGTAAATTAATTAAGTTGCTACATGTAACACACAAATACATGATCCGAAGTTGTAAAGCATTAAGGATATTTACCCGTCGCCAGTGTGTTGACACATAGGGGTGGAAATTTGGCTCGTGGCTCGTGGCTCGGCTCGGCTCGGCTCGGCTCGGCTCGCGGTATTAACGAGCCGAGCCGAGCCAGTGGTTGAGCTCGTGGCTCTTCACGAGCCGAGCCCGAACTGGCTCGCGAGCCGCTCGTTCGGCTCGTTCGGCTCGGTTTCCTCTGGCTCACGATCAGGCCGGCCCATCTACGCTGCCTCGGTGCCTCGTCTCGCTCAGCGCCTCGGCCCATCGCAGTATCGCACTGAGCCACCGAGTAGGACTTCCCACCGACACTTTTCTCGTAAGACTTCCCACCAACACACACAGATGCTTGCATTGCTGATCCCCTTTCTTGCGATCAGGCGACGCACTCCCGATCCCCTCTCAACCCTAGATCCGGCGCCGCCACGATGGTGCTGCACCGCACCCTCGCCGTCCGCCGGCCCCTCTCCTCCTCCTCGCCTTAGCCTTCAGCCCTTCACCGCCCTTCCCATCTTCCCTAAAACCCTAGATCCAGCGCCGCCACCACGTTGCCGCACCGCACCCTCACCGTCCGCCGGCGCCGGCCCCTCTCCTCCTCCTCGCCTCAGCCTTCAGCCCTTCACCGCCCTTCCCATCTTCCGTAAAACCCTAGATCCAGCCGTCGCCACGGTGTCGCACCTCCCCTCGCCGTGGGCCTCTCGTCGACGTCTGGCGCATGGAGCGGCATGCGCAGGCTAGCATGGAGTCGAAGAACCGCGGAGAGAGGGGGTCCTCCGGATCTGGCTCCGGCTCCGCCTCGGCATCGACCCCAGTGGTGAACCGCGTCCCTAACCCCTGTCCACGGCCACCTTGCAGTGGCAAAGCAGCTCCGACCCCGGCAGCCTCGGTAAAGTAGCTCCTCAACCCATGTTCTTGAGAGTTTAATGTAGATTTGAGATTGTATTTCGGATTTTGTTTGTTGACTATGTATAGTAGTATAGCACATGACTGTGAAAATATTTAGGCACTGTCAAAATATATCAGCAAAATCAAACTGCATCCTTGGCACTGTCAAAATATTCAGGCATCACAAGATTTGATGTTACTGTCAAAATCAAACTACTATCCCTACTACTGATGTTGTATGTTACTGCTGCTAGGGCCTAACTGTTGCTGCTGTTACTAGTGTTGTATGTTACTGCTGCTAGGGCCTAACTGCTGCTATCACATTACTACTTACTGCTGCTTATTACTCACTCTCTGCTGCTTTGTTGTTACTACTTCTGCTTCTTCTTTGTTACTCTGAGCTACTGCATTCTTCTTTCTTCTTCTTTGTTACTCTGCTCTTTCTTTGAATATTGGAATGTTGAATCTTTAATGCTTAATTTCCATCGAATGTCTTCTGGAGCAGCACATGAGCTTGCAAATTGATAACGAGCCTAACGAGCCGAGCCCGGGCTTTTTATCGAGCCGAGCCGAGCCTAGTTTTTAGCTCGTTAGTCTAACGAGCCGAGCCGAGCCGAGCCGCTTTTTTAACGAGCCTTACCGAGCCGAGCCGGCTCGATTTCCACCCCTATTGACACATACGTACCTGAACTGACAGTGGTTGTTCTATTTTCTTCATGTTCCTCATTTCCACGAACAGCCATTTTGATTTTCTTCAAGCAAGAAGCCGAGAAAGAGCAACTATCTCAAGTTTGATGGTTATTGGCTTATCCCTCAACAACGCCAAGCAACATCATGCCCAAAACATTCCATTGGCAACGATAAGAGATTATTAGGGGTGGAGCTTACACAAAACGGTCGTGGAACCCTTCCAAACCAAACTCGATTTCACAGCGTTGCAGGGGATCATGACTTATGATTGCCAGTTTTCAATATCCCTGTTCCACAGTTTGTTTGTTTTCTCGAATGCCTTCGTTGGTGGATATAAGTGGCTCCCTTGGGGTGTATGCTTTTTTGATATTTCAGCCACTCCAAATTCTTCATTCTGCAGCAAACCAAACGCTTGGAAGTCAATGAATGAAGATTGGGTAATTTTGTCTAAAAATTAAACAAGGGAGACACAACCAGAAAAACCAACAATGGTATATTCATTTTTGCATGCTGTCAGTTTCATCAAGATTAGCTTTTGTCCAAGCAAAATAAAATGGTGAAAACAAGGAGGGGTATTTTTTTAGCTTCTTAGAAAAAGAGAGAATAGTGGAAGCATAAAGCTACATTGGATGCACCACAACAAACCAAATGAGACTGGTAACGTCACATAATACGGATTTAAAGTATTTATTTTATCTTTAAAAGGCAAATTAGTTAGAAGGGCATTTATAACCAAGAATGATATGAGAGAGTGCTTTCTGCTCTAGTATGTAGACTTAAGAGTGATATGAGGTACTGCTTTCTGCTCTAGCATGTAGAGTGATCTGAGGCAGTGCTTTTGTTCTAGCACGTAATTTATCATTGCTGTGAAGTAAGAACTTGTTAACAATGCTCAAAGCTAATCAACTGGTGGCCATTACGAATAGCACTTGCTGTCAAGAGAGAGGCACAACAACACCACCATTCACTGCTCATGACATGATTTTAGTTTCATGAGGATCCCCTTTTACCATGTTTCAGCAATTTCAACTTCTCAAAGATGTGGACAGTTTAGTTGATTCTGCAAATCAGGTTTTCATAGTCAATGAAAAGCAGAAAGTCTGGCAAATGAATGTCGATCAGTTTAGATAGTTGCACATGAAGACACATGTCAAGATCAATATACATGCGTGATAGGCAGATTAATACTGTCACAAAGTTGAAAGTTCTGTTAAGAATTTAAGATATCCAGTGCTTTTACAAAACTAAGCCAAAATAGATATAGGAATTCTATGTTTACAGAACAATAATGGGCTGGTACAGTGGTACTAACAGGGATAAACGTGTGTTAACAGAGACCAGAGTACCATACAACTTTAATCACTTGGCAAACCATATCACATGATTAAGTGTTCTAAACAAAGACCATATAGGATATAATTCTAACTTGATAACTGTTAAGGATATAGAGTAGAGTTGTAGTAGGATATAGAGTTTGTATTCTATTCCACATATGCCTTATCTCTATATGGCATATCTTTTTGTACTCCTATATATATGGTCCTTTGGGCCTCATATCAATACACACAATATTCGTAACATGGTATCAGAGCTAAGGTTCAAACCCCTCAAACCCTAGCCTACGCACGTTTTCCGCTGCCGCTGCCCTCGGGAGGATCGATTTCTACTCCCGGGGGCGGTCACCTCATCTCCGGGTCGCAGCCCTCTTCTCGCACATGCCGGCGCTCAATCCGATTTTTCCGTCGCTTTTGATCTCGTTGGTCTCCAGCCGCAGTCGATTCCTCGCGCCAGATCCGACCTCTTCGGCCACCGACCGACGTGAGCCTCCAGACGCCATGGCTTTGCCCGACCGACGTGACCGGATCCGGCCTCCGCTGCGCGCCACCCACCACCATCACGTCTGCCCAGATCGCGCCGCCTCGGATCCTCCTCGAGCAGCTGCCTCTTCTCCGGCCGCCTCTCCTGGATCTAGCCGCCTCGCCCAGATCTGACGGAGGAACCGTGCCGCTGCTCGGAGGACACGCCGCCACTCGGAAGACCCGCCGCCGCCCGGATCCCGGATTTGTCAGAGGAGCTGCGCCGCTCGGAGGACCCGCCGAGGTCGAAGGGGGTAACCGGGGTGGCCGCCCTTGACGCCGCCATCGGGACTACCTTGTGTGGTAAGGTGAGTCTGGTGCAGTGGACTCATCTGGTGCGGTGAGGTCTTTTTGACCGGGTCCCCTCGCCAGATCTCGTCCGTGGGCTTCACCGGTCTCCTCTGGTTTGACCGGCTCGGTGGGCCTCTTTTGATCGGCTGAGTCTCTCTTGAAAGTTTGGTATTAAGAGTTTTCGACTAAATTTTCAATTTTTGATTTTGAGTCTTCCGTTGCGTCCACTCAAATCTATAGTCTTTATCTTCAGGTCGTCTAAACCATGCGAGTCCACAAAATTTTTTTTTGTGTCGGTTAGTCGATTGCTTTATTAGCCTCAGTCCATCCTTTAGGTTTTAGTGTGGTCTTTCGCATAGCAGCAAACGCCGCTCTTTTCTCTGAGCCGCGTGCAGGTCGTTTGTATGGCTCTTCTCCGGTTCGTCTTCGCGGATCGCCTTGCCCGCTCGGATCCAGTCTCATTCATGCTGGATCCGAACTCCTCCGTGGGCGGCCTCTCGCGTCGCATCCCCGAGCTTTAAAGGCCGCCGCGCTTATTGTGCACTGTGTTTCTATTGCGCTTCTTGTGCACTGCGCCGCCGCTGTCTCGGTCTATGATGTCGCCGCTCTTCTTTTTAAGCCGCCGCCCCGAGCTTTTAAAGCCGCTACGCTTCTTCTGCATTGCGTTTTTATTGCGCTTCTTGTGCACTGCGTCGCCGCTGTCTCGGGTTTCGATCTGCTTTATGGGCTGCCAGCTTGCCACTATACCTTATGGGCTACTACACGACCTCAGATGGAGATCTTCTACTTTCGACACAATCTTCAAGAGCCGCATGCTACGACGACATTTACAAGACTTGGATTTTGGATTTCTTCTATTTTAATGTCAACTCTTTCAAATGCAATGCTATTGCATACGCCTTGCATTTGAGAGGGGTGTTAAGGATATAGAGTAGAGTTGTAGTAGGATATAGAGTTTGTATTCTATTCCACATATACCTTATCTCTATATGGTATATCTCTTTGTACTCCTATATATATGGTCCCTTGGGCCTCATATCAATACACACAATATTCATAACAATAACAATAATAGCCTTTTCTCTAACCTAAGCAATATGACAAATAACAAATGCATCAGGGTGCTAGTACTTAGTCAAGTATTTATCAAGAACTGGCATTTTATTCACATGTTAGGAGCTAAAAAATTAATGGGAGATCAAATAGTTTCCCACTTCACATCATCCTGTAGCATAAGGAAGGAAAAGAACATTTTCAGCCCTTCCGTGGAGCATCATCATGACTCATGGCAAGTATATACTTGCACAGAGCACTGATCATGACGTGAGAGCGAGGTATGCCACAAGAAATGCTCCAAAAAGATCTATGGCCATCATGTAATTCCAGTATTCCACAAAGAGAGGAGCGTTTCTGAATACCACATTTCACCCTGAGCTTGGAAGTAGTCCATCCCTTATCATGCTACGCAGAACATCAACCACAGCGTCCACATTACCTTCCTTCCGATTGAGGTCAACAAGAGCCTTTGATGTTTCTGCATCTGCTAGGGAACAACAATTCAGCAACTCCTGAATCACATTATCTGCTTCCAAAGTCATCCCCTCTTTAAATAAACCCCTAACCAAGGAAATAGTGCTTGTAGAATTTGGAGCAAAACCACACCGCAGCATTTCTTTATGGAAGCTGAGAGCCTTCATAACATTTCCTCCCCTGCAATGCCCATGAATAAGTACACTATACACAAACCCATCAAGTTTCCAATTTCTGTCCAACATTGACTGGTATACTTTATCAGCTTCATTCATCAAACCTTTCATGCAAAATCCCTTCAGGAGAGCCACCACACTCTTAAACTCAGCTTTGCTACAACAATGTATCAGGGCATCATACTTAATATTGGCTGGAACAGGATCTTCATAATACAGTTTGAAGAGTAACCGTTGTGCTTCCTTTGTACGTGCTGATTTGCTAAGCCCGTTTATAAGCACACTGTACGTCACAACATCAGGGAGAACTCCTTTCTTTATCATCTCATCATGCAGGGAAAGAGCCCTCTCAATATTCCCCTCCTTGCAATGGCCATCAATGAGCATTGTATAAGTAAATTCATCAGGTTGTAGGCCAAGCGCAAGCATCTTCTCAAAGAGCTCACAGGCATCGTTGAGTCTTCTCTCCTCACAAAGTCCCCTTATGAGCGATGAGTAGGTGACTGCATCTGGAAGCACACCCTTTTTGAGCATTTGTCGATTCAATTGGAATGCAGAATTTGTATCACCAATCTTACAGTATCCAGTGAGAATCGTACTGTATGTCAGAACATCAGGCTTCACACCTTTAGCTTCCATTTCATGGACTAACTCCCTTGCTTCATCCATTCTTCCTAACTTGCAGTAACCATTAATAAGCACATTGTAACACACTACTGATGGCTGGATCCCAGATTCCCTCATCTCCTTCACCGCAAACAACGCATCATCCAAGAACCCCTTCTTGCAGAACCCATCTATCAGTGCTGTGAAAGCAATCTCATTCATCCGAAGGCCCCTCTCCCTCATCTGCCCCACCAGCGCCACTGCTCGCTCCAAGTTCCCAGCCCTGCACATTGCATGGATCAGTGACGTAAATGTCACAACATCCGGCACAACCCCTTTCTGTGTCATCTCCGAAAACACTGACAATGCTTCATGCAAGCACCCCGCCTTGCAGTACCCGCCCACCAACGTGTTATAACTGAACCCATCCGGTGCGAACCCCTCCCTCACCATTTCATCAAACACCTTGCGCGCGTCCTCCATCCTCCCCGCTTTACAAAGCCCATTCACCACCGAGTTAAAAGTCACCAGGTTCGGCCTCACGCCGCCCTCCCGCATCACACCGAAGAGCCCCTCCGCGCCGTCCACATCCCCGGCCCTGCAGAACGCCGCGACGAGTGTGTTGTACGTGACGGCGTTGGGTGCGCAGCCCGAGCCGCGCATGTCGCCCACGACGTCGAGAGCCTCCTCCCGGCGGTCTCGGGCGCAGAGAGCGCGGACGAGGATGTTGTAGGTGTACACATTGGGCGCCACGCCGTCGCGTAGCATGGAGGCGAGGAAGCGCCGGGCGGAGGGGAGCGAGGCGTCCGAGAGCGCGAGGAGGACGGCGTTGTAGGCTGGCACGGAAGGAGCGTACCCGGCGGAACGAGCGAACGCGAGGGCCGCGGCGGCGAGGGAGGCGCGGGAGAGGGAGGCGTAGGACTTGATTAGTGCGTCGAAGGGGCGTGGCGGCGGTGAGAGGAGGAGGCGGAGGGCGGAGAGGAGGGAGAGGAGAAGGGGCAGCGGGGGGAAGGCGGCGGCGAGGCGGGAGGCCGCGGGGAGCGAGAGCGGGAGGTGGCGCCGGCGGAGTGGAAGCGGGAGCGGAGGCGAGCGCGGGGATGGGTTGAGGAGAGCCGCGATGTGGGCATGGTGGACGGGGTGGTGGCTGCTGGCGGCGGCCGCGGCCGCGGCCGCCATGTTCAGGTGGGCGGCGGAGGCGCCGGGCTCGGCAAATATCTCGGGCCCAAACCCAACGGGTGTGGACTTGGTGAGACCCAGTAGTTAGGGTGTGTTTGGGTCATTGGATAAGAGGTGGGTAGAATGGTCCCTCTGGACCTCTGGTTGGTCCAAGGAATGGGATCAATTGAGCCGGTACGAAGTCATCTAGATTCTAGGTATATTCGGTGGAGATCCTGGATGAGCCAGTCCAGCATAAACTGTCATAGGACCTGTTCTTTTTTGCTGCGGTTGATGGTTTTTAGCTGTAGCTGATGGCTTTTTGGCTGTTTACGACAGAGATTACGGAAAGAGAGATACTCGCTTGCGATTTTTGATGATATAGATATTAGTTTTTTAATGTATACTACAATTAACTTGTAAACCCTATCTTAAAAAAATATTCAGTTTAAAAGTTAGTTACTGCAATAAAAGCCAAAAGCGGCTTTTAAAAGCCGCAAAGAACAGGGCCATACTGCATTGTCTTGTTTCATATTTGGCTGGTATTGTCCACTACTCACAGTCTTCATATTGCATTTTCTTATTTCATATTTGGATATATGTTAACTATCAAAAATTTGCTGGTGTGAGATAATCTTACCGGAGATTACTAGAACTCATCTCATCCACTTTTATCTATTTAATTAAATAAAAAATTAATTCATTCTATCTACTATCATCCCGTCAACCAAACAAAAATATACATCATTCTATCCATCCAACCAAACAGACTCTTAAATCATCTCATTTTATTTCATCTTATCAAATCCTAAATTATTCCAATCTATCCCACCTTATTCCACCCAGCCAAACACCCGTCACCAACCCAACCCGGGTTGCGCTATAAAAGGTGGCGTTTCCTAGTACTCATCCTTCTCCTTTCTCCTCTTTTGCGCTTTCTCCTCCCCCTTCCGGCGTTCCCCAATACTTCGACGCCCCGAGGTGAGCAGGGATCCCCAAGTAGTCTTCGAAATTCCTTTATTTTTCGTTTCCTGTTCATCTGGTTCATGGAATTTCATGCGATATGTGCAATTTTTTCTCTCTTCCTTTTGGTTGTGATTTTGCATCGTTGGTGTGTATAAGTTTGTTTCTTGATGGGGCTGATTCGCCCGATCCGTTACCATGGGATCTTGAGGGCGTTCATGGCCGAATTCAGGAATAGTCTCGTCCTCTGATTGTTGTTTGATCAGGTAGGTTGGCCCGTTCTTGGTCGAAGGCGTGACGTATGAATAGGCTAGGGTTAGTCCCAAATTTCTTGATTGAAAGAGGTTGTTGGATGTTTATCATCCCTATTTTTTTGCGAGACGTAAATTCTAGATTGGATTGGAAGAGCGATGTCAAACTCACTCTTTTTTAAGCATATATATCGCTCAGTTTCTTATTAATTGAGCAATGGATATAGTATCCATGGCAGGAACAGACAAGGTCTTGTGTTCCTGAATCGTGAGTCCATTATAATTAGTTTTATATCTCTTGCGATTACGGAATTCTGTAGCTTTTTCTAAAAATATCTTTATGTTGTGTAGCTTGGTAAGTTGGCCTAAAATCCCTTCAAGTTTATTTCGCAAATATGTATTTTAAACATTATGTAGAATGCACTGGATTTGTTCGTATATATTTGTTGTTGAAAAGAATTCATCTATTGTTGTTTCTTGTGGCATGTTCTTTACTAGAAACTTCATAGATGTGTACATCTTATGTATGGTCGTTCAGTAATCAGTAGATGATAGTCACTGTTCTTGGTTTGATTTTGAAGGAAGAAAAGAAGTTGAACCATGGGGAAGAGAAAGTCCGCAGCTAAGCCACCTCCCAAGAAGCGGATGGACAAGCTTGATACTGTCTTTTCCTGCCCATTCTGCAATCATGGGAGTAGTGTTGAATGCCGAATGTGAGCACCATTTTCACCAGTTTTCTTATTTGTTGGTTTGTGCTGATTATGGACCTATGGTAATGCATTCAGCATTTTGACTTGGTTTTCCCCTTTTCTCCAGTGATATGAAGAATCTTATTGGTGAAGCTTCTTGTAGAATCTGTCAGGAAAACTTCAGCACCACCGTGAATGGTATGTCCAAATTATATGTAGAATTGCATAGTGTAGTCCTAATTTAGATGTCGTACTAGTGATTTGCAGCTAGGAAATTCTGACAAGAAAATCCCACTCAGCAATCGGCTAATGGACTAATGAACGAGGCAACACGAAATCGCATTTACTCCTCTGGGAACAGAATATAGCTTACATATAATTCTCTCAAGAGTCATGCCTATTTCATGTTGTGTTCTTGGGTTAGTCACTGTAACCAACTAGGGCATAATGGATCAAAACTGAAGGAGTAAACCGAAATCTGTAGTAAAGAACTAGTATAACAAAGCAATATCAAATATGGAATTTGACAATCACTAATGTTGAATGATTACAACAATAACAAAGTCTTTTATCCTAAACAAGTTGAAGTAGGCTAGAAATAAAACCTCCTCAAGGTCAGAGAGATGAGAGTTTTAAAGACTTACAATGCTAAAATCCTAAGTCGTATAACCTGTCAACTGAGTGAAGAGCCTAAAACACTCCTTATAAACTTTCTTATGGTTCTAGTACATAGATCGTTAACTTCCATACGCTCCTATCTAAAACTAATTCTTTCGATACATTCTAATCTCTCAAGTCTCTTTTAACTGCTTCCTCTCACGTTAGTCTTGGTCGACCTCTGCCACTTCTTATGTTTTCAATACGTTTTAAAATTCCACTACGTATCGGTGTCTCAGGAGGTCTCCGTTGACGATGTCCAAACCATCTCAAGCGATGTTGAACAAGTTTCTCTTCAATTGGTGCTACCCTATCATGTATATCATCATTGCGGATGCGATCCCGCCTTGTGTGATCACAAATCCACCGTAACATCGTCATCTCTGCTACACTCATCTTCTGATTGTTGTCCTATAGAACTTACTCTTTAACTTTTGAGGGATTTTTTTTGTCACACAGGACACCAGATACTTGGCGACATTTCACCCACCCCACTCTTATTCTATGGCTCACGTCTTCATCAATCTTACCGTCCCACTGTGGCATCGATCCTAAATAACGAAACGTGTCCTTCCTAGGCACTACTTGTCCGTCTAGCCTAACATCTGCATTATCTGTTCTGGCACCGCTAAAATCACCTTATATACTCAGTTTTAGTCCTACTAAGTCTAAAGCCCTTCAATTCCAAGGTTCCACAGCTCTAGATTCTTATCAACACATATTCTACTCTCATTAACTAACACCACATCATCAGCGAAAAACATACACCAAGAAATATCTCCTTATATGTCTTGTGTGACCGCATCCATCACTAAGGCAAAAATTTATGGGATCAACGCTGATCTTTGGTGTAGTAATATCTTAATAGAAAAGTCATTAGTAATACTACCACAAGTTCTAGCATTAGTCACAACATCTTCGTAAATATCCTTAAGTAGGGTAATATATTTTGTTGGGATTTTTTTTCTTTTAGAGCACCCACCACATGACCTTCCTTTTCATTTTGTCATAGGCTTTCTCCAAGTCAATAAATACCGTGTGAAGGTTCTTTTGCTCCCTATATGATACGGGATCGTCCGATCTTCTCGACGTAAGATCAAGATACATGTAGCTTCTCGAATCGTAGCGATCATCTATTGCCAATGTAAGAACGAACACTCTTTAATTCACGAGAGCACACACGCCGGACTTCACGACTACCAAGCGAAGCTCTATAGCACTCCCAATTCTCGGCGAAAAAGTTGAACAATCTTGATTAGCGAAGCACTCTCAATCTTCCCACATGGCATTCGGCCATCATGAAGGAACTCAAGCAATCAATCTATTATCTGTTTAATATCTCATATTTGGTCTTCTCCAATGGCCTAAGGGCCTAGCCTTATATTGGCACCAAGGGGTATGGCCATAAATCTTTCGTACACGACCTAAGGCCTAATCTAAAACGCACAGCTAACATGCACAAAACCGACTCACATATAATAAAAGAACCTACGTGAAATCCTGGCTGCTTCCCTTGCGTCTTGGCACAGCCAAGAGTTTGATTCGGTTTGCTTCCTGGTTTGGCCGAATTAGAAATTAATCCAGAAGCATTTCCTTGTTTATCGCTTCCCTTTTATCTTGCGTCTGGCCCATATGCTCCTTGCTTGGCTGCATGCATTAATTTGCTAGCTTTTTTTGGTTTGTTTGTACGATGCAAACATGCATGCATGCATGCACAATCCTTGCTTTGCCACTTTCCTTGCTTTGGTCGTGATGTGGGATGGCCTGATGGCCATGCTTGCTGGTGTAGCTCTGCAGATGACATGTGGGCCCCGCAAGACAAAATAACTTTCATCTTTCGTATCTTTTTCAACCAAGCTTGGAATATAGCAAATAATATATCCATTTTGATCAGTTCAGTCAGTGGCGAAGCTAGAAAGAAAATAGAGGATGGGCTCAAAACATACTGGTGGTGAGAAACATCAGCGAAGTCATACTTGGAAACATAGTAGTCTACACGTGAAAAACGGCCCAAACAAAATAAAATAAAAAAAGTATAAAATAGACACTCGGAAGTATATTATGAATTTAGATGAATATAAAATTTTGAACCACTTGATTCAGAGTATGAATGGCAAAGAACGGGTAAATGGAAGGTTTGCTAGAGGAGACAATATAGAATAAGATAAATGAGCCAATGTGCAGTGGTGCTATTTTTGTGGGTGATACCTATTGATATGGCTGGGCAACATAGTTTTTGGAACAAGTTTATCATGATTTTGATTTGATTTTGGCAAACTGGGAAGGAATCGGTTTTGCTCTCGAGCAACGGAAACGCTTAAAGCGGAGAGAATGACAAGAAATAAGTAAGCAACAAGCAAAATGGTAACTATTACTAAAAGTGAGTTGTTGATTGTTACCAATGGCAGAAGGCTTTTGATTTGCTTTGCTTGTTGTTTTGCTTTGCTCAAGCAAAATGGCAAGTAGCAAGTAATGTGAGGGCAACAAGTAAATATACAAAATCACTTTTGCTTTACATGTTGGTTGCTAGCGGGGGAGGTGAGGCTCAAGCCTCACTACACCCACCCACCCCCCCCCCCCCTCGCGCTGGCTATGCCCTGAGTTCAGTGAGATCTTCGCAATGATTCCATTTGTTCTGACATGCAACACTTCTTTCTTTAGGGCCTTCCAAGCACATCTTCACTTTAAGCGTGTATGGATCGAATATGGGTCTACATATAATTAAATAAAATAATAGTAGCTCTATATCTCCAAGTATAATATTTAAAGAGTCTATTAAATTAGAGATCACCTGATAATGTTTAATACGGCTCAATAATTCTTTTCAATTAAATAATATATTTAACTGAAAAGTGTAAGACATGTGATTATCCGCATCACTATACCTATTCATTAAAGCAAGAAAATCGTCTCCATGGTCGACCTCCCAAGCATAACTAATGTTGAATGATTTCAGGAAAAATTATCTGAAAAAACTTTCTTTGAGTTATCTACTTATATGCACTTGCTTGGTAACTACTAAATCGCATCTTCATGTAATCATGCCTGTCAAGACATTAAACCCTGCAGCTCCCTATTTGTCATGTCCAAGTCTAAGCTAACTGAATTGCTTGAAAGAAAATGAATTCGTTAGAATTAAACCTGTTGTGTTGATCTTGTATAGAATATACTGTTTAGTAGAAATAAACCTTTGTTAAGCGGAATGTTTTCAAGTTTATACTAATTCGCTGATCTCTTTGTTGCAGCGCTGACTGAACCTATTGATATGTAAGTCAAGGCCAACAAATAATTCTTACTCTTGCCAGTTATCCGCACCTGGAACTGAGCTGGATTTTTTTTCCTTTGCAGATATAGCGAATGGATTGACGAGTGTGAGCGTGTCAACACTGTCGAAGATGATGATGGTGCATGAGCATGTCCCGATGCAAATGAAATGGTTGCTATGAACGTAATATGATGGTGTTCTTGACTGCCACAGTCAGCCATGTCTGTAATAACGTCGTAAGATCGCTGTAATAACGTCGTAAGATCGTACTGGCTGATTGGTATGTTACTAGGCAGTTTATCCCGCACGTAATGAACACCCGAAGATGTTGTATGCTTGTATTTCAACCTTATAGTGGTTATCCATGTCTGATGCGGACCTATGATATTATATTATGTATGAGTGGTTTTCTATCAGTATGTTCTCATGGTTGAAATTACTCTAAATGGATCTATGATATTAAATAGAGTAAATTGCACTTTACATCGTATAACTTGACATTTGTTTTATTTTGCATCAAAGTTAATCCATACTTTTACTTTGTACCAAAGTGGATCAAATAAAATTTTATTTTGCACTAGCCCAATTTTATTTGACTCAAACTAGCTCTACATAATGATAAATCAGTATACATAATTTTGATTACTCTATTTCTTTAATTTGATTGTCTTGTTTAGGACTAGAATTGATTGAATAGTATGAAGTGAAATTCTATTTGGTCCACCTGATGCAAAGTGAAAGTATGAATTAACTTTGGTGCAAAGTGAAATAAGCAATAAATTACCTAATGCAAGGTGTAATTTACTCTTAAATATGTAGAGTGGTTTTCTAGCAGTATGTTTCATGGTTGAAATTACTCTAAATTTCAGTACCATCAAAGACATTAGATATATGGCTGCAGCTTTTCGGCTATGATTGATAGCTTTTAGTTCTAATACAAGTATTTGTGCAAACAAACCGTTTCGAAAAGGCTATCTACATAAGTCATTTTGAAAAGATAGCAAAAAAGTAAGTTTTTTTCTGTTTGTTCGAAAAAACTATAAACTGAAATGAAGTCATGCTTTCTTGGCTGTTTTTTTTTTACCAAAAACAGTAGGAGAGACTTGTTAGCTGTTTTCAAAAAAAGCCTTAAATCATAAATCATAAACTGAAAAAGAAGGGTGTGATATGCTTTCTTGGCTGTGTTTTTTACCAGAAAACAGTAGGAGAGGCTTTGTTAGCTGTTTGCCAAAGCCTTTCATCTCATGGGGAACGATCTGCCTGTGGCTGATAATGTTCCTGTCATGGGATCATCTATAATAAAATGCCATGGGTACGTAAGTAGGAGAAATAGTCCATAACAAAAGCCACAGGGAGGGATCATCCATTGTATTTACTTTATGAAGAAAAAGAAATTGCCGCCAAATTGAGAAACTTGTCCGAAGCATACTTATTACAATCAAAGAAAAACAAAGCTAGCACTACTTGTTACCGCTCTCATCAACTTCTCGATGGGCCTTCCAGTCGTAAGAATACTCCATGCCCCCTGTTCCCGAGGTTAATAAAAAGGACAGGCACAAACTTTGCTTCCAAGAAAAATGTTCAGATGATGCACGGTCAATTCGTTTTCTCCGACCACAACTGTGCTAACCTGGTTTCTATGACATTGCTGATGGTGTTTCGCTTTTCTTGATGCCATAGGCAATATAATTTACACTAATATCATCTGACAGGGACCACTCTCCACTCAACGGATTATACACAAACCCTGCCATTTCTTGTACCTGGTGATATATATCAAGCTATCAGTTACAGAACTTGCAACGAAATCAACATATTATAGTGATTGAGAGCTTACGGAGACTGAGGCTCTTTGCAGTATTAGGACTAGCTCATCAGGGGTAAGTAGCTCGGACCACTGATGTGTGCCTTTAGGAAGCTGTAAAGTACAGGGAAAATAATTTAGAATGCAGTGTAAACATCGATTCACATTCAACTGAACGTCACTGTTGTGTGGGTGCCCAGTCCCTTGACCATTAAGGGGGCGCTCAACTCGGCTACACAACCGACGCGAGCGTTCGAGTTGGCTTCGTATCCCCTGTAGCATTTTTGTTTGTATTTGATTTTTGTTTGTTTTTTGGTTTTTTTGAGTTTTGTTTTTTCCCTGTATTCCTTTACATTGTCCGTTTTAAATTAACGTACTGTTTTTATTTTTATATTTTTTAAAAAATTTAATTATACCTAATAAACCAACTTAGTTACAGTAAAAAAACAGCCAACTACAGTAAAATTTCAGCAAAAACCAAAAACCATTGCTATTCCGAATAGCCAAGATTAGCTGGTAAATAGCATAATATGGCTTATCAAAAAGAATGTATCCATATACTTTTACCTTTTATAATTATTGAAAGGTAGAATAAAAATTCACATCCTACCTCATTCATATATATATATATATATATATATATATATATATATATATATATATATATATATATATATATATATATATATATATATATATATATATATATATATATATATATATATATATATAGCATAAAACAGGGAGGAACGAATCAAAGTGTACTACCTTGCTAGCCCTTCACATCGACGCGGGCTCCACGATGCCGACCTCCGCTCGGCTCCGGCAGTGCTGCAGTGTTGCACTCATTCAATGATGCATGGTACGTTTGGACGTGCAGCACTGTACGAACTTTTATTGCTACGAGCCTACGACCTGCTGGCTCTCTTTTCATTTCAGTTTTTTTTCAGTTTCAATTTTTTTTCACTATTCAGTAATTCATCTTTTTCTGAATTATTTTTAGATTTTTTAGGATTTTTTGCATTTTTCTTTTTTTCCTATATTCCTTTGCATTGTCCGTGATGGGCTAATATATTTTTTCTATTTTTACATTTTTTTAAATTTAATTATACCCAAAAAAACCAAATCAATTACAGTAAAAAAGTCAACTACAGTAAAATTTCAACCAAAAGCTAGAAGCCATCGCTAAAACGAACGCCCCCAAGTTGCACCATACTGTTGCTTCGCAAATTGCTTTTTGCTACCAGTTTTACGAGCCTGATCTGGGCTCGAGCACTCTTATTGGTCTTGCCATTTCTTCTTGATGCCATGGTTTCGGTAAACTTTTTGCTTAAATCGCACGTAGCCTCACGCCCCCATATACTCTACGGAGTATAAAATAAATATCAAGACCCTTGCAAATCCCGACCACTCTAAACAAACTACATGACGGTCTCACACCTCAGCGTACTCTACAACATATAGACAATTCTGGCTTATAAAATAAGCGCAAGAACCCTTGCATGTCCTAATCCAATCCTACGCGACTCTAAACAAACTGAACTGTGACCTCACACCTCGGCATACTTTATGGAGTATAAAATAAACGCTAGAACCCTCGCGCGTCTCGGCCCAGTCCTACGGGATTCTAAACAAATTGCACTACGGCCACGTGCTTCGACATACTCTACGGAGTATATGCAACGTGTCTTGGTCCAGTCCTACGGGACTCTAAACAAACCGCATAGCGGCCACACGCCTCGGCATACTCTACGGAGTATAAAATGAAAGTTGGGACCCTCACACGTCCCAGCCCAATCCTACGGGACACTAAACAAACTGCATGACAGCCTCGTATCCTGGCATACTCTAGGGGTATAAAATAAGTGCCAGGACCTTTGTGGGTCCCGGCTCAGTCCTACGTTCCTCTAAACAAACCGCACGGCGGCCTCATGTTCCGACGTACTCTACAAAGTATAAACATCTCTACGTAGTATAAAATAAGTGCTAGGATTCTCACGCGTCTAGGCCTAATCCTATAGGACACTTAACAAATTGCATGGTGGCCTCTCACCCCGGCGTACTCTATGGAGTATAAAATAAGTGTCGGGACACTCGCGCTTCCTGGCCCAGTCCTATGGGACTAAACAAACCGCACGACAGCCTCACGCCCCGATGTACTCTATGGAGTATAAAATAAGCGTCGAGACCCTTGCGCATCTCAACCCAGTCCTATGGGACTCTAACCAAACCGCATAGCGGTCTCGTGCCCCGGCATATTCTATGCAGTATAAACAACTCTACGAAGTATAAAATAAATGTTAGGACCCTTGCGCGTCCCAGCCCAGTCCTACAGGACTCTAAACAAATGGCATGGCAGCCTCACGCCCCAGCGTACTTTACGAAGTATAAAATAAGCGCCGAGGCACTCACGCATCCTGGCCTTGTCTTGTAGGACTCTAAACAAACTGCACGACGGCCTCGCGCCCCGACGTACTCTATGGAGTATAAAATAAGCATCGGGACCTTCACGCATCCCGGCCTAGTCCAATGGGACTATAAACAAACCACACGACAGCCATTTTCTAAATGGAGTAGCCACTGCACGACGGCCTCACGTCCCGACGTACTCTATGGAGTATAAAATAAGCATCGGGACCTTCACGCATCCCGGCCTAGTCCAATGGGACTATAAACAAACCACACGACGGCCATTTTCTAAATGGAGTAGCCAGTACCTCGCCATTTTCTTCCTAACTACTCCAAATGAAGAGCCAGAGTTTTGATGAATGAGCTTTTTTCAAATTTCAAGGTCCATCTTTGACGACGCTCGAGCGAAGGATGGGGGGTGAAGCGCGGGCGAGCCCTTTAACGATATCCTCGGTGAATATTGCACCTTTGCACACATCCTACCAGAGAGTCCCCAGCTCTAGCTATGTCCCTAGTGAAAATATGCCTTTGCACGCATCCCACCAAGGAGTCCCCCGCTCTAGCGGTGTCCCTGGTGAATATCGCGTCTTTGTGCGTGTCCCACCGAAGAGTCCCTCACTCTAGCGGTGTCCCCAGTGCATATCACACCTTCACGTGCATCCCACTAGGAAGTCCCCCACTCTAGCGAGCTCACCGCTCGACCTCCATGAGCATTGTTTTTGAAGGTAGGGGAACGGCGTTCGGCCTCCCTACTTCCACGTCGTTAGCGCCCCCTTCAGGCCATGCCGCTCGCTCTTCATGAGCGTTGTTTCTAAAGGTAAGAGAATGGCGGTTCGGCCTCTCTACCTCCGCGTGCATTAGCACCCTCCTCAGGCCACTCCGTTAGCCCTTCGTGGGCACTACTTTCGAAGGAAAGGGAACGGCGGTTCAGCCTCTTTGCCTCCACATGCGTTAGCGCCCTCCTCAAGCCACGCCGCTCGCCCTCCCTGGACGCTATTTTTGAAGGTAGGGAAACAACGGTTCGGTCTCTCTATCTCTGTATGCGTTACCACCCTTTTTGGGCCACGCCACACGTCCTCCATGAGCACTGTTTCCAAAGATAAGAGATGGGTGGTCCAACCTCCCTAGCTCCGTGGGCTTCGAAAGGTCCTTCAAGCTACCGTTGCGTTGAGCCGCCTTGTTTCCCACAGGGCATTGATCGCTTCACGCCAACGTGGGGTGTCTTCGTGCTTTATGCGGGTGATCGTCCTCAAGTCCATGAAATGACATCATATTACGATGAATAAAGTTAAGGACCCGAACTTGAAATTGATATGTGTGTCACCAAACTTCAAGAGGATACACAAGACAAATGTATGACTAGCTACTACTAAAGATGTGTTGCAGATCTTGGTATTTGGTTAAAAGACCAGGTTGGTAGTATAGGATGACGTACTATTAAGAGGGGTCGCAACTAGTAGATTGAACATATCATGTATTGATGGCTCATTTACTTGTTTTAGCTCTCTTTGTGGCATGATGCTAATATTTTTGAATATGTTTAAAAATGGTTGTAGCTCATGTATAAGTTCCTTGTGACATGTGACTTGAAGTTTGTAAATGAATTTTGCAAATTAATGAAGTCCATGATTTCCCCTCCTTATGGTATGATGCTGGAGTTTTCAATTGCACTTTGAAAACAGTTGAGGCTCATACAAAGACTTGGCACATGCAACTTGAGTTTTGACCAAAAGTATGTGGAAATTGGTTCAAATCCATGTTGTCATTTTTTGTGTGGTATGATTCTAAAAAGGGTTTGGGGATATTTTCTATGACTATTGAGAAGCTCATACCTTCTCTACTTAACATTCAAGTTGAAATCTTGGCATGAAAATTCCTTAAAGAAACATAGTTGTCTTGTGCCTTCTTTGGAAAACCGGTCTGACTGTCATAAGAATTGCGATCGGATCGGCCTAGAGGTCTAACCGAGCATACACGGTCAGACTATTGTGACGGCCAGACCAGCATTATGGCTGGAGTCTGACCAACTCTAAGACCAGCGTGGTCAAAGACCAAGGTGGTCGAACAAGACCAATATGATCAAAGACCAGAGATCAGAGTGGTTGAACAAGACCAGTATGGCCAAACAAGACCAGTGTGGTCAAATAAGACCAGTGTGATCGAAGACCAATGTGGTCAAAGTGGTCGAAGTCCAGTGTAGTCGAGGTCAAACCAACGTTATGACCACAGTCTGACCGGTCACCGTTCTGATCAGCCCACAAGTGGCGGTCTGACCAGACCCCGGTCTGACCGACTCAAAAGGGGTGGTCTAACCAACCACCGGTATGACCGCTTGTTTAGCGGTATGATTTTTCCAGAGATGTGCTTTCTCGAAATATTCAACTAGCAGTCTAACCAGGGTTTCTGCAGTTAGACCGGACCTAACGATTAGGGACCGGTGGCCCGACTAACAACTAGTTTTATAGCTGTTGGGAACGGTGCGATAGTACCGGCCATATGTTAGTAGTAGTACCAGGCATCGGGCAGTTTGCAGCCAACTTTTTGCTCCAACAACTATTTTCTTTGTATTGAAGTATAAGTGAACTGCCCACCTTTCCTCACCAGCTTAAGTTTTTGAGTGAATTGGTTGGTGCATACAACTCAATATAGTATCAAGCCAAGATATCTTGAATTCGAGACCCGATTGGCTCAATTAAAAAAAATAATTACAGCCCACTTCTATTCCCTATCTTAGACCTGAGGGAGCCTACACGTGAGGATGATTGTTGAAATATAAGTGAATTGCCCACCTTCCTCATCAGCTTAAGTTTTTGGGTGAATTAGTTGGTGCATGCAACTCAATACTAGTTCTATTGTCTTCATTGTGGCCTATACAATATATATTGTCTTCATTGTGGCCTGTACGATATATATATCTCCTTGTGGCCTGTTGGAGGGGGTTTTGCTAGTTCTATTGTCTTCATTCCTTGAGCCCAGAGAAAGCTTTCTCCCTCATTTGTGCATGTGTTGCACTTAGTGTAGAGAGGCATAACCTTGTGCATGTGTTACGCTTGGTAGTGGACTTTGTGTCTGTTGAGCTGTGATTCTTGATTCGTTTAAGCGAGGGTCTCCGACTTATTACTTTTAAAGTTTGTCGACTCGTAGACGGCTTCGGAGGTGTGGTGGTCCGATGATCTTCTCAAGAAGATTGTGAGAATGCCCAGCGTATTGCGAGTAGTGTGGTGCTCGCTATCTCCAAGTAGAGGAAGAGCAACATTAATGGATTTAGGTGGTTTTGTTTAATTCGTGAAGCCAGTCCAATTCATTTGGGCTTATCTCAACATGGATTAGGGAAAATCAGCAAGTTTTCGAACACCACGGTAAAACATCGTGTGTCATTACGGTTTATTCTCTTGCGCTTAATTTACATTTAAACAATTTATATTCATTGAATTAAATAGAGTGCTTGTCATCGTAAGATTGTTTATCTTAAGTTAGAATTATATTGTTAGTGCACTTAGTTAAACTTAGATAATTTAGGTCTTACTTGTGCAAAGCCAAATTGATCACGCTTCCGCATTACAAAATTGGTAGTAGCCTAAGGGAATTTTTAAAGTGCCTATTCACCTCCCTCTAATCGGCCTCCTCGACCTTACAATGGCTCCACCCCTACGCGTCACCTTTCTCGGAGGCATGGCTTCGACAGGACGACCACGATTTCGCCACCTACCTCGAAGGCATTGCCTTGGCAAGTGGCCTATCGTGACGGCTTCGCCCCTATGCATTGCTTGTCTCGGAAGCATGGAATTGTCTCAGCATGGCAACCCTACTACGCTCCGCCCCTACGCATCACCTGTCTCAAAGGCATGGCCTCGACAAAACGACTGTGACTTCGCCGCCTGCCTCGAAAGCATTGCCTTGGTAGGGCGGCCCTACCATGACAGCTCCGACCCTACGCGTTGTCCATCTCAGAAGCATGGCCTCGACAAGTCGATCGCGATTTTGCCACCTACCTCGGAGACATTGCCTCGGCAGAGTGACCCTACCGTGATGGCTCCACCTCAATGCACCATGTGCTCGAGAGACAGGGCGACTACAACTTCGCTGATGGAAGTAGACTCATTCCTGGAGATTTGGGGCATTTAGGTCCCCGAAGGGCTGGGGCATTTAGCTACATCAGCTCGCCCCCCAAACCTCATAGTTTGCTGTTGAGAGAGTAATGTTGCGGGGGTGCCTAATCCCTCGTGTCTTTAGGATTAGTTGGTGGACCTTGGAGCAAGCCCAATAGCATAGTGTGGCATATCTAAATGAATGTACTGATATAACTTCACCTTTTATAATTATTGAGTGCAAGATAGAAAATTCATATCCTACCCCATTCATGTATATAAACCCCCAAAGGGGTATGAGGCAAGGGAACTCAGTCATTTTTACTTATTAGTTCTCTCTCTTTCACTACTGGCTCTCTCTAGCTTTCTTGTTCCATATCTCCAAGGGAGAAAGGGTAGACAATACCCACTGTTGTGGCCATTGCCACAATAGTCACCTTTAAGTTAGCCTGAGCATATGATCAAACAGCTTGTTGATAATTGTGCAGAGCAACGTGATTGCAGAAAAATAAAAGCAGATGAATGTTTCTTTGGAGATTTGAACCATTACTGAATTCTGAGTTTACAACCCAATAAACACAGATAACTAGCTATATAAATCGACGTGGCCCTATGCATGTGTTCATCTGTCATCTGTGCAACCTACTATACACTTGAAGATTTCAACAACCAATTTTGTTGTGGCTAGAGATCGCTAAGAAGCATAAGCCATTGGAAAGGTGTTAATAAGTTGCACTCTCAAGAGCAAGACTTCACTAAGCTAGCCACAAAGAAATGGCAAAATTCATCAACATAATAGACTACCCAACCAAGTGAATCAATTTTAGGAAATGAAGCTAAAACATGCAAGAGGGACAGATAGACTAACCCAATTGAGAATATACTCAGCAGCAATTATTGCAGTTGCATATGCTCTCATTGACCGATTAATTGTAGAAATCACAGTTGCACCATTAGGAACTGTCAAAGCCGAGAGAGATTTGCAGAACTCCAAAGGATTAGCAACGTGCTCAATCACCTGCAAATATATTAAGATTAATCCATATTTCTGATCCAGTACATAAGTTGCAGTTAAGAGAGCTGTAAATGCAACAGACCCAAAAAAAAGCTGTGATGACTGGTGAGTGCATAGGATTCCCTTAATAATTCTATTCACAGATGAGCTTGTACATTGTCCTATACTGCTATAATATCTGTTGTAGATTAAATAAGTTCTCCAGATATTTCTCATGGATAACTCCTTTTTGTTGTACATATGGCTTGAGATTTAGATGTGCATGAAAAAAATTACCATCTAACACTATAACGGGGCTGACACAAGTACAAGCATATTTGCTCTCACAGCAAGCAACATCCAAAACAAAAGGCATATACAGGAGAGGGAGAGCACGAGATACATTTGCCTCATAATCTATGTTTCTGACAGTGGTTGTCCCTTAATCAGAGGCGAAAATGAGCACACGTGGGAAGCTATATGCAATGTAAGTACAGAGCAATCAAAGCATTCTATAATATCACTCAAAACAAAAAGGCTCCCATTCAGAAATTACCAAAAAGGCAAAAACATCTCAAAGATAGTGCATGCCATGATAAATAAGCTATGAAGTGGCTCTGTTTATGATCAAACATGTTGTTTGAAGGACAGGATGGGTATAGATGGGATGAAAAATGTGCATACCTCAAGAGAAATTACAGCATCAAATTGCTTGTTCTCTTTTACCAATTCCTCTGCATATGAACAATAAGTCACACAAGTTTTGCTCTGGTCACAGTCATAAGAAATAGCAGGGACCATTCACTTATATATCCAAATTTATTCGATCCTATCAAAATTGGAAAGTTGTTCTTCCTTTATAGTCCGGTTAATTTATTATATATAATTATTGAGATGCTTTCTGCGTTAAACTGATGGAGAGCATTTCTCTACCAAGTTTTCCAGAGAACAACGCACACTGTCTACTATATATAATTACTGAGAAAAAATGTTGTTCAAGCAAGATAGCATATATTTTGATTACATAAGCTAGATATTAGTGGAGCAACATAACTAAACTGCCCCTCAAATATGTCCTGCAAGTGACTAATTAAGCGAGAGAACAAGAGCGAGCGAGAGAGAGAGACCAGCTGTTGTGCAGCAATACTCAATGGAAGCAGTTGTTGGATCAGATGCCTGTGAATATAAGAACAAAAAAATGGGTGAAAAGTTAATAAATTTATCGTGGTTCTGGATCAGGCAATTCTGGCACTATGAAATCGTGACCAATTAATGCACTTTTAGGGGCATTGAATGACTACAGGTCGGGGAAAATAAGTCATTAGTCCTGAAAAGACTAATATAGTATACACAGTGATCATGAAGCAATATTATCAGACAAGGTATGAAAGCGAATGTATTTAGTGGTATTTGTTAAGGATAGAAAGGACATAATAGAATTGTTATTTGTTTCCTTATATGTTACGGTTTTCTTATCTGTAGATGGTATATTTCTCTGTACATCCCATGTACTCTCTATATATATTATCCTTTGGACTTCATGAATATACACATAATATTCATAACATGGTATCAGAGCTAGAGCTCTGACCTTTTCTTCCGCTGCCCTCAATGCCACCAAGGCTGTCGCCGCCCAGGTCGTCGTCGTCTTCACTTTAACCGCTATCTCCCGCAAGGACACCGCCATCCCACTGCAAGTCGCCCGCCCGCCGTGTGCCAGCAGTCGGTGGTCGCCGCCTATCGGCCGCCTACACGCCAGCTCTCGATTTGATCTGATCGGGTGGATCTAATCAGATCCGATTGTTTTCTATTAGTAAAAAAAGAAGAAAAAGAAGAAAAAACGTTGATCTAACCACCGTGTTGTCCAGTGTCGCCTGTTAGACTTCGTTGCCTTGGTCACCACACCGTCCAGCGCCGTCTACTAATGGCTTCTGTTCCATCAGCTGCGATCCCATTCTCGGGAATAAAGCTATATAGGATAAATTACAGGTTGTGGTTTTCTCTTATGGAGATCACACTCAATGGTCTCCGCCTCTGGGGACACGTCATTGGTGCATGATCCTCTCCACCACCACCGGTTCAGCCTCCTCCCAGGCTGTCTACTTTGCACTTCCTGTAGACAATGAGGCCGCTAAAAAGGAGGCAGAGGTTGTTGCTGCTGACGTTGTTGATGAGACTTTTCATTATGCCATCGATGCTTTCAAGCGTTGGTGTGTTGTGAAGCCCATGTTCGCGCCATCTTGGTGGTCAGCGTCGATAACTCCATTCAGCCAGACATTGTTGGTCTACGGTCTACTCGACAGATCTAGGAGTACTTACATGAGCGGTACCAGCAGAGCAATGATGCTCAATTTTTTTTGCTTTAGCGTGAGTTGGAGACGTTTCGCCAGGGAGACTCCTCCGTCGATGACTTTTTCCGAGCCCTGGCCAGTCTTTGACGCCAGCTAGATGAGCTGACCTCTTCACTTTGTCAGGAGTGTCATAAAGTACAGAAGGCGGGTCATGATCACCTTCGCCTTTATGATTTTGCCTGCCACCTTCACCCAGAGTTTGAGCCTGTCAGCTCTCAACTGTTGAGCCGCTCACCGCGACTGACCATCACCGAGGCCCTTTCGACGATTCGGGATGAGGAGCTTCGTCTCGGGTTAGCAACACAGTCCGTTCTGACTATGCTTGTTGCTCCTTCGACTACACCGCTGCTCTCTGCTACGACTACAGTCCCTCCCTAGGTACCTGTCTTTGCATCAACTCGAGTTCAGTGCAACTGCTGCAAGAACTTTGGGTACGACTACCAGAGTTGTACGATACACAAAAAGCGGAACAAAGCGCGTGCGGGTGGACAATCCAAGGGGGGCAGGGAGGCCCTTCCTTCACTGGAGGACAGACCAGCTCGTCAGGTTCTCAGCGAAGCGACTCCTATTCAACAGCTCTGCCAGGCTCTACTTAAGCTCTCTCACAACTCAGCGGGTTTTGCCAGTCTAGCTCAGACATCTCCTCCAGATAACTCTTGGGGTTCTAGATTCAGGTGCATCTTTCCACATGACACCGGACTCCACATCTTACTTCAGTAGGACATCCTGCTTTTCCTCTCTATGCAGATAGCTGATGGTACTTCCTTGTATGTCAGCTATCAGAGCACTCTTTTGTCCATTGACTTTTCTATTCCACCTGTTTTCCATATTCCCCAGCTTACCATACAGCTTCGTTCAGTGGGACAGCTCACTGTCTTGGTTGTAGGGTTGGTTTTGACTCATCTGTTTTGTCCAGGATTGACAGACAGGGACGGTACATGGGACTGGCCAGCGCCGCAGGGATCGTTAGGGTCTCTATATTCTCAACAGTCTCCACCTTCCGTCCACTTCAGTCACTCCTACCACGTGAACCTCCACTGCACTGCTGCCACCACATGTTTGTTTTATCAGGGTTGTAAGCTAGACAAGCAGCTACAACCTCTATCATTCTAGTGATTCTTATCATTTCCTTCTTTTCATTTAGTTCATTTAGATGTATGGGGACCTGCGCCTATTATCTCCAAAGGCAGGCATAAATTTTATGTTATTTTCGTTGATGATTATTCCTATTTTACTTGATTTTTCCTATGTCTAATCATAGCCAGTTTTTGCGATCTATCGTAGCTTTGCCAAGATGGTTTGTACTCAGTTTGAGTCATCCATTCGTAACTTTCGTTGTGATTCTACTAGAGAGTACTATTCTAGCGCTTTCAGACAATTTCTTTCTGAGCAAGACACTCTTTACCAGTCTTCTTGTCCTGGTGCCCATACCCAGAATGGGGTTGCTGAGCGCAAGCATCGTCATCTGATTGGGACTGCTCACACTCTTCTCCTTACCTCTCACGTTTCACCACAGTTCTGGGGCGAGGCTGTTTCTACAGTTGCATATCTCATCAATATGCAGCCTTGCACTGCTCTTAAAGATGTCAGTCCTATAGAGTGTCTCTACTCTAGAGCCCCCAGTACAGTCATCTTCGTATTTTTGGTTACACCTTTTTTATTCTGTTGCCCAATCAGTTGAGTGTGTGTTTCTTGGGTACAGTTCTGAGCATAAGGGTTATCCTACTATGATTCTTCTACTCAACGGATCAGGATCTCACGCAAAGTTGTCTTTGATGAATCTCGACCTTTCTTCTATCGAGATTCAGCTCCTCATCCTGCTTCCACCATTGAGATGATCTCCTAGTTGACTCATCACCCATTTCTCCCCTCACAGGCGCCATCTAGTTTGTTTCTAGTGGTTCCTTTTGTACCTCCACCTCCTGTGTTGCCTCTTGCAACACCGTCTCTTGCTCCTGTAGAACCATCGTCTCATTTCTCTGGGGTGCACTGCTCTAGACATCTTCGTCCTTCACCAGACTCATCTCCTGGTATCTTGCCGACACCGACGCCTGATTCCTCTGATGATGCTCCTCGCTACGCCCTTCATGATCGGACATCCCTTCGGACTCCTGATCATCTTAAGTTTATTTCGACAGCTCATGCTTTCTCTATCATTGAGTCTAGTTCTTATCGTGACGCTGCTTCTCATTCTGAGTGGTAACTCACTAGCAGCTTGATGCTCTTCGACATACAGAGACTTGGGATATTGTACCAACACCTATGTATGCTCGTTCTATCACGTGTAAGTAGGTGTACAAGATTAAGACCAGGTCTAATAGTACTATTGAGCGCTACAAGGCTCGTCTTGTGGCTCACGACTTTTAGCAGGAGTACGGTCGTAATTACGATGAGACATTTGCCCCTATTGCCCATATGACCACTGTTCGCACTCTTGTTGCCGTTGCTTCTGTTCGCCGGTGGTCTATCCCCCAGCCAGATGTGAAGAATGTCTTTCTTAATGGTGTCTTGCATGCGGAAGTTTACATGTAGCCACCAGTTAGGTATTCTGTTCCAGATGGCCATATCTGTCATCTTCGTCGTGCTCTTTATGGCCTCAAACAGGCCCCTTGTGCCTAGCTTGCGCGTTTTATCTTAGTGATTACCGCTATTGGTTTCACTGTCAGTGCTCATGATCTTGCCCTATTTGTCCACGTCACACCTCGAGGTAGGACACGACTTCTCTATGTGGATGATATACTCATCACTAGTGAGATTCCTCATTCATCACACATGTGAAGTATCTCAATGAACAGTTTCTAATGACTGATCTTGATTTGTTTACATACTTCCTTGGGATTGAGATTTCTTCTATGCCTGAGGGTTACTACCTCTCAGCAGAAGTATGTTCAGGATCTTCATCGGTCTAGTCTGACTGATACTCGCACTGCTGAGACTCCTATAGAGCTCTCCCTCCAACTTCATGCTACTGATGGTGATTGTCTTGAGGATCCTACTCGTTATCACCATCTTGTTGAGAGTCTAGTATATCTTGTAAGCACTCGTCCTAATATTACTCATGTTGTCTATATCTTAAGTTAGTTCATGACTCGTCCTACTCATCTTCACTGCAGCCACTTTCTTCGTGTTCTTCGCTATTTGCGTGGAACCATCTCTCGTCGTTTGTTTTTCCCTAACTCTACCTTACTACAACTTCAATCGTATTCTGATATGACCTGGGCTAATGATCATTCTTATCATCGTTCTCTTTCTACTTACTGTGTTTTCCTTGGCTCATTGATTGCCTAGAAGACAAAGAAGCAAACTGTAGTTTTTCGTTCGAGTGCAGAGGCTAAGTTGAGAGTTTTGGCAGTAATGACAGCAGAGATTACTTGGTTGAGGTGGTTACTTGCAGACTTTGAAATACTTGTGAGGAGACCTACGACCCTTATGTCTGACAGTACATATGCTATCAGTATTGCTCAAGATCTAGTGAAGCATGAGCTTACCAAGCACACTAGTGTGGATGCTTCATACACTCGCTTACAGGTACAGGAAGAATTATTTGCTCTACAGTTTGTGCCTTCAGAGTTACAGTTTGATGATTTCTTCACGAAGCTGCAAACAAAGGTACAAAATTTGTATTCTCTCCAAACTCAGTGGGTGTGATCCACCATGAGTTTGAGGGGGTGTTAAGGATAAAATAGGATTGTTATTTGTTTTCTTATATGCCACGGTTTTCTAATCTGTAGATGGCATATTTCTCTGTATATCTCCTTGTACTCACTATACATTGTCCTTTGGGTCTCATGAATATACACACAATATTCATAACAATATTATAAGGCAGCAACATTGTTTTTCATGGATGTCACCCGTAAGCCAGTACTTAAACTTAGCAGTATACACTTTATTGTCCATAATATGCCAAAATCAGTCTTGAGAAAAACAAACACATCTTTATCTACCTAATATTTTACATGAAGATGAGTTTATACATACAGCATGAATATGTGCAATCTTTATATTCTTGTCGACAGCATCAATTCCAGTAACCGTAGCTCCCATCCGAGCAAGAGGCTGTCATCCAGCACAAGAATCCAAAATATATATAAGTATGTTATTTGTCAGGCCAATCACACAAAGAAGCAAGCACATGCTACTGTCCCCAACTGCACTCTGACTCCCAAAAGGCATTGATCTGAGACAAAAAAAAACACTAACAATTTCAAATCAACTAGTTATTGTATATCTGTGTGTGCCAATATTATAAATTTTATGAAATCATTAATAACACCGTAAGCACAAATTTATTACATAATGTTCCTGAGTAGAACCAGTACTGCAGGTGTGAGGTTTGCAGCCTAAGCCATGGATTAATTCAAACATAAATTGGAATTAAATGAGTCATTTTCTTCATTTTATTAGGTGCGAAAAATACCAGTAAAGTAGAAACACAAAAAAACTGCGAATGCACTAACTTCACATCAATAAGCTTGACTCAAATTGTAGGCCAGGAGAATACAGTTAGGAGCTTGGTTAGTTTAAGACATGCATTATAGACTATAGACTAGTAAGCCAACATGATGAAAGATGAAGGAAGATGTAATAGGTGGAATTGGATGTATTGCATTGAGCTTCTAGGGCGGTATATATAGGAGTACAAGACTTGAGGGGCAAGACGGAACAAGAGATTGGAATCCTAATATGACTCTATCCTACCATATATATTGTACTCTAACATCCCCCCGCAGTCACAACGGGAGCGTCGCAGACGGTGAGACTGGAGAAGAAGCCAAAGAGCTGATATCCCCCCGCAGTCATAACTGTCGATGCATCGCGTATGCTGTGACTGAAGTAGGAACCGACGAGTAGCTCAAGCAAGGCGGTAGCCCTTTGTGCCGATGTCGAGGTAGCCGAGCGCGAGGGCAGAGTAGTCGTGGGCGAGAATGCCGTGCGGGAGATGGCCGTGGTCGACGTAGACGTAGTCGGGTTACCGATGTCGAAGCGGTCGCATATGAAGCCGCGGACGCAAAAGAGGTGCCGTGGTGATGACAGAGACGCGTCGAGGCAGTCGTCGTGGAAGGGAGGCGATGCCGAGGTCGACGCAGTCAGGGCCGTCGAGGATGTAGACGAACAGCGGCGATGCAATCGAGGCAGACGGGACGGGAACGGGAGGGTCGATGCCGAAGTCGATGCAGTCAAGCCACCAGGACCGAGGCGTGTGCCGGGTTTGCCAGACCCGGCAACGCGTCGGGGATGAAAGCACGAACCGGTGTTGCCAGTACCGGACGTACAAAGGAGAGGGCCCCAACCAGGCGTGGTTGTCTTTGGGCGAAGAAGAAGCGATCGCGGGGCGGGCGCTCAACCGAAAACAAGCGATCGGCGGGCGCTCTAGCTCAGGCGGCGATCCCGACGCAAGGTGCTGCGGCGGCGGTATCGCTTCGATGTCGGTGAGAAGGCCCGATCGGCATGGCGAAGACCAGTGCGAGCGAGATGGCGCACAAGAGGTTGCGCGGCCGATGCGTCGATGCATGCGGGGATGGCGATGTAGATGCAACGACGAGGACACACGTGTGGCGGTCTTTGTGGCACGAGGAGGCGACACAGCAGCAGCCCTGTTGCTCGGAGAAGATGCTCGTAGTACTCGACGATGGACGTCACGGGAGCCGGGTGGATTGCGTATAATCGGCTGATCAGATCGAGTACACGCGAGACGGGACGACGATGGAATAAGTCAGCGGAGGCGTCCCGATCTGTGGTGGCGATGACGAACCGGTGGAGAAGACGTGCGGACGGGATGACCGAGATGCGACGCTGGAAGGCGTCCCCTCGGCATCGCGTGCCCGGCCTGGCCGCACAGTCGAAGAGGTAGAGGCCGGTGTAGTCGACGCCGATGTCGGAGTAGATACGTGCGAGGTCGACGGGCGGTAGGCGACTCAACCCCAATCAATGATCGGGAAAAAAAGGAAAAGATACAACAGCAGCAGTGGAATCCTCCATGTGCAACGCACCGGGTACACCTAATCTGATCCTCCCCTCTTCTTTCTTTTTTTTAAAAAAAAAACTACCTATAAGAGGGGCTCAGATCTGGATCTGAGGAGGGACCGAAGACCAGCGCGCCTGGGGGGAGAGGCAGGCGGTGGCCGGGCGTTGGCGGCGCCGGCGGGGGAGGCGGGGGAGGCAGTCGGTTGGCGCGTGGCGGGCGTCGGCGGCGATAGGAAGCGGCGAGTGGCGCCACGAGGTGGCGGCGGCGGCGGCGAGGCGCGGCCGGGAAGGCTGCGGTCGGGGAAAGGCTGCGGGCGTTCGAGTGGAGGCGGCGCGGCGGCTGAGAGGAGACGCGGTCGGCGATAGCGGCGGCTGGAGGAAACGCGCGGTCGCGGCGGCTGGCTGGAGGAGGAAAGCACGATTAGCGGCGCGACCGGCACAGGAAGAAGCGGCGACTTCGGCACAGGAAGAAGCGACGGCGACCCGGTGGTAGAAGTGGCCAAGTGGGCGCGCGACCGAAAGCGGCGGTAGTGGCCGGCGGCGAGGAGGGCGCCGACCGAGGAGATGGCGTCGGGCGGCACGGGAGAGGCGACGACCTGAGGAGGACGCGACAGTGCACGGCGAACTGTGACGAGGAGGCCCGATCTACTGTTTGACGACGACGATGGCGGCTGGATCAATAGGATCCGCTGCCTAAACGGTGGCGCTGCCCCCGGCGGAGATAGATCTCCCCGGGGGCGCGCGGTGCGGAAACAAGCGGCGGCTAGGGTTTAGGATCTAAACCTAGATGCTCTGATACCATGAAGGAAGATGTAATAGATGGAATTGGATGTATTGCATTGAGCCTCTAGAGCGGTATATATAGGAGTACAAGACTTAAGGGGCAAGACGGAACAAGGGATTGGAATCCTAATATGACTCTATCCTACCATATATATTGTACTCTAACAAAAGATGATTATAGATGTGAAAATGAATTCAAATCTAAAAGTTCAATATGGGTATGTTGTACAATATAACACCTGGTATCAAAAAGAATATGATAAGCAAGAAGGAAATTAGTACACATCCATTTTCCATTTCTATAACAATGAACCACATGAGCCTATGTTAAATGCCAGAAGGTAGTAATTCTTAGAAATGATTGATGGAGAAAGCCTTGCTACCTCTGAGAGAATGCCACCTCCACATCCAACATCAATAACTTTAAGACCTTCAAGTGGCTTAGATGAATATGGATCCCGCCTAGAAGAATGAAATTTAGGCACAATATAGCAAATATGGATCCCTTCTTAGGATGCACTTTAGGCAAAAAAAAAAAGAGAGAGAGCAAAAGGCAAGGATAAATATTCACTATGAGAAAGAAATGGGAAAATGATCGCAATATGGAATAAAGCATGGTACAAATAGCAGTCCAATAGCTGTATTTTCTTTAATTAAAAAGAACACAACAGTAATAGTCCATAGAAAAGAAAATGCACTCCAATAATTGGGGCCAATCATATATGCATATATCGTATATATTTATTCAGGTGGCCACCAGTGAAATCAGAAAAAATGAATATGTTAAGAGCGTGACAATGTACCTGAAATGTCTACAGAGAGTGGAGCGGATAAAAGACAGTCGGGTTGGATTCATCAAATGCAAAGGTTTGAATGGACCATCAGAATCCCACCTGTTTATTCCAGAAACAGTGCCACCATCAATAAGAAATTGTATGCAAAGCAAAAAAGCTTGTAGCTCCCTTCATTTTGAGCATCTCATACGCAAATCACTACAAAGTGTTGCACTGGTAGGCGAATAGTTCTACATAGAACTAGGGTGACATAATACAAAGAATCAAAGAGCACAAAGCCTACTATTAGCTATTAGGTTTGACAACTACGGCTCATCAAGGTACACCACACCTATTTAGATATTCTCCGAGCCTGCACAATGCCATAACTTTTGTGCACTTCGCTGAAAATAGAGAGCGATATGTTGGTATCCACAAAAATGTACGCCAATTTACTGGACTGCATCAACAAACTACATGAGCTATTGCAGCTTATTTAACCATCTCATGGTTGTATCAGAGCCGAAATCCAATTCTGCAGTTCGCAATGATAACAGTGATCCCCCAAACTCCAGAGTGTTCATCGCTGTGGGAGACCTGCTTCCAAACGAGAGCAAGCTGCTATTCGCATCCAAAAACTTAGGCCAATAAATTTGTTCAACTGAAGTGCCTTGACTATCGGACTAGAGGCAGTGCGCATCGCCATCTTTCAAATACACACTTACTTAAACCATGCATAATTGCATATCATTCAAGTCCACTCTACTCCAAAATTTTGACCAAGCATTCAGCAAAAGCACCGCAATTCATCATCCCAAAAGGCCAGGCCAGGCCAGGGGCTAGGGAGGGATCTCAGTATCTCACCAGGTCTCGGCGATGGCGGCGAACTTGGCGACCTCGGTGGGGTTCAGCGACGATGCGGTGGATCCGCCGCCGGACTGTGATGGACCTTGAGGCGGGGATGGAGAAGGGGGCGGCGGCGGGGAGGAGGCGGCGGTGCAAAGGCACCATTGGGGGAGCAGGGCGTGGGGAGGCGCGAGGCTAGGGTCAGGGAAGTGCACGACGCGGTGCGGGATGGAGGATGAGGTGGTGGTGGAGGAGAGGAGGGCTCGGCGGAGGCACGGAGGGAGGCGGCGGAGCATCATTTGCTCCGGTCAGGGGGTTGCGGGCGGAGTCGGGGGCGACACGGTGTTCTCCTGTTGCTTGAGGTATGCCAGGAGAAGGATCTGCCGCACGCCGCACGCGATCTGGATCATCGGATTCGAGATTGGACGGCTCAGATTAAGATTAAGATTTCGTGGAAAACACTGTCCTCCTCGGCACCTCCCTATTTTCCAAGAAGTAGAAAATCAAAGGTGGAGAACTGAGCATTGCTCGGTATGCTGGGAGCCTGGGACGTCCCGCCCGTGTTCGACTCCGTCGAAAAATGCGCTCACCAATTTTTGTGCGTGCATGCGCATACATGTTAGTAGGATAACGCGTTCTCATACTTCAAAGATCTTGTAATCTCTAATTAAAATTTTAATGTGTAAGAGACAAGTATGTATGTATATATATGAAAGTATATCAGTGCTAAAGGTTTATTCAGTGCTAAAATGCTAAAACTTTTACAAGAGTCATCTGATCAGGTCTATACGGTTCAGATCAAGGAGGGGAGGGTGGAACTCCACCTCATAAAAAATAATCTATGTGGGAATTTTGTGAAAGATTGATTAAATGAATTAAATGAGGTGAGGATTCCACCCTCCTTGATCCGAGCCGTACAGGTCAGATCAAATGACTCTGTATAAGTTTTAGCACTGAATAGACATTTAGCACTAGATATGCTATATATATAGTGTAAGTGTGATATACCTGAATTATGTGTGTCTTTTATGTACCCTAAAAAAAATGGAACCATATGCACGGTGCGTAATTGTTTACTTATCCATAGTAGATTAGCAGTTGACTGAAACTTGTACAATATATTGAAAAGTGTGGCCAACTGATTTTAGTTCTCGATGGAACAAATGAACAGCGCACCCTTGCCTGATCTGAAAAATTGCTATTCCAAGCGTTATGCATCAGCTGGATCAAACCACTCTACAGAAATACAGGTGACGCTTGGGCATGTGATCAAGGGTGTTTTGTTTGATAAATGTGTTTGCTCCATCGTCAACCCATTTCGCATCATCTTCTTTGGTTCGAGAACTAGAGTGAGTTGCTCTATCTAAGGTGGCAAAAAAGCTTGTGGAGCTAGCTCATCTTAGATTATAGCATTTACGAGCCAAATCGAGCCGAGCCAGGGGTTGAGCTTAAGTCCGTAACGAGCTGAGCCCGAGCCGCTCGCTGGCTCGGTCGGCCCATTTGGCTTAGCAGCCTCTCCGACCCATTACAATGTGAACGGGTGAATGACCAAGTGCCCCTACCACCCGGCCAATTTTGACCTACTGGTTCTCGTCCAATCATCCCCTTCTCTTTCCGTTCGATCCAAAGTTCCGAACCCTACCACCCGGTCCCATTGACGGCGGCGGCCAGGGAGGTTCCCTCGCGGCTCCCTCACCGTCCCTAGCCGTGGTTCCCTCACCATCCACAGTCATGGTTCCCTCGCCGTCCACAACCGCGGTTCCAACTAGTCAAATTTGTTGGTGGCGTATCACTAGGAATAAGATCACTAGGATTATTGTGAGTGGTTTTTCTGTTTCTTTCAAATCTGGAGTTTAGCTTTTCCATTTATTAAAAAAAATAGAAAGGGTCAGCACCTTCCCTTCCCAAGCTTGTTTACAAGTTTCCACAGAAAAATTAGTTTGGTTTAGCTAGAGTACCAAAAGTTAGCACCTTCCCTTCCCAAGTGTTCATGGCTCCCCCAATCCACACAGAAAAAAGTATCTATTTGAGGTACAGCAGGTAGTCCGTAGCTTTACTTGGACGTTTACAGGGAACATCAAGCTAGATATCATCCGTCGAGAAGAAATTGAACTCAATGCGTATCATGCCATCAGTTTGCGTATACATTGACAATATGCATTCACGATGAATTGTTGTATGGTCTTATGCATATTCTGTAGTTGTAGTAGTATGTATGCATGCCAATTTTCACCCCTCTTTTGTCACTGAGAGGCAGTCTGGATGACAACAGCTTAATGAGGACTGGAAGTGTAAAGTGAGGTTGTTAAATCACTCCAGGATAAGCACCAAGATTAGTGGCACAAATTACCAAGGGTTTGGTGTAAGACCATACATGTCAGTATGTCACTGCTGCCGCACGCGTTGAAATTTTATATTATTGCTACTACTTGCAACAACATCAGAACTGAAATTTTATATGAAATTTCCCGTGTCTGGGGATTTCCAATGTATCTGTGTATGCATACGTGCTATGAATGACTAAATTTATCATTTCTTCACAGATTTTTGGGAGGCGGATGTCCGTTGTCCGTTCACACAAAGTTAAAGTCAAGACCTTTTGTTTCGTAGCAACGTTGAAATCAGAGTTCAAGACTCCGAACCAAACTGTCAACGGTTGAAACCTTTAAATAGAAGACCTTTTGTTTGTTGTTCTCATTATCTCTTTATGAATCACTCATGAACTATTAGTTGAATGTAACACAGTTGGTACTGGCTTATTTTGTAATTTGTACATAACTACTGGTTGCATAATTGCATTGCATTATGCAATTTGCAAATTCCACATAACGAGCCTAACAAGCCGAGCCAAAACTTTTCACCAAGCCGAGTCGAGCCTCTCACTACTACAGAAATCATCATTACAGACAGTTCAAAAATGTCATCACAAACGGTTTTCTGAACCGTCTGAATTTATGAGTCAATGATAATCGAAGGTTATCACAGACAGTTTGTGAGCCGTCTGTGATAAATACAATACAGACGGTTTGTAACTCAAACTGTCTGTGAAAAACACTATCACAGACAGATCGTTTGTGACAGTGAATCACAGACGATTTATACTATAAAACTTTCTATGATAGTTCATTTTATATCTAAAGTTTTTTCTATTTTTCAGTTAACCTCAGGAAATGTTAGCTATATCTTTTGAAAACAAGCAAATACGATAACAAACATAGCAGAGAACATTTTATTTCTATTACAATCCACCATTATAACATCATAAGATTAAAATTCACTATTACAATATCACAAGAAAACATATCAGAGAACATTACATTTACATTACAAACCGAGCAGCCCTAACCCCATAAAGTAGCTTGAGTAGACCTTCTTGACGGCCACCTCACTATAAACTCCTGGGGAGCCCTAAACGCCACAAAGTAGCAACAGAATCATCGTAGTTACAGAATCAAATACTAGAAGAAACAATAAAGGGAGGTGTTGGCTGGCTGACCTGGTATGAGACCTTCAAATCGTCTGCACTCGCTTCCATCAGGTCGATCGAGCAGGAGGACAGTGAGAAGGCTAGAGATATTTTGAGCGCATAAAAGGTAGAAGATGGGTTTAAGTGAGTATTTATAGGGGAGGGAGAGGTGGGACAATCTGTGGGGTGTGGGTTGGTCAATTTCTATTGGCTAGAATTGGGTTGGAAAGGATTGACGGGCCCAGCAGTTAGAGACCAATTTATCACAGACGGTTCTAAACTAGAACCGTCTGTGACATATATTGGCTATGTATATACCGATATAATATAAATAATTAGTCTCAAAATATGAAATAACAAAATTCTATATGGCTTATAAGTACTTATTTGAAAGGTTTCGACGAGATCTACAACTTTGCAGTTGAGACGAACTCCAAATTTTGAAGGAAAGATCAAAAATTTTGGAAAAAACAAAAATCAAAAACTTGCGATGCAAATTTGATGCTAAAGATGGCCGATTTTTGGGGTCTTTGAGGGCAACTGGCATATAGAATCCAAGAACTTACCACATACTGGCAATGCTCTTCTTTATCTCTACTACTTAAAAGAACTAGTTAACGGTTCGTACGTTATTCTATCTTTTCCATCCCTTCCCTCTTGGAAAAACGATTCATTCTCAGCTCTTCGCAACCGTCCGATCTCTCTCAATTGTCCACAGCCGTCCATCACCTCCACTCTCCGTTCATGCATGATCCCTCCGACCCTCCCCACCACCCGCGCCTCCCTCGACCCTCCCCACCACGCGCCGCCACCTGCTTCTCCCTCCCACCGATCTGAGTCGGGAACCGAGGAAGGGGAGCATGAATGTCCCCCGAGGAAGCGGAGGTGGACACATTCCATGGCCTCTACTCGTCTCTCGCTCTCCCTGGCCACTGGGATGTAGAACCAAGGACGCGCCGGTGGTGGTGGTGGAGGAGGAGGGTTTCGGGGTGGGGGACCTACTGTGCGACGAGGAGCTAGCAAGGGAGATGGCACAGTTTGACATCCATGAGTCGTGGGACGACATGGCCACGATAGAGGTAGCGGACCACCTCATCCCAGCGTTTCATGCCTACCAGATGCGGCATGGGTACCCATACTTGACGAAGCCTGTGGTACCAGGGCCACGGTGCTAGAGGTTGGCTCGGTGCTGCTGCTGTCCTTGCCACTGGGGATGCCCTGCAGCCATAGCCTGCTCATCGAGTGGCACTTCCCAGGCGATCGTCTCAACCATGGGCGCGACCGTGCCCTTGCCCCCCAGAACAAGCATGGTATGGGCTCTATCCCGCCGCGCGCCGCTGGGCCTAGCGTTCTTCCTAGCGATGCGTACATGGCACCACCGTCGGCGTGGCCTTGGTGCACGGTGGCTGTCAACTGGCAAGTCAAGGACCTCAACGTGTCTCTTGCCAAGAATGAGGACATGGTGCTCCACAAGCTGTTCAGGGGACCCCCCCCCCCCCCGAGGTCTTGAAGGCTGTGGCTAGGGAGATCATCCTCTACTGTGTGACCGCATGGAGATTAGCCATGGGCAGCGACTACTCGGTGTGGTCCTCAACCACTGTGATTATGGGCTCTAGGACTCCATCATCACCGCAATCACACGAGACAAGAAGTGGTTTTCTAGGATTTGTGTTGATAGGCATGTGCATAATCATTACATTTCTTGATGTTTCTTTTCTTTTCTTTTCTTAGTTTGTTGCAAAGATCTAATAATGAGGTTGATTTGATATGTTTCAGGTTATATGCAGTGGTGAGGATGATTAGGTCTTGCAGATCCTGGAAATCATTCCAGCTTCTGAGATATGCCATCATGCCATGGATGGCACCATCAATGATGCAGGGCCTCATACAGTGGTGCAGGCCTTCGTACAGTGTGTTCCTCCAAACATTGCCGAGGTAACTTGTTTTTCTTCCTCCAGCATGCCACCAATTATCTCTTTGGTTCCTTATTTTCTTGTTTGTCAGGAATTCTGTGAAATAGAATGCTATTAGTGTAGTTTGTGTAAGAATTTAGGATGCAATTGATGATAAGTGGCAGTTTGCAAGAATAATGATAATATATAAGGATTGCATGAATTTTCAATGCATATATATATATATATATGTATATATATATTGTTGAAATATGTTTTATGCAAGGAAATAACGACATGTTGTTCCCCTTTTAAAGTTGACATATTCTTGACTGCATGATGCCAATGATGTGTGCTTTGTTGGTTTTGCAGCCACTATCTGAAACCGTTGCCCTTGTGGAGGATATTGTAGTAGAATATGTCACTGCCTGGTAAGCTTGTCTTGCATTTTTTCCTTTTGCATTTTTGGTTCTAAGAGGGTACACCCCATTCATATATAACAAAATCATGTGGATGAAAAAAGGTTTTGATTGAAGCTTTGTTAAGTCTATACCCATGTTTTGAATATTTCTGAATTTTGAAATGGTTATTCCTGTTTTTGCATTCTCATACGAATAGTTCTTCTATGAGCTCCAAAATACTAAATTGCGCAAATTAGGCCCTCAATCCACTGTAAACCTTTTGCATTTCACTTCTAGGATAACAATAAAGCGCCTCTCGCTTGGGATATTGATGCGTTAAACTCAACGTCTGGTGTTCTAGGGGGAAAAACAAACAGGAATAGGACTACAATCTATTGCTTGCCGCTAATGCTCTTGAGACTTTTGTTTTTAATTTTGTGATGTACCCTTTTTCAATTTCGTTCTATAGTCCATTAGTTAGTTTTAGAAAGTTTAGGCACCTACCATAGCCATGCCACAAAGGACTTAACTGATTCTATTGCAGCAGAGAATTACCCATAATGGAATCTTCTTAACTGATTCTATTGCAGCAGAGAATTACCCATAATGGAATCTTTACATTCAAACCATTGGCCCTGATCATGAGGATAGATTTGACTTTGACCCACTTGATATCACCAAGACCTGGCTAGAGGATATCATCCCACTACAGCCAGTTGGAAGGATGGTCCTGAATAAGAACATTGATAACTTTTTTGCAGAAAATGAACAACTTGCTTTTTGCCCAACAATAACTGTCCCTAGAATCCACTACTTTGATGATAAGCTGCTCCAGATGAGAACTTTCTCCTATGCTAATACCCAAAGGCATCGCCTTGGTCCGAATTATTTGATGCTTCCTGTGAATGCACCAAAATGTGCTCACCACAACCAAGATACGTTGGTACATTTACAGTTGGATACTCTCACAAGACAAATATTGATGCAGCGGTCAAGATGGTAATTACTTAGATGTCTAGCATGCTTAAACTGAGTGCATTGAATAAGTAGATCTTGCAACTTATGTAGTAGAATTGATCATGCATCCCAGTGAGCTTGTCACTTTGTTCAAATATGAAATTTTAGTTATTGCTTTCCAACTTCATACATGTCTTTTATATAGTTTTTAGAGAACTTCACAATTATATTGTTCCATTATGACATTCGGACTACTGAATGGGATGAATTTGAGTGGTCAAAAAGGTTAATGATCATAGCCTATTAGGCTATTACATATTTGACTGCCAAAGGTTAATGATTTACTTCATGTTTACCCTAGGTGGTATGCCAAATGATTTTTGCATCCTGACATTGTTGCACAGTATGACTACATATTTATCTGGGATGAGGATCTAGGCGTTGAAAATTTCAATGCAGAAGTGTAAGCATTACACCATTGTTTCCTTTGTCTGTTTTTCTAGTGTTCTACTGAGGAAGATAATGCGATTTTTTAGTTACGTTGAGCTTGTTAGGAAGCATGGGCTTGAGATCTCTCAGCCTGGTTTAGAACCTGATAGAGGTCTGACATGGCAAATGACTAAATGACAAGGTGATCAAGAAGTTCACAAGTGAGCTACTGAATCTATATGCTTTATTGATGCTTAATTGTCACCAACCTGTATTAGTTTCTTGAGTGATATTTTGCTTTATACAGAGTAACTGAGGAGAGGGCAGGCTGGTGTAGTGATCCCCATCTGCCACCATGTTGTTGTTGTCGTCAAGTCCACTGTGACAACAACATGGTGTTGACTGCTAATGCTTACTCATTATCAGACTACCTGTGTTGGTCTTTATGTTATTTTACTGTCTTTAGGAATTATGTAGGAAGTGTGTTTCTCTGATGCCAACTCTGGAGTAAGCTTAATTTACTTTTGTCTTTTGTGCTCCATATTTTAGGTACCATATGTTGAAGATCTTACTGTTTGCAGAGGCGGAGCTGAGCCTTGGGCCGCTGAGGCAATGGCCTAAGGCCCAGCTGAGAAAATCCTTACTATTTTACTGTAGCTATCAACAGTGAAGGCCTTGGCATCTTTCCTTCCAATGGGCTAGGCCTCGGGCTGGCTTGTAACACCCCGGCCCCTTCCCTGAGCCCAAAGTACTAGCACCTACTCAATGATACTGCCAGTTTCGACTTTTGTCGCTAGACTTACGCAACAATTCCTCTAATCAAACAGCACCCAACGGCACTTGGCAGACACTTGACATTAAACGCAGCAGATGTATGAATTTGCTAATTACCAAAATGTACGTGTGCTATATCAGGCTAATCATGACATCTGTAAGTGCTAGGTGAGTTACTGTTGTACGTGGGATAACTGTGCTACTCCCACCTGTGCTTGTCTGGGTGAGTTCGAAGACCCCGCAAGCACATAATAAAATAATGGCGACAATAAAACAAATTCAATTGTCTAGGCAAGACACAATCATTGTATCTATCAGTAAATCACTTATCTTGCACACCTGCAATATAAACTCCGCAACTGTTCTATAATCATCAGTTTCTTTCATGCAGTGCAACACAATGTAATGCAATGCTATGTCCACATGCAATCTCCGAGCTCACACCGGTAAAGCTGAGTGTCCACCCGTCAATGGCCCACTCGTGCCCCACTCTCTTTCACGCGGGCCACAAACTCCACTCCCGTGGAACGCCTACCTTAATAGGTCTTACTGTGAGCACTCTGGATTAGTCATGTATCTTTCTCACCGACCTCACCGGAATAATTACATGACTTCCTCTCCGGCTTAGCTCATGCAACTCATATTATGATGATTGTAAATGATGCAACATCATTTCAGCAATCACAATCAACTCTCCACTAACTCCACTCCCATGGAGTGCCTACCTCAGTAGGTCTTTATCCCACCACCGTGGGATGTCTACGCATAGTAGACCTTTAACACCAGTGCGCAACACCATGTAATACTATCTTAACATGATTAGCAATCATATTCGTCTTTCGTTGCAATATAATCAACAACAAGTAGAGATATCATTTTATAAAATGATATAAAGCAAAGACCACAAAAGCAAACTCAGGCATTCACCACATTCCACTATTCTACCATGCACTTGCCTATCAGCCTGGCGTATGATGCGCGAATGGCACCGAGCTTGAACCGCCACCTAAACAAGCAACAATCATCTCAACTCATTGCTAACATTGTACATGCACACACGAGCAAATAATGTCGCTCTTACGCATAAATCTAGTACAGCCGATCTCCCTCTCACCGGACATCTTTTCGATGTTTCGGTGTTTAATCGGCAAATTAATCTATTTGGCTGTGCACCAACAGCCCAATTTCTACTACTAACTATTACCGGATGCTACCACTACTCTGGTACTCGTTAGCAGCAACGCCCTTCTCTCTATCCTTTCTCTCTCTTTCCATCCCCCGCCATGGTTCTACCAGATCAACAGTGGCAGTACCAATTTCACCGTCTAAGCATCCATATTAATAGATGATGTTCTAACGACTACCCAAGTCAATTCCAATAATCGACATATTTATGCAAGAGTCGATAAATAAACGGGAGAGAGGGTTTCGAGACGTTACCCTAAACCCCGAACGAGTGAATTGGGGCACGATCTGTCGTCCTTTAATCGGATCTGGCAACTCCAACGCCGGATCAGGCTTCCCCCTTTTTTCTTTCCTCTTTCTCTTCTTTTTCCTTCCCTTTTCTTTCCTTCTCTCTTCTTCTTTATTTTTTCTTTTCCTTCCCTCTCTCCTCTTTTTCTTCACCCAGCCGCACCTCCCTTTCTCTTTTTCTTCTCCCCACGCACGGTTGCTCCTCCTCTCTCCTTTTCTTTCTCACACCGACGCCTCCCCCTTCTCTTTCTTTTCTCACGGCGCAGCACCCCTCCTCCCTCCCCATCGACGGCGCCTCCCCCCTCTCTCTTTCCTCACCCGGCCAGCCCTACTCTCCCCTCCTCCCTCTTGCAGCCGGCCCCGGCCCCTCCCCTTGCCTCCTCGCGCGGCAAGTAGCCGGGCGGAGCAGGGGGTGGCAGCTACAGGGGGAGAGGTGGCAGCGAGAAGCGGCCGTGGGAGTAGTGGCGTCAGCACGCAGGGTGAGGGGTGGCGGCGAGCCACGAGGTGGTGCGGCGGGGTTGCGCGGAGAAGAAGGCGGCGGCGACGCGTGCACAAGTGGTAGCGCGAGCACGGGGAAGCAGCGAGCACAGGGGAGGGGAGGCAAAAACCAAGTTTGCTTCCTCCTCTCCCAATGCCCTCCTCTATATATATATATATATATATATATATATATGGTCTTGGCAAGGGCCTGGCCGGGCCTCCACAAGCCTCAGGTATGACATGGCTACGCCCCTGACTGTTAGAGTGGTTTCTTCATCTGCCAGAGTACCGCAAGTCCAACCACATTTTCAAAATTATTTAAACAAGAAAATATCCTAGGTAATTTCCGTACAAATCAAAGGTGATTGGGTGATACTTTATTTGACCAATGTTTTTGTTATAATATCCAAGTAAATAATAATTTCAGCTATTTAGTAGACAATGAGGGTTACCTTACCGCCTTTTGTTTTTATACAAGCCATTCTTTTGTTTCAAAAGAATGAAGGGGTGGATGTTTGCCTATTCACCATGTATGTACAAGAGTATGGTTCAGGTTGCCCATTACCAAATCAAAGGCATGTTTATCTTGCATATATCGATTCTGTCAAGTACTTCAGACCTGAAATCAAATCTATAAGTAGGAAAGCTCTCCGTACCTTTGTGTATCATGAAATTTTGGTATGAGAAATGCAAATAATCATCAAACACTTGTTCTTGATTTTCCTATTGAGTTCGTGTTTCTAGAGTCTGATTTTGCATCCAATTTGTTCTTTTCCTAGATTGGATATTTGGATTACTGCAAGAAACAAGGATTTGTAAGCTGCTCCATATGGGCTTGCCCATCTACAAAGCGTGATGATTATGTTTTATATTGTCATCCTACAACACAAAAGATGCCCAGGTTTTACAAGCTTCGGAGCTGGTTTATCTTCGTAACATGATATTTATGATTTAAACCTAATTAACTATTTGTGGGCCTTCATTTGGCTATCTTGTGAACTTTTTTAGGTACCAGAACTTGATCAAGAAGGCTGTTAAGTTGGGTGTAGCTGTGGAGCATAATACACTATTTGACTTTTTCATTCAGCCCACCAATCACCAATAAACGCAAGGCCAATATCTCAGCAGCATGCTTGCCATATTGTGAGAATGATTTCTGGCCTGTGGAAGCCAAGACTCCTTGAGAAGAAAGATAACACCTCACAGAAGAAAGAGACACAACTAGGAAGGCTCCTACGGGCTGCCAAACGTGACGACAGCAAAGGAAACCTTGAGGATATTTTATTTGTACACAAGGTTAGTTTATCTCATTAATGATTTTTGTCCCTTTTTTTAGTATTTTGTAGACACTTGACATCTTATTTTTCATTGTTGGCAGCTTAGAGAAAGATTGCGCACCATGAAAGAAGACTTTATTACGCTGTCTTTAGTAGTTTTGCAAGCATTGTCATCAACCTATTTTATCTGGTAAAAGTTAGGTTTGCACTAGCTACAAAAACTTTCACCTATGTGACCAGTAAGCATTTCTTCTTATTGCTTTTATTTTATTTTACACTGATAGGGGCGGATTTTTTTTCTTTTTGAATGCTTTCAATGGATTAGTTTTATGGTTCCGTTGCAACGTACGGACACAAACTAGTTTCACTGTACACAAATCGATCCAAATCCGTCATCTCAGAGCTCACAACAACTCTCTCGCCATAATATTTAGAAACAAAATATCATTGAAGCATTACAACATGTTTTAGACTGACTACTGGAGAATTCATTTGAACAATCATCCAGTCCGATTTTCTGTGATTTGGCTCACCAAGAGACCTCTTTCAAGATTGGACTGCTAGACCGAGATAGTCTAGTGCTCTTCTGGTTATTCAAAACTGTCTCCGACGCTTCAAGCCAGCAGATACAGTGAAGAGGTTCTGAGAGCTGTCAAGAGAGGAAATTTCAGGAACGAACATGGTGTTGTCATACACAGGATAACGCAAATTCCCTTGCCAATAGAGCCCCGAGGCTGTTGGCGGTGAGGGAACCTCAGGTACTGCCCATGGATTCTCAGGCACTCGGCTCAGAGATTCATCAGCATCTAATCCGGGCACGCCTAACTGTTCTTCGGCAACCACGCCTTCAGCCAGACGGCACTGTGGAGATCCCCCAGCACTCCCCAGCTTAGTATTGTCACCGTGTACCAAAAACAAGGATGGAATGAGAACAATATCTAGATGGAAAAAACTCATCCTAGTGGGGAGAGAAATCGTATTGAATAGTTCGTTTTTTATGGTAATAGCAAGTCTCCCTGCATGTGAATAGATGCAAATGCTACACTAAAATCTAGAATTTTGTTGTGTCAGCGTATATTATGGTTTAGCCACCACTATCGCAAATTGAACAAGCCGATCTAAAAACTTCATTATTGATTGTTAAAAAGTTAGTCACGATGAGTAGTTGTGATGAATTGATACTAGTAATGATGGTGACAACTGACAACTAACAAGCATACAGTAAGCTAACATAAAAAAAAGGGAAACTTCTCAAGTCACAAACCTTCTAAGCTTGAGAATAATGGTTAACAAATTTTAGAATGCCAAAAATTTATGCTAGAGTCTGAAAACCAATTCGATCTGCATTCTAGCTTGACTCTGGGACCCACCCATCAGCATATTAGTAATTAGTTATTAGAAGAAATTAACTAGCTAAGTTCTGATTATTCATTATCTAAATCAGCTTAGGTGCTAATTTCCCCTTAGTAGATGCTTTAAAGGTTCCCACTCTTAATATTCTGGAGTGAACTCATTTGCAACAAGACTATTATATCACAGTAAATGGTCCTAAATTCAAATGCATCAAGCTGCTGAACCAGTAGTAATTTTAGCCAATGGCATCAAGCTATAGGCCTGTTTGATATGGCTGTGGCTTTTGGCTTTTCGCTATTGACGGCAAGAAAAGACAGGCAACAGAGCAATTCACATCTATATAATATTTAGATTACCTTAGAAGAACCATGCTCAGCAAAGCCAAACTTTGGACCATATTCTGAGTTACCGAAGAACTCATCCACAGGCCAATCGGGTAGACTGTCACCACCTGAGAATGGCAAGTGGTAGCCCCGATCACTGTCTCTGTTAATTTGATTGGAGAAGGCTGCCGTGGTCTGGCTAGATAGCAAAAGTGTTGGACTTTCCTCTGACAGGTACTTAGGTGGAGGCTCTACTGATCTAATTGCACTGTTGTTCATAGTCCAATCGACCACTCCTGTCCTGGTATTAGGAACAGAATTCTGCCTAGAATAATCTCCATTAATAGCATTTTGGCTGGGAACAGACGCAGTGCTTTCACCTGAAAATAAGACTGTAGGATTTCTCCTCGGCAAATGTTTAGTTGGTGAACCCACTGATCCACCAGCAGCATTAGCATGCTTGTCGGCAATAGGTGGAACTGGATCAGCAGGATCAAGGCCAACTTGAACTCCTGTTAGCAGGAATCTTTGATGTACTGACACAAAGGAATTTACTGTGTGAATAGCAACATCACAATCTCTACAAAGTAGCGCTCGGTCCTCCAGGCAGAAGAAGTATCCAGAAGCCTCCTGCAATGAGAAATAGATTCATATTCGCATATAAGAAATTAAGGATTAATATCCAGATGCTGCATTAGTTGTGCCTTTGCACATGGGCCTTGCACATGCCGGCCAACTGAGCCATGGCAAACTACATCATCCAATCATTAGACAGGAGCCACATCCAAATTATCCAGCCTGGTACCATAGCTCAAAGAACTAAAACAGTACAGCAGTTGGTCATATGGCAATTTAGCTCAAAAACATAAAATACCATAAACAAAGGACAGAGTTTGAATAAATAAAGATGCATCTAACAAAAAGCACCCACTGGACAAGGCTTTTCCTCTGTGTCTGCTTCACCGTCCATTTTGTCAGAGGCAACCACCTTGCAATTTTTTTTGCAGGCCTCACGACTTAAAAGTTGCCTTACCACATAATAAAGTCAACATACTATACATAGACTCAAGAAAAAAACTTTACTAGAATGATGAACTTACTGTGTCCTATTCATATTCATACCCAGCTTATATGACATCTTACAAAAAATGACAGTTCTAAAAAAGGACAGAATGTGTTACAGAAACCTCACTTTGAAGGTACAACTTGTGACCCCCGAGGTCTACCACACCCATGTAGTAATAAACATTCTCTCCAATCAGAACGCATAGACACCAATGCATCACAAAGTGTGATACAATAAACACACAATGAGATTATATATACTATTTCTTTGTAACATTTGTAAAGCATTTTTTAAAAAAAATACATCTAAGAACCAGTGTGACAAAATAACATGATCAACTATTGTAAAACGTGTTCAACCACCACATGCTAGGATTTACTAGGTATAGGCCTTACAGTCTACCTCAAAGCACAGAAAATGGAAAACATTTCAGAAAAAAGGTTTCCAATGTGTGTTGCCTGGTAGGAGAGCCTATGCAACTGGGCTGGTCAGACATGGCCATAGCTTAAGGTTGTCTAAACAATAAAATGCAGCTTAAGGCTTAAGCTAGGCTTTGTTAGATGTGTATTTTCCCTATTATATAAGGATTTCCTGCATATATATCATATATATATACACTTGTATATTATATATATATATATATATATATATAATATATATATATATATATATATTGGTTTATTGGTCTCATGATAAATACAAGCGCTATTCATAACATGATATCAGAGCAAATCTGGGTTTTTTTGTCAAGCTGCCGCCATCGCTAGTTCTTCTCCAGCTGCCACCGCCGCCTGGCTTTGCCTCCATTGCGCTTGTCATTGCTGTTTCCTTCTCCACCTTCAGGGACCCCATCCCTTCGCTCATCGCACCTATCTTCTTCTTCGCCCACAGGTTCATCAAGACAGGTCCCAGGAGTTGCGACGCTTTGGGGGCACATCGCTCGTCTTTGCGGCCGCTGCTACCCTCCCTGGGCCACCGCTCGGTCGCCCGGACGCCGTCACCATCAAACCCAAGGTCGCTCGGATCCGCTCACCCAAATCGGATTCGACATGAGCCCACCGAAGCCCAAGTCACCGCCAAGCCCCGGGCGCCACGCCCAGAGCCCGTACTCAGTTTGATTCTCCAATACATTTTTCATACTGATTCTGCTAAGGAGTACTTGTCGGGAGTCCTTCATAGTTTTCCTGCCGAGCAGGGCACTCCCTCAATTTTCTTGTCGTAGTGCTCTTGCCCAGAGTGGTGTGGCTGAATTTAAGCATCGTCATATTCTTGAGACAGCATGTGCTCTTATGCTTCTACTGTTCCATCACACTTCTAGACTGCAGCTGTTTCTACTGCTACTTTCCTTATCAATATTCAACATTCTTCTGCCCTTTAGGGTGGGATCCTAATTGAGCGTTTCTATGGCAAGACTCTTGGTTATTCTAGTTTTCGCCTTTTTGGGTGTATGTGTGCTATGTTCTTCTTACACCTCGTGAGCGCACCAAGCTGACCGCCCAGTCTGTAGAGTGTGTTTTTCTGGGCTATAGGGTTGAGCATAAGGGATATCATTGTTGAATTCTCTTGGCCAACATGGATTTCTCGAAATGTCACTTTTGATGAGTCTCATCCTTTCTACCCTCGTCCTTCTCCTTCTTCTACTCTAGCATATCCCATTGAGTCACTTTCTTTCCGAACTTTTCCTGCCACCCCCATAGTCACCACACCTCCACTACAGTTTTTGGCCTCTTCGATGCCTTCTTCACTATCGGCGCTACCTTCGCCACCGACACCCCCTCCAAAGGTTCCTTCTGACTTTGTTCCTTCTTATCCCCTCTACTACACTCATTTTCCGCGAGTTGAGGTTTCTTCTGATGCGTCATCTTCTTCTGATGGGTCATCTTCTTTGGCTTCTCGATATGCTCTTCGTGATTGCTAGTCTATTCGGCGTCCTGAGCGCTTTGGTTTTGTTGTCGCTGCTATTGCCGAACCGACTTATTATGATGTTGTTGTTCATCAAAAGTGGCAGTATGCGAAGGCGGAGGAAATTGCTGCCCTTGAGCGTACTAGCACGTGTGATCTTATTCCTCTTCCTACGCATGTTACTCCTATCACATGCAAGTGAGTCTATAAGATTAAGATCTACTCTGATAGTTCTCTTGAGCTCTACAAGGCTCGTTTCGTGGCACGTAGTTTTCAGCAAAAGTATGATCATGATTATGATGAGACTTTTGCTCCTGTAGCTCACATTACCACTGCTCACACTCCTTATTGTGGTGTCTGTTCGAGCATGATCCATCTCTCAACTTGAAGTAAAGAATACTTTTCTCGACAACTCTAACACCAACATATCTAATTTTCCTTACTGGTTTGGAACATATGAGATGTGAACTTTAAAACATAAACATATTACTACCACATTGTTAAGGCAAATTCTAGAATGCATAGTTTACCAAAAGCAAGTAGTATATATGTTGATCCCTCTCCTCTGGGACATGGGAGCAAATCTGTTAGCAACAAAATGAGGGAATGAGTTCATTAATCTGCACTTTCAAAGCCACAGCCTTCACTGGTTCACTTTAGGCTTAATTCAAAAACCAGGGACTAATCCCATCGCTTCCTGGGCTCATTTGATTTGATAAACTCACTACCCCTGTACCAATATTAGTGCCTCAAAAGGGAGTTTGCATCTCTTAATAGGTCAACCGTTTATGTAAGTTAATATTAGGGATTAATTGCATGTTCACCTTGCCTCTGCTTCTTCACCAGTTGCATATCACAAAAATTCAACCATTGGACACAGGTGCACAACGCTATAATCCCATCGCTTCCTGGGCCCATTTGATTTGATAAACTCACTACCCCTGTACCAATATTATCTCTACTAATGTAAAAGATGAGTTTGTCCATCCACCCCGTACCTCGCTCGATCGATCGTCACACCCTCATTCCGCTCAATCGCTCATGCCCTCCTCGTGTAAAGAAAACCAACGATCCCCCTCCCACCAGTCTGACCAGAGAAAACCTGGTCAAAAAATCAGAGCATCTCATAACGTGGCAACTGCTCCCACAATCTCCTCTCCCGCAGGCGGCCGCCGTTATATTCTTCCCACGATCGTGCGCTCCTTCGTCCCTCTCGTTCTATCCTCCTCTCCCAGACAATCTCTTGCTCCTTACCACCCATCTCCTAAATCTCCACCTGCCAAGGAGGAAGCTCTGCTCTGCAACATCACCAGCCTGAGGTGATAGCCTGCCGAGGAGCAGGACGAGTCAGGTGTGGAGCGCCAGTGGATGCGGGCTCCGGACACCATGGAGCATTGCTCTTCTTTTCGAAAATTGGTGTTCGGTTTCAAGTGAATTCCGATCCTGCACCAACTCCAGCAACAAGTTTCGATGGCCATGCGCTTCTCCTGGAGTGCGTGGAGGTGTGACTGTGAGATGAAGCGGTTGTGCAGGTGGGAGGGAGGCACGGGAGCTCAAGCCGAAGCCTCTCTGCTCTTCGCCGCTGGGCACGCTAGCCATGCCAATGCTGTCCGTAGCATCCTGTCTCCCAGGTACACAAAATTTTTCTGTTCCTAAAATATTTTGTTTCCCTGCTTTGTTTCGTTTTTCTAAGGTGGTTGATGTGGAGTGGAGGACGATGTAGTCCTGAATATTAAAAATTATGCACCCTTCAGATCAGACATCATGCCTTTTTTGTTAGCCTATTTGAGAATTTTTTGTAGTATCACCGCTTCTGACCTATGAGTATGCTTGATATGGCCGTGTGGTTGCATAATGATATGGTTAATGATCTCCCGGTGAGCTACCGTTCAATTTGATATTGGCCAAATTAATGTAGGTGTTGACAGCTCTTGATGTTGTTCATCAAGGCACTGACGTTATGCTGAGGAGGCAGCTGAATTCAGTTTTTGAGGCTGACCTACGCCCAGATGATTCATTAAAGATGATGAGTTCCAACTGATGCTACAGCCAGTGTTAGCCACAGGTTAGTCCAGCAGAGGCAACCCTCTTGTACGCTATTCCCTCCATTCTTTTTTATATGTTTTAGAATACGTGTAGACAATCTTTTCAAACTTTGACCGCTAATATACACAAAAGTACTTGGATTCTTCACGTGAAAATGGTACCATTAGATTTGTCATATAAAATACTTTTCGAGACAAATCTATACACATGATTTTCATGTATCCAACAAAATATGTGAAAAGATATCGATAATCAAAGCTTCGAAAGCTTGACTATACACATCCTAAAACGACATTTATTTGTGACTAGAGGGGGTAAGTCCTTTGGCTGTTGACACACGTTCCATTTGGTGACGATGAAATTGTTCTGAAATGGTTGTATAATCATAGGCAAAATTTGTGATTTGATGATCACGTGCCCAATATTTGATCATGAAAACATGTCCTTTGGTGTTAAACGATATGTCACATCACAAACCTTGGTTTCATGTATTGGCTCATATATACAGTTCGGTTGGTGTTTCATAAAATTGTATCTTCTCACTGTTGATCAAGTTTTCTACGAGGAATTACTTGCTAGGAGCAATATCAGAATATTTGCTGCGCTGGGAAAGGATGGAGTTTTAATTCTGCCGGCATATTTACCAAAAATATCGTCTACAATGATGTTCTTACATGTTAGATGTCTCATGTACTTTCTTTGTACTAATGTTGCAAAAGAAACAAAGTCGGCTACTACATGTGGACATTTGTGTCCTATTTGATTTCTTTACGACCTTGTGCATACATGTTTCTCTATATGTGTGTGAGATAAAACTACTGTCAGTGGTACGATTTTGGATCACGTTTCATTGTATGTATCATCTTCTTTTGAGACTTCGTTTCAACGCACGAGCACCTTACTAGTAGCGCCTCAAAAGGGAGTTTGCATCTCCTAATAGGTCAACCGTTTGTGTAAGTTAACATTAGGGATTGATTGCATGATCGCCTTGCCTCTGCTTCTTCACCAGTTGCATATCACAAAAATTCAACCATTGGACACAGGTGCACACCGACACCGCTATAACCTAACATGTTCTCTTCAAGCTCAACATGGATACCACATTACCACCTACCTATGGGCATTTTTGCCACAAGTGAAATCAAACAGTAGTTAACAAAGTCAAGGTGTACAGCATGAGATAAGCAAAACGCTTTAGCAACAGGGTTTTTGCTTATAAATGTTCATCATGGCATCAAAAGTAATTTTTTTGGCAGTGTTTGGCATAATAAAGCATTTGTTGTATTCAAGTTTGTCCAAGTGACACTTCAAAAATAATGATGCGCATGCACACAAGACCAAGATTCAAAATAGGGGTAGATCAATGACAATAAGGATCCTGAGGAGACACTGCACATCATAGGAGCAGGCTAGTCTCTTGATAATTCTAATAACCCAACAACATATCGAAGGATGGTTTCCATGAGACTGGGAAAGCCTAGGGAATATCTCCATCCTATTATGCTGGGAAGTGTGAGCAATTGGGAGCACGAAATGAACTCACTAATTTTCCATGGCAATCAGGTCATGAGTACGGGCACGCTATAAGAATGCATATTCATGCTCTGGAAACAAAGACTATGCACAACAACGGATGCCAATGAGCCACATGGTTGGTAGAAATCATTTCACGCATTTTTGGCTCCAGGATTACGCTAATTCCTCTTTGTGCTTCTATGTGCTTACCATCCCTAAAGCAGCTTGACATGCCGATAAAAGGTAGTAGCTTCGTTTCACTAACTAAATTCTCCCGGTAAGAACATCCTAAACTACTGTATTTGCAAACAGGAGGACATATATAGCTAATCAAATAAACGCCTCCGGAACCAAAACTACCTGCTTCCTGCACAGGCACCCCAATCGAGAGACAGAAGGGCGGGGCAATCTCACCTGGCAGATGTCGCACTTGGGCACGTCCGGCGCGGCGGCGGGCGCCGCGGAGGCGCCGTCGGAGAGGAGCGGCACGCGCTGGTGCTTCCCCGCGAGCTTGTTCGCGGCGTGCACCTCCTCGTCGCAGGCGGTGCAGAGCGCGGCCTCGTCGGCGCAGCACAGCACGCGCGCCTCCGCCGCGCCGCACGCGTTGCACTGGATCTTCATCGCCCCCCGCAGCAGCAGCTTCTAGGGTTTTACTCTTCCTCTCTCTCGTGGAGGGGAGGAGGATACAGTGATGCGATTGGATCGAGCTCTCTCCCACGGCTTTAGCTTTTAACCGGGTGTAGGGGTAGCGAGTAGCGATTAGCTGCTGGGTTTGTTTAATTAGTGGTGGGGTGTGGTTTACTTTGCTTTGGGAGGCGGGTGATTAGCGAGGCGAGCAGACGAGACGAGAGGGAGAGTACGAGACGAAGCGGTGGTCAGACAGCATAGCAGAGCAGAGTGGGACGGACTAGCGTGGCCAGTTAACCGAAGCGAGGCGGAGGCGTGGCTGCCTCGCTCGATGTCGGCACTGCCCGCCCGCCGCCGTGGATGGACAACGCGGGGGCGATTTGAGGGACAAATTTTGGCTTTGCAGGTCGACTACCGGTGATATGTGGCAAATGATTTTTAGTTCTAGTGTTAGTGTTTATATGTATAAATTGAATATTAAATAAGATATTATAAAAATATTCTCTTAAATAAGTTATTTTTTAAAAAGATGAAGAAACAGTATAACCATAAACTATAACATGAAGAGGTCTTTAGTCTTATTTAGATCACTCGCCGTGTTTGCTATCTGGATCAGCGGGGCGTGATGATTATCTACAGGGATGAAAAGGGATTGGAGCCAACTGGGGGCTAAATTAAGTGACTACCTGCTAACATTAGGTAGGTTTTTGATTTGACCTGTAACATCTTTGGCTGTGTTAACCGTTTGGCACCTCTTTCCGCCAAAACAAGATTGGCGTTGCTTGCGCAAATATTGAATGTTCAAGTTTTGGGCTTTTGATGGTTTAACAAGATTTGGGAAAATCTGTAGGTATGTAAAGAGAAGTGCCCATGCTTTACGATTGATTAATTTTTGGGCTGAGTAACGAATTCTGTCCCATAATTTGTCCAATTCCATTGACAAATTTTTTTGACCCAAATGGTCAAATGGAAGGGTCAACACTACAAACCTTACAAGACTGAACTGTTCATGTACTTGCAAGCTTCCGAGCAACTCATCATTACGTTGAATGGCCGTATCAGCGGATTCAGCACGTGCGCACTGAGCACGGCAGCACGGCACAGCCGCACAGAGAACAAAAAAGAGTTTTCTTTTTAAGAACCAACGCAAGGAGATTTTTTTTCAGGAGATCATCATAAGTGGCATCTAACACGGGCTTCATTCTTGTAGCACTCAAACTGTTCTTCTTCTGTGCTGGCTTACTAGTCTAATAAATTATAATTGCTATAAGATAAAAATCAAAAACCGTTAAAAAGCCAAAAAAACAGCCATCTTCCCTAGAAACAGTGTTTTTTCCTAACAAATACTAAACCAGCGATTTCAATTTCAGTAGTAGATATGATTGGGCAGAATTTCTACAAGTTCAATGTAAATCTAACTTCATTTTTTGTTTTCTATTTTGGCCTGATGTAGCATACTACCATACTACTCTAGCATAGAATCCAAGATCACGAGAACTTAAATGGAAACATCCAACAACTAGAAAACAGAGAGGTATGACAGGCCAAGAACATTAGTAAAATGCACTCGTCTTCATAAAGCAGAATCCACAAGTACCATGACCAGGGAAATGTACATTACTCAGTAAAAGAACATCCGAGTTTGATACGACGTGATGCCAAACATAAACCCCAAGTAAACCTTTTTCAACATGTCACCACCCAACAAACCCAAGCTAATTATTCACTGCATATTACGTGACACGCCAAGCAGATGCAAACCCACAGAGGAGCAAACTTAGTCTCAGATGACCAAAATAGCATATGAGGACTTAGAAAGACTGCTCCAGCAGATAATCGCCAAGCCTCTCCACTATCATATTGCACTGGCCCGGAGTCATTGGCTCATCGTAGATACCAATTATCAAGGCCAGGTTGGTCTTCTTGATAGTAATGCCTCCAGTGCCCTGTAAGGAATACAGAAACAAAAGGTAAGGAGCAATTATTTATTATTGTGAAAAAGAAAATCAATGAACGAATTGAAAGCTGCACATTTCGCATGATTCTCAGTCTATTATAGGAGGAACCTAATGCAAAATTGTGCAACTTAAATGAAACGCATTATGCAGTAATTACTAGCAACTTTCCTTATGGGGGATATCACAAAACAAGTCTCACTCTGAATTAAACTGGATAATGGCAATCTAGAGGCTTAACTACTAACTAATGATGTTACACATTACATGTGCAGAAGCCTATTTGTCCATTTAATGGCTGCAACTGTGATTTGCTGACAGCTAGAACGAAGATGGCAAAAAACTAAAGGCAACTACAATCAGCTTCAGTCTACACACTACAAGCAAAAGCAAATGCGTGAGAACAAGCTATGCATTTATTACCTGCTTCACTATGAAGCTTATACAGGCTAAACATTATTAATACAGTTCAGCAATTGTAACATGTCACATGAATTGCCTCAAATGTTTATTGTGGATCATGAGTCCATGATATCCTAAAGAAAGGCATTCATCTGATGCAACGCAGTTGCATTAATGAGTTAACGCAGTATAGCTCCTTCAAAAGTTGACAGTTTCATCTTTGACACATTCATAACTTGATTCGCACCATCGGCATAACTTGATTCAGTTCGGTTGGCAAAACTAACACAAGTATTGAAGTAAAAAAAAGTCACAAGCAATGCTGGAATTAAAAAAAAAGTTTACCTTCTTTCCTCGGATGACAGACCCAGCTTCTCCTTGGATCACCATGTATTTTGTGCCTCCAAGGAAAAGACCAGTTGGTGCAAGAGTTCCAGGTGCATCAAAGTCCGTCATGATGGCAGCAATCTCCTCAGGTTTGTACTGCAACATGCAGAAGCAGAAAACAAGAGAACTCAATGATAGTGCAGGCAAAATAAAAAAAACAGCTATAGTTAAACACATGGTGTGCGTAAAAACATAAAGAACTTATGGCACCCCCAAGACACCCTACATTAGGCTTCCATTGTAAATCCAATTCCTGCTGAAACAAGACGATAGCTATTACCAGTATCACGCAACAATATGATATCGTCATGATGAAACAAACTGTCAAAGCAAACCTATGGTAATGCTAGGTCATTTACTAATAATATAATTTTCCCGGTTAGGCACTTACTTCCAGACGACAGCCGAACAATATGGGGCACAACTATGCAACATAAATAGCCATTTCAGCTGAAAGCTATATGATTCCATAAATCAAGAAGAGAGGACATCGAAGCAGCATGGTATCGTCCAGTAAAAGCAAATGCGCCATGTAATGTAACACCATTGGCACTATGTTAATACAAACTTATCTGGCGCAATAACATGCTTCGGTGAACATTTAGCAGCTACTCCACCTATGATATTTACGTGTAACCCAACGCTAAGTGCTTGCGGTAGTATGACAATTTCAATTTCTGAATTCTGAGACTAAGAAATTTCTAAGACTAGAAAGTATGTGCGGAACGGCCAACCGGATCACACCGGTAGGCCAATGAATCCGATCTCACTGGAAATTCCACCATTTACACATCGTTAAAAACGCCCCTCCTATTCACAGCATACTCCCACAAGAACCATACTGACAGCACACCCCCACAACGAAGCCCCAGCAGCACCAACCATGGAAACAACACTTGGCACCATGCACCCGAAGCTAAAAGATCCGCATCTCGCCTCGTCGGACAAGATCCGGATCTCAACTCGCTCCGATCCGGCCGCGGGGAGCAGATCGCGGCAGAGGCAGATCTGCCCACGCGCGCGGATCTAGATTAGCACGAGAGGGTCAACAGGAGCACGAGAGAGAGAGAGAGAGAGAGAGAGAGTGACGGGGGGATACCTGGGGGAAGTTGGTGGACCGAGCCCAAACGCTGCCGTCGTGGCCGACGATGGCGGCGGAGGTGAGGGTCTGGCCCTCAAGCTCGCACATCAGGTGGTCGTCGACGTACGCCTGCCACGACATCTTGCTCCTCCCTTCTCCGGCGGCGACTCGCCTCGCTTCGCTTCTCTTCGGTTTCTCTCCGTCTGCTTGGATCGCACGCGGCCTCGGCTGCTTGTCTGCCTGGACGGCTGGGGCCTGGGGTGGTGGGGGTGGGGAATATGCGTTCTCCGTCTCCTTTTTCATTTTCTATTTTCCATTTTTATTTACTTTTTACGTTTCTAGAAATGGAAAAAAAGGAAAATGTGTCTTGTTGGGTAAGGCATGGTGAGATATGTGAATAATATGAGATTTTTAGTATAGTTTTTCGCAGGGTGGATCAGATGTAAGTATAATAATTTTAGCTTAGTTTGCGTTACTTGAAGTATTTATGTTTTAGACCGCATTTTAACTTTGAGCGTAAGTTGAAGCGGTAAAGAGGGTGTCGGTTTAGGGAGGGCTCATTTGTGCTTTTGAAACTTAAGCTTCTAATTTTTTGATACTATAGCAGTTTTTTTATACGGTAACTGTTGATAGTTTTTTTTTTGCTTGATTAATTGTTAAAAAAATAAAAAAAATTATATCATCATGGCAATGCAAAGAAATAAAAAATACAAAAAGCTAAAAAGATGAAAAAATGAAATAAAGAAATTACAAACTAAAACTTTAAGTGCAAATAAGTACAATCTTACAGTAGAAATGGTAGTTTTGGTCAAAGATGACAGGTAGTAGGAAATGTTAGAAAGGGTAGTGGTAGACTGGTAGTCTAAGTAGAGGCGGCGGGCTAGGGTGAATATTAAGGTCCCGTTCATTTTGGTTTAAAACTAGTTTTTTCTTTTGATTTTTGTTTTTTTCACTATTCAGTAATTTTATTTTTTCTATTTTTTAAAGATTTTTGGGCTTTTTACCTTTTCTTTTTTTCTTGTATTCCTTTGTATTTTTCGTGATGGGCTAACATGTTTTTCTATTTTTAATTTTTTTAATTTAATTATACCAAATAAGCCAACTCAGTTACAGTAAAAAAACCATAAGTCATCGCTATTCCGAACGCCCCCTAAGACGTCCTAAAAAAGTGTTAGTTAAAATTGTATAGAAAATGAACATTTGTACCGTAATTGTTCTGTGAATAAAAATCAATATTACATAAAGGTACGAAGAATTTACTGGAATTGCCTGATGTTATCATAAGTAATTTTACTATCGATTCATTCATCTACACTCAGAAAAAGTATAATAATCCTAACACAAAGTAATTTACTACCAATCGCAAGCAATTTTACTGCATTACCACAAGAGAGTCACTGTTAATGCCGTGTCAGGCCGCCCCGCCATGGCGAGATGTTGGCCCAAGCACAAATGCCCAATCGAGTCGGACCGGCATGGCCCGTTTGTTGTTCGTGTTGTGCCGTGCCTGGATCGAACCAACAGGACCATACCTTGGGCCGTCACGGTTTGCCCCGCCCGTTTAGCCAGATCTGGATGTAAATAAGTGTAATAATTTTAGCTTAGTTTGTGTTACTTGTAGTATCTGTCTACCGACGTTTCGGATCGCGTTTTTAGCTTTGTGTGGAAGTTGAAGTGGTAATGTAGCACCTCACACACCAACGCGAGATACTAATATGGAATGTTATCGCCAAAGTAAAGAATAAATAAGAGCAACGATAGAAGTCACAAAGAAATTAAAACTTTAATAGTAATTTATTAGAGAAACAGTGAAAGCTAAAATAAATATTTGAAACATGGGACCAATCTACTTCTAACCAAATAAAGAGTAAATAAGATAACATAATTAGTGACAAGTCACAATACTAAAAACTCGAGTCCTTCCACCCATACAAGTTGCTATCACTCCACTGACCTTTTACTTGAGAATGGAAAGAGCAAGCGTAAGATTTAGAAATCTCTGCAAGTACCCAACAACGGTCGTAAGCAAAGGTGTAAAAGATAAATAATTCAAACAAGTAATTGACACATATTAAGTGTAATGAAACTATGTTACCAGAAACATTGATAAGGATCGAAGATAGATATAATAGAAATGGTGAAATTAAAGATACTTTATTTAGCAAGTCATAGCAATAGCACCGTCAATTACTTCCCACATACTCGATTGTATGAGAATAATCAGACATGTCACTATCCTCGACTGTATAACCACAAACGGTGTATAATATCCTGAGTAACGAAAGTGTACGGCCCCCCGTACATTACTAAGTGGGTGGCAATCTCCCTTATATGTGGGTAACTCTAGACCAGGTAATCGTTATATTATTAACAGATTATATGGTGAGAGGTTAAGGTAACTAAGAGAAAGTTAGGATAAGGTTATGGTAAGTGAAAGGATTTACTAAGATTAAAAACAAAAAAGCATAATTCCCGATATGAGGCGATGTGGAATGACAATATGGCGATAGTGATATAAGAATTATTCTAAAAAGGGCATCATAACATACACTTAAAAAAATCATACAATTAACGCATCATGATAACAAGAAAAATAAACATAGCAGTCCTAAAGTTCCAAGATTACTAGTGACTTAACCCTAAGTTTAAAACATGTTTATGTGCTACCCCCATTAGTGAATTTAAACATTAATTCTACAACACTAAATTAAAAGCATGAATTCTAGAATATTATTAACTGAGTATTCTAATAAACCTAAAAGCATATAGCACAATATAACTTAGAACATCATGATATGAATACAATATTAGAAGTCTATAAGTAGGCAAGTATTAGTAGTGTGATATAGGAACAACTGCTCAAACGCTCCCTCAAAGGCCGCGTGCGAACCTACAAGGTGGAATAGAGATGAATCAGATCAGGGCTAAGATAAATTTATAGAAAGACATAAACAAATGCATTCAGTCAGACAAAGATTGCGTTTGCTAAGCCTTTGTTGTGCACATGATTGTTCGGTCGCCCGACTCGCTGTTCGCTCGTGCGAACCACACCCCACTGCATGATCCCACAAAACACCATGCGAAACGCGATTCAGCTACGCACCCGGCCAACCGAATCACATGGCCATGAAAGTCAGCCATCTGACCACTCCTACCTAGGGGTGAAAACGGATCGGATACGGATGGATAATGTCTCTACCATATTTGTTTTCATTTTTTTCGGATACGGATACGAATACAGATAACTCAAATATGAATACAAATACGAATAATATCGAATACAGATACGAATCGAAACGAATACGGTTACGAATATTTATCAGAACATGAAAACCCCTTAAACTATACATCTAAAATTAACGAAAATACGTAAATAGTTCATCTTATCAAAACATTCATGAAATCTAAACAAGCATAGTCTTTTCATCCACAATGAGTATACTGAAATCACAAGTGCGAGATCATCGTCGAGAGGCCTCTAAGTTTTAGATTTGGGGCTATCAGATTTTCGAAGCGTGGACAAATTATAAGTGGGTTATTCTGCTAAACCAAATTAACTAGTACTAGTTTAAGGTTTACGACTACTAATTACTAGATTTAATTAAGCAACAAAATTTAAGCTAAGTCCTTGGGTGTGTTAATAAAGTCTACAACTATTTTTATTATACGGCAAAAAGGTTTAAATAAGGGTTTTTGGAAATACTTTTCTCCTTATATATATATATATATATATCTAATCTCTTATTATTATTATTATTATTTTATTTTTTTCTAT